>CM062809.1:19500262-20115605 GCA_031772625.1 Pinus tabuliformis
AATCTGGGGTTTTATTGTAGATTAATTTCATCGAGGGTTTCAAGAGAAACTAGATTCGATTATCCCATAATCAACCTAGCTAGCAACTCGTCAATTTATGTGGTTCTCCACAACCATCCTAGTTGACATTGCAGAGAATATTTGTTGCATGTTATTTGAAGATAATTCTCCTTGGGTTCATGGAACTAATACACATGGGTGGAGAATCCGACAATGAAATCCGACGGAAAGGATAAAATCAGAAAAACTTCCGAAAGTTAAATGTATGTTTTGTTTTGTTTTTTTTGTTTAAATGAAAAATGATATATATATAACAAAAAATGACACACACACACACACACACACACACACACACACACACACACACACACACACACACATATATAACTTCGACATAGTTTCTTATATACTTGCGACAATTTTGAAAGGTTGTAGGCCTATTTTGAGGTTAATTTTTAAAGAAAATCATCATTGAAAGTTTGGTGAGGAAAAATGTCACATAACATTCCTCAAGGAGGCCAAAGATGGAAAATGTTATTCCCCTTTTAAAAGATGCAAGGACTTGAAGATAAGAAGACTTCTAATAGCAACAACTAAAAGGCATTGTAGAGACTATAGACGCGCTGAAGACGGGCATGAATATCATCCATTAGTAAGTTATTCATTATATGTCCTTGTATTATAGATTGTTTTTGTAAATGTTTATATGTATATTGTATTTTATATTATATGTCTTTGTATTATAAATGTTTATATTATTTTTTTGGGAGATATTTGACCTATGTTGTCATCTTGATCTGGATAAATATTATTTGATTAATTATTATAGTTAGGGTTGATTAAGGGGTTAGTTTGAGTTAGGGGTTAATCAGTTTATGGGCTTAGTGATAAGGGGTTATTATTTAAGGGTTAGGGGTTAAGGGATTATGGATTAGGGGTTTAAGGACTTAGGGGAATGAGGTTAAGGTGTTAGGGTGTTAATTAGGACCTAGAGGATTTAGAGGTTAATGGGTTTTTAGGGAGCATTATTAATAAGTTTTAAAAGTATATTATGCACATTTAAAAGATGGACATAGTGAATACAATTTTATAGGAAAGAAGAAAATAATTATATAATATGTTGTAATAAATTTTTATAAGACAAAATATAAAAGTTTAAGTATCATTAAAAAATTAATTAAATAAAAAATTGATTAAAAATAAAATTATTATAAAGAAAGATGATTGGATGAAGATAAAAAGAGTCCATTATATTTAGGTAAGATGATAATTTGATTGGATGAAGATAAAAAGAGTCCATTATATTTAGGTAAGATGATAATTAATAAAAAAACCATTTTTTATGAAAGAGAATATATATATAAAATTTATTAAGAAGTTTAAATTTACAAATATTTTTACTATATAAATTATTATTATTATTATTTTTTTTTTGTAAATTTAATTTTCTGGTTATAAAATTACATTTTTTAATTAAAAAATTAACTTAGAAAATATTTTGTTACATATAAAACTATAATTTTGTCTCTAAAATCAAAGTGAAGTAATGTGTGATAATTAAAAGCATTGTCCATTTTAACTATTTATGTATGAAAGTAGATTCACATTGATATCCACAATTCATTGATATCTTGAATGTGAATGGAATCTATAAAATATTTGGAAAACAAATATATTGAAAGTGGATAATTATTAAAATTCTTTTACCATTTTTTATAAGGTTGTTTGAATTTGTCTTAAAATAAGATAGTTTCAATATTTGGAAAATAATTAATATTATAATGTTTGAGTTTTTATTATAATTATTTAATTAATTTTAGTTATAATGTATGGTTTGTTTATAATTCAATGGGTTATCTTTAATATTGGTTAAGTGTTATGAATTGCAAGTAAGAGATTTATGAATTAAGTCTCTAGGGTATTTACTTATTATTTGATATTATAGACCTAAATAAATGTTTAAAGAAAAGAGAGTTAAAAACATATTGGTTTTTCACCATCCTCTTAAAACTTCTAGTCTCTAAGTGAAATCAAGAAAGAATATGACATTATAATGATGAATTCAAAATAAGATCAATATGTTTTTTTATGATGGTTGTGACCATATATTTTAGAAAGTGTCTCTCTTCCTACATGTCAAGAAAAGTAACATATTTCCTAGAGTTTTTCAATATATTCTTAAATATCTTGATAAATTGCACAAGCATCATCATTATAGACGTGTTGTCTTTGTTTCTTGTTTTCACCTATATTGTCTTTGTCTTTGTTGTCTTTTTTTTCCTATATAATATATGTAAACATTTTTATCATTTAAATATTCACTATATATACTAATATTACTTTATTGATTATAATTGTATAGTATGAGCCCCCTAGGGCATTGCTCAATGATGAAGAGGTGGTTTTAGTACAAGCGTCTGTTCAAGAACATCGAACGAATATTGAGGATCAAGCTAATGATCCTATGGAAGAAGATAATGATAATGATAACACGGTTGAATATGGGACAAATAGACTGATCTAGGAGACATTTAATAATGTTGAATGGATGGTGATGACAAACAGTATGATGGTGCTTATGATATACATGTACTTAAGATGGAAAGTAAACCTTTTTATGAAGGATAAAAAACATCTCTCCTCTCTGTTGTATTGTTGTTGGTCAACTTAAATGTGTTAAATTTTTTTCAAACATATGCGTGACACACCTCCTAAGGTATGCAATATATTTTGTGACATTTAGTACAAGTACATGATAAATCAATTATTTTTTCTTTTGTTTTTAATGTTAGTACGTTGATCATAATTTAATTTGTAACATTTGGATGCAATATGTATGATTAATATTGTTTGCATTAACTAGTACCACTGATTTTTTATGTTGTATATTTTTAGGTGAATTTCTGTCATTAGAGAAATTTTGAGGTCTAAAATGGGTCTTACAACAAAAATGTACAACCAAATCAACTTTATAAGAACCAATAGGATTCAAAAAGATGATTCCAACCATGGGGAATGATTCACCATTTTTGGAGTAAAAAAGTAAAAAGATTAAAAAAAATAAAAATAAACAAACTATTTTTTCAACTTATCTCCCTACGTTTTTACTCAAATTTTGAGCGGGAGCACTCGTAGGATGCAAAATTTAATTCTTCATCCCAAGAGTACCCATGTTGCATACTTTCGATGGACCTTACTACATGAAAAATGAGAAATACATGAAAAACGTGATTGCAATCATGTTTTTTCATGTATTTTTCATTTTTCGTGTAGTAGGGTCCATCAAAAGTATGTAACATGGGTACTATTTGGATGAGGAATTAAATTATGCATCCAATGAGTGCTCCCACTTGAAATTTGAGTAAAATCACAAGGATATAATTTGAAAATACGAGTTGAATTTTTTTATTTATTATTTTTTCCTCTAAAATTTGATGATGTAATCTAAAATTATTTTATTATTTCCACTATCATTTTATAACATTCCTTAGGAGACACATTTTAGACCTCAAAATTTCTCTAATGCACCAGCGTCAAATGTTTTACCTCGTGCATACCGAGATTTACATGCCCTTATGAAAGATGTTGGAATGGATGATCAAGTTATTCATGCATGTCTTAATGATGATATTCTCTATTATAAAGAACATGCACCAAAAGACAAATGCCCAAAATTTGATGAGAGTATATATCAAACCGATAAAGTAACGAAAAAGGTGCCTTGCAAGGTTCTTTGTTATATTCCCATAATTCCACGTCTGTGACAATTGTTTAGGTGCAAAAGTATAACACAACTTATGGATTACCATGAAACGAATAAAAGTGAATATGGTGTTCTTCGAATGCCTATAGATGGATATGAATTTAGGAATATAGAGGAAACATGGCTAAATTTTAAATAAGAGCCTCGTAATATTAGACTTTCATTAGTAGTTGACGATGACAATCCATTTGGAGAGCTCAGATCTACTTACTTGGTGGACCTGTTTTTGTTATCAACAATAACATTCTTATGTGGATGTCAATAAAGAGGAAGCACATAATGTTTACAATGAATGTTCCAGGTATTAATTTGTTTAGAATAATTTTTTTTAACACAATAACATCTCATTTGTCTTGTTTATTTCATAATTATGTCTTGTTTTTTTTGTTTACTCATATATGTTCAATTATGTCTTATATTTTTTTTATTTACTCGTATATGTAGTAATTATGTATTGTGTGTTCAATCAATTAGGTAAGTACCAAGTCAAAGAAATGAATGTATATATCAAGCCTCTTATCGATAAGTTAGTGGAGTTATGGAACGGTGTCACTATGTATGATATCTCTAGACCAATAGATACACAAAGGGAATTTGAATTCCATAGAATGCTTGTATGGATAATTCACGATGCCCCAACGTTAACACATTTATATGGTATGTTGTAACGTTACCCTACACTTTAATAATGTTTAATTTTATGAAGTTCATTTCATGTATGTTTTTTAAATAGTCCCTTCATTTTCCATACTTAAAATAATTGATATAAAAATTATTCCATCTCTTCCAAGTCTTCAAACAAAGGGTAAATTTTCTTGTCCAGTTTGTGGTCCTAAGATGAAATCTCGTCATTCAAGAAGCTTAGGAAAGGAAGTGCTTGATGAGTATAGACACTTCCTTTTTAAGAACCATAGGTACAAAAGTATCGAAAAACATATTTTCAATGGGAATGAAGAGACTAAATTAAGACCACGAAGAATGATAGCTCATGCATGGAAGTTGTAATATAATAGAGTCTCTCAAGGTATGGATCGAATCATCTACGTTTCAATTTACATGATATGTTTGGATTATTTTAGATTTTTATTGCATTTTATTCATTGTACTAATTGACATGTATTATTGTTATAATATCTTTAATTATGATTCACCTTGTATGTCGTCAATGTGAAAATTCCAAAATGGAACCCTATTGCAGCAACTAGAAATTATTCTCCTAATTGCTAATTTTATTTAACAATTTATTTGTTGTTTCCTACCACAAATACTTGATAAATCACACTGCAACCTTCACAAATAAAATACCGCGGAAGAAAATAACACACTGGAAGTTGAGAAATGCTAACACACACACAAAAATAACACAGTGATTTTTGGACAAAAGTCCCCAGAAAAACCCAACTTGGGAAAACCAGTGTAGCAGATGAGGGTTTTATTATTATGCAACTATGAAAATTCTAAGTACAATCTGGATGCCTGAAATTGGAAATCCACATCAAGAAACTTTGGGGAAAATACTGAAGGGAATTTCTCTTATCCCATAGGTAATATATGGCATGACATGCCTTCAGAAAACTGGCTGTCCAAACCCCTATGTGAGCCCTTCAGCCATGCCTCTGCACTGTCTCCCGCACGTGTTCCTTAAAATTGCCTTTGATGAAGTCATTCTGCCTCCAGCTATTGAGGAAATAGTCTCCCTGGCCTTTTGGAACCTATGCTTGACCTCTGGAACCGAGAACAATTTTTCTCACCAGCAAATCGATCTGCCTTGCTGAAGCTACTACGCAGAGCCTCTGCGCTGCCTCTCTGGTATAATTCAACCTTGTTGTTGTTGACTCTCTGGATCTGGAAATATTTCCTCTAGATTCACTGTCCCTGATCCTCTCACACTGCTTCGATCTCTTGTTGTTTTTTTGACAACTGACTGTTGCTACTTTGGAAATCGACTTTCTCATAAATCAAACCTCTCAAATGTTCTCTCCATCACCACATCGACCTGCTCTTATAATCCTCCGTTGGAGCACCAACGACCAAGATTAAAACTTAATCAATGGCTAGCATCATCTCTGGATAGATCGGTGTGATTTTCTAGATCATTCATGCCTTGA
Source organism: Pinus tabuliformis (assembly GCA_031772625.1). Classification (NCBI taxonomy): domain Eukaryota; kingdom Viridiplantae; phylum Streptophyta; class Pinopsida; order Pinales; family Pinaceae; genus Pinus; species Pinus tabuliformis. Next base: position 19,506,134 of record CM062809.1, read on the forward strand.
CTTAATTAACACTGATTAATTAACCATATTCCCTAAGTTTAGGTTTAGGAAATATTTAAAAACTGGTTAATAATCTAATTAAGTCATTTCTAGTCGGAATTTACAGAAATGATTTATAGGTTTTGGAGATCTCATTTATTCTATTCTCTCCAAAACATTTCATGGCTAGAACACATTCGATTCTACAGAAACTATAATTCCCTCTTACCGAGGACTGTGTTCTCTCTAGTGCTGCACATCCTGCCACAACACCTTGTCTCTGTATCACCTCTATCATGCTGCTAATGTCTGGCCATACTTCCCACCAACCACTGCGCAACTCTGATGTTGCATTTGTGCTATTACTGACACTACCATACTACTTCCAATTATGCATCTGCACTGTAACTCCCTCTCATCTACAACTGAGAGTCAACCAAAATAATGAATCAATTGTGTTCAGTATGATGCATTTTTCTCTTGAGTCTCTGACTACTAGTAGCATCTGCACTGTCACAAAAGAATTTGCGCTGTTGCTAACACTGCACTAAGCCACTTGCTCTGCTATTAACATTACTCTTTGCTCCTCAACATCTGACTGCTACTAGTCTGCAATTGTCACTTTGGCATTTGACTGCATCAACTACCACTGATCCATCTTGCTACTGAATACTGAGGGCCCTCGTAGCCAGGTATTGATCCTTGAGGTGGAATCCTCAAGGATCCTACCCTTATATAACACTCTGGGGATACAACACAAAGTCACCCTAGCTCACTCCTCGTGGTATATCGATGAACATAGCGAAGTTTTCCTCTAGCCTGGAGGAAATTTTATTGATCTTTGCTAAAGTTGCCTGCTGGTCTTGATTATCCTCCTTGTCCTTCTTCCTAAGAGGAAACTGGGTACTGTAGTGACCGAGCTCACCACACCTGAAGCACTTGACCTTTGACAAGTCCTTCATCTTCTTCCTCTGCTCCCCCTGTCCTTGACTAGGACCCTTTGATGCGAGAGCCACATTCTGCTCCTCCTTCACCTGCTTCAATATATTGCTGCTTCCACTGATGGAGTTCTTCAATAGATATCGTCTCAACTCCTCCTACAGAAAATCGGCCCACATCCTGTCCCACCTTGTCAAGGTATCTCTTCCAAAAATAATTTGGACGAATACATGTGACTCCTCTGAGACATTGTTAAGTGCCAAACACACTAGCTCCGTGGGTTGAGGCATTGCCCCAACAACTGAAACTGGTATCGGACCTCCTGAATCTTGGTGAGGAAGGGATCTATGCGTTCCCCCTTCTGCATCCTGATGCATCTCAACTTCTCTAAGTACATCTTTCATTTCTCGGAAGTACCTTGGTATAGCGTGGAGAGAGTCTCCCACATCTCTTTGGCCGTTCCCTTGGCCACTATATGTGAGACAATATGATCCCGAACTTCATCTAGGATCAATCACTTCACCCATGTCATCTCATTTTTGTATTCTTTCAGTTGATCTGCATCCATTGGAATTGCTACCACTGCATCAATATATGCTTTCAGGCCATATTTATCTAGAAGGAAGGACATCCTTGCCTTCCAGATGACGTAGTTGGAAGCTCCATCCAACCTGTCCTGATCATGAAGCCTAGTAGCAACCATCTCGATGATCTATAAAAAAATTCCTCTTTCCTTCTGCTTAACCATTATTTTGTTATTCGTACTCCCTTTTGGAGTGAATATTTTCTCACAACGACTATTGATCTGTAAGGAAAATTTGAACTTCTTGAGACTATAGGTTCCCTGAGGAAAATTTTCCCTCTATGTGTGCTTTTCTCTCTTCCACCCGAGATTGGCTCTGCTCTAGCGAATTGCTACAAAAATCACTTGTGTTGATCTAGAGATCTTCCCAAAAAAAATATGAGTTGCTCCCTCTGCCTCTGGAATCACTCGATTTAGTAGGATCGAATTTTTCTGCCCCACACTCAGAAAAATCAGACCTCCATAAGTAACTTGGCCTCCTAACAGAATGACTGCGCTGCCTTTGGGTATTGCGGCTTTCTGCCCACAATGAGCAGCGAAATTCCTTATCTTTTTCACCTCTGAGCTCTCTGACTGATTAACTGCGCTCTAATACCATGTGGAAATTCCAAACTAAACCCCTATTGAAGGAATTGGAAATTATTCTCCTATATTTTATTTAACAATTTATTTGTTGTTTCCTATGAGAAATACTGAATAAATCACATTGCAACCTTCACAAATAAAATAATGCAGAATAGAATGAAACACTGGAAGCTGAGAAATGATATCACACACACATAAAAATAACGCAGTTATTTTTGGACAAAAATCCTTGGAAAAACCTAACTTGGGAAAACTAGTGTAACAGATGAGGGTTTTATTATTATGGAACAATGAAAAATATGAGTACAATATGAATGCCTGAAATGGGAAATCCACAGCAAGAAAATCTGGGCAAAATACTAAAGGGAATTTCCCTTCTCCCACAGTCAATCTCCGGCACGGCTTGCCTTTAGAAAATTGGTCATCCAAGCCCCAGCGTGAGCCCTTCTACACTGCCTCTGCGCTGTCTCCCACACGTGTGACTCAAAATTGCCTCTGATGAAGTCATTCTACCTCCAACTGCTGAGGAAATCATATGTCCAACCTTCTGGAACCTTTGCCCGACCTTTGGAACTGAGAACGATTTTTGTCACCAGCAAATCGATCTACCTTGCTAAAGCTATTGCATAGAGCCTTTACACTGCCTCTCTGGGATAAATCGACCCTCTTGTTGCTGCCTCTTTGGATCTGGAAATATTTCCTATAGATTCACTATCCCTTCCCCTCTCACACTGCTTCAATATTTTTCTCTCTCTCCGACAACTAACTGCTGCTATTATGGAAATCAATCTGCTCAGAAATCGAACCTCTCAAGTGTTCTCTCCATCACCACATCAACCTCCTCCTATAATCCTTTGTTGGAGTGTTAGGATATTCTGATACAGGAAATAATTAAGTACAACTTGGTCTAGTGTATAGTTAGGTAAAGTGTGTTTCTTTAGTATGTACTTTTTGTAACTTACAATCCGACAGTCACGATATGTTCTAGACATGAAGTGTATGACGGTTCATTCTCTCCTCGGTATTACCGAAACTTGATTTGTGGCTTAACACCTGATTAGTCCATGATCTCTATTTAAAGAGCATGGAGGGTAATTTGTTAGGTGACCATTCATGAGAGAAGCTTATGTATATTTTCTTTCTTTTACATTAATAAATTTCTTGAAGTGGCTGTGTTGGCTCAGGTCGTGGACTATTTCCCTCTTTGAGGGTTTTAACCACGTCAAGAATACTGGTGTACTGATTTGTGATCTATTTGTGAGCGGTGTCTTTTGGTGTTCTATCTAAGGAACTTACCCTGTAAATTCCTACATGGTATCATAGCTATTCGAGGGCCGCATCCATTGGTGATCCAAATCTGAAGCCGATACAACTGCATTTGACTATCGTTTCCTAGATCTATTGTTTCTGATTGCTTTCGGGCTGAGAGGACTTCTCTATTGTGTTAGGAGCATCTGTTCCAGTGACGAACCCCTTTCGTTTAATGTGAAAAGGTTTCTGGTAGCCCTAGCTACGCCATTTTTAAGATTTGGAGGTATACAATATTTATTTGCAGTTATAGTTATTTATCTCTCTATTCATTTCGGTTTATAGTCCTCTATAATTTTTTTTATTACCGGATCTACACCTTTCATTTCTGCATATGCTCTTTGCCCCACCACTTTGTGTGATCTGGCAAAACCAGAAATAGAAGAAATATTTTTTCTCATGCGTATGCTTTTTTCTGCCGCGCCTTAGTGCAAACTCAGAAAATCAGAAACATTGAGGAAAATATTTAGTTTATGACCAAATCTAACTTTAAGCTGTAAGGCTTGGATTACTTTTTCTTGTTCATTTGGTTTGTGTGGTTTTTTTTTCTTGTAGGCAAAAAAGGGTTTTTCAAGTAAGCACGCACTCTAAAGCTTGAAAAAAACCCTTCCTCATTTCCAGAAATTACTAACCTTTTAAACTAGCTCACTTGGTCCAAAGTTACTTTATGAGAATAGAGGTCTTGGGTTCATGTATTTCTTTTTGTTGAGTTACTTTTGCAAAATGCACATGTAACTTATGTTTTAAAATTACTTTATGTAAAAGTGTTCGCACCCATTATAAAAAGTGAGTCACTTGTAATTCTAAAGTCACTTTATCTTTTATTTAAGTTACAATTTAGTGGATAATTCATAAAGTACCATTGTAAAAATGACTTTCACTTATTTATAAAAGTGGGTGACATAATATATATATATATATATATACATATATATATATATATATATATATATATATATATATATATACATATATATATATATATATATATATATATACATATATATATATTTTAAAGTGAGCTAATTAGATTAAGTTTGGAAAGGGGGGATTTTTTTTTTTAAATATAACATTATCATTCACTTCCCAATATTCACGTGGTCATCGGCATCTTCAACAGCGTTTCTTCAAAAAGCCATAATTTCTTCATCCGGAAGCCGTTTTTAGAGCCTTTTTTTTTTAATCGGCCTAATTTTTTGAGATTTTTCCATTGAAACACTTAGTTTCAATATATACAGCTTCAATTTCTTTTAAAATGGAAAGTTCATGCCTAGTTATTCTTGACGCCATCAACTACTTCCAATTGCTATCCTACATGGTGGATTTACTTAGAAATAAAGGTCTTTATAGAATAGCCTCAGGCCACGCATCTAAACCTCAAGATGAAGATAAGCAAGTCAAATGGGAAAATAAGCAAGATCAAGCATGTGGGTTGATAGGGATGTTTGTTTCTCCTAACCTTAGCTTCCATATTGCAGAAATTGATACCCATGACGAAGAAATGAAACAACTCAATAAAGTTTTTGGAATTAAAAATGAAATTAGAGCCCATCAACTTGAAAATGAGTTGCTTACATTGGACCCCAATAATTTTTCTTCCATTGAATATTTTTTGTCCAAGTTCAAGACCCTTAGACTTCTCTTGGAAGGTGTTAAGGTTAAGAAAGAAGATGGTAGCCTTATCTATTCCATTCTTACTAAGTTAGGACCAACCTACTCTGTGTTTGTTTCCACCTTCCATTCTACTAGAGAAGCCTTTATTTCTCAAGGACAAGACTACAAGTCCCCCTCTTTTGATGCCTTTTGTGATTCTTTAATAAGAGAACAAGAAAAACTCTTACATCTTGGTCTTCTTAATACTGAAAACTCTTCTAAGAAAGCCTTAGCAGCCCAACAATAACCAAGTTCAAAGAATCCTAAGAAGCAGCATCCTAAAAAGAATGGTCCTAAACCAAACAAGGGTCCTAAGCCATTTTAGTCTCAAAATGAAAAATCAACTCAACAAAATGATAAGGCAACTAAAAACAAAGGGAAGAATACTGATAGACATTGCAACTTTTGTAATCGTGATGGCCACTTAGAATCCAAATGCTTTAAGAAGATGGAAGCCTTGGAAACAACAATGAAGAAGCATAACATCCATTTGGAGCACTCTTCAACTTCAACTTCATCTTCAGGAATAACACTTTCTGCATGTGGTTGTCAATCATCTCGGTCTGGTTATGCACTAAATGTATCTTCTTCTTCTCATTCTCATGAGTGGCTAATTGATTCTGGAGCTTCTTATCACATGGAAAAAAAAGCCATGTTTTCTTCTTTAAATGATTGTAACACCAAAAATATATATGTTGATGATAATAGATCTCTTAGTGTTTTAGGGATTGGAACTATTCATTTAGAGAATGGCCAATTTAATGATGTATTATGTGTTCCTACCTTATCATGCAATCTTCTATCTGTATATCAGATAACTCATTCAGGGGATGGTAAAACCATTGAATTTTCACCTCATGATGTTGTAATTAAGGACCTAAGATATCCTAGATAAATTTTAACTGCTGGCATTGCTGATGATTCTACAAGGTTGTATAAGTTTAACAACTTTGGGTCATCAACTCTTCCCTCGGTATTTGTTGCTCATAGTGATGAAGTGAGCAAACTTTGGCATGAGTGATTTGGTCACTTAAACTATCACTCCCTTCAAAATCTATGTAAAGAAAATATAGTGATAGGTCATCTTATGGTATCTTGCAGAGATGGTGTTTGTTCTGGATGTGTACTCAGAAAACATCATCGAGATAGTTTTGAAAAATGTGCCACTTGGAATGCCTCAACCCCTTTACAGCTTGTGCATATTGATTTATGTGGTCCACTTCCAGTTGTTTCATTCTATGGCTATAAGTATTTATTAAATTTCATTGATGATTTCTCCAAACACACTTGGGTATACTTATTTAAACTCAAGAGTGAAGTCTTTAACATGTTCTTTTCCTTTAAGGCCTTTGTTGAGAAACAATCTGGACATCAAATTCTTAAGCTAAGATCTAATAATGGCGGAGAATATGTTAACAACAAATTCATCAAATTTTGCACTGAGCATGGAATTCAATTGCAACATACCGTTCCATATACTCCACAACATAATGGTGTAGTTGAAAGGAAGAATCGCACCTTAAAGGAAATGGCTAATTGTATGCTTAAATCTAAATGACTTAGTCTTAATTTTTGGGAAGAAGCAATTAGCTGTGAAAATTACATAGTAAATCGCACTCCTACTAAGGTTTTATAGAATATCACTCCAGAAGAAGCATAGAGCTCAATTAAACTAGATGTAAGTCACTTTCATGTTTTTGGAAGTGAAGTATGGGCCCATATTCCAGATGAGACACATAAAGCCTTAGAACCTAAGAGTGAAAAATGTATTTTTGTTGGATATTCTAAAGATGTCAAAGGATATAAACTTCTTCAAACTAAATCCAAAAATGTTAATATTAGAAGAGATGTATTGCTGAAAATATATTGGCCTACGAGCCTAGTTCGGCGGATCGGCGGATGTGCCACCTCTCTCTATCCCTTCTACTTCTGAAAATATTCCTTCTTCAAATGATGACAATGAGGATGACAATCCTCCTCCACCTTCTCAGGATCCTCCTTTAGCTCCTCAACTTACAAAATGGGTCCGTGCTACTCAAGATGCAACAGGTGCTCTTGTAGGTGATCCTACAGATCAACGTCGTACATGTTCTCAGTTTGATAGAGCCTCTTCTTTACTGGCTCAAGCTTCAACGAATTATGATCCTGACACCTTTGCAAAAGCTTCAGGCCATCCATATTGGGATGCAGTTATGAATGAAGAATATTGTTCATTATTGGCAAATGATACATGGGACCTTGTTCGTCTTCCAAAGGAACAAAAACTTGTTAGATGCAAATGGGTTTATAGAACCAAGTTTGGACCAGATGGAAAAGTTAATAAACATAAAGCTCATCTTGTTGCTTGGGAGTTTTTCACAAGTTGAAGGCATTGACTATACTGAAACCTTCTCCCCTATTGCCAAAATGAACTCTATCCATCTTGTTATTTCCCTTAATTCCTCTTTCAAATGGGAAGTCCATCAGATGGATGTTAAATCTACCTTCTTGCATGGGGACTTTCATGAAGAAATCTATATGGAACAACCTCCTAGCTTTATACAAACAGACTCCAGCCTTGTATGTCAGCTTAAGAATCCCTTTATGGTCTCAATCAAGCCCCTCGGGCTTGGTATGCCAAAATGGAGATCTTTCTTTTAGATATAGGCTTTTCTAGGTGTCATTTTAACAATCCTGTCTACACCAAGAAAGTGGGTAAATATCTTATCTTTTTTTTTTTTCTTTATGTTGATGATCTTATCCTTATTGGTAGTGATCCCAACCTTATAAACCATGTGAAGTCCATCCTTAAAAATAAATTTGAAATAACAGACTTAGGACACTTGCATTATTTTCTTGGTCTTCAAGTCTTGCAATCCAAAGAAGGTATTTCCCTTTCTCAGTCCAAGTATGCATGTGATATTCTACGCCACTTTCACATGGAACAATGTAAGCCAACCACTTATCCCTTTCAGTCTGGAGCCAAACTTTCAGTCACTAGTACTTCCCTTGAAGTTGATGCAACCTTATACCGTCAACTTGTTGGAAAACTTTTGTATCTGACCCATACCCGTCTTGACCTTTCTTTTGCTGTTGGCCTTGTTTCTTGGTTTATGCAAAACCCACATGAAATTAATTGGAAAGAAAATAAAAGAATACTTCGTTATGTTCGAGGTACAATTTAGTTTTGGATTCATTACAGTGCAGGAGCGTCTCCTCTATTGGTTGGTTTCACTGATTCTGATTGGGCTGGTGACTCTGATGACTGGAAGTCTACTGCAAGTTATGTCTTCACTCTTGGTTCTAGACCTATTACATGAGCTTGCAAAAAACAAAGTGCCATTTCTCTTTCTTCAACAGAAGCATAGTATCGTGGCATTGTTGAAGCTGGTAAGGAAGCCCTTTGGCTTCGTCAAATCCTATCTGAGTTTGGTCTTCAACAACAACATTTGACCACACTTTGGTGTGATAATCAAAGTGCCATTCAACAATGCAAAGATACAGTCCAACATCAGCGAAACAAACACATTGAACTACACATGGACTTCATCAAAAAGCTCATTTATGACCATGTTCTTGAAGTGTAATATTGCTAAACTGATGACCAAGTTGCAGACACCTTTACAAAGGCTCTCATAGAGGCAAAGTTTATTAAACTTCGATTTATGGTTGGAGTTCAAGAAGTTGTCACTAAGGGGGGATAGGCTCTAATTCCTCTTTCCTTCTCCTATTGTGTCATCTTTGTACAACCTTCAATCCTATACCAAGTTTTTCTTAAGGGGGGATGCTAGGATATTTTGACACATAGGAAGTAATTAAGTACAACTTGATCTAGTGTATAGTTAGGTAAAGTGTGTTTCTTTAGTATGTACTTTTTGTAAGTTACAATCTGATGGTCATGATATGTTCTAGACATGAAGTGATCTGATGTTTCATTCTCTCCTCAGTATTACCGACACTTGAACCATGGCTTAACACCCGATTGGTCCATGATCTCTATTTAAAGAGCATGGAGGGTCATTTATTAGGTGACCTTTCACGAGAGAAGCTTATGTAAATTTTATTTCTTTTACATTAATAAATTTCTTGAAGTGGTCGCATTGGCTCAGGCCGTGGACTGTTTCCATCTTTAAGGGTTTTAACCGCATCAAGAATATTAGTGTGCTAATCTTTGATCTGTTTGTGAGTGGTGTCCTTTGGTGTTCTATCTAAGGAACTTACCTTGTAATTTCCTACATGGAGCACAAACGACCAAGATTAAAACTTAATCAATTACTAGGATCATCTCTGGATCAATCCGTGTGAGTTTCTAGATTATTCACGCCTTAAATTAAGTAATAATGATTAATTAACCATATTCCCTAAGTTTAGACTAATGAAATATTTAGAAATTGGTTAATAATCTAATTGTCATTTCTAAGCGAAATTTCCATGAATGGTTTCCAGGTTTTGGAGATCTCATGTATTCTAGCCTCTCCACAAAAATTCATGGCTAGAACACAATTGATGCAACATAAAATAACATTCAAGTCATTAATAACATGGCACTTCTAGGAGGAATGAAAAATTATCCCGAGCAATTAAATAGACTCCTCTACTATAAACACCTAGAAATTGTTCATTTGTTTGATACAATGCACATCGGGAAGAATGTAACATAGACCTTATGACGAATCTTAGATGGAAGAAGAGATAAATAAAAAATTGTTAAGATTTTTAATGACATTAAGGAGGCCAATCATGCAATTGAAAGTGCGATTCATTCAAATAGCGATGGAGATGGCCAAAATATAAGTGTCCTTCCATGGTTATTGATAGAGAAATAAAACAAATATGTTGAAGAGGTTATTGAAAAAATTAAATTTCCAATTGGATTTTCTTCAAACATAAATAATATCCTATAAAAGAAAGGTGAATTAGGTGGGTTAAAAGCTCATGATTGGCATACGTTCATTAAGGTAATTATTTTGGTGTATATATTTATACATTGGTGAAACATCTTGCTAGTGTTTTTTTTGTACTAATTTGGGAATAAACAATGATCGACCATTATTTTTGTTACAATATTTTCTACCTCTATCTCTCCCAGATAACTTTGACAATGCTAAACAAGTTATATATGATCTTGGAAAATACATGATGTAAGTGGAGATTTATGTGCAAAGTGTAATTTGTTCAATATTTGTTGTACATCTTATATTTGACTGCATGTGTTTTACTTGTCATGTACTATATACTTTTTTGTTGAAAGATGTGATTTTCTTGCTTCATTTGTAGATGGTTTTTGATCTAAAGAAATCGATAATGAATATATAAAGTATTGGAGGAAACAAATTCCTCGTCTAATGTGTGAATGAAAAAGTATCTACCTGCAACATTTTTCAATGCATAAGAACATTACCTCATAAACCAAGTAGAGGAGATTGAAAAGTGTGGACTTGTACATACAAGATCAATGTGGATGGTTGAGAGGAACTTGAAATCATTGAAGGCTTTGGTCAAACAAAGAGCATTCCCTGAGGGTTCTATGGTAAAGGGATATATGGTCTATCAAACCATGGTTTATATTAGAGAATATAGTGTTGCAATAGGAAAAAGTACTAATGTATTGGATCACATTTGGGAGGTCAACTCCATGAAATTTTTTGAAGGGGAACACCTACTAGGGAAAGGTAGAACGAGGAAAGTGAGATATAAGTAGATAGTGTAGATTTATGGTACATTTGAATTTTTTTGTTTTATGTATATCGTACTTATTTATTTTTTAGTCTTCCTACATAATTCATTATTATTAAGGTATAACATGGTAACTAATTATATATATGTGAATTGTTTTATTTTAATACAGTAAGCCGAGTTGTCCTCATAATCTCAATGTCAGAGGTAAATGATTTATATATAAATATCTATAACTAGGCAGTCATATGTAGATTTAATGGTTTTTGGCCAAAATCTGATGTCTTGCACCAATGGATTTTTGCTGCATGGTCACCTAATTGTGAAATATACCTATGCCCCAAGGGGTTTTTCATAGTCAGATTTAACACAACACAAGAATGGGAACATATCCTTAACAAGGGTCCATGGTTCTGGGGCAATGTTGGTCTCTTCATGACCCCTTGGTTCCCAGAGTTCGATGCCAACACTATGGTGGTATCAAAAATGCCAGTTTGGGTTAGGCTGCATAACCTTCCACTACACTTCTAGCATCATAATGTTTTAATTGCCATTGGGAACTCCCTGGGAAAGTTCCTAAAGATTGATGGGGACAAACTTACAAGGGGAATATTTAATTTTGCCAGGATATGCGTAGAAGTAGATCTGAGCCAGGGACTACCAGACAGTATTACATTGAACTTCAATAGTACACAGTGGATACAACCATTAGACTACGAAAATACAACTTTTCGATGTCGTGGATGTTTACAAACATGTCACCTACATAATGCTTGTCCACAGGCCAAAAAAGACCCCAAATGGAATAAGAAGCAACAGAAAAAGCCAAAAGGGTGGCAGTATATAGACCCTCTGGAAGAAGAAGCAGAAAAAGCAGAAACAACAGGAAACAAAGCAGAATCGGATGCTCAAAAGGGCCAGAACAACACACAAAAGGAAGAGAAAAACCCCACCAATCCCTACAACCTGGGGCCCTACAACCCCCTGCAGCAACAAGAGACCCAAATGGAAGTAAGTGGCAGCAAACGAGCTCATGGATCAGAAGGATCTGACTCCGACAAAGAATACCCAATAAATACAAATGAAAATCAGCTGGCCATTGTAACATCCACTCCCAACACTGGAGGTTGGCGAAAAGTGGAAAAGAAGAAAGGCAGAAAAGAATAGGCTAGTTGTAATTTTTTAATTTTTTTTGTGTCCTGTGAAAACAGGAACAAATCATATGCATATGATTTTTAGCATATACAACATGTAATTTTGTCTCATGAATAAAATTATAATTTTTTCCAAGGGAAAAAAAATATAGTAGGCCGAGAGTGAGATGCAATACATTTATACATTGCAAACAATTTTGATTGGATGGAGGTACGAATTGAACGATGAAAACAAGCTAATAATGGTAGGTTATCATGGTATGGTGTGTCTACATTGGTCAAAGTAGCTGAACATAGTGGATATAACAATCTTACACAGAGGGAAATTGATTTAGAATATGGTTTAAAAGATTATTAGGCAAGCATATTCACCCACACTACTTAGTATTTTTTACAATTATATTGATGCATATGGTGTGCTTTTTTCTTAATTTGCAAAATTTCCATGTAGAAAATGTTTATCAGTTGACAATGCATTTTTTTATGTGTTTGGCATATTGCAGTTGAAACACCACAACAAAATGTGATGCAACGCAAATTTCGCATCAAAAGGTTATATGAAAAGATGAAAACTTTTGATAGTGGGCTAACTACAATATTTCAGGTTATCAATGTTGTGTCTAGAGGTGACATACATTCAAAAGTCTCTGATAATTGGTACTATGGGTATCTTCATGATATACTTGAGTACGACTTTAAATCCTTCAAATTAGTTCTGTTCGATGTCAAATGGTTCAAGCTACAGTTCCATGAACATGACCTTGATAAATCTGTTATCGAGCATGATAATGGATTTACCATGGTTAATACAAGGAATGTTGAGCTAGGATTAGAGCCCTATGTTCTTCCAAGCCAATGTGAATAGGTATTTTACGTAGAGGTTTGAGGTAAAGCGGACTGGTCATATGTTGTTATATGTGATCCAAGAGGAAGGTCAATAAAGTATAATGTAGTGGAAGAAGATGAAATTGAAGAAGAAGATAATGTAGAGGAGCAGGGTTCATGTGTCAGAAGAAGATATCGAAGAAGTTCAAGGATATGTTAATCGAGAAAATGTTAATTTGGATGAACTATATGATATTGACGATGTGTCAGATGAAGAACTTGAAGAAGTCAAACCAAATGTAGAAGAACATTTTCCAGACGATGATTATAAATGGCGATGATGATGCTAATATGGTGAATCCTTTGAACATGAATTATGAACTGAGTAATATAGATGATGAGTTGGATGAGGAAAAATATTAATGATATCAAAATGTTGAAATGTATGAGGTATGCATTTATATGTTTTCGGTTGGTTTGTTCTCTTTCATTCACCTTAATTTTTTATTTTCCTAGTTTTTATCATCTGATTGTTACTGTACTATTTCTTTCAAATATATTATAGTAAATAGATTGGGTATTTGATAATTGAGTGTTATGGGGGGGGCATATGATATTCCATCTTCACGTGGTTGGCATTTTTTAGTAGAGAATATATTATTCTTGAAACAAAACGAACCTCATTTAGGTTTGTACCATCACTTCCAATTTTAACTTTGGTTCATCTAATAATTTCCAAGGCTTTCTATTTACTAATTAGTGGAAATTATGATTTGACCCTGCATAGAGTGACCTGAATGGGGCCAAAGACAAACCTAAGTTTAAATGATTAATTCATAGAGTTCATAAATGACAAACCTAAGTTCAAATCAAAATGACATGACAAGCCTACATTCAAATCATTGTCATCGTCATCATATTTTTCATCAAAATCATTATTAATATCATCATCATCATCGTCACCATCACCATCACCATCATCATCACCATCATCATCATCATCAACAACATCAACTTCCTCATCATTGTTGTCATCATCATTACCACCCTCATCATCATCATCTTTGTCATCATCGTCATCATCATCATCATCATCTTTGTCATCATCGTCATCGTCATCATCATCATCACTAATGTCATCATCACCATCTTTTTCATCATCATTGTCATCAATATCATTATCATCATCACCATATTTGTAATCTTCATCAACATCATCATCGTCGTCATCATCAATATCGTCATCTTTTTCATTAACATGGGCGTCATCATCATCATCATCAATGTCATCGTCATCATCAACATCATCAATGTCGTCATCATCATCATCATCATTGTCATCACCCTCATAATTATCATCTTTGTATTTATCATTTTAATTAATGTCACCATCATTTGAATTGTCATCGTCATAAGCATCATTAATGTCGTTATCGTCATCATCACCATAATCTTTGTCATCTTCATCAACATCATCATTGTTGTCATCATTGCCATTTTTTTCATCAACATCATCATTAACATCATCTTCATCGTCGTCATCATCATCATCATCGTCATCATCATCATCATCATTGTCATCACTCTCATCATTATCATCATCCTCATCATTGTCATCTTTGTCCTCATCATTTTCATTAATTTCATCATCATTTGATCGTCATCGTCGTCATCATCATCATCATTAATATCATATTAGTCCTCTTTTTTGTCATTGTCATCATGATAGTGACTGTGTAGTCCATAAGAACAATGCACTACACAACCTGTGTTGATAGTCAATGCGCAACATCATTTGACAGTTTCTCTCTCACTTCAGTTGCAATTGTACTTCTATTTCAATGAGTTTTCTCAATTGTCACTTTTGCGCACCTTTTCTTTCACAACTGTCACTTTCACTTTTGCGATTATTTTTTTTGCTTGCTTTTACTTTAACAAGGGTTGTTTTCATGTTCTTTTTGCTCTGGCATATGTTACTTTCACTTTTTGCAGCCTTTACAAGTGTCGTTTTCACATTTTCTTACCATCCTAAGTGTTGCTTCTAACCATTTTCACTCTTGTATGTGTCGCACCTCTGTACATCCCTAGAGGCAGTTCTAGTGCACCCTTCCACATTACATGGTCATATATATCATAAGAACATGTGCTAGATACATTCCTGCAACTTAGCGCACTTCTTGATCACATGCGACAATTCTGTCGCAACTTGTATTCTAAGTGTTGTAATGTTGTGTTTCAATTGTCACACTTAGAAATAAGTTTCGCTTTGCTGTCGTTTCAAGGTTTGATTACTGATCATGAGTCTTGTGCAATCCCCTAGCTTGTATTGATGGAATTTATGTGTGTGATTTGGGTTTGAGTCTCATTTAGATGTTTTTCCTTCTCTTACTCCATTGATCCCACACTTAGCCATTCTTGAGCTCCTCCTCCCTTCACAGTGCATTGAATACTCCCTAGGAAAAGTGACCTGAATTCGGCTGCTTGTGTCAGCCAACTACGCAATCTTCCCTTCCAATGAGCTTCCTTGCACCATGCCTTTCTCTGCCTTAGCCTCCTCTGTGCATTGTGCAGTTCTAGCCCACAGTGAGACCTTCCCTTAGTCACTATGAAGCCAAACTGCACAATCATTGTATTCCTTTCCCTTCAACCCTACACACCGCACAATTTCAGTCAGTAAGCTTATCACAATGTCTCTTTCACTTGCCCACTGCGCTAGACCTTGAAGATATTTTAATCTTATTAATCGAATTAAAAAATAACAATAAATAATAATATTAAATATATATTATAATAACTAGACATATAGGCATCTACTTGTTTTGGTGGACGTGTAATATCAAAAATTACTTAAATGAAATTGCTACATTTATATTTCCTAAACCAAACAAATTTGTAAAAATTGCTTTACCTAATGAATATGAAGTATTATGTCTGGGGTTGCACACTTGTATTATTATAGAAAAATGTTTTAGTTAGATGACGTTGAAATTAGATAAATTGATACGTTAACTATGTTGTGAGAGATGGACAATGTAGTCATGATTATTTCGAGGTGAAAGGAAATTATTTTTATTGAAATGATAAATTGTTATTTTAATATTTTTATTTTATTAAATAAAAAATCTATTTGTTTAGTATTAAATTTTAGAAAGTTGGAAAATTTAATTTGTATGAAAAATTGATGTTATTAAGAATGAAAAGTCATTTACTTTTATTTTAAAATTGATTTGATTAAACTTTGAAAAGTTAGAAAAGTTGGAAAGTTGGAATAAAACTTATATTAATGTAAAATCAATACACAACTCATTCTAATAATATTTACATATCACATTAACTAATAAAAACATGAGAATACTAATGCATCAACCCCTATCTATAGGGACTATGTTCCACTACATAGTTTAGTAATAACACCTAATAAACACTAAAAATGAGGTGAAAATGAGGCAAAATGTGCATGTATGCATGTTTCCATTTACAATATTCATAACTTAACACAAAATTATTTTGCTTTGGCCTGCACAATGTAATAATAGTAGATATTCACTAGTTAGAAAGCTCACACAAAGCACATGAACGTTTCCATTTACAATATTCATAACTTAACACAAAATTATTTTCCTTTGGCCTGCACAGTGTAACAATAGTAGATATTCATTAGTTAGAAAGCTCACACACAGCATGGCACTAGTTTTATTTTTCATTTTCCCTCCCTCCCTTGTGTGAAAAGAATAATGAGGTATAACATTAGTTTTTACTTACATGTTAGAGTGGAAACACATGGTATAACATGTTAAAAATGGGTGGCACAAAAGGTATGGCATTATGGCATTAGCTTATCTTGACACTATATAGAGTTGTCATATAAAGTATGGCATAAAAATTGTCAAGTATATTTACAACTTAGAGTGATACTCAATAATGAAGGATGTTATCACATTAACCTCAAGAATGCCTCATAAGCATATTTTAGTTCATAGTTTTTTTTTTCTTGAGTCATAATTGTTATACATGTATGACATCTTATGGAATTATTCAATATGTCCACAGGTGAGAGTGGACACCAAAAGCATGGCACTAAATTTGTGGATGATGTTATCATTGCATTCAAGGAATGGTACTAAAACTATAAATGATGTTAATATTGGAGTGAGGAAAAACATTATCACATGCATCAACCTAAGGATTTACACAATGCAAGGAACTAACATGGTCAATAATGTTTGTACTGGAGTGATGGAATAACACCAAGACCATTAACTATGTTATTACAAGCATTGAAATTTTTAATAATGTTAGTACCAGAGTGAGGGCATGGGATCCAAACTATCGATGACATTAGTATTGAAGCAAGGGAGGAATATATTATCAAAAGGGAGGATCCTATCACATTAACTTGAGGAGCCATTTGCACAATGCAAGGCACCAAAATTGTCTCTTCCTCTCCCTCTCTCCCCCCTTCTATCTCTCTTCCCTCCTGCTTTTCTCTCTCCCTCTCTCTCCATCTTCCTTATCACTCACTCTCTCTTTCTCCACTTTTCTCTCTCTATGTCTTTATTTTTACCTTGCCCTCCCCCCCTCTCACTCTCTTTCTTCCTTTCTCTCTCCTCCCCTTTCTCTCCCACCTTTCTCTCTTTCTCTATCCCCTCCCTCCAAATCCATCAATCTCTCCATCCCTCCTTCTCACCCCCCTTCTCTCCATCTCTCCTTCTTTGTCTCTCTATCTGACCCCCAAACATACATACTCTCTCTCCATCTCTCCCTTGTCACTCCCTCTCTCTCTTTCTCCACTTTTCTCTCTCTATGTCTTTCTTCTTCCCTCCCTCTCTCCCCCTCCAACTCCATCTCTCTATCCCTCCCTCTATCCTCCTCTCTGTCCCTCCCTCTCTCCTCCTCTCTCTCAACTACTCTCTCTCCATTTCTCTCCTACCTCCCTCTCTACCCCCCATCTCTCTCTTTGCCCTCCAACCCTATCTCTATCTCCCTCTCTCTCTCTCCCCCACCCCCCATCTCTCTCTCTCTCTCTCTCTCTCTATCCCTCTCTCCCTCCTCTACTTCTCTCTCTCTTCATTCATTCTCTCCCCTCTCCTTCACTCTATCTCCATCTCTCCCTTGTCACTCCCTCTATCTCTCCACTTCTATCACTCTATGTCTTTGTTATTCCCTCCATACATATCTAGAGTTTTAATATATCATGATATATTAAAATATATTATAATGTAACAAATTTAATGTTATATTAAATTTAATATTGTATACAAAACAAATTAAAATTAAAAATAGAAAGAATAGAAAAAATTAAAAACAAAAAGCATAAAAAAATTAAAAACTAAAAATTAAAATTTTAAAAACAAAATGAAAAATAATTACCACTCAACGTATATAATAATTAAACCCTAATTTAATTCATTAAAACAAAACCAAATGTGACCGACCTGCTACCTAGCTGCATGCCTCGCCCACCTCCGCCATCTATTGCCTGCAAGAGTGTCTGTATTGATAGCTCCGCCTCTGCCATTGAGTTGCAAGATTGTCTGGATTGATAGCTCAAGAACCTGAGGAAGAGCAGAGAAAGAGGACAAAGACCCATTAGTTGCATAAATGTCTTTTGTAAGTGTAAATTGCCCATTTTTTTCTAGGCTTCTATTCTTGAGCTTAATATGTGTTTATAAGTCTGCAACAAATAACCCAAGTTAGATTTTGATGAGAAAATCCAAAAAACAATTCACAAAATTATTTAAAAAAATTCTGAATGTCAAACCTTTGAAAGAATTGAACTTTGAGGTGAGATAAGGGGTTCTAGGCCTAGTGGTTGCCCTAATTTTTTTTTTGATGAATAATGAAGCCACGCATATGTAGATCGTACCCTATGAAGCTTCCTCAAACCCTTGCAGCCTCTTGAAAAAAATCATTAAGGTGAAATAAGCCAAAAAATGGTAGATTGATGCCTTGAGAGGGCTAGAAAGGCCCTAGATTCCTTGTGGCCCTGAGAGAGAATGAAACAATGCCAGGTGAATAACCTCAAGATGAAATATGGAGCCCAAAACCTAGCTGTCTAAGCTAGATAAGGGATAAAACCCTCAAGAAGATGATCCTCCCTTCAGATTTGCAAGGAAATCAAATGAAAACCCAATAACTATATACAAAAAATGAAGAAATATGTACAAGGGTTAGAATAAAATTATTTATAATATTTACAATGATTTATGGCTCTTATAAGTAGATCTATTCATTAATGCACAAATAAATTCAAATAGATGAGAGAAATTTGTTAATTTTAGGGCATATGTTGCATGTAGACAATTTTAGATTTTTCATCATAGTAAATTCATTCCATCATTATCAACAGTATACACAATATCAATGTATACTTCCATGCTTATGAAAATGCATGTCCATAGACAAAGAAGTCCTTTTCTATGAATACCAGGAGGGCTCAATACAACTCCCTCTAAAAGTGATGAGATAAGCCATTCTTGTTAGAGATACTGGTCATACAACCAAATGCCATAAACATACCTTTACTCCATCAATTTAGAAGAAGAATACTTGCTTCAATTTGTAATCCTAATTCCCACTCATTTTTCTTAAAAATCACAAAGGTAGTTTCAAAAGGGTGCTTCATCCTCAAGCACCAGTAACTAGCAATGCATGCAAGGATCCTATTTTGATCTTCTCCCTCTGAATAAGAAGTCTCTTCATTAGTTAGGGAGACTTCAAGTCTTTTTGCAAGGATTGGTCTATTTTCTTTTTCTTCAAGTACCATGCCAATCAGAGATGGCCACATATTCTTCTCAATTCCGATATTGAGACTTTGAATCAATTCAACCATATGATGAGCCTGCTATTCTAGTTAATGCAAGATCATACTATATCATATATATCTTTCATCTGGTCTAGGATCCATACAAGGGTTTGGTGCACACGAGTATATGCAATTTGCATATTGTAACTATATATTGTAACTTATAAACCCCAGTCAAAATCATATTCAGTCGTATAAAGTCTTGGCATAATCTTGTATTATTACATAACTTAGTTCTAACTGTAATATGAAAATCCTACAACTATTTATTCTAGCAACATCATGCAAATACATACATTGTTTATCATTTTCAAAAACAAGACGAGGACTTCAACATACATAAGGTAATATACAAACCCTTGGACATTTACTCAAGTATCCTTGGTTTCATTCTAGTTCCACTGCAATATAAACATCTCGAACTGTGGAGTATGTCATTCATCTATGCATACCCTTGAATTGCAACTAGGCTATCACAATTGAACCAGTCATATAATATGCTTAATTTTGAGCTTGTAACAGAAACTATGGATTCATTTATCAACAAAAACCTTGATACTATATGAAGTAGTCTTTAGACTACTTTATCCAAAGATAAAAAATATATACAATGAAAAATATTTCACTGCCATCATATAAATATTTTTTTTTTCCATGATATTATGTGCCATATGTAAATTGATAAATTATAACATGTAAGAGTGTTGTTTCATCCATAATTATATTCCACGCAAGTTATTGTAATTGACATAAATACTGTAAAACTCACATCATTCATTGGATCATGGAAACATATTCACAGGAATACTTCTCATTGTATGTTGTCACATGCATACATTAGGTAACTTTTATTTAAACACTTGGACAATTATTGTGTACCCTCGGTCTACTGTAATCAGAATATGTATATCTCAAACTATTGCAATCATTGTACTTCTAAACTATATGTTGACTATGTAAAAATAAAAGCTCAACATGCATTATAACTGAAACAATATTATGACTGTAGATGGCAAAAATATCATTACGAGAAGTAGTCCTTGGACTACTTGAAGGTAGTCCTTGGACTACTTGAAGGTAGTCCTAAAACTACTTTACTTACTGTAATATATGGAGGAGCTCTACATACTGAAGCAAGGCATACCTTATTAGTACCTTAGTATAGCTTGAACTATGGAGAACCTTATATGGGAGTATCCATGATAAAAAATGCTCATACTTGTAATTTTAGTTATGTGGTTTGTTGTATTTCATAAATTATTTTTGATTATATGTTTGGTTGAATTTTCCAAGTATATTTGTTCTTGGTGGACTAAGTGTTTTAAGGATCACACACACATGCACACACATGTGTTAATGCAGGTTTCCATAGTTATTTATAATGTTTACTTTAGAAATACCCTTCAACCAAAACTACCCCTAAGGTAAGTCCCCCATGTGCCCTTTGTGACACATTAGGCCATCCCACCAATTCATTCCCCATGCTGCATGAGTTGAAGGGTCTCCTTCATACCCCTTAGGCACCCCCATTTCTCCCCACTCCATCATGTGATGGAGCCACCTCATCATGTAATAAGGGTTTAAGAACCAACCACCTCTATTCTATTTATGTGCAACACAAACATTATACACATCATTGTCCCAATCTCCCACGATATCAAGATGTGTTGGTCACCCTACATCATGCCTCAATAGTTGCACCACCACTTCCACCAACCTCAGATGTTGATGATGCCTCATCTACCATTTATTATGTCACCAACTCGGTCAATTAGTATATGGCATGCCCTTGTGTGCTTTGTGTTGAAGACACTCATCTCATCTATATGTGTCCTTTACTCATCACATACCACCGTCACTGCATGCATCAAGTGACATATCCCCCTCATCAAGAGCCTAATCCACCTGAGTGTGGATGCTTCTGATACACCAAGTACCTTGACCATATCAAGGGAAGACCCCACTCCTAGCATGGTTCCCACCACACCAGCACAACCATTGGAGATTCAAACTGCCCCACCACTTGGACCATGACAAGAAATTCTTCCACCCCCTAGTACTAACAACACACAAAAAGAAGAGCATAATTACTAGAAGAGATAAAAATATGAATTAGGGAAAGGGATGGATCACATACCAAAGGAAATGTAAGCCAACCTAGGAAGAGACCAACTCTTCGCACCCACTTCAAATAATTTTTAAGAGTAATCAACCAAAACAACAAATTGATGTCCTTAGTAGATGTCCAACATTCAACCATACCTATAGAAAGAGTGTACAATGAAATGAATGTTGGTTTACTGCAACACTTGGAAAATATCTTGTGTCTATCCCATTTGTGGAAGTTATGCAAATCTCAAATAAAGAGAGAAGGTCAAGAAGTTCTTAAGATTTGATGAAGTAGATGACCCTCCTTTTGAGGATGCTCCTATAGTGTCATAAATGATGAATCAAGGGAAGAAAAATGGAAGTCATAACCCTTTTCATGTATTCCTACTAATCAATAATATATTGCTACACAACTATATGCTATATTTAGGAGCAACAACTAATGTCATTCCTTTGAAAGTGATGAGACAATTAGGCATTACAACCACTAGGGCATTGTTGGCATTATGATGCATGTATTGTACTTGATGGAAATCCTCTCGTAGAAGAACATCTCACTTAGTTATAACTAGATTAATCTATAGAAGAGATATCAGATGTGACTGAATGCATGGGATGCCAGACAGCTCAAAGGAATCAGATGATAGTTATAAGTGTGACAAGTTATCTTTGCCATCAAATCCAAAGGGGGAGATTGTTGGCATTATGAGACAAGTTTTGTCCTTGATGGCAAATCACACAGATGACAGATCATAGTGCAACAGGTCAGCAACAAGGATTTGATGATCAGACTACAAGAATGAAGAGAAAATATATATACGCATGTTCATCGTGACCGAGCAGCGTATACACGCGGGTTAGACGTTACAAAGGCGCATATGCGTATACACGCACTTTCATGCAAGGAAAAGAGCGTATATGTTGGAGAACTTACTTTTGGTCTGTGGTAGTTAGTCCTTGGTATTTGAACCTATGGTTTTGGACCATAGTATCTCATCAGATGTGTTGATCCCAAGTATTGGGTCCATGGTATTGGTTTGTTATGGTTTTGGACCATGGTATTGAGCAAGGCCTAAGACTATAAAAGGAGAAGAAGATCATTAGGCAAGGGCATCGAAAAAATCTTGAATATCTGATGAAGTATGAGATCCAGTATGCAGATTATGGGTTGATGATGCATTGCTTGATCTGAGCTAAGGAGGGATCTCACCAATTGATGGAGAACAATATCTAAGGATAGATCGGGATCAAATGGTTTGAAATGAACTATCTCTATATGATTGATTATGTTTATTCTAGATCTGTATACTGACACATGTAATGATCTGAACTGGTATAACTTAAGTTTGAAATCGCTGCAAGTCATGATTGAATATTTATATATTTGTACGCGGGTTGGCTTTGGTGTAAGCGCGTATGTACGTGGGTTTGGTTCATTGTAGTAGAATATACCATTTGAGCTATGATGTTTGAAGTTACAGGTGGTTCTGGTTGATGATGAGTTCTGATGACAGTTTAAAGGTGTCAGTACTTTGCATATCTTGTTTGGTTGATTGTGTTTAGCTTCAGTATTGATGGATGAGAACTAACATTGGATCAGGATCATAATGACTCATATTTATGTGATTTGATGGACTAGATCTGGGTGCTAACACACATATTATCCTTGTATATGTAATAATCTGGATATGTCTGAAGACAGGAAGTGCATCAAGTTATAAGTAAGCAATTGATGACATATACGCTGGTTCACCTTGGTGAAGTTGCGTATACACGCTGGTTCAGCACTTCCAAGTAGCGTATGCACTCTGATGCATGATTTTGATGATACAATTGGTTCTGAATATTGTTGCAGAGTTCAGTGTTCTGCTCTGTGTTCTGGTGACTGTGTTGTTGACAGGGTTTCAGTGTTTCAGTGATTCAGAAATTGATGATGCTAGTATTGATTGTTTTGTGCTTCAATGATATTTATGGGTCCAGTATGAAAATTTGATGAAACGTGGCCTTCAGATTATAGTGTTGTGCTTCAGGAGTATCTAGTCTGAAAATGTATGAAATGTGGTCCCTGGAGGGTGAAAGGAGATTGTAGGTCGGTGCCTACGTACTAGTACATCAGCTAGTACAAGAGCAAAGGGGGTAGTAGCTCCCTTCCAGTAGCAGCTAGAGAACAAGTGAAGATTGGAGCATTCAGTAGGCAGGCACCTACGTACTAGTAAATCGATCATCTAGTACAAGAGCTAAGGGGGTTGTAGCTCCCATCCAGGAGAGACTGGAGAATGAGAGAAGGTTGTAGCCTTTTGCAGGTAGAAGCGTGTGTACTGGTATAAGACTGCACCAGTACAGAAATATTGTAAAATGAAGTTTCTTATTAAAAGAAGATAGAGATGACTTGCAGCAGGTGGTTTTCACCCACATTGGGTTTCCACCTTATATCATGGTGTTCATGTGTGCTTCTTGTGTGTGATGATCTGTTCTGTTTTACTGCACCTGCTTACTGTTCATATGGTTAATGAAGTTCTGATGCACTAACTAAAGATCAACATTTAATGGATTAACTGAATCATAAGTATTCTGGATATACGCTAGTTGCATTAGACACAATTGCGTATACACGCGGATTCCATTAACTGAAGTAGCGTATATGTATCTAAGTATGGAAATGAATTTTTTTTATTGATTTGATAATACTGATTCACCCCCCCCTCTCAGTATTATTTCCAACAATTGGTATCAGAGCAGGTCCTTTGGTAGAAGCTTGATCACTTGAAGGAGATCCGTGGAACTATGGGAAATAAGCTTAAGAAGAAAGCACCTAAGAAGAAGAAGACATCTCAGAAGATCTATGACAGTGGGTGTATTGATTGGGGAATATGTGGAAGGAGCACATCAGATTCAGAATCACTTCAAAATGAAGATGAACAAGATCTATCAGGTATGAATTTGTTATCCTCTGGTGATACATCTATTTATCCTCTTAAAGATGATGAATGTGATAGCGAAACAATTGAATTTGCACTTATGGGTGAGCAAGAAAGATATCAAATAGAGGCAGAATTTAAAAAGCTTACAGACAAAATTAGAGATCAAGAAGATCTATTGAACACAAAGGAATGTGCTTTCAAAGAAGAAGCTACCAAACTAAAAGCTCAACTAGAGGAAGGAAACAAGGTAAGGAAGTTATTCAAGAACAAGGAAGATCAATGTCAAAAGTTGCAGGATGAAGTGACGTCATTAAGAAATGAAGTCAATGAAAGGAGCACAATCATCAAGAAACTTAGAGATAGATCCAGTTATTATGAAAGACTTGAAGCTACGATCCGCTCGCTAAAGGAAGATCTTGAAGAATCAAAGAAGCAGAATAAAGACCTACTCCAAGCTCTTAAAAAACAAGAAAACGAAGTTCTTGAATTAAGGCATCAGTTGGAAGAAGGAAGGAAAGCTGAAGAAGACATGAAGAAGCACTATCGTGAAAAGGAAGAGCATCTTCAGGTTGAGGTAAATATTCTAAATGATAAATTAGAAGAAAAGGATAAGCTCTTACGATTTCAAGATAGTACTAAGATATTGGATGATATTCTTAGTAGTCAAAGGTCTCCTGCTATCAAAACTGGTCTTGGTTTTTATGAATCCACTAAAAGTGAATCTAGCTCACAAGGAGAGGCAAGAAACTCTAATGAGAAATCTGAAATGCACAACGAAGAGATGAGAAGAAAACCCCATCAACAACCAAGGAAAGAAATTCTTAAAAGGAAAGCTTTTACTCCTCCAATACATAATGTTGAATGTTATGTATGTCATAATCTTGGACATGTTGCAGCTAGATGTAGAAGAAGAATGGTTCAAGATCATCACACAAAAAGATCATCACATTCCAGGTACTTTCAGGGATATCGTTTTTCTTGTAATATGTTTGGTCACAAAGCTGTTGATTGCTACAGGAGGAAAATGAAACATATGAGATGTTATGCATGTAACAAGCTTGGACATATAGCAAAGGAATGTAGGAAGAAGTTTCGGGCACCACACCAAAAGGAGAAAACATCATCACACTTGAAGATATGGAAGAAGAAGGAAGTACAGTCAGAAAGATGTGGCACAACACAATATACTCAGACACAACACAACACAGACATAATAGACTCAAGGGGAGCTGAAAGTCTAAAACTTCAGTGTCCTAAATCTCATACGCAAGTTTCATAAAGGGAAGTCGCGTATATACGCGAGTTAGACACTGCAAAGTCGCGTATATGTCAGTTTGAGGAAAAGTAGTGGGGACAGGTTCAGAAAAAGGGTCCAATATGATTCAGTCCATTATTTGCTCTGTTTGATAATGGTTACAATCTACTGATGATGTGTGGAAATGCCTTGACACTTGTAAGATGTTTAGAAGTATTTTTGATCATAACTTGATGATGATAATGCCTTGATACTTCTTGCTGATATATGCATGATCAGATCTGACAGTAAACGAGATGGCACAGGTTCAGGGGGAGCATATACTTTCAATAATGCATTGTTGTCATTATGGTTGGTAGTCCTTGGTGATGATGCTTATATGGCTAAATGATATATCGTGCTATGATATGGTCTCATATGATTCTTGGGGTTACATAGTTGATGTTCAGATCATATTTATGGTTGATTCTTTGATGATGCATATATGGTGCTTACATGGTGATGTTCATAAGGATAAGGAGAAGTAGAAAGCTTGAATACACATCTTCCTCACTTGATGATGAGTTACTCATATGCTGCTGTCGTCATATGCATAAATGATGCAGGTTTCCTATAATTCTTGGTGCTCATGTGGATGAGGATTGTTGTTGTTGATGATATCAAGAGCTCTAGATACATAGTGCTGGATACATGAAGTTGCATTGTTGGAGACATGATGATGATGAGTTCTTACCTATATGTTGATAGGTTGATACTTACATATTTTGATTGATGCAGACATTCCCAAGTGATGATACATGGATGATATATAAGATCATCTTGTTGATGAGATGGCTATGGTGTTTTACACATATGATATAATGTGAATGATTTTATGATGATGTTCAAAAGGATGAGTTGATATCTATATGCAGACATACCTTGCCATATGACATTTACAGGTTGTTGATCTGGAAGTGTCTGTACGTGAGTTTCATGAGGAGGATCCACGTATATACGCATGTTTATGTGGATACAGTCGCGTATATGTTGATTTGAAGGAAATCAGTGGGCCAACTCAGGATGAGAAGAGTCCGATATGGGCCTGACAAAGACCATCTGGCACAGATGGAACAAGTGCAGAGGGAGAACATGATTGCTGGTCTATATGTTGTTGACAGATGCCTATGGAGTAGATCATTCATGGTGTATGATAGTTGTTGATGACTATCATGGTCTTATTTAGATGAAAAGGTCATATCAAGACTCATGATGTAATAGTGTGTCTATATCTATTGTAATCATTTGATGAAATCTCTTCTGATGTAATTTGTACCTCCTCTATGCATAGGAAGGATGATGAAATATCAAGGTCATATAACGGCCTAGTTTGGTTTCCCCTTATGCCTGGGATGAATGATGTTATACTCTTGTATTATCATATGTAAACTTTTGGTATATCCCCACTTTGTTGGGAGATGGATGTATGCATGAGTCCTTGGTGATAGGAAGGTCATTTATGATGTATAGAGTCATATTCTTCTTGTAGAATACCTTTTTGCAGACCTTGCTTACAGACAGGGGGAGCATGAACAACACAATTCAGCAAGAGCAGAGCTTTCAGCATGTAGCATGGACAGATTGACACACATTGGCATATACAAAGGGGGAGCTCATTCAGAGATTTCAGCAGGTACTCAGGGGGAGTATGGACAGCAAAATGTTTATCCAGGAAGGAGAATATCTTGGTTCGCCCTTTGCCCTTGATGTCAAAGGGGGACAGTGATTTGGTGTTGTTGCCATCAAGTCCAAAGGGGGAGATTGTTGGCATTATGATGCATGTATTGTACTTGATGGCAACCCTCTCGTAGAAGAACATCTCACTTAGTTATAACTAGATTAATCTACAGAAGAGATATCAGATGTGACTGAATGCATGGGATGCCGGACAACTCAAAGGAATCAGATGATAGTTCTAAGTGTGACAAGTTAGCTTTGCCATCAAGTCCAAAGGGGAAATTGTTGGCATTATGAGACAAGTGTTGTCCTTGATGGCAAATCACACAGATGACAGATCATAGTGCAGCAGGTCAACAACAAGGATTTGATGATCAGACTACAAGAATGAAGAGAAAATATATATACGCAGGTTCATTGTGACCGAGCCGCGTATACATGCGGGTTAGACGTTACAAAGGCGCGTATGCATATACATGCACTTTCATGCAAGGAAAAGTGCATATATGTTGGAGAACTTACTTTTGGTCTGTGGTAGTTAGTCCTTGGTATTTGAACCTATGGTTTTGGACCATAGTATCTCGTCAGATGTGTTGATCCCAAGTATTGGGTCCATGGTATTGGTTTGTTATGGTTTTGGACCATGGTATTGAGCAAGGCCTAAGACTATAAAAGGAGAAGAAGATCATTAGGCAAGGGCATTGAAAAAATCTTGAATATCTGATGAAGTATGAGATCCAGTATGCAGGTTATGGGTTGATGATGCATTGCTTGATCTGAGCTAAGGAGGGATCTCACCGATTGATGGAGAACAAGATCTAAGGATAGATCGGGATCAAATGGTTTGAAATGAACTATCTCTATATGATTGATTATGTTTATTCTAGATCTGTATACTGACACATGTAATGATTTGAACTGGGTATAACTTAAGTTTGAAATCGCTGCAAGTCATGATTGAATATTTATAGATCTGTACGCGGGTTGGCTTTGGTGTAAGCACGTATGTACGCGGGTTTGGTTCATTGTAGTAGCGTATATCATTTGAGCTATGATGTTTGAAGTTACAGGTGGTTCTGGTTGATGATGAGTTCTGATGACAGTTTAAAGGTGTCAGTACTCTGCATATCCTGTTTGGTTGATTGTGTTTAGCTTCAGTATTGATGGATGAGAACTAACATTGGATCAGGATCATAATGACTCATATTTATGTGATCTGATGGACTAGGTCTGGGTGCTAACACACATATTATCCTTTCATATGTAATAATTTGGATATGTTTGAAGACATGAAGTGCATCAAGTTATAAGTAAGCAATTGATGACATATACGCTGGTTCACTTTGGTGAAGTTGCGTATACACGTTGGTTCAGCACTTCCAAGTAGCGTATGCACTCTGATGCATGATTTTGATGATACAGTTGGTTCTGAATATTGTTGCAGAGTTCAATGTTCTGCTCTGTGTTCTAGTGACTGTGTTGTTGACAGGGTTTTAGTGTTTCAGTGATTCAGAAATTGATGATGCTAGTATTGATTGTTTTGTGCTTCAATGATATTTATGGGTCCGATATGAAAATTTGATGAAACGTAGCCTTCAGATTATAATGTTGTGCTTCAGGAGTATCCAGTCTGAAAATGTATGAAATGTGGTCCCTGGAGGGTGAAAGGAGATTGTAGGCCGACGCCTACGTACTAGTACATCAGCTAGTACAAGAGCAAAGGGGGTAGTAGCTCCCTTCCAGTAGCAGCTAGAGAACAAGTGAAGATTGGAGCATTCAGTAGGTAGGCACCTACGCACTAGTAAATGGATCAGCTAGTACAAGAGCTAAAGGGGTCGTAGCTCCCATCCAGGAGAGTCTGGAGAATGAGAGAAGGTTGTAGCCTTCTGCAGGTAGAAGCCTATGTACTGGTATAAAACTGCACCAATACAGAAATATTGAAAAATGAAGTTTCTTATTAAAAGAAGATAGAGATGACTTGCAGCAGGTGGTTTTCACCCACATTGGGTTTCCACCTTATATCATGGTGTTCATGTGTGCTTCTTGTGTGTGATGATCTGTTCTGTTTTACTACACCTACTTACTGTTCATATGGTTAATGAAGTTTTGATGCACTAACTAAAGATCAACATTTAATGGATTAACTGAATCATAAGTATTCTGGATATACGCTAGTTGCATTAGACACAATTGTGTATACACGCGGATTCCATTAACTGAAGTAGCGTATATGTATCTAAGTATGGAAATGAAAAAGTTTTATTGATTTGATAATACTGATTCACCCCCCCCCCCCCCCCCCCCCCCCCCCTCTCAGTATTATTTCCAACAGGCATATCAAAATATAAGTTCCATGGATTCTAAGAAAATCAGGATGGGAAGAGGAATAACTCCACATTTTTGTGATATTCAGTAACTCAAAGCATGCATATATACAAAAGGAAGTGGCTACTTTCTTCACATTCCATGAGGGACTATTGTTCTTCCTTAAGACTGTTCATTTCACATACCTTTGAATTATGTACAACAACAAAAAATACAAAGGATTATGTATATAACATTCCCCACTTAATTTGAATGGGTGTTTTTGAGTCTAAGCATCATTTTAAAATTTTCAAAATTTTCTCTTCCAAGTGATTTGGTGAAGATTTCAACAATTTTCTCATTTGTGGAACAATGTCTCAAATGAATAGTCTTTCCCTCTACATGATATTGAATCAGATGGTACTTTATCTTGATGTGCTTGGTTTGTTCATTCAATATGGGATTCATGACCACCTTGATTGCAAAAGTATTATCAACCATAAGAAGAGTAGAATTCCACTGTTTCTCCTTCACTTCACTTCATCATAAGTCAAGGCAGGCACATTGCATGGGAGTGGAAGTTCTATAAATTGAGGTTCAATGGCCATTGTTTGGTAGAATTTGTTTGATAGTAATCAACAATGTTGAATCATCTCTATCTCTTCTTTACTTCTTGCCTTGCTATGTATACTATATGAAAGGTAGGTTATTTCAATTCACTACTTCCAATAATGCTTATGACTGGAAAATCCTTTTTTTTTTTTTTCTTTATTTCACTACTTCTAGGAAGATTTACTACAAGAAAATAAAATGTTTTATTTTGTTGAAGATATATTTTAGAAACAATGGTAAGGTTTGAAAAAAAGGTAGGAGATTATTTGTTTAAATAATTGAAATAACTTAATGTGAGATTGATTATTTGTTTAGATAATAGAAATAACTTTTCTTTTGTTGAAATATATAGTCCGACGGACATGACCATAGTGGTCCTGATTGGTTTGATGACAATGAGCTGTTCATTTCTACCGACCCAATCATAACATTCAATAAGCTTATGGTTAGAACAAACAAATAACTTGTTTGTTTGATTCACATTAGAAGTAAAGGTATTCATATTAAAGATAGGATCAACATGTTCAACCAACATCTTCAAAGATATTAGGTAATAACCATATTTTAAAGTGATTTTTTTAATGTCATAAGTTCAATTATGAATGTTTGTTTTTTAACTTTTACATTATCTAATCAAAAAAACATTTTCTTTCTTATATAGTATTTTTTGGCAGAGATCACACAACAACATACGACCAACATGAGGCGACTTTCGATAGCAGAGAATTTCATACATGATGATCTTGTACTAGAAGAGGAGCACAAGAAAACCATTCCAACAATGTCGACTAGTGCACGAGGTAAAGAAAACTCTATTGCTATTTTTATTAATGAAATACTTGTAATAATAATAAAAAAAAATTAATTTAACATTTCTTTCTTGTTACAGCTAATGATCCACCTCTCTTGCAACAACCTTGACGACCTCATGAGTACACGACCAGACTGTCAAAAATAAATAACAATAAAAAGAAATGATTGTACTAGTTATATCATTAGAAACATCACATACCATATTATGAAAACATGCTTTTAATGATAAAATTTATTAAGATGAAGTATTTTGTGTCTATGATTAATGAATGAATGAATGGTATATGCTAACGAATGATTTCTATATGTTTCTTTATGTACACGACCTTGTTTCATATTATGTAAACATATTTTTTATGATAAAATTTATTGAGATGAAATATTTTTTGAACCTACGAATGAATGAATGAATGTTTTATATTTGTTTCTTTATTTATCTTAATGTCTTTATTTCAACTATTTCCTAGTATATAGATTGGGTACTGGGGAATTAAGAGTGGTGTGAGAGGGGTAGGGGCCATGAGAGCATCCAAATTCACGTGGTTGGCCCTGTTCAATAAAGAACCAATTAGGATTTGGATAATGTTGGAGCAAAACACCCTCAATCCAATTAGAGCAAAAACAAAGTCAATGTTGACTTTGTTATTGCTTTGTCGAGTGGAAGGAGGTTGCTCCAAGATTAAACTACTCCAATAATTTATTCTCGATACCGAGAGGAGATCATTCAGGTATTCATGCACTCAAGTCTTTTTTTTGTAAGCTTGGCAGGACTATATCTTCATCATGTCCAATATATCGCTTCGATCGGGGTGGGGAATTGAACTAGTGACTTCACATCAAGGAGTGTCTTAATAGAGCACCCGATCACCATCCATCCAAGAACCCATGGACATGCACTAAATTATTTTTAATTATTATATATTCATGCAATTAAATTTAATATTTGGTCAAATTTATTCCAAGTTTGCCTCATTGGTCACATGAATGTATGACAACTAGTATCGATTTAGATGTTGAAGTGGAACAACTAACAGAAGAAAATAACTCGAAATGGCATTTAACATTCAATTTTTCGTTATTTCTATTAGGTATTTGTTTTATTACCAAATATTGAAAATATTTCCATTTATTCACTTTGTCATTGCACTTTCTTGAACGTATTCCCTTATTTCTTATACTATATTACATAGCTAAGATTTAAATATGAGAAAATTGTGATTAAACATGTATAACAAACAAATTTATATCCCCCTCAAGGGATCACTGGATAAATATAAAGGAGGCCCTGGATTTGTTGGAAAATTCATTAGGGCAACATATTAATTCACCTTTCCTTGCTTTGACATTATTTGTGACATTTTATTATTCTTCTTTTGTTTATGCATATGTTCTTATCGTCAAATCATTGCCAAAAGAAAAATAATGAATATCACATGAACATAATATATAGGATCCAAGCCAGGGAAAAACCCCTCTAAGGGGGGAAACCAAAATAACTTCTCTTCTTATAGAATCAGTTTCAAAGGAGACTTCCAAGACCAAACCCTAGACCAGGGCTCCCACCAAAAACCAAGCCAGCCAACCACCCTTTCTTCTGCAAAACATGACATGAGTCAAATGAAAATTATGAAGATCAAAAGTCATTACATTCTTCAACACTCCCTTTTAACTAGGGATGTATTCATAATTGTCAAAATGGTACAAGGGAAATACTCCATTTGAAAAGTTCTCATAAGAAGAGTTAGATTTATAAGACAATTGTAACAATCAACATTATGATCAAC
This sequence comes from Pinus tabuliformis, assembly GCA_031772625.1. NCBI lineage: Eukaryota > Viridiplantae > Streptophyta > Pinopsida > Pinales > Pinaceae > Pinus > Pinus tabuliformis. The sequence goes on from CM062809.1 coordinate 19,539,134, forward strand.
CAACACTGTCTTTGAGTCCTATCTAGACAAGATCTACTTCATTCAAGACCATTATGATGTGAGGCTATACGTGTGATACCACACTACCTCTACAAGGCACATACCCCATCCGAATGTCCACAAATTATGCCCTTTTAGGACTATTCTTATCTTGAATTCTTGGCCCTGAATCCTCAAAGAATATTGGTCCTCTTAGCCTGCTCTTATCTTAGATACTTGTAATGTCCCCAAAGAGTGTCAGTACCTTTCCTTTATTGGATGTTCTATCCTAAATGAAACCACATATTCTTATCCAATCCTCTACCAATATCTCTCCAAGGCCTTCACTAAGACTTACAGTTGTTAGTCTTGGTCAAGTGCCTAACATATGAAGCAAATAATGCACATGTGATATCCAACATCACTCCTTCTCAACCAGAGAGGATATCCATATTCTCCTTTTTAACTTGAGAATAGATCCTTTCTCCTATTCAAGTAGACTCCTTTACTCCCCATCAAACCTAGAGATGATTCATGATTTCATTTCTAATTGGGAAGTCATATCCAAAAGTTTTCTAGCTTGTCTTCATAAGAGTATCAAGCCTGATTCCTTTCGAGGTATCATGGAGCCATCTTCTTCAATCTTGTGACAGGTTCTAGGTCATTAATTTTTCACATCACTTTCAACTTTTAAATTTTAATGAAGGCATTATATTGAGCCTTCCCAAGTTTCTAGCTGATCATAGATTTCTCAAGAAAGTGATCTCCTTTGACCTTTAGGTTATCTTCTTTCATTTATACCTTTCAATCCCAAGATGAGTGCATCTTGACTTCACAGTTGCCAAGTACCATATATTGAGCTTTCCTCAACATTCTTCATACATTCCATACAATTGAACTTGTCTCAACTATCATCCTGCAACATTCTCCCAGGTAGAAAAACAACATGTTAACAACATAAATGACAATAAATATTGATATTCAAATTACCCTATTATGACAACTTTCTCATCATCAACATCTTCAAGGTCCATCTCCATACAATTCTTCCTTCATGCATCAAAGTGCCCAAGGATCGAACTTGATTACCAAGTTACCATTTTCATCCACACACACACATATATATATATATATATATATATATATATATATATATATATATATATATATATATATATTCTAGTGAGAAAGTCTTTAATATTCTTATCCATTCAGAGTAAGTCAAATTCATCCTCTTAGGCATCATATAACCAAATGAAAGATTCACTATGCATAACTTATGACTAAATTTTCTTCTAGGATTATATGAATCCAACCCAAAAGTTATTTCAAACATGCATTCTTAATATTTCACACAATCATCTAGCTAAATGTATTCAACAATGAGCTTGCAACTTTACCAACTGCATTCCTTCATCCTTTTCAAAGTATTGTTTCCATACAATATGGAATACATACTAATCTTGTCATAATGCTTCTTCCAAGAGTCTTCCAAGATGATGACTCTTATAGGATCATGATGATCCATCTTAGAAAAATGACTTCCTCTAACATAATGTTAGACAATGTATGGATGAACACTTATGCAGAATGGTCCCCAAGCTTTTCATTCTTAAAGGACTAGATGATTTCAAGCAATTCAAACAAGTAGACTTTAAATATGCTACTATCACCTACTTTTATCTATGATGCCATGCCAAAACCACACAATGATACATGATTACTCTTTTAATGACCTTGTTAGCATTAGTTTCTTCAGGGTCCTTACAGTTCCCTCCCTCCATCATGCTCGTCATTTCCAAGGAGTCATCATCAAGAATGATAGTTGATGATGACTCTTATAGGATCACGATGATGACTCTTATAGTATTATGATGATCCATCTTAGAAAAATCACTTCCTCTAATATAATGTTAGACAATGTATGGATGAACACTTACGCATAATGGTCCCCAAGCTTTTCATTCTTAAAGGAGTAGATGATTTCAAGCAATTCAAACAAGTAGACTTTAAATATGCTACTATCACCTACTTTTATCTATGATGCCATGCCAAAACCACACAATGATACATGCTTACTCTTTTAATGACCTTATTAGCATTAGTTTCTTTAGGGTCCTTATAGTTCCCTCCCTCCATCATGCTCATCATTTCCAAGGAGTCATCATCAAGCATGATAGTTTATTTGCTTCTTCCCTCCTCATCATCTTGCTTTCACCTGCAATATTTAGTAGCAAGTACAACCAAGCAAAGTATACAGATACAAGAGCATGATGTCAATCTAGTCAATCTAGGGTTTCCATGGTTTTCCTAGAAGGTAGACTCCTAGGGTTCTTAAGTACAAACCCTAAATTCCTTGATCCTTTTCTAGGAAACATCAATCCTAGGGTTTTGATGTCAAACCCTAGATTTCAACCAATTCCACCTTTACCATGTCCTAGATTCTTTTAGCAAACCCTAGATGTTGAATGCTAGGGTTTCTATGAGGGAACAAACAAATTAGGGTTTCTCACTAGGGTTTTTCCTATTTAAGTTCCATCTAGGGTTTTCAATCCCTAGATGCCAAATTTTTTTGACTAGATGAAATCTACAAACCCTAGGTTCAAAACATGTAGCAAAAACCCTAACTCATTGCTTTATGCAAACCCTTTATAAAACAAATATACATACCTCAAATATCACATACCTTTGTCTTCCATGATCACTAGTTAGGGCACACCAGTTGCCTACGTCAACCCTTCATCTAAGGAAAAACCTTCTTCATAAAGCTGCAACCTTCTTCCTTCTATTAGCCTATGTAACTCGTTGTCCAAAGAGACTTCTTCAACACCCTGTTTAGGCCTATTCAACCCTCCTAACAGTCACTTCAGAAGCTTGACCTAGTCACCACAGGTCTGCTACCTATTCGGTTTGTCCAAGGAAGATAAGCCACACAAATCTGAGCACAAAACAACTCATTTTTCCAGCTCGACCTGTGTTGGCCAACTTCAGTCTTCCATCCTCTTCAAGGTGACTTTTTCATTGTCTTAAGGACTACTTTAATATGTCAATGCTTGATGCTTCCACCAAAGTTTTTCTTATCCTTATTTTGTTGTTTTTCATCAATAGGTATGATACCTATTTATTATATATAAATCTTGATACTACTAAAGCCTTTCGGTCCTCCAACTAGGGCTTTTCATAGTCACTACATAGACCTTGAGAAAAATGCTTCTCCATCCAGCAATTTAGATCCTACTACAAGGTGTCTTCTCTTGATTAATAGTCTAGGTTTGAACTTATCTAAGGCCTTTCAGCCCCTCCAAACAGTTCACTATAGGATCCTCAATCCTTTTGAAATATTTGCACAAATGTGGCTAGTTAGTGCCATAAAATTTTAACACAAAAACAAATTCCAATCCTTCGCTCTATTACAGGGACATTCCTCCTTCTAATACACACTCAATTGAATTTAAACGACCCTCTTGTAGCTTTGAATCAGGGATTCAAATATGAGGCTATTGGTGCCAAATTTTGAACTGATTTTGGAGCAAAGATAGTGATGAAAACAAGCCTGTTCTAGGCCTTAACTAACTCAAAAATCTGATAACCTTAACATTTGATTCTGGAAAGAAATCTATCTAGTTTAATTGCCAGAGTTGTTCAAGGTATGTTTCTTCAATTTGACGCCTTTTTGCTTCTGCATAACGCACTGCACTAGTTACTGTATTTGTAGTCATATGAGTGGTAGATCTTTGAACTGACTTGAAATTTCTTCTGTATTTTAAAGGGAGCCGTTGTGCAACTTGGTAATTCCAACTTATAAAGTTCTTCAGGTTGGCAAGAACATACTGCCACGAATGGAAAAAAGGTATGAGCAATGGTAATTGAAAGGTGTATTATTTGTTTTTATTTGTCACTATCTAGTCAGAAGTAATGGAACATGGTTGATATCATGAGTAAAAATATGATGGATACATGTAGTGTGATCTTGTGATGTTGCCCATTTCTTACATGTTCAATTTCTATTTATTTAATACCTTCAACAAAAATACCACAAGAATTAAAATAATCTATAATTTTATATTACTAAACAAATAACTTTGTATCTAATACATTGGAAGCTTTGTGAACTTGCTTGAGCTAGGAAGAAATTTAATTTGTACATTATAGTACCTAATAATTCTAGGTTTTACAATACTTTAATTGAAATGACACTTTTGGGTGAATTGCAATCTTCTGACCTTGTGTAGATATTAATTTAACAGGAAGGCAAGGTAATCAAGTTGGGAGAAGCGTTTAGAATTGATGACACCAATTGAGGTGAGATAACACTAGATTTATATCATTGTATTCTTGGGTTAGTTATTTTAATATATGATGTCATTCTTTAGAGATTCAATATATATAAAGATTCTTCACATTTCCAGAAGTAATCTCTTCTCTTTTCACAACTGCTCAAAAAGAAACATGGTGGGAAAAAGAAATATGATAAGCATGTTTTAAGTCCATGTCATTATAGCACATAGATCCAGGCACATTCCTTTAACTCTTATACACATCTCTACAAACAGATAGTCTCTCTTTGACATTGGAGCTCTAAATATGAGCTAATATCATTTTGTTCCTTGCAACTCCAAGTATCATTGGATGCCTTTCTCTTCATATGGGCCAGTTCCTCTATTTGTTGCAACTTTTGTTTCCATCATGGTCACTAGTGATGAATTTATGAACTCCACAAATTTCTATTATTTCACTATAGAAATGGCCTTACAATTTTTGTGAAGCTTTCTATTTATAACCACTCTTGATGTGTATGCATGGCTTATAAAGAGAGACCTTCCTAATTCAATTTCGATGATCTTAAATTGGGTCACTACAACTTTATCACTTGTAATACCTTGCTCAATAACAAGAATAACTATTCTTTTTTATAATGACCTGAATGATTGTGATCAATTACATTTCTAGAAATATCATATTTTTGCTACAATTCCACCCATGAAAATCTCTCTTTAATAACATAAACATGGACTTGTTTTGCCACATGCCATATCTATCCATAAAAGGGCTACAAATATTTAATTACATCACAAATTTTGGGGAAATGAAAATGGTGTGTCATAATATTCTCCTTAAAATCAAAGCCAAGTCTAATCAATGGGGAGCACAATGGCTAAATCTTACCAACTATCTTATTTTAATTAAATCTATTTTATCATCTCTCCACATTTTTACTTTTGATCTCATTTAGCTCTAACTGGTGTTAAGCTTACCATTTCTCAATATCTTAGATGATTTCTTTGGTAGGGAGGGATGTCCAACCAAAACTAGTTTCATTTAGTTATTCAGGCTATAGTTCACACCCCAAAGGCCCATGGAGGATTAGGGATGAAGGACCATACACTAATGAATATTGAATTAGGTGGAAAATTGTTGTGGAGACTTATAATTAGGAAATACAATTGGTGGAAGAGGGTATTACATAGAAAATTTTTAGAAGGAGACAAAGTCTGTTTCCTAGGTCAGGATTTGTTAATTCAAGGAAGATCACAAATTTAGGCGCGCCTTAGTGTATCCATATCCTTACTTCAAAGTTAGTTGGTCTGGATACCACGTAATGGACAGAATAATGGATAAGTTTGAGGAGACTTGGTTATAATAATTCACCTATCAGCCTTCATAAGCTTGCATCAATATCAGATCAAGTTGGCAACATCAATTCAAGTTACATATGTTACAAATGGCTAAAATCCCAATTCTTTTTAAGCCATTCCCATACCTTCTCTAGTTTCATGGTGGGATTTTTCCTTTGGTGATGGATTAGTTCATCCAGAGGAACTATCATTGCAAAATGAGGGTAGAGATATCAGGTGGAAAGGACATTGTGTGACAACTAAGACATAGTAACAATTTGGATTTGGGGGGGTCTCTGTATTGTTGGTTTGTTGCTTCCATGGAATAGAGTCAGTCCTTTGTTCACATTTATTGCTTCTTCATAGTCATCTATGGTTCCTCCCCTAACAATGTGGTGTTTTTCCATCGAATTTGACCCTATGGTAAACTATGAAATTATGGAAATGAGGTTGGTCCTCTCAGTATGAAGAGTTGATAGAGGATTTGTAGATTTCAATTAAGTAGCTCCAAATTTGAAATGTTAATTTGGTAGTACATGTAGATACATCAATGGACATTCTAATTTAGTAGAGGCAAGTCAAGATGGATGTTGGCTAATCTAGAGGAAAATTGAATGCCACCAACCATGACATCATCTAGAATTCTATATTTTTTCTCCAACTGCACACATTGGAACGACTTATTTGGTGTGTTAGGGTCCTATATTAATAGGATTCATAATTTTGAATTAGATGTGGTTGATCTTGTAATATTGTACATACTTTTTGTTTCTGCAAAATGTTTTCCATATTAAAAATTAAAAAAATGTAAAGAGGGTATGTCCTAAAAGAAATATCAAAGGACAAAAAGAATAAGAAAAGATCAAAAAAGTGAAAATATATGAACCCCAAACAAAAACAGATCATGAAAGTGTGCAAGTCTAAGTGCCACTACTTTTTACTTTACTGTGCAAAATAACAGTTGTGTGCAGCTTGTCATAAATGCCACAACCCATGATAGTCAAATAGTTTAATCTTGACTAGTTCATGCTTTAAATTTCATGTTTATAGTTAGAGAATAAAGATCTAGCCAAACTGTTTAATCTTGGCAGATCAATAGTTAGGTAGAGGAATAAAATGTGCTCATAAGCTTAATCTGAGCCATTGGAAGATATAAGGTTAGAATTAGATAGTTTGTTTTACAAAAGAAAAGGAAAGAAAGGGTCTGCTAGTTTAAATGCACCCAATAAAGTGAAGAAAAAATGTTAGGGTAAGTAAAGGGTAAGTAGAAGAAAGGTTGCAGAAGTACAAAGTTGATTGAAGCATAAGAAAATTTATCATGCTTAATCTAATGTTTTAGTGTGCAGGAGCAATTATGAAAGTGAAAGGATGTTGACAAGCTGATTTGATTAACTTCCCCTCCTTTCATTTCATCCCCACTACATACTTACTAATTTCCCCATTATCCCATCATTTCTTCTTAAAATGCCTTTTTCCCTTCATTTTCACCCTTGCCCCTTGGTTTCACACATTTCCCTAGCACATTACCTTCCAAAAGTCATTTCCCAACCAAAAACCCCTTTTCCCTAGTGTGAGACCCATTCCCCTTTGAAAAAATCATTTTCCCCATATTAATTTCCCTATTTTTCCTAAAAACCCATAAAACCCCCCTTGTCCTAAGTTTTATTCCCCCCTTCGCATTATTTAATTAACTCTCTGCATTTCACATTTTTCCTGACAAAACCCTTTTAACCCACCACCCTGGTGTGGTTAACAAACCTCACCGCATTTAACCCGGTCCCACTGTACTAAACCCACTTATATTTAACCTCGCCTGATTCACTAATTAATTACAGTTAAGTGTAATTAATCCCCCCGAGCCTCGCAGATCTCTGCCTGAGTTCCCTCCGTGCAGCTCCACCACACGATAGCCATCCGATCTTCCACCCCCAGATCTGACGGCGCGTATCCATATCGCGTTGATTCCCTTGGCTAACTTTACCCACCCAAGAGCACGCGAGATTTGCGGTTTTTCTCGGGCCCCTTTCGGTTACATGGCAGCTTTAGGTGAACTTGCTTACTCTCGGGGAAATACAACCCAACTACCAAAAGCAATGCAATGGCCCCCGAAACCACATCCCCACCAAAAGCCTAAACTACCCACTGTTCATTATGAAATCTCGCGCCAAATTTTAACCGTTGCCAGTTAAAAGTCCGAAGATGCTCATTTTCACTCTTTTCGCTCATTCGCACTGTGAAAGCTTCCTAAGCCTTCCTGTGCCACCCTGAGCCTCTGCAACCCAATTTGACCGCCATCTACCTCTCGAACATGCTTCGGACACCCAATTTAGCCATCTAGTGCACAACTGAAGCCACAGTACCCTCTGCAGCCTCCATTGAAACTAGTTGCGGCCTATATCACCATTTCTAGGTATTTGAAAAGAAAACAGAACGACTCTCTCAAATTTAAAAACTTACAATGAATTCAAATGATAAATTGATTGAATTTGATTAATTCTCCCTAAATTGAGAGTATTTCCCCCTTGTATACCTAAACCCCTCTCTTCCAACCTGCAAACTACCCTTTCACTCCACTAGACTTGTTTAGGCTTCACTTCTACAGTCTGTGCAAGACCAATTCACACCTTTCCCCATAAGATGGCTGCCCAGACCTCTCTGCATGTCAGACCTCTATCAATCCCTCACCTGGACATTGACCATTTGGCCCTAGCAGACAGGGATTTCCAAATAAAAGACACTGCAAATCCAGCCCACCTTCTGAAGCTCCACTGTTGGAGTAAGGACAGTTTTTTGAATCATGCAGATGAAATCAACCTTTGGGAATCAAATTTACCCAAATACAAATTCCCAAAAGTTAACCCTTTCGCAGATGTTGTACATTATTGTCATGCCTATTATGTCCCTAGCCAAAGGGCTATTGTTTCCCCAAATCAACAGTTGTTATTCGCTATTACACCTGAGTCAATCAACCAAATGTTACAAATACAATCTAGCCCTAATCTGACCCCTCTATCCATTGGAAACCTATTGGACTTGTACATCACATTAGACTAGGTGAAAAGTAAGCAAATTTTCCACAATTTTATCGTTGAAGACCACCATACTCCTACAAATACCCCACCCTATGCTACCACCATTTTCTCAGAAACTGGCAGACGCATAATCACCATGCTCTCATGCATCCTAGGATACACATAAGATGAGCATGTGGATGAGGTAATCCTGGCCTTCCTGTCCATTTTCACTCCAGGCAAGCCTCCTGCTATCATGTATGATTATGTTCAGTTCATTGCAGACAGAACACATGAACAATTCACCAGACTACCCACTGAAAGAGTTTTCAAATACTCTTCATTGTTGTTTTATATGTTTTTATATTACCAGACAGATAAGTTCCATGTGAGCATCCATAAATTGGACACCAAGGGAAAGGAAAGATCAGTGGTCTACTGGACACCCTTTGTCCAGAAGTTTTCCAAAGCATTCACCTACAAATATCTCGTAGACACATTTGTGTACCCAGTCATGAACTTGTTGAATTATGATATCAGCCAAGGCATCAAAAGAGTGCTTCAATTGGAAAAGAACAACAAGGTGGGAGATTGGTACCTCTACCAGAACCACACTGAGATTAGAGTTTATGGATGTCAGTTAGCCCCTTACAAATTGCCAAAATACCTCCCTATGAGGATATTTTCCCTTGAATATTTCAGACAAATCAACAATTCTGATGAGGTCCACTTCTTATCTGCTAGGAAGAAAACCTAGTTTAAGGTAAAAAACCAATTGGGCCCATTCATTTGCAACAATAGAGAGGCTGGACCAGAAGCCGGCAGGTTACTACAATAGATGAAGTTTAGAAATAGCTTCATATGGTAGTATGACCCTCATGGGGTCATAAACAAGATGAGACTTAAAGTCAAGTTGGGACCTTACATCCACCACCCAAGACTACACATTGAACAGTTTGCTAACCAATTTGAGTGGGTGGAGAACACATTGATTGATATGGACAGTACAGTTGTGGATGTTGAGAACACACTGGTCGACCTTGAAAAACAATTTGACTAGAGCTCTTTCCTGCAGGTTCCAGAATTAGGAGAACCAATGAAGTTTCATCCTGTGCTTTAGACCCCAGTCAATGAGGAGAAAAATCCTAAAAGGAATAGGGAAGAAGGGTCCAGCTTTGCCATGGAGACTACTGATGAGCTGTTTAAGCTAAGAAAGAGGCTAAAATTAAATCCTGTGTCTGAACAGGAGGAAAACATTGTTTAAGAGGAAATAACTGACACTGAGACAATGGGACAGAGAAGTAAAGGAACAACTGCATTAGGGGAAACACAACAGCCATCAACCTCCAACACATAGATGATAGAGAGACAACAGAGTATGGAGGTTTTTTCCTTTGTCAGGCCAGCTAACAAGGAAAAGGATATCAAAGACATATTCAAGGAAATAAAGATGATGAATTAAAATTTGAAGGCAGAGACATATGACCAATACCTCAAACTTACACCACCAAACCAAACCATACTGATGTTAGCATTTGACATCAAAGCAGGCAAGATGCAGGTGTCATTTCTATAGCCCACTGTTCAGGAACCAAAGACCTTAGAAAAATACAAGAAAACAAATTTTGAGGTGTTAGCTAGGGATGTTCATCCCATTGATCAGATAGAGTTCCATAAACAGGCTGGAGAAATGATTTAATCCACCCTTACAGGAAAGGCCATGGCTGCCCACAAGCTGCAGGATTTATTGGATAATGTGATATCCCAATACAAACTGGAAAAGGCCTCCTGTTGGCTTGTTGGTGCCTGACCTAGGTTCAGAGGTGATTTAGCCAAACAAATCCCGGTACTACTGGCCCTTTCGGCAACAGTCCACGGAGTGCAGACTGAGGTCTCAACTGAAGTAGTATGGGAGGGTGCTAGAACCGGGTTTCTGCACACTGGAGATGTCTGATGTTTTCAAGTGGTCTGTGGTTCGACCCTACGCACACGTTGCTACGTACACTTATCAGTACTTCGCAGTCGGTGATGCTGCCTTCGCACAGCTCTATGCGGGGGCCAAATAGTGTTATTACCCAAATCCTTACTAGTAATCCGATATTAGTTGATTAACTTAGCTTATCGGTATGCTTTCATTTATATTTACCAATTTTCACCATTCATACAACAACGCACAATAAATAAACAATACAATTGCAATTGATATCAAACACGTAATAACATAAAGACAGATACACAGAATTCAGATAAAATTCTCTTTATTATTCTTCTTCCTTGGTTACAGAATTGACTCCACCCTGCACACTCAGCTGCAGGGGTCTGATCACTCAACTGTGGGCTCTACTAGGCCTATGTGCACTCAGCTGCAAAGCCTCTTCCTACTACTATGACCCATGATACTAGACTCTTGCTCTATGCTCGCTATCCATTTTACTCCATCCGTTGGTTACCTTCCTTTGACTTCACTCCTTTACAACTTAGAGCCTCACTCTATTTATACAATCCCATGGTCCACGGACCATGGGTAGGCCAACACTACATTCAAAACTTAGGGCAGACAACTCTATGACTCTAACATACAATTCGCGCTCTGCGCTCGCAATTCACGGAGTTTTTACAATAATATTATTCAAAACTTGGGCTTTGAGCCCCAAAACATGCTGCGGGGGGATTCCATGCCCAACATGCCCCCAACACAAACATCATGACTCACCCTTGAGCCACTCAGTCGGTGCGACGATCTTGGCGTAGAGTCCCTCCAGCTGGTCTTGAACGGTCGTGATATCTGTAGCACATTGAGTTGCTGCTTGTTGAACCTGCTACATTCTATCTTCTGAGACCTCTGTGGCCGAATTGTTTCCGTACATTTATATCAGCATCTACCATGTATGTTTATAGTCTCGTGCCCTTTTCCGGTTCCTTGGTTCGTGAAGACTGTGCTTCGGCTGGCTAGTCAGATAGTTGGCCCACCCGTGTAGGGTTTCAAGTGGCTGCCATTTACTTTTCTTGGGAAGGGTTCTCCATTCAACTTGACTAGCTAGACTGCGCCTCCGTCTGTGACCTCCTTAACCACGTATGGTCCCAGCCAATGCATTCTGAATTTTCCTGGAAATTTTTCAAACTTACTGTCATACAACAACACTAAGTCGTTTACCTTGAAGGTGCGCAATTTGATATGGCAGTCGTGCCAGGATTTTTCACGCTGCTTTTGTACCTACTGATGAAATCTAGCCAAAAACCGTTCTTCCTCAAGTTCTAATTGCGCGAACCTTTCCTCCAGAGCTTCGTGGTCTGTCATCCCAGTGAGCGCTGTTATTTGCAGGCTAGGTACGATATATTCCATTGGCATGACAACTTCTATGCCATAAACTAATCGGAAAGGTGTCTGTCCCATCAGTTTCTTGCACGTTGTCCTATAAGCCCATAGCACGATAGGTACGTGTAGATCCCAATCGTTTCGCTGTGCGTTGCACACTTTGGTCAATGTAGTCTCCATTATTTTGTTGAAAGCTTCTATAGTCCCATTGGCTTGTGGATGATATGGTGTACTCTTCTGATGATACACCTAGAGCTCTTCGGTGAGTGCACTGATGGTTTCATTCAAGAAATGTGTTCCGCGATCACTCATTAATATTTTTGGACAACCAAACTGGGTCAACACATTTTTGAACAAAAACTTCGTAGCTATAGCGGCTGTGTAGTCTTTGACTGGCTGCGCTTCCACTCATCGTGTTAGGTACTCCGTTGTGGTGATGATGTACCGCGCGCCCATCCTTCCTTGAGGTTTGATCAGTCCCACAAAGTCGATTTCCCATTTTTTGAATGACTGCAGTGTCATTTGTGGATTTAATGGCATCTCATCTCTCTATTATGGTTTTCCAATCCTTTGACATATATCACATGCCTTACAATGCGCTTTCGAATACTAGTGCAGAGTTGGCCACAACAACCCTGTGCGGAGAATCTTTTGTGCGGTTGCTCATCTTGCATAGTGTCCTCTTGCAGCACCCCCATGTGCTTCTGCGAGGATCTAACTTTGTTCAAATTCAGGTACGTATCTTCGCAATATCTCATTATTTACCATTTTGTATAGGTGCCCCGCGATGACAGAAAAATTACATCGCCCACACCACCAATTCCTTCTTCTGTTGGACAGAGTATTCCTTTGGTGCGGCTCATGTTGTCAAAAAATGGATTATATCTTCGAAGTGCCCGTCCGCGATGCGCACCGTAAAGAGCTATGCATCCGGTAATCCTTCCTCCAGATTAGTGGGTTCCTCGCCTGTCTCAATGCGCGATAAATGATCCAGTCCTGCGTTCAGGCATCCTGGCTTTACTATGACCTCAAAATCATATTCCTGGAACAATAAGAGCCACCTGCATATGCGCCCCCCCAACACAGGCTTATTGACCAGGTATTTCAGCGCGGAATGGTCGGTATACATCTTGAAATGTCCTCCGAGTAAATAGTGTCAGTATTTTTGGAGCATGTACACCATCGCCAACCCCTCGCGCTCGGTGGTGGAATATTTCTTCTTTGCTTTGGATAACCTCCGGCTTGCAAACGTGATAGGGTGATCCAAGCCTTCCTCGCCCTCCTATGTGAGCACTGCTCCTAGCGTGATACTGTTTTGGGAAGTTTTAGTGTCTATGGATAAAAGCTTAAACCCCTAGACTAGTAGCTAAGTCTAGAACAATAGTGCAAAGCATTCTCTACTTTTTCTATAACCAATAGATTAAATAAGATAGTAAAGAAGCCTACCTGAAGCTTTCGCTTACTCCTTATCTCCCTTGACCAATTTTGTCGCTCCTTTCCATACTTAATCCGCTTGAAAAGTACATGCACTAGAGATAAGACAAAAATCGATCAAAGCATATGATAATGATCTATTGATTAAACATAGAATGGAATCAAGTACATAATACACATATGAAAGCATCAATAAACAATACAAACATATGGAAAAAGCTTTGAACACTTTATTAGTAAAAGGAAGAGTTACAACCCAATTTGCTTGATTCAGTGTCACTCCCCTATTTCAATCCCATCCTCTCCTCATAACAAGCAAGACATTTTGACATCATTACAATACTTGAAACCAACTCAAGCCTCATACTAACATCATCTCCCTATAATTCCATGATTTCTAGCCCCTGATCACTTAGATGAGTGGTCTTTTTATAGGTGAATGAAGGAAGTTATGCCATAAATGGTGATAATGAATGCCCTCCGAAACTTAGGATTTAGTTCCATGGAGGAAGGGATAAAGGGATTGATGTTCCTTAACTTCCTTCCTCATCCAATTTCAAGATAAAAGGAGTGGATAGCCTTGGGAAACTTCTAGAAGCATCCTATTGATAATAATATTCCAAACCCCAATGCATATTTCGCTCAAATTCACCCAACGTAGGCCAAAGAGGGCTCAAGTGCACTGCAATGCACCCTAGCAGTGTACTGGGCTACACTGCAGTGCACCCTGATAAAGACCTGCCTACGCTGATCTTCTTAGAGGCAATTTTTGGATGATTTCAATCATGGAATCTCTTGGGAAGGAGGCATTCTGATGGTTGACTTCATTAGGGCATGTAACAACCGAATTAGGGTTTGATGGGCCCTAATAGTACTGATCTTTAAGTCGGGATTGATGTTCCCAAATGGATATGTAACAGTTGTCCCCTAAAGCATGAAGTCATAAATATGTATGTCGAGTGAAATGCTTTACTATGTGGAGAGGAGACTTCGAAGTGGAAGGTGACCTGCATCCATTACAATACATATATCACGATAATTTGATTTTTTCTCATGAACTTGCTGAGGGAAGGCATACCCATGCTTAGCTTATAAACTTTCATTACATGTACAAATATAGTCGTCTACAGATATAGACCCATTAATGGATGAACATGAATGTAACGCCATTGTACATTTGATTTAGTACTCCTGAAAATATCGCAGCCTGGATGGATGAAACTAGATCCAAGGTCTTCAATCTTGTTCAATCTTTTGCTCAAGTACAATTCTAACCATGTGAATAGATGATTTGAAGTCGAACATGGGAAGACATCGTCTGATTACCAGCCAATGATGTAAGTCGTTAATAGACGCGAGAGGAATCATTGATAATGTTAATGACCCTAAAGGTACTACAGTATATTTCACATGGTGTGAATAAATGATTTGATGTCAAATAGCATACAAAGTCTTTCAGTTAAAAGCCAGTGATGTCAACCTGTCGCCGAAGTGAGAAACCTGCCATTGATGTATACAAGCCTCAAGCTACTGAAGGGGTGTTTCTAAGTCAACTTCTTGGATGATGTGCTGATGTCGACAAGAAGCGACTCATCGCAGGAGGGCCTTGATGTATCCCACATCAACTACACAAAACGAGGTAAATGATTTTGGAGATGAAAATCGACTGACGACAGAAGGTTCATGAATGGTGGTCATGAAAATGAAGGTTTACGGTATTGCAAAGGATGAAGTTTGAACTGAATGACTTCTCTTGAACATGCTGGCGACACTAAAATGAATTGGTAGCATTGACCCAAACAAAGTAATGGATGGTATGATAGACCAACGACGTGATAACCATCAAGCTATATGACCCAACCCACATAGTCACGGTGATGAGGTGAAAGTGTCATGTTAAAGAGCGACTTGCTACCATAAAGTGTTCTCCCCTTTTTCCAATTTTCCCAGTCATTGCTGACCAGTACCTCTTTATTTTTATCAAGCTTGAGGAGGATAACATATGCTTGTTGTATAATTCCACCCTTTGAGTGAGTCCATCACTATTTTATGCTTTAACGAGTCTAGCGAAGGTGAAACTCGGTCTTGTCTAGATGGACAAGTTTGTCTCTATTTGATGTTTTTAACGAGTTTAACGACAAAGATAACTCGGTCCTTTTCATGTTTAGAGAGTTTGAAAAGGGACAAAAAGAAAACTCCACAAGTTCTTTTTTGTAAATTAATCTCTCAAGCCCGAAAAAGCATAAAATAATACAAGAGAGATATCGTTTCCAATTTGTTAACGAGCTGGAAAGGACAAGTGCTCAACAATCTTTTCATGTTTAGAGAGTCTGAAAAGAGCTTAAAGGGGACTCCACTTTGAGGAACGAGTGGTGTGTAGGGTAGCAACTGGTTCTGGTGATGTTGGAACTTCTCAAAACATGTTGATTTATGTGAAGAGGCTAGCTAATAAGACCACTCATTGCAATTGTTCCTAAAAAAAGGTAAAATAACCAAGTGAAAGCGTATGATTGGCCAAAGAGATGGTGGTGATGGAATGAAACAACCAAGGCTCATTGTTGATAGAATGGAAATCACGAGGGTTAAAAATGGAAATGGGTTCATTTTTACACAAGCTTGAACCATAGGGAACTATGCTTGGGTTCAGTTTCATGTTTACATAAGCTTGAAACGAAAAACTATGCTTCGATTCAGTTTCATTTTTACACAAGCTCGAAATGAAAAACTATGCTTGGATTCAGTTTCATTTTTACACAAGAGTGAAATGAAGAACTATGCTTGAGATTGGTTTACATGCCCCCAACATGATGAAAGGGAGGGTCTCCTTTAGCAGATGGAAGTCGCTGCGGTGAAGCAGGATGGTTATCCAACACCTTTTTGGCTTCGTCCAGATAGGGAGAAAGGTGAATGGGGTGATTCCCTTCACATAACATATAGGGAAACCTAACTTTACCACTAGGTGCATGCCCCCAAAGCTTCATTACATTCACCTAAGTAGACTACTCGTGGCTATCAAGTGGATGGAATGAAGCTTCTTTTACGAGATCAAGTGAAAGACTCAATTGGGAACTTTATGAGATTTAATCAAAGACTCAATTTGGAGCTTGGAGATCTAATCAAAGACTCGACGACACATCAACATGGACATGAAACTCCACATCCCATTTTGGGAAGACCAGGATTGGAGCAGAGGCCAATTTCCCCTTTAGGACGTCCAAACTTTTCATACAATCATCATTCCAACAAAATGTAACATCCTTTTTCAATAAAATTTCCATCGGCGCGGTGATTTGGGCATAGATTTTGATAAACTTTCTGTAGTATCTGATGTGTCCCAAGGTAGCACGCATTTGTTTAACACTTTGCTCAAAGCCCAATTTTTGAATAATATTATTGTAAAAACTCCGTGAATTGCAGGCATGGAGCTCAAATTGTATGTTAGAGTCATAGGGATGTCCACCCTAAGTTTTGAATGTAGTGTCAGCCTACCCATGGTCTGCAGACCATGGGATTGTATAAATAGAGTGAGGCTCTAAGTTGTAAAGGAGTGAATTCAAGGAAGGTAACAAACAGATGGAGTAAAAAGGATAGCGAGCATAGAGCAAGAGTCTAGTATCTTGGGTCGTAGTAGTAGGAAGAGGCTCTGCAGTTGAGTGCGCAGAGGCCTAGTAGAGTCCGCAGCTGAGTGCGCAGACCCCTGCAGCTGAGTGTGCAAGGCGGAGTCGAGTCTGTAACCAAGGAAGAAGAATAATAAAGAGAAGTTTATCTAAATTCTGTGTATTTGTTCTTATGTTATTACATGTTTGATATCAATTGCAATTATACTGTTTATTTACTGCGCGCTGTTGTATGAATGGTGAATATTGGTAAATATAAATGAAAGCATACAGATAAGCTAAGTTAATAAACTAATATTGGGTTACTAGTAAGTATTTGGGTAATAACACTATTCGACCCTCGAGTAGGGCTGTGTGAAGGCAGCATCACCGGCTGGGAAGTACTGATAAATGCACGTAGCGACGTGTGCACAGGGTCGAACCATGGACCACTTGAAAACATCAAACATCTCCAAGGTGCGAAAACCTGGTTCTAGCACCCTCCCATACTAATTTGGGTGAGACCTTAGTCTAAGCTCCACAGAATGTTGCTGAAAGGGCCAGTAGTACCAGGATTTGTTTGGCTAAATCACCTTTGAACCTGGGTCAGGCCCCAACAAGCCAACAAATGGTTCTGTTGCCGGGACCGGGATCTGCATGAGGGATGTCTGATGTCATGTCATTGGAATCCAATGAAGCAAGAAATTGAAGGGTGGTTGGATAGAAAGATTCACGAGTTAGTGGCGCAGGAAAATAGGAATCCGCGAGTATTAAAAGAACAGTGGTTAGAGGCGCTACTTATATACGAAAATCCATGAAATTTTCTTTGCATCCTTCCCCTCTGAATTGTACGAGTGGATCGCGAAGCTAGCAGACAGTTAGGGAAGGTGTAGGCTTGAAAAACTGATTGTGTGGACTCTAGAATTAGTGCACAAACTAGAAAACATCAGAAATCTCTAGGGTGCGGAAACCTGGTTCTAGCACCCTCCCATACTACTTTGGGTGAGACCTCAACCCGTGCTCCGCGGACTATTGCCGAAAGGGCCAGTAGTACCAAAATTTATTTGGCTAAATCACCTCTGAACCTAGGTCAGGCCCCAACAAGCTAACACCTCCTCACAGGCCAAAGACAAAAGAATAAAGTCCTTGGAGGACTTGGTTATTGAACTTGGCCATGATCCAAGTGATATTAAGGCTACTAAACAACTGATCAAGAAGAAGAATGAGGACATATCAGCCCTCAAGAAATAGCTTACGTTGCCTCATTCACATCACCCATAGGCAAAGGAGGTCTTGGAAAGTCAGAGAAATCATGAAGAGATGATGGACCTAGTGCTGCAACTGAATGATCAGTTGAAGGATATGGAGAAGGAACTGGATAGCTTGATCCAACTCAAACAAGCTATTCTTGATGATGCTCCAGCAACTGTCATTCCAACAGTTACCACTGTTGTACCTTCTACATAGGCAACATCCTTAGCTCCCACTGCTCCAATGGTCACTACACTACCTGCATCTACACCGAATACATCAACAACAGGATCGATAGTAATATGACAATAGATCAAAGACTAGAAGACAACAGAACCTAAATAACAGGGACAGAAAACATCAGTTCAATAGCTGTCTCTATCTTCTTGCATGAAGATATTTCGTTTTCCTAGATTAGTTCTCAGTGTAGTTTGAGATATTTTGTAAATTCTTTTTTGTATAAATACTTCATAATTCGAAGTATTTGGGGTGGATCGCTATACATTTGTACAGTTATTTTGATCTTAAACCTAAGGGTGATTGTACCAATTTTCAAGTCAACGGACTGGACCAAGTAATAAAAAGATTGCACTACAGGATTCATGAGATGAGCTATTTGTAGTGAAGTATCTTCTTTGTTTGATTTTTTTACTTTCTTGTGTGTTTCATAAACTTAAATGTTATTCAATTTTGAATGAATTAACTGGAAATTTAACTCAGAACTTGTTTAAGTACACTCTGTTTTGCACAGTTAGTCATTTATATGTTTTCCTCTTCTATCAAGATTTGGGAACCCTTAATTGCTCTCCTATCTCGGTTGACCTCTTTCATTCTCTTCATAATCTGGCCTAAGGAACCATTAATTTTTCCCTGGATCCGATTAGAAACCATTTCACCATCTAGCCTTTGATATCTACAATAACTCACCTATCTTGCCTTGTAGACACTATTTTTAAAGCTTGACCCAGTTTAGTTTGTCTAACATTCGACCCCATAGCCCAATGGTAAAAGACTATCTTTTTTCATCTAAGTAAGTGATCCCACCACCCAAATTCAAATCAAAAACTCTAGCACAATCATAACTAGCCTAAAATCAATTAACTAAAACAAAGTTAAATAAAAAAGAGAGAGCCCTCTCTGAGATCAGGAAGGCTAGATCCTGATCTCCAAAGTTGGTTTGTGGTTACCTCTATCATTTCTTTTTCTGAACAACTTACAAGAAATTTTGGAGTGATAACATCATTGGCGACCATACTAGGGAACTTTGACCCTTAGTCTTATAAAAATTTAAGGAAACCTTAAACTTAATCTTGAGCCCCTTAAGGTCATTTTCAGAGGTTGTTCTTGAAAATATTCATAAAAAACAGTTAAAAAAGTTAAAATTCTGGCTCCCAAGAAGACTCACTATACCAGGGAAAATCCAGATCCAAACCCTCCTACCATAGTTGATGACCCAGATAGGATTTTAAGAAAACCCAAAAAGGAAGAAACTCAGGCAAGTAGTAGCCAATTAGTCAAAGAAAATTCACTCCCCAAGGAGTTGTCAACTTTAGAGGAACTCCCTTTTGATTTGTCATTTGATCTCTCATTATTTAGAACTAAATCTAAGAATGCCATCCATGAAATAGTGTTAGACCCTGAGTTTACTCAACTCATTGAATAAAAAAGGGTGATTATCCATCCAGATTTAGATAAATTTGTCTTGGACACTTTTGACAAGTTAGAAGCTTTAACCTCTACATTGATAAGCAATATAGATGATGCTTACCTTCAACAATCTGTTGAACTAGCTGCCCTCACTGCTACATTTCTGCACAATCTTCACTCACTGTAAATACACCTTCTTTTACCACAACTTCACCTATAGTATCCACCACAGTCCATTCCCCTAAACCACTAATTCATCAACCATCCTCATCATCATCATCATATAGTTCATCTCCATCAAGTTTAAGCCCTTCCTCAAGCACCACTTCTTTACCCCCTAGTCAAACCAGAATCTCAGCCATGGTAGACCGATATGCACCTTTGGTTTTACCTGCTCAACTCCATTCCATGCCCCAATATTATCAGAGCAAAATATTTTTGTTTGATGCTACTGGTCAGTATACTACCCAGCAACATGTGAACAAGATGACTGACTATTTTGAGTTGCATGAGATAGATGAATCAGATGTCCAAATGAGGTTGTTTTCCCAAACATTAACTGGGGATGTCAAGAAATGGTTCAAAGCTTTACCTGCCCATCATATTGCAGACTTAGCTAATTTTCATAGATTATTCATTGATAGATGGGAGAGAAAGAAAAACCCTCTGCAAATACTTTCTGAATATGACAACATTAGAAGAGCTCCTAATGAGTCAGTCCAGGATTATTGTACTAGGTTCAATAATATCTACAATGCAATCCCAGCTAATATTAAGCCTCCACCTGACCTAGCATTAATTAAATTCCCTGATGGTTTTGACATTGACATGTCATACCAGTTAAGGGAATAAACCCTGAAACATTGGAACAAATGCAAAGAAATGCTATGCAAAGTAATGCCAAGAAAGCCAGAATGAGAAATGAAAAGATAGTTGTAATTAAAGAGGAAACTTCCACTTCTGATGGAAAGATAGATAGTTTAGCCAAAAGTGTAGAGAGAATAATGGATAGATTAGAAAACACGGAAAGGAAAACTCAATGGGAGAATCAACAACCACCCCCAATAAGAAACCCCAACTTTAGGAAGAACCCTAACACTGGAAAGAATGTTGTACCAGATCAACAAATTAGGCCCCCCTTCCAAGAAAACTATGCTGAGGGTCCACAGATCCAAGAAGGAGAGGATGATACCCAAATAAACTTACTAGAAATCAAAGACGAAAATGTTGTTTTTCTTATGCAAGAAGAACATGAGGTTTATATGTTGCAGCAGTTGCAATTAGAATTTGGTGAATCCTTTGACTTTAAACAGGGATATGAGTCAGCTATATATGAGGTACACAAACAATATAGCTTAATAAGTAAAAAGAATAATGAATCTCCCATTAAGAGATCAATCGAGACGTAGACTAAGAAAATAACAGAAGCTCCTGTCACTAAAGTATTACAAATCCTCCCTCGGGGAACACCGGAGACTTCTGCCCCAAAAATTGTAGATATAACCTCCACTAAAACTCAAACTGAAACAATTACTGAAATCAATCCAAACAATAGAAATCAAGGAAAAATAGCTGAAACAGAGACTGAAATGCCTAGTATTGAAAAACAAGATAAAAACACACAGAATGCATTTGTTAAGGAAGATCTCTTCCAAACAAACAAAGCTCAATTCCCTTTCAACATCAAAAAACTGAAATTACAAAATTAAAGATATAAGTTCCTTTGACTGAATTAGTAAAGAATGAATCCTATAGATCACAGATAACTAAAACTTTAAATATAGGAGAGGGAGAAGATGATGTCAATTTGAATGATGATCAACCTAAATTACTGTTTGGCCCTGAGGTGAATGGTACTCACAAGCAAGGGGGAATTCCCCCTTTCTACATTAGCCTAAACATTCATGACAAAATATTACATAATGCTATGTTAGACTCAGGGGCATCCCATAATTTGATGCCAAAGGCAATCATGGAGAAACTGAACTTAGACATCACCAGACCATATAAGGACTTGTTTTCCTTTGACTCTAGCCAAGTTAAATGCCTTGGTTTGATCAAGGATTTATGTGTAACTCTAGTCCAATGCCCAACGAAAAGTATTGTAATGGACATAGTAGTTGCAGACATCCCACCCAAATATGGAATGCTGTTATCTCGCTCGTTGGAAGAAAAATTGCAAGGATCCTTATAGTTAGACATGTCTTATGCCACCATATCCATTTTTGGCCAACAAAGGAAATTATATAGAGATACCTTGATGAAATACATGGTGAGTAGTGCTGAAAAACCAAAAAAATTTCCCATATACTCCATGCATTTTGATATGGATTCTTTCATCTTGTACAATTCAGAACATGACGATAATCAAATCACAGCTAAAGAAATGAAATACAAAACAACTGATAGTGAGAACATTTTTCATGAGTCCCTATGGCATCTAGATTTTGATGGATCTGTAAATAGGTTAGGGGCGGTGCACGAGTGTGGATCCATAATATGGAGAATAATCATTATGAGGGGCATGCATTCATATTAAACTTCAAGTGTACCAATACCATGACTGAATATGAAGCCCTAATCTTAGGGTTACAACTGGTTAGAAAACTTGGAGCCAAAAGAGTTTCTGTACTTGGACACTCAGAATTGATTATTAAACAAATTAATGGTGAATACTATGTAAACAACCCCAGACTTAGTCAATACAGGGAGACTGTCCTAGATTTGATTAAAGACCTCTTGGAAACAAACTTTGCTGCCATCCCTAGAAAAAAAAATATGCAAGCCCATAGTCTTGCCACTTTTTCTAGTACCTGCAAATTTCCCTTTCAACCTAGCCATCACTACACTACAGAAGTGAGATATAGGTCTGTTATACCAGACAATTTGAAGTATTGGCATATTTTATCCCAGGATTCCCAGATTTATAACTTCATTAATGCTGATTATGATTTTCAGAATTGTAAAATAGATACAGACTGTACAGTAGAAAATAACGTAGATAGTGACATAGATAGTGGCATAGATGTAAATATTTTAGATATAGGTAAACCCACTAATTTCACTAAAGTAGAAATAGATAACTTAGAAAATGTAGAGATAGAAGAGATAATGAATGATGATCCTGAAATTATGAACATTAAAAATAATTTTTTTGCCTAAGGGATTAGTCCCATTAGAAGATTTGTTTGACTCGAACACTGTAGCTAGAAAACCCAAAATGGAACCTTTAAGAGCAGACATAGAAGAATGTAACATAAGAACTGAGGAAAAACCAAAACTCATTAAAATATCAAAAGCCTTACCTCTAGAAGAAAAGGTTAAATACATAAATCTGTTTAAAGAATTCCATGATATTTTTGCCTAGAGTTATGAAGACTTGAAGTCTTATGACACCAGCATAATTCAACACAAAATACCTCTCAAAGAATATCATAAACCTTTCAAAACAGAAACTTAGGAGAATTAACCCAGTTCTTATGCCATCTATTGAGAAAGAAGTTAAAAGAATGTATGATTCCCAAATCATAGCTCCCATTAGGTATTTAGATTGGATTTCAAACTTAGTCACTACTAGGAAAAATACTGGAGAAATCAGACTTTGTGTTGATTTCAGAAATTTAAACAAGGTCTCATTAAAAGACAACTACCCTCTACCAAAAATGGACCATATCCTTCAGAGGGTAGTAGGCTCATCCAGAATTTCACTGCTTAATGGATTTTCTGGATATAACCAGATCTTAGTTCAACCAGAAGACCAAGCCAAAACTGCATTTACTACTCCTTGGGGTACCTTCATGTATTTGAAGATGCCTTTTGGATTAATGAATGCAGGAGAAACGTTTCAGAGAGCTATGGATATAGATTTTTCCAAGGAGATCCATGAATTCCTAGTAGTATACCAAGAGTACATCACTATTTTTTCTAAATTTGATAGTGAACACCTGGACCACTTGAGAAGAGTTTTCATCAAATATAGGAAATTTGGGATTTCTTTACATCCCAAAAAGACACTCTTTGGTTTAGAAGAGGGAAACTGTTGGGACATATAATATCCAAAGATGGAATTAGAATAGATCCTACGAGAATAGAGGCCATTTTGACCATTGCCCATCCTAGAAACATTAAAGAGTTACAATCATTTTTAGGCAAGATAATTTTTCTTAGGAGATTCATTTCAAATTTAGCAGATTTGATTAGAGAAATAAATAACATGTTAAGAAAGGACTCAACACTTAAATGGACAGTGGAGGACAAACAGTCCTTTGAAGCCATCAAAGAAGCCTTAACCAAAACTCCTATCGTTATAAGTCCTGATTTTCAGAAAGACTTTATAATTTTTTCTTTTGCTTTAGAACACACCATTGCAATAGTTTTGTTGCAAAAGAATGAACAAGGATATGAACAACCAATTTTATTTTTAAGTAAATCCTTAAGAGATGCCACACTCAAATACAATATTATGGAAAAACAAGCATTAGCTTTAGTAAAGGCCATCAAAGATTTCAGAGTCTACATTCTGTATTCTCACATCATTGCTTATGTTCCAAACTCAGTAGTTAAGGACATTTTGACACAAAATGGGCCTAAAGGAAAGAGAGGCAAATGGATTGCCACTATATTGGAATATGACATAGAAATAAAGCCTACTAAACTTATCAAAGGCCAAGGTTTAGCCAAACTCATGGCTGAATCGAACTGTCAGGCCCTAGATATTAATTTCATTGGTGCCCTTGATGATCAGGAAGAGATGGCAACTCCACAGATCAGTGAACCTTTTACAGATTCACCTTGGTATGCATATATCATATTTGTATTACTAAACTTACAAGCTCCTCCTGGTTTGACAAGAACTAAAGCTAGATTTTTGAAAATGAAGTCATTAAAGTATTGTATCATAGATAATGCTTTGTTTTGGAAAGACATTAGTGGTATTATTTTGAACTGTTTACTGAAAGATGAAGTTGATAAAATTATGAAAGAATTTCATGCAGGGGATTGTGGAGGACACTTGTACTGGAAAACTACTGCTGACAAAATCTTGAGGGCTAGTTTCTATTGGCCCACTCTTTTTGCAGATGTTAAAAAACATGTGACCTCCTATCATAAGTGCCAGATATTTGAGGGGAAGAGAAAAACTTTTACCCTTGCCTCTTAAGCCAATCTCCACAGAAATGCCATTTCAACATTGGGGATTAGAATTCATTGGATAAATACACCTAGCCTCCTCAGCCCAGCATAGATGGATTTTGATAGCCATTGATTATTTTACCAAATGGATAGAAGGCATCCCTTCTAGACAAGCCACAAACACTGTCATTATTTCATTCCTAGAAAATAATATCCTCTCAAGATTTGGATGCCTCCAAAAGCTCATCACTAATAATGCAGCTACCTTTAAATCCAAGAGAATGATAGACTTCTGTAACAAATACCATATCACCCTTGGCCGCTCCACTGCATATTACCCTCAAGGTAGTGGACTTGCAGAATCCTGTAACAAAAGACTGGTCAATATCATTAAGAAATTACCGGAAGACAACAAAAAGACATGGAACAAAAAGTTGGTCAATGCCTTATGGGCAGATAGACTAACTACTAAGAAGTCCATTGGCACATCTCCCTATCAGTTAGTATATGGGATGGATGTTGTTTTTCCATCCTCTTTGGGAGTGCCAGTGATGAAGATCATCCAGGAATTGCAGGTAGAACCAAATGATATCTAGAGAAGGATAAATCAGACCATACACTTGCAACAGACTAGAGAAGAAGTATATGTAAAATCACAGGTAATCCAGGGCAAAATATAAAAGATATTTGATAAAAAGACCAAAGCTAATGATTTTTACATAGTTGATAAAGTTATTAAGCGGGATTCAAGAAGAGAAGACAAAGGAAAACATGGAAAATTTGACTTCTTATTGCAATGGCCTTATGTCATTTATGGTTACAGGGGTAATAATGCATTCTTCTTGAGAGAGATAGATGGATCAGATCTACCAGGAGGACCTGTAAATGGTAGAATGTTGAAGCATTATTCTTCCACTGATTGACCATAGTTCACTTTACTTTGCATCATTGTACATTACATTGCACAGTGTAGATTGGATTGGATGGTAATCTTTTGAATTTGAAGCTGGGAGAGAAGGCCCTGAGCTTTGAAGGGTTCACCATCATAAGTATCAATAATGCAGAAACACAGAAGGACAATTTACATGGTAAATTCAGTCACAATTCAAGGGCTAGTGATCTTTAGAGTTCTTGACATTTCACCAGGAAATTCCATCCCCATGTGGAGCCACTGTTAGGGTCCTATATTAATAGGATTCATAATTTTGAATTAGCTGTGGTTGATTTTGTAATGTTACACATACTTTTTCTTTCTGAAAAATGTTTTCCATATTAAAAATTACAAAAATATAAAGAGGGTATGTCCTAAAAGAAATATCAAAGGACAAAAAGAATACGAAAAGATAAAAGAAGTGAAAATATATGAACCCCAAACAAAAATAGATCATGAAAGTGTGCAAGTCTAAGTGCCACTACTTTTTACTTTATTGTGCAAAATAATAGTTGTGTGCAACTTGTCATAAATGCCACAACCCATGATATTCAAATAGTTTAATCTTGACTAGTTCATGCTTTAAATTTCATGTTTATAGTTAGAGAATAAAGATCTAGCCAAACTGTTTAATCTTGGCAGATCAGTAAGTTAGGTAGAGGAATAAATGTGCTCATAAGCTTAATCTGAGCCATTGGAAGATATAAGGTTAGAATTAGATATTTTTTTTTACAAAATAAAAGGAAAGAAAGGGTCTGCTAGTTTAAATGCACCCAATAAAGTAAGAAAAAATGTTAGGGTAAGTAGAAGAAAGGTTGCAGAAGTACAAAGTTGATTGAATCATAACCACATTTATCATGCTTAATCTAATGTTTCAGTGTGCAGGAGTAGTTATGAAAGTGAAAGGATGTTGACAAGCTGATTTGATTAACTTCCCCTCCTTTCATTTCATCCCCACTACATACTGATTTCCCCATTATCCCATCATTTCTTCTTAAAATGCCTTTTTCCCTTCATTTTCACCCTTGCCCCTTGGTTTCACACATTCCCCTAGCACATTACCTTCCAAAAGTCATTTCCCAACCAAAAACCCCTTTTCCCTAGTGTGAGACCCATTCCCCTTTGAAAAAATAATTTTCCCCATATTAATTTCTCTATTTTTCCTAAAAAAACCCATAAAACCTCCCTTTTCCTAAGTTGTATTCCCCCTTTCGCATTATTTAATAAACTCTCCGCATTTCACATTTTTCCCGACAAAACCCTTTTAACCCACCACCCTGGTGCGTTAACAAACCCCGCCGCATTTAACCCCGACCCCACTGTATTAAACCTGCTTATATTTAACCCACCCTATTCATTAATTAATTACAGTTATGTGTAATTAATCCCCCTCAGCCCCGCAGATCTCCACCTGAGTTCCCTCCTTGCAACTCCACCGCGTAATAGCCATTCGATCTTCCACCCCCAGATCTGGCGGCGTGCATCCATATCACATTGATTTCCTTGCCTAACTTTACTCACCCGAGAGCACACGAGATTCGTGGTTTTTCTCGGCCCCTTTCAGTTGCGTGGTAGCTTTAGGTGAACTCGCATGCTCTTGGGGAAATACCGCCCAACTGCCAAAAGCGGTACGATGGCCCCGAAAACACATCCCTGCCAAAAGCCTAAACCACCCACTTTTCATTATGAAATCCCACTCCAAATTTTAACCGTTGCTGGTTAAAAGGCTGAAGATGCTCATTTTCACTCTTTTCTCTCATTCGCACTGTGAAATCTTCCTAAGCCTTCCTACGCCACCCTGAGCCTCTGCAACCAAATTTGACTGCTAGCTACCTCCCGAACACGCTCTGGATGCCTAATTTAGCCATCCAGTGCACAACTGAAGCCATAGTACCCTCTGCAGCCTCCATTGAAACCAGTTGCAGCCTATATCACCATTTCGAGGTATTTGATAAGAAAATAGAATGACCCTCTCAAATTTAAAAACATACAGTGAATTCAAATGATAAATTGATTGAATTTGATTAATTCTACCTAAATTGAGAGTATTCCCCCCTGAAGACGTGAACCCCTCTTTTCCAACCTGTAAACTACCTTTTCAGTCCACTAGACTTGTTCAGGATTCACTTCTATAGTCTCTGAAAGCCAAATTCACACCTTTCCCCATAAGACGGCTACCCAGACCTCTCTCGATGTCAGACCTATGTTAACTCCTCACCTGGACATTGACCATTTGGCCCTAGCAGATAGGGATTTCCAAATAAAAGACACTGCAACTCCAGCCCACCTTTTGAAGCTCCACTATTGGAGTAAGGAAAAATTTTTGAACCACGCAGATGACATCAACCTTTGGGAATCAAATTTACCCAAATACTCATTCCCAGAAGTTCACCCTTTCCCAAATGTTGTAGATTACTGTCATGCATGCTATGTCCCTAGCCAAAGGGCTATTGTTGCTCCAAATCAGCAGTTGTTATTCACTATTACACCTGAGTCAGTCAACCAAATGTTACAAATCCAATCTAGCCCTAATATGACCCCTCTATCCATTGGAAACCTATTGGACTTGTACATCACATTAGACTAGGTGAAAATTAAGCAATTTTTCCACAATTTTATCATTGAAGACCACCATACTCCTACAGATACCCCACCCTATGCTGCCACCATTTTCTCAGAAACTGGCAGATGCATAATCACCGTGCTCTCATGCATCCAAGGATACACATCAGATGATCATGTGGATGAGGTCATCCTGGCCTTCCTGTCCACTTTCACTCCAGGCAAGCCTCCTTCTATCATGTATGATTATGCTCAGTTCATTGCAGATAGAATGCATGAAAAATTCACCAGATTTCCCACTGAAAGAGTTTTCAAACACTCTTCAGTGTTGTTTTATATGTTTTTATATTACTAGACAGATAAGTTCCTTGTGAGCATCCAGAAATTGGACGCCAAGGGAAAGGAAAGATCAGTGGTCTATTGGACACCCTTGGTCCAGAATTTTTCCACAACATTCACCTACAAAGATTTCATAGACTCCTTTGTGTACCCAGTCATGAACTTGCTGACTTCTGATACTCAGCCTAGAATCAACCAAGACATCAAAAGAGTGCTTCAATTGGCAAAGAACAACAAGGTGGGAGATTGGTACCTCTACCAGAACCACACTGAGATCAGAGTTTATGGCTGTCAGTTAGCCCCTTACAAATTGCCAAAATACCTCCCTATGAGGATATTTTCCCTTGAATATTTCAGACAAATCATCAATTCTGATGAGGTCCACTTCCTATCTGCTAGGAAGAAAACCCAATTCAAGGAAGAAAACCAATTGGGCCCATTCATTTGCAACAATAGAGAGGTTGGACCAGAAGCTGACAGGTTACTACAACAGATGAAGTTCAAAAATAGCTGCATATGGTAGTATGACCCTCATGGGGTCATAAACAAGATGAGACTTAAAGTAAAGTTGGGACCTTACATCCACCACCCAAGACCAGACATTGAACTATTTTCTAACCAATCTGAGTGGGTGGAGAACACATTGATTGATATGGACAGTACAGTTGTGGATGTTGAGAACACACTGATTGACCTTGAAAAAAAATTTGACCAGAGCTCTTTCCTACAGGTTTCAGAATTAGGAGAACCAATGAATGTTCATCCGTTGCTTCAGACCTCAGTCAATGAGGAGAAAAATCCAAAAAGGAACAGGGAAGAAGGGTCCAGCTCTGCCATGGAGACTACTGATGATCTATTTAAGCTAAGAAAGAGGCCAAAATTGAATCATGTGTTTGAATAGGAAGAAAACATTGTTTCATAGGAAATAACTGACACTGAGACAATGGGACAAAGAAGTAAAGGAAGAGCTGCACTAGGGGAAACAAAACAGCCATCAACCTCCAACACAAAGATGATAGAGATACAACAGAGTATGGAGGTTTCTTCCTTTGTCAGGTCGGCTGACCGGGAAAAGGATATCAAAGATAGATTCAAGGAAATAAATATGAGGAATGAAAAGTTGAAGGCATAGACATATGCCCAATACCTCAAGCTTACACCACCAAACAAGACTAGATTGATGTTAGCCTTTGACATCAAAGCAGGTAAGATGCAGGTGTCATTTCTACAAACCATTTCTCAGCAACCAAAGATCTCAGCAGACTACAAGAAAACAAAATTTGAGGTGTTGGCCAGGGATGTTGATCCCATTGATCAGATAGAGTTCCATAAACAGGCTGGAGAAATTATTTACTCCACCCTTATAGGGAAGGCCCTGGCTGCCCACAAGCTACAGGATTCATTGGATAATGTGACAGCCCAATACAGACTGGAAAAGGCCTCCTCAAAGGCCAAAGACAACAAAATAAAGTGTAGAAATTCCCACTTTAGATCAGTTGATAATGTAATATACTAAAGCAAAATACTTGATCTACTTCTACAAACAATTATGTGGAAGCTTAATCGAATTGAGCAAGATCAATTGAACTAATATATATGATAAGAAGAAATCAATTACACATAACATAGAAGAAATAACCAGGGGAAAGCCTTAGCCTAAAACCCCAACTCTGTATTATCATACAAGTGGAAATATAGTCTGGATTACAAAAAGTATCAGCTCACAAGCTATCCTGCTCTCTCTACAATCCCTTTGTTGCTCATAGATAGTCAAAGGCCTCTCTCAAACTTTCTCATCTGCCCTCCAAGCCTCCTATTTTTTTGTGCAATTTTCCTTGAGGTCCAGTGTAGACACTTGTGTTAATTGGCCTCTTCACACGCTCACTAACCTTTGATCCAACTGCGCAATCCTGAAGGAGATAAATCCTTCTCCATGGATGAGCTTCCTTTATAGGAAAAATCCATCCAACTGATAGTACACTGTCCCTCCTCTGATCTCAACTGGGTCTCTGTCTGAACTGACATGCATGAGTTATTCATGAGAGAATATTCAGTTATCTGAAGTGCAACATTTATATGCAAGCATGCATTAACTAACTGAACTCACATTAATTTAAACAAACTGTTTAAATCAATCTAACTAGACTTGACTCAGTTAACTGAGCCAATTAATTTCAAATCAAATTAGAACTCATCCTTATCTCTTTAACTCATGGATAAATTCTGTAATTAATAGAGAAACTGTTGCATGTCCTCACATAGACATCATGTTTGATTTTTCACAACTAATTAACTCATGGTGAATTAATTAATTTATTTTCAAACAAATGTTAAGTTCAAATTCGAATTTTACTTCCTATTTTAGTCTAGGGACTAACTAAAATTGGAATCCATCTTGAACTGCTAAAAATAGCAATGCTATTTTTAGCACTTCCATTTTCATTCCCTGTTTCTCAATCCAGCACTGGTACCCAAATTGCTATTTATAGCAGTGCTATTTTTAGCACTTCTATATTTAGCATTTCTTGTTGCTATTTTCAACACTCCCTCTCAACAAGAAAGGCACTCAGATCGAACCTGATCCTGTACCTTTTGAATGTTCTGCATGCAAAACTTCTCCCAAGTGTGGTTGCTCCAGCAACTCTAGAAACAAGAAAAACTCCCAACTGACCTCTCTGTTGGGCTAGAAACATACTCTAATGCTAAAGCTTTACTTGCTACTGACATTTGCTCCCTCTCTGACCTCTGAGCTGCTGCAACACTCCATTCATCTCGCACCGTTGCACACCTCTCTGTGCCATCCTGCACTGGTGCAACACTCCTGTGCCTCTTGCATTGTTGCAGCCTGCTAGCTCTACACAGTCCTGGGACTCCTGCACTGTAGCTCTCTCTGTCGCTCCATCTGCATCTGTCTCTACCCAATCATCCAGTCTTGCTACTCCTTGTTGGGGCTCCTGTATCAAAGTCGAATCAAAGAGGTTGGTTACCTCAAGGATCCTACCCCTATTCCAGCCTTCTTGGGATGATCACAACCTCCTGAAGTTTCTTCACCAATCGTGGCTCCTCCACAATTTTCTGACACTACTTTTGGTGCTGCATGTTGAGAGGTAATGTACTCTCCCTCTCAACCACCAAGTCTCTGTCAGTTGCCTTGCTCCTCAAGGCTTTGCATGCATCTTGAACCTCAAGAGCATACAGGTTCTTGACACGTGAACCGATCTGCTTCACCTGTCTAGTGGTGATGTGTCTAAGGAAAACCTTTCCCTTACTGAAGACTACATCATAACCTCTGTCTTCTAGCATCGTGATCGACACCAAATTTCTCTTCAGTCCTGGTACATACTTGACATCGGTCAAGGTAATGCGAGCCCCATGCTCCCTCTGAAAAAAAACTGCGCCTACACATGAGACACTATACTTTTCATCATTACCCATCGCTATGAGTATCTGGAGATCTTTCTCCTCCAAATTACTAAACAAACTCTTGTCATCGGTCATGTGGAAAGAAGCTCCACTGTCAAGAAACCAACCACTTCCCACCATGGATGAAACCATGCATGTGAAGAGAGTGAAATCCAACTCGAACTGTGAGGCCAGTGCCTCACCTTCTAATCCTTCCATAGATCCCTTCTTGGATTTCCTCTATGGACAACTTGTAGAAAAATGGCTCACCTCATGACAATGAAAGCATCACACTTTCAATTTGTCAAACTTCTTCCCACCATGGGAAGAACTGCATTGGGAATGAGAATCCTTCTCCTTCCCCTTCTTTGCCTTACTCGCTAAGGTGAATTTTTCTTCATCCTCCATGGATGAAAAACCATCTATAGTGCTTCTCCTTATCTCCTCTTGCATTAGATCTGACCAAAGTCGTTCCCAATCTGGCAGTTTCTCTCTTCCATTAACTGAGTCCTGGTAGCTATGCCAGCTCTTAGGAAGACCGAGGAGTCCAAGACTCACCATGTCATCATCAACTATCGTGATCCCTAGACTTCCAAGCTCATCCCTATATGTGGTGAGCTTGTTCAAATACGTAGAGATCATGTCACCCTTTTCACACCTGATCTTTTGAAGCTTGCCTTTCAGCACCAACTTCCTCTGATTGCTGCTATTCTGATATAGATCTTTCAATGTCTTCCACATTGAAAACAGTGTCTCCTTCCCATGGAGACTCGAGACTATGTGATCTCAAACTCCCTCCAGAAGGATTCTCCTTGCTCTAGCCACACATTTCTTCCATTCCACCAATTGAGTAGCATCAGTCGGCTTGGAGACTTCTTGATCAATGAAGTCCTTTAGACCGTTATCCTCTAATACTGCTTCCATGCGATCCTTCCAGGCTATATAATTCAAGCTGCCATCAAGGGCATACTTGAGTTTTAAACCACCGAACGCCATAAGTGAAATAGAGATGTGATAAGAACTTGATTTCTGTATTCAGGAATTACAAACATCGAACTTCTCCCTTCTTGTATACTATTCTTCCTTGATCACCTTTGCTCCAATACCATGTAGAAATTCCCACTGTAGATCACCTGATAATGCAATACACTAAAGCAAAATACTTGATCTACTTCTACAAACAATTATGAAGAAGCTTAATCGAATTGAGCAAGATCAATTGAACTCATATAACTGATAAGAAGAAATCAATCACACATAACATAGAAGAAATAACCAGGGGAAAACCTTAGTCTAAAACCCCAACTTTGTATTATCATACAAGTGGAAATACAGTTTGGATTACAAAAAGAATCAGCTCACAAGCTATCCTGCTCTCTCTGCAATCCCTCTGCTGCTCATAGACAGTCAAAGGCCTCTCTCAAACCTTCTCCTCTACCCTCCAAGCCTCCTATTTCTTTGCGCAATTTTCCTTGGGGTCCAGTGCAACCACTTGTGTGAATTGGCCTCTTCACACACTCACTAACCTCTGATCCAACTGCGTAATCCTAAAGGAGATAAATCCTTCTCCATGGATGAGCTTCCTTTATAGGAAAAATCCATCCAAATGATAGTACACTGTCCCTCCTCTGATCTCAACTGGGTCTCTGTCTGAACTGACATGCATGAGTTATTCATGAGAGAATATTTAGTTATCTGAAGTGCAGCAGTTATATGCAAGCATGCATTAACTAACTGAACTCATGTTAATTTAAACAAACTATTTAAATCAATCTAACTGGACTTGACTCAGTTAACAGAGCCAACTAATTCCAACTCAAATTAGAACTCATTCTTATCTCTTTAATTGATGGATAAATTACTCAATTAATAGAGAAACTGTTGCATGTCCTCACATAGACTTCATGTTTGATTTTTCACAACTAATTAACTCATGGTGAATTAATTAATTTATTTTCAAACCGCTGTTAAGTTCAAATTCGAATTTTACTTCCTATTTTAGTCCAGGGACTGACTAAAATTGGAATCCATCCTGAACTGCTAAAAATACCAATGCTATTTTTAGCACTTCCATTTTTCATTCCCTGTTGCTCAATCCAGTACTGGTACCCAAACTGATATTTATGTTTAGTCAATTTAGTGTTCCTAAATTGATGTCATTAATTGTCAACCCGGGGCTCGTAAGCTGATGAAGTGAAGGTGTACTATATGTACTTAAGCAACCTCTTAGAGCTTTTTGTCGTTTTGGGGGTGTTGTTTGTGGTTAATTTATTTTCCTAAGATGGAGTGATGATTATAAACAGATGAGTGAAAGTGTGTGTAAGGTGAATTCTAGATGAGTGAGAGTGTGTGATTAGTGGTTTCTAACTACTTGCTGAAAAGGAAAAGCTTGAAAGAAATAAATAAATCAAAATGAACTGAAAGCAAAGAACCACTTTCTAATGGCATTAGACACCATTCATGCTGCTGCAAATAAAAGGTAAGAAAATCACTTAAAAGACCAATGATAATGTTTATCTCTTCCTAACTCTCTGCCTCTAACACATAGTACTGTGTAAGACACGATTAGGAAGTAGCTAAAGATAAGTCTAAGAAATGATAAAAAATGAGAAAAATCTACTTTAAAGACTAGTTGTAATGTTTTTCTCTTCCTAACTCTCTGCCTCTAACACATAGTACTGTGTAAGACATGATTAGAAAGTAGTTAAAGATTAGTCTAAAAAGTACCCAAAGCCAGCTGCAAGTTATTAGTATTCTGATCTCTAAAAGATAGACAATTTATAATAAAGAGACCATTCATATGTTAGCAGACAACTTTTGAGAAATAAAACTAAAAATCAGCTATGAAAATAAAGTAAAGGCAGCAACTTAGAATCTGTCAAATGAAACTACCACTAGATATAAAGCAAATACACAACACACAAGCAATCCTGGGTTAAAAACCTGCAAAAGAACAATGCTGATCAGCTTAAAATAAAGGCCAGAAATGAAATAACATGAAAATAAATCAAGCTGTACATGTTTCAAGAAAAGGAAACGCTGAATGGAAAATAAGGAAATGCTGATCATAAAATACTATACAAGGCTAACATGAACAGGGGCCCTCCATTCATATATGCCAAAGAAGACTCAAGGTATTGAAAACTTCAGAACAACACTGCTTCTATTACTCCATGTGCAGAAAATTACAGTCAAGAGTGCTAGAACAGCACTATTAAAACAGAGTTTTGGAATGCACTAAAATGATAACGAGTTCATAAAAACACAGCAACTAAAAAGTAACATAAGCGTACGCAGATGCAAGTTTTTATAAGCATCTGAAAGATGGCCTAATGCGTACAGCTAAAACTGAAAAATAAACTAACTGTCATGCGTAATTAAGGTTCAATAACACGTCATAAGCCTGCGTGGATGAGCTGGAGGTTCTGGTCATTATGGGCATTGAATCCAGAGTTGGATTATGTCCCCCACAACCCGCGTAACATGGACAAGTCATCGTTTGAACTGACGTGACCCAACAGCTTACGTATCACCGTTAAGCTGCCTTTGTTGACCGTAACTTGACCCTGGTTGACCGGAGGTACAGATGACGTGGATGGCTGAACAAATAGCACAGGAACCTCGAGCACCTTGATTCCTAAGTGCCCATGTGGCTCATTTGGCAAAATGACACGTGGAACCTTGAGATTAACAAAAAGGCTGCGGGATCATCAGATGGCTGCGGAATCAGCAGATGGCTGCGGAATGCCTATAAATATGTCAAAATCTAAACAAAACAGTCACACATTAGCAAAGCTCACTTGATCATGCTTAATGACATCTAATGTAATGATCTGGGTGGTTTTACAATGAAAATGAGGCAAAAGAGAGAGGTAAGTGATGAAAAACAGTAGGTAATAGTGGATGATGAGGTGTAAGTTAGAGGCTCTACAATTTATAGCAGTGCTATTTTTAACACTTCTATTTTTAGCATTTCTTGTTGCTATTTTCAACATAAAGTCCTTGGAGGACATGGCCATTGAACTCGACCATGATCCAAGTGATATTAAGGCTACTGAACAACTGATCAAGAAGAAGAAGGAGGACATAACAGCCCTCAAGAAATAGATTAAGCTACCTCATTCACAGAAACCACGTAAAAAGGAGGTCTTGGAAAGTCAAAGCAATCATGAAGAGATGATGGACCTAGTGCTGCAACTGAATGATCAGTTGAAGGATATAGAGAAAGAACTGGATAGCTTGATCCAGCTCAAACAAGATATTCTTGATGATGCTCCAACAAATTTCATTCCAACAGCTACCACTACTGTACCTTCTACATTGGCAGCATCCTTAGCTCCCACTGCTCCAATGGCCACTTCACTACCTACATCTACACCGAATACATCAACAACAGGATCGACAGAAACAAGCTCTACAAGAAATGAAGCAAACAGGCTGGTCAAAGCAATGGAAGAAATGTCCATTCAGACCACGGAGATGAATAGACTTAAGGAAAAAGTCACCAACCTAGAAACAGATTATAAATTGGCCCAAATCATTCACAGAGAAGAACAACAGAAGGCCGCAAGGATGACTGAAAGAATAAAAAGCCTGGAGAAAGAGCTGACACTGAATGAACCTCTAGGTCAAGCTAAGGAACAGCTGTGGGCCAATATCATTGACTCTGTCAATGATATTTGGCCATTCATACAAGTTATTTTTGAACAAATTGAATTGATAAAACAGGCTACAGAAGCCATTCAGAGAGTCAAAGCAGAACTTGGAGATATGCTAGAGGAAGCTGCAAGAATCATCCATTTCCTCAACTCCATGAACAAGTACGAGCTGCAAGAACTAGAGATACCTGACATGACAGGTACAATTTTGAAGTCAAAAGTGTTGGGTTATGTTATATTCTTTCCATGACTGGCCCATGTAGTTAACCGGGGGGTTAGAGGGGGGGCAGAGCCCCCCCTTCATTGCGCTGATTGCGTAGCGGGGGGAGTCATAGGGGGTTTGATGGGTGCAGGTAACCCCACTCTATGGGGTCTGGGGCAGTGCCCCGGAAAATTTTGGTTTTGGAACCTATGTTAGGTTGGGTGGACCCACCTATGGTTTTGTGCATGATGTTTTTGGATGCGATGGTTTTCGGTCCATGGTTTTGGACACGATGGTTTTTTGGTCCATGGTATTGGATGCTTCGACATGTATAAATATGTATTATAACGCTGAATAAGCACTCGATCGAGCAGGGTGCCTCAATTCGAAGGACCCACTATCTCACCGACTCAATAGAAGGGCCTCGGATCCCTAAGGTCCTCTCCTTGCTTTTAAAGAGGTTCCTTCCGGCGGCAGAAACATGGCAATAACCGGCCGTAACTACAGGGGCTGGAAGAAAGGCAGTACAAGGTTACGAGCATAGATGGAATGAGCTTACGGCCAACTACAGCAGAGGGAACCACATTCTCTACCAAATATCCATGCTTCCCTCTACAGAAGCTGTTTATATATTACATATGTTCGGGAGTTAGGCCTGCGAGAGATATAATATTTCAACTTGACAGAGATAGGAGTAAGACAACGGGCTGAACCTAGTTAGCTAGTTGTGCTGGATAGAGAAAGTTATGGACTAGGAACTTCTCCTGGGTATCGATCTGGTAATTGAATTTGAAGGTATGCCGCTGGAATTGGGGATGAAACCATATATGGACATAGTTCTGGACCGAACAAATGAGGTAGAGATACCGCCTATGCTATATTTACCCTTTACCGTAAGTACCACAGCCGAGTGCTGCAGCAAAGCTTGGTCCTAGTGCAGGTGCTTATGAAAGAAAGGAAATAACACACCCATGTGCTCAGTATACTGCTAAGTACTGGATCGTATGGACCAGGAACTGGATCTTCTTGAAAGGAACATAATGAAAAATCAAGCTGGTAGTCTCAGTTTTGGGATCCAGGGGAAAATCTTTGTGTATATGTGTTTTATGTGTTATGCTCTCGCATTGTTTATTTTATGTGTTTTAGAATTTGTATGCAGGTAATTTCTATACGGGATTAAAACCTACATTTGGCTTCAAGGGGACATCTTTGTTGCTGAGGGGTTTCGCTCGGGTCTGTGGTAGACCTTGTTCAGTGGGAGATCTACGAGATCGATTATGGTGGTGAAAGAAGATGGCGAGGAGTGGAAAGATAGAGATTGAGAAATTTAATGGTCAAAGTTTTGAGTTGTGGAAACTCAAGATGGAGGATCTGTTGGTGGATAAAGATCAGTGGATCACGGTAGATCCGGGTACTAAACCAACAAGAGTGTCTGATGAAGAATGGAAGAAGTTGGATCAGAAGGCAAAGAGCACAATACGGTTGCATGTCTCAGATTCGGTATTGCAGAATGTATCAGGGGAAGCTACGACGAAGGCTTTGTGGGACAAGTTAGGGACTTTGTACCAATCTAAGTCTCCCGTGAATAAACTGTTCCCACGGAAAAAGCTGTATAACCTGAGGATGCAAGATGGAGACTCGGTGACAGAGCATCTGAACGCATTTAATATTGTGGTAAGTCAGTTAGCGTCTCTTGATATTAAAATTTCAGATGAAGATAAGTGCATCAGTTTATTGTATTCTCTACCAGATTCATGGGATAGTCTGGTTATTGCAATAGGTAGCAATGCAACTGCCTTGCAGTTTGGTGAAATAGTCTCATCCTTGTTGATGAAGGAGATGAGACGGAAAAATATGGAGAGCCTGAATGGTGATGCCTTGTCTGTACGAGGATGGTCCCAGAACAAAAACAAAAATAATTCAACGAGTGGGAGATCTAAATCTAGAGGGAGATCTAAATCTCTAGGAAAACCTGTAAAGGTGGTGTGCTGGAAATGTGGAAAGGAAGGGCACTACAAAAGGGACTGTAAATATAAAGCTCCTAATAAAGGAAAGGGATCTGATGATGCTCCTTTTGCAGAGGCGAAAGCCACCTCAGATGAAGGTAGAGATGTGTACTTGGCTTCTTCAAGTACACATGTAGATCATGAGGCATGGTTGATTGTGTTATCACCCTAAAATCTTTGTCTCTAAGCTTTGGTAAGTTGCCTTGTTTCTAGTCATAGTATTATAATTTTTGAGTCATCTCATCACAATTAGTGTCATTCTCATTTACAAACCCTTCTTCTAGTCATGGTGTTAAAGGGTCTCTAGGTCATTTCATGCTTTAAGGGTTAGGTCATAAGGTTAGAAGTCTTTTAAGATCATATCTCTTTTCCAAATAATGTTTGACAGCCTCATTCCATGTTTTAGAAGTCTTACCAGGTGTTTATAAGTCATATCTCACATCATTTTGGAGAAATTTTGAAAGTAGCTACGAAATCACTGAACTAGGAGTTTTCGTAGCGCGCTACGAAACCCCTGTAGCAGCCTGTTTTAGCAGAAAAACTGTTTTTACTAGTTAACTTCCAAAAGCTTTCCTGAGCAGCCGAGAACTTAATTTTGCAAACTGAAAGAGGCTTTTCTTCCTAACATGCTACAATACATAAACCTCTTTCAGTTTCTTCAATTCCATTATGAGGTTGGAGAAATTTATGGTTAAACTTGCGCTACGAAACTGCTGAAAGTCAAGCTTTGTCTTCTGGTTTTAGCAGTCTTTTTCAAGATCCGTTTCCGGTTACAAGAAGATGTATTTTGGAATTCTGAGGGAGGTTTCTCTTCATAAACTCTCCAGATACAATAACCTATCTCACTTTATTCATAAGTGTTTTCAGTTGGGAGATACTAAGCTTTCATTGAGACCCTACTTTCAGAAAACAAATTTTTCCTGTTTGCCATGTGTTTTTCAAGGACAGTTTCTGGACAGCTGGAGAAATGTTTTAAAAAACCAGGAGAGTTTTTTGTTCTAGACAACATGGGCTACAAAAACCTCCTTCAGTTTCGTAAAATGTGTCATGGATGAAGAGATAAAGGCTTTGTCCCACGTGCCAATTTTCAAGGATCTAAACCTAAAAACAGGGAAACATGTTCCCTAATTTCTAGGGTTTGTCATCAGCAGTTGGGTGACCATGTGGGAGGCTTCATCAAATTCTACTTCATGGAGTTTTAGGTGTCAAATAATGTTTTAAATGTTTATATAAGGTTGTTGTAATCATAATAAGGAGTTACACTCCTAGTTGTATTAGGTCACTAGCACTCCTAGTTAATAGCTAGTTCTAATTAATGGTTTGTTTTATGGTTAGAATAGGTGTCACTGATGACAAATTCGAATTCTCTTGATGAGGGATGATGTAATCCTAATTTTAAATGCTTTATATAGAGCAAGAGGTCGAATTAGCAAAGGGTTGGAAAATGTTAGAGAAAAAGACTACTTTTGTAAATGCTATGCAGGGATTGATATATACAGAAGCAGTGGGACTTTTCTGAAGCTGAGATTCTTAGTGTACTTCAGTGAGCTTCATCTTTTATCTTTGAAATGCTTTACTTCCATAGTCTTAATTCTTATTACTCAGAATTCATGGAGGAACATGCTCTGACTTCCTTTAAGTGTTAAACTATGGTGAATTGAGTTCAGTAATACATGCTTGACTTTACTTCTCAGGATTCATGAAGGATTTTTTATGTTCAGAATATGTTATGTTGTCCTTTCCTTAATTCTTACCGTGGTATGGATGTATAATCACTCAGAATTCACTGAATGTGCTCTGACTTCCTGTATACATTTATAAACTGTGTGGTCCCCTATGAGTTTATGTTCTGAATGTTTAAATGCTGAATGCCCTGACTTCCATGTAAGGTTGAGTTCATTGTTATATTGAATGTGTCACTCTTCCATTGAAGTATATACAAGCCTCAGTTTTATAAGAAGAGCTATTTGTTGTCCTTATCTCTGTCACTGACTCCATAACCCAATGGTAGCAAGTCTCCATCTTCCAATCTACAAACATATAAAATCCAAACCATAGAGTTAGCCATCTATCCATATCTTTAATCAATATCATTAACCCTTTGAGAGAGCCCTCTCAGGCTAAGGAGGCTAAGCCTTAGCTAAAAGATTGGTTTGAAATAGTTACACTGAGATAGTCTGATCAACAGCCTATCAGGGTCCTATTTTGGTGATAACAGATTGACTCAGGTGCATCCTTTCACTTCACTCCCCCTAGAAAGTGGTTCTCCGAGTATGAGAAATACGATGGTGGTGATGTCTTCTTAGGGGATGATAGGAAGGCTAGAATTGTTGGTCGTGGAAAAGTAAAGTTGAAGTTGCAAGGTGGAAGGGTTAGAACACTTCCGGGTGTTCTGCATATTCCTGCATTGGCCAGAAATTTGATTTCTGTAAGCAAGTTGGATGATGCAGGTGTAAAAACAGTGTTCGAGAAGGATACCTGCAAGATGGTTCAGGAAGCACTGGTATTGATGCGGGGAGTTTGGATTGGAACTCTGTACAAGTTGCAAGGTAGCACGGTTGTTGATGGGTGCAATAGTTCTGTGGTTCCTGAAAA
Organism: Pinus tabuliformis; assembly: GCA_031772625.1. NCBI lineage: Eukaryota > Viridiplantae > Streptophyta > Pinopsida > Pinales > Pinaceae > Pinus > Pinus tabuliformis. Next base: position 19,580,808 of record CM062809.1, read on the forward strand.
TGGAGCAGAAAATCTAGTGGTCTCTGGAGAGAAGACCATGCTGTGGCATCAAAGGCTTGGACATATTGGAGAGAAGGGCCTTCAAATACTTCATGGTAAAGGTATGGTAGAAGGTATGAGTAATAGCTCTCTCGATTTTTATTTCTGTGAAAATTGTGTATATGGGAAGCAGAATTGGGTGAGTTTCCTCTCTGGTGGTAAGAGGGCGAAACAGATATTAGAGCTTGTGCACAGTGATGTGTTTGGACCTGTGAAGGTTCCATCACTGGGTAAGTCTGTGTACTATGTATCATTTATAGATTACTTCTCAAGGAATACATGGATATATTTCCTTAAGAAGAAATCTAAAGTCTTTGACAGGTTTAAAGAATTGAAGGCTCTGGTGGAAAACTAGATAGAGAAGAAGATAAAGGTGCTCAGGACAAATAACCGTGGAGAGTTTTGCAGTAAGGAATTTGAAGAATTCTGTAAGAAGTGTGGTATAGCACAGCAGAAGACTACTCCATATACACCTCAAAAAAATGGAGTTGCAGAAAGAATGAACAAGACGTTGATGGAAAGGGCACGAAGCATGCTCAGTGGTGTCGGGTTAGGACAAGAATTCTGGGCAAAGGCGGTGGGGACAACATGTTACCTAGTCAACAGATCACCTTCATCAGCGTTGGAGGATAAGACTCCATAAGAGGTATGGATTGGTAAGAAACCTTCTCTTTCACATCTGAGGGTATTTGGATGTGATGCATATATACATGTTCCAAAGGAGAAACGAACCAATTTGGATAGTAAATCTGAAAAGTGCATCTTTATTGGGTATAAGGATGGTTTAAAGGGTTATAAGCTTTGGAACCCAGTAACAAGGAAGGTTGTCTACAACCGAGATGTGGTGTTCAGAGAGGTGAAAGATGTTATTAAACATGAAGTCCAACCAAAGGAACCTGAGAAGATAGAGTTTGAGCTTAAGGAGGAAGAATCAGACTCTACAATAGAGGAGGAATCAGAAGATGAAGAGCCACAAACTCCGGGTGTGAGAAGATCAGTTCGAGAAAGAAGGAAGCCAGAAAGGTATAGTCCATCTGCTTTTGTTCAAATTTTGCTTTATCTATTACTGATGATGATCCCAGAATTGTGAAGGAAGCAGTAGATTCAGAGGATGGAAAACTCTAGAAAGAGGCCATGGTTGATGAAATGGCATCTTTGCACAAAAATGAGGCTTGGGATCTGGTGGAGTTGCCGGATGGAAGGAAACCCATTGGCAGCAAATGGGTGTTCAAGAAGAAGATAAATGCAGAAGGAAAGGTGGAGAAATACAAAGCTCGGTTGGTAGCAAAAGGTTATTCCTAGGTGCAGGGAATTTATTTTGGTGATATTTTTTCTCCTATTGCCAAGGTAACTTATATTAGATTACTTTTATCTGTTTTTGTTGTTTTTAATTTTGAGGTAGAATAGATGGATGTGAAGACAACATTTCTTCACGGGGATCTGGAAGAGGAAATCTACATGAAGCAACTTGAAGTGTCTGTATGGGTTAAAACAGTCACCAAGGATGTGGTATCAGAAAAATGATACATTTATACGGGGACTTGGCTTCACCAGAAGCAAAGTAGATCACTGTGTGTATTTTAAATTAATTGGTGACCGTGTTATTTATTTCGTCTTGTATGTGGATGATATGTTGCTGGTTGGAAATAACAAAGAAATTATCCAGGATTTGAAGACCCAATTGTCCTCCAAATTCGACATGAAAGATCTTGGTGCTACAAACTATATTTTGGGCGTGGAAATTAAAAGAGATTGGGCAAAGAAGAAGCTCTGGTTAAACCAAAGGAAGTATGTCGAGACAATATTGCAGAGATTTAATATGCAGGATAGTAAACCGGTGAAGGTTCCTATTCCTGTAGGTGTAAAGTTATCTGCTGAACAATGTCCCAAGACACAAGAAGAGGAAGAGGACATGTCCCATATTCCATATGCAAGTGCAGTCGATAGCCTGATGTATCCAATGGTCTGTACTAGACCAGACATTGCACATGCAGTGGGAGTATTGAGAAGGTTTATGTCAAAACCAGGAAAGGAGCATTGGACAACAGTGAATCGGGTTTTTAGGTATTTGCGTGGCACTAGTGATTATGGTTTGTGCTATCAAGGAAAACCAGGATTGGACAAATTGTTGGATATTTGTTGCTTTGTTGATGCAGACTGGGCTGGAGATCTAGATCAGAGAAGATCTACAAGTGGGTATGTGTTTAACCTATTTGGAGGTGCAGCCAGTTGGATGAGTAAGAAACAATCTGTGTTGGCACTATTAACTATAGAGGCAGAATACATGGAAGCCACTCATGCAAGCAAGGAAGCAGTTTGGTTGCAGAGATTGTGTTCAAGTATGGGGTTAGTACAGGCAACTATAAGGATAGACTGTGACAGCCAAAGTGCAATTTTCTTAGCAAAGAACCCTACATATCATTCAAAGACAAAGCACATTGATGTTTAGTATCACTTTGTGAGGGATATGATAGAAGACAAAAAGGTGTCGCTGGTAAAGGTGGACACTTTGAAGAATATTGCAGATGCATTGAAAAAAACTGTGAGCTATGAGAAGTTCTCTTGGTGTAGAGAAACAATGGGCGTTACAGGGTTGGATAAATGACTAAGCTCTCTTGTGGCCCCTTGTGGAAAGAAAACAACAAGTGGGAGAATGTTGGGTTATGTTATATTCTTTCCACGACTAGCCCATGTAGTTAACCGGGGGGTTAGAGGGGGGGAAGAGCCCCCCTTTCTTTGCGCTGATTGTGTAGCAGGGGGAGTCACAGGGGGTTTGAGGGGTTCAGGTAATCCCACTCTATGGGGTCTGGGGTAGTGCCCTGGAAAATTTTGGTTTTGGAACCTATGTTAGGTTGGGCGGACCCACCTACGGTTTTGTGCATGATTTTCGCACATGTTTTTGGACGCGATGGTTTTTGGTCCATGGTTTTGGACGCGATGGTTTTTCGTTCCATGGTATTGGATGATTCGGCATGTATAAATATGTATTATAACATTGAAAGGAATATAAGAAAAAAACAAGCTGGTAGTCCCGGTTTTGGGATCCAGGGGAAAATCTCTATGTATATGTGTTTTATGTGTTATGCTCTCGCATTTTTTATTTTATGTGTTTTAGAATTCGTATGCAGGTAATTTCTATACGGGGTTAAAACCTACATAAGGAGTCCTCACTAAGAGAAATTTGATGTTGAACTTGGAGGATAAGTGTCAAACCATGCAACTGGCCATTGACAGGTTCATGGTTAAGTTTGAACTTTTGAGGCAAAAGGGATTACCAAATCCCTTAGTTATAAATGGTAAGCTAATGATACAGGAAGATTGTAATAAGAAGATCAGGGAAGTGGCCAAATATCAGGTAAACACTTCATCCATGAGGGGCATACCAACAGGAAAAATATTATACCAAACTTTTGAAAACTTGTTTTACCTCCAGCATGAGGTAAAACACCTTTTTGTCAATAGGATTACTTTTGCCAAATACACAGAGGCAGATGAAATATACTAAAAAATTCTCAATATCCAATTACCAGATGCTGAGACATGGGAAAAACTCAATGATTTACTGTAGGAAATACACAGTAAAAATATAAATATATAGTAAAAAGTGAAAAAGCATAGTAAAAGGGTATTGACAGGACAGCAAGGTCAAAGAGTATCAGATGAAAGTGTATCAGATAAAAGGTCATAAGTAAATATGACATCCAGCGTGAAGACCAAATAGCCAAGCAACTTAAAGGGAGAAAGATAAAAGACTAGAAGACAACAGAACCTAAATAACAGGGATAGCAAACAACAGTTCAATAGCTGTCTCTATCTTCTTGCATGAAGATATTTCCTTTTCCTAGATTAGTTCTCAATGCAGTTTGAGATATTTTGTAAATTCTTTTTGTATAAATACTTCATAATTTGAAGTATTGGGGGTGGATCGCTATACATTTGTAAAGTTATTTTGATCTTAAACCTAAGGGTGATTGTACCAATTTTCAAGTCAACGGACTGGACCAAGTAATAAAAGGATTGCACTACAGGATTCATGAGATGAGCTATTTGTAGTGTAGTATCTTCTTTGTCTGATTTTTTTACTTTCTTATGTGTTTCATAAAATTAAATGTTATTCAGATTTGAATGAATTAATTGGAAATTTAACTCAAAACTTGTTTAAGTACACTCTGTTTTGCACAGTTAGTCATTTATATGTTTTCCTTTGATATCCGGATTTGAGAACCCTTAATTGCTCTCATATCTCAGTTGACCTTTTTCATTCTCTTCATAATCTGGCCTAAGGAATCCTTAATTTCTCCCTGGATCCTATTAAAAACCATTTCACCATCCAACCTTTGATATTTGCAACAACTCACCTATCTTGTCTTGTAGACACTGTTTTTAAAGCTTGATCCAGTCTAGTTTTTCTGACATTTGACCCCATAGCCCAATGGTAAAAGACAATCCTTTTTCATCTAAGTAAGTGATCCCACCACCCAAATTCAAATAAAAAACTCCAGCACAATCATAACTAGCCTAAAATCAATTAACTAAAACAAAGTTAAATAAAAAAGAGAGAGCCCTCTCTGAGATCAGGAAGGCTAGATCCTGATCTCCAAAGTTGGTTTGTGGTTACCTCTATCATTTCTTTTTCTGAACAACTTACAAGAAATTTTGGAGTGATAACATAGTGCCTTCACTAATTTAACTACTAGACTTGAGTGCATAGGTTCTTAAGACAAGCAAGTAAGAAAACGAGGCTATCAAAATTCATGACCAACCAAGTTGATTATGATACATTGCACTTATCTCTCAATTCTCAATATATACTATCTTATTTATTTTGCATGGCTCTTCTATGCAAAATCGGATTGTTATGTTAGTCCTACATAGTTATGAATCAAAGCCCTTTGTTTTGGAATGGAAAATACTCAAAGGTGATTCTCCCTTTTGTAATATTATTGCAACTATTTCCATGATTTTTTTTAATGTAATATCTCCTAATTTCTATTAATAAAAAAACAATAAAAAGACACTTTTGACTCTAACCAGAGTCTTAATACAATTCCAATGCAAATTTTATACTCTACCTAATTAAGTAAAGTTTAAACTTTTTCTATGGGAGGGAACAATTGGGTTTTGATTAATACAAAGTAAAACATGAATTTCAAGAAATGTCTTAAAACTCATGGAGACAAGTTTGAAAGAATAATGCACTGGAGTCATGTTTATATTTTCCAAAACATGTTTTTCAATAGCTTATCCTATTAAAGTTTCTTCTATAGCAAATATAAGGAGATCAGAAATGGGTGCTATTTGGTGTTGTAGAAAGACTATTGCTAGAAACAGAGTGGGCCATGAAGAGCGCAAACTAGAGTAACGGTGTATTTTGATGCGGTTTGCCAGCTTTTATGAATAACTAAACTTTGTATTAGCGTGGAACTCCAGCATATAGCCTGCAAAAATGTTGACTGTATGATTTATTGTAGAGACAGAAGTTTGAATATTCTGTTGAAGTCGATTTGGTGCCAGAACTATTTGTTGGAGAGTGTTTTGATCCCTTGTGTTGCTTGCTGCTAAAACCACTGATCACATTCTGTAATTATAGCTAAAGACTAGTTCATTGCCCAAAGTCTGAGATTCCTTGGAGATCGATTTCTTATCCATTCAGGAGATTGGGTACCATTTGAGGGCGAAATTACTTGTACCATGAAGGCCAAAATTCATTCAAAATATTCACTGACTTGTATTTTGTGGAGGGGTCACAATCTCAAGTGTTGGCCCAAATATCCAGTAAATAGTATAGTCACAAGAGGGGCTAGTATGTTGGCTTCAAGAGTAGAACATTCTTACATCATATTGATATCATATTGTTGAAGCCTTGAAGACAGAGAATTGCTGTAGCTGATTGCATTACCCTGAATTGAGTTTCCCTTGTTTTCATTTACCAGAGGAGTTGATTTATTGATTGAGTTGCTAGCATTGGGAAAGATCGAGTTCACTATCAGACAGAGTTCCTATCTGGATGTACAATTTAGTTCCTAAGGAGATTGATTTTTGTCCATCATAATCTGGCTGAGTCTATGTCAAAGGTATGTCTGGGTATTAATATTATGGTAATATGAGCTGCCAGTGAGAGATTTGTACTAAAGCCTACAAAAGAAATAGTAAAAGTTCTATTGCTGTGAGAAAATAGAACTAGGCTACATGAAGTTCTCATATATGTAAACCCGTATGTAATTTCTAAGTATTAAAACATAGGGGTTGGTTCTCTATTGTATGGTGAGAAAAATTTGGTTAGTCAGAGTTATGTTCTACTGACAATCAAAGTAAATGTGAGAACTATGTATTGCCATAGTATGGTGAGTTGAGAAAGAGGTTTTTGCAAATATATTTGGCAAATATGAGGGGAAGAGTGATTGTGTCAAAATTTGTATTGCTAGATAGGCCTTGTAAAATTTCCAAGTGGATGTGAAATGTTTAACGGTTTAGAGTTAGTGGTATTCAATTGAGTAGCGAATGCGTTGTCTTGATGTCATTGACATATAGTTGGTAATGTGTATGGTCAGAGTATCTGCTGCAAGGGTTTGAATATTGTTGAGCTGATTTGATTGTGTAAGCTGAGATTGAGGTTGTTGGAGAATAACATATCCTGTCATTAAAATGCTTATGTTAGCGAGTCTTGTACTTGAAAACCATCTCTAGTATTGTTTTTGTTGTTATTGAGGTTGTTTGTTGCCAGAATAATAGAAGAATTTTTAGGTTACAAATTTATTATCCCATAGATGAATCATTGACACAGTGCGTAGACGATAATTTTTGAAGGGATGAGATATAGGAAGGATGAGAGCCAAAGCGAAGGCAGTCTCCAGAACTCCCAAGGAAGAGCATAAATAAAATTAGAAGAGAGAAAATATGTTTCACATGTTAGGAAGCATGGACACCAAATTAAAAATGTAAAGTTACAAGGGACACAAAAGCATATGAGACTGTCGAAATTGAAGCAAAAAAAGAAATGGAAAGAAACTCAAGTCAATTGATTGTGGAGAGGGTTGAATGGTCCATGGTTGGATAGGAGTCTACTATAGATGAGTCCATTGGTTTTCATGAAGAAACCCTTGGAAGGCATGAACACTCATATGGAGATGTTGACATCAACCCTTATGTGCACCCAAGTTTAATGGATAAATGTGATGAGTAGAAAATTTTCCCCATATGTGAAGAAGACCAAGGAGTAGAAATTCAGGGAGATGAGCTACCAGTCATAATCCAACAGGGAAAGCACACAAAGGAGCATGAGTCAGATGAGGATGTTATGCATGATAAGTTATCTATGGAGAGACAATTAGAGGCTCATGTTATGGCCAAGATGGAGAAGGATGAAAAATCATCTTTGGGGCCAACCATTGATGAGAAACATACATATGCATATGCAGCCAACATGGCTGCAGTATTTTCAAACACTAGTCACCAAGAGGAGATGGAGCGTATTGGGACAAACCTCATGACTATGAAGAAGAATATCCAGTCACTTTGAGGCATTATCTTACAAGAAGTTAGCACACGCGAGGAGCTTCGAGTGGCATGTGACAAGTTAGAGGTCAAGCTATATAACATTGGGGAACACTTAACATCCCTAACTAGGCAGCCAATGGAGTATATTCCAGAGTTGCAAAGTAGCCCTCTTGAAGGGTACATAGATAAAGCTTGTAGTTTTGTCAGCTCACCTCTATACATTGGAGGGAAAGGGGCAGAGTCACCCCCATTAGTCATATGGGAAGAGAAACATAGGTGGGGCATGGAGCAACATCAATATGATAGATTTGTCCCATGTACAAGCATACATGCATTAGATCCGTTGCACAAGATGGATTGGCGGGAGATTATGAGTTGGTACTGTATTGGTGGGATGATTCTTAGGAGGATATTCTTAGCTGGGGGCAGAACACAACATGAGCCCTTAGGCATGGAGAGTGATAGAGGGCCAAGGTGGGCCCATAACCCACAAGTCCTAGGGATTAGGTGGCATTGGGATCTAGGAAAATCTATTAATGGCAGGATTGGTCAGAGGTTTGTTTGGGATCCATGTATTGAGGGATACATTTATACTTGAATGGCACAGAGGCATGGGTGTAGCAAAATGGTTTGTATGGGATCTTGGAATCAATGTGCAGATTCCTCTGCTGCAATAGATACATATTGCTTGAGGGCAAGCAATCTTGAACCAGGGGGAATTGTAATGTACCCATTTCCAGTTTCCTCTATAGTACAACCAGGATGGATTTCCAGGGTATGTGATGGGTAGGCCATAGGAGCAAGATTACCTTGGCATATTCTATCATTCACACAACTTGCTTTTGGTTCCACTACATTCTGATAATTATGGTAAAATAGAATTATTATTGAGCATGTTTAAATTAATTATGTTTAAGGTGTCATTCTGGGAGGAATATTTAATAAAACACCTTAGTGTAATAGCTCATTGGAACCAAGACAAGAATATCTACAAGATGGGATGGTGAAAAGTGGATTTCAGTGACCAGGGAAAGGATGGTGGCCAATTTACCATTTTCCCATATTAAAAGTGACTTTAATTAGTCACTTCAATTAATAAAAGAAAGGAAAAAGTGCTAAATGGAGAAAAAGGCCAAGTGACTAAAATAAAATAAAAGTCACTTAGGATAAGGATAAGAGGAGAAGCTTCTATACCTAGATCAGATCTATAAAAGGAGGAGAGGCATATCATTTTGGGGGATCATGGATTTGAGAATTTTTTCTGTGGAGATGTTATGTGAACATCATTCTCAACTTTAGAAGCCCCAGGACAAAAACCCTTAGGTGATTCAACGAGATCAAACGAAAACCTATCTCACCCCTTGGTGAATTCAATCAAAATTCACAGTGTGTTCATTGGTTCCAGTTCTATTTTGTAGGTCAGGTCTAGTATTACAACAGATATTTTGGAGGCTGCATTTATTATGTCTCAGTTATTTTCCAGTTTGTATTGGCATGTATAACCTTATAATATAATGAATTTGAATTTGTTGTCGCAATGTTTCCATTTGTTTTCTGGGTTTTTTTTGCAAATTCAATTTATTTGTTGGCAACTCTTATTGCGTTATATTTTTCATATTTGTATTTTGTTCGAGAAATAGTTGTGCCACATAAAGTTTCATAATAATTTTGTTGAAAATAATAACCAAGATATTACAATGAATCCTCCTCAAGGGTTTGCACTAAGACCTTCATCACCACATCCTCATATTCCACCTCCAAATTATCCACAAACTTTAGAAAATTGGTCAAGTGGTCATCCACTAATATTGCATTGTTCCCTACAATTTTCAGTAGGCATTTTTTCTACTCACCTATAAGAAAGTATGAGGTTTATTATGAATTGTAGTAAAATATAATGGGGCATAAATAATGAGTGTAATCACTGGGTTTTTAGTTTTTGTCGTAGTATTAAACTATGACGAAAACGAATGTGAACCCAAAGGTGGCATTGAAGTAACACTTATTGAAGAGATTGTAAAAAAATAAAAAATGACAGGATGAACTTACCAAAGAACTTGATGTGATCACCAAACTAGGCAGAGTCCTTGGTAGGACTCTAGTCTTTCATTAGAGAAATTTTCAGGTCTAAAATGGGCCTCCTAAGGAATATTATAAAATAATAGTGGAAATAATAAAATTATATTAGATTACATCATCGAATTTAAGAGGGAAAAAAGAAAAAACTATTTTTTCAACTCGTATTTTCAACATATCTCCCTATGGTTTTACTCAAATTTTGAGTGGGAGAACTTGTTGGATCCAAAATTTAATTTTTCATCGAAGGAGTACCCACATTGCATATTTTCAATAGATCTTGCTACAAGAAAAATGAGAAACACAGGGAAAAAAATGATTGCAATCATGTTTTACATGTATTTTCCATTTTTTGTGTAGTAGGGTCCATAAAAAATATGTAACATGTGTACTCCTTGCATGATGAATTAAATTATATATCCAACAAGTGCTCCTGATTGGAATTTGAGTAAAATCATAGGGAGATAAGTTGAAGATATGAGTTGAAAAAGTAGTTTTTTAATTTTTTAATCTTTTTACTTTTTTACTCCAAAAATGGTGAATCATTCCCCATGGTTGACATCATCATATTGGATCATGTTGGATATTATAAAGTTAATTTTGGTTGTACATTTTTGTTTTGAGGCCCATTTTAGACCTCAAAATTTCTCTAATGGTCCAAAAAAGGTGTTTAGGTTCACTAGGCCTGGAACTATAGCTTGTGTATGATCAAATATTTGAGGATTTTGGCTTGTTATCCAATATGGTCCAAGTAGTTTGGCTTGCAACTTACTCAAATTATCCAACTACTGCATGTATTCCCTATATTTCCACGATATTCACTTAAGAGCAGGGAAGACCTTAACCAAATAACATCCTCCTATACATATTGAATATCTGAAATAAGGAAGTTGCAAATGAAGAACCATAACTGGTTCAATATCTAATTACCTAAATAATAAATCAAGCCTTCTAAGAACAACATGTTCCTCCTCACCTAGAAAGATTGGACCTAGAAAAACCAAACATCTGGCCTGAATTTGATCTTTTAGGCGAGGTTAAAAATGTGTGTTTGCATACCACTATTTCATGCAATCAAGGATATCCCTATTTAATGGAAAGTGGTAAGGGAGTTGTGTCTAAGGAAACTTGATAGAAAAATAAAGGATCCTCAAACTATTCATGTCATGGAAAAGCTATCAAAATTTATGATGGGGGGAGTTCTTGTGGCCAAATACTCAGACCTTGGGAGCTAGGTTTCAATGTGAAAATCAACCATACCGTTATTATACACACTTTGATTTACCTTGGGGTTGCCATCAATGTTATTTGTTGTGAAACCATGGTATCCCTATGAATTTTCGATCTTAGGAAGATCTCCACAATGCTACAACTTGTTGACAGATAAACTATCAAATTAGAAAGAATCTTGTAATATGTAGTGGTCTTAGTAGATTCATGGGAATATTTTGTTGACTTTATGGTCCTACAACCCAAGTATTCTTTGTGATGTTATTCTTTAATATTGGGAATGCCATGGTTGGCTATTGAAAATTCTTATGTCAGTTACAGGGCTGGTAAGATGACCAATTCCCATGGGACCTCCCAAAACAACTTACCATCTATCATCTTGCTAAGCCCAATATGGATCTTGAAACACCATTTTGGGCTGATAGAGAAGAAAGTAATGAGGAGGAATTTTCCCATAAGATTCTCACTGTAGACCAATATCTAGCCATATGAGATAAAACTAAGGATGAAGACATTGGTGACTTCATAATTTCCTTCTCTTCCTCACCTAATGCACATGATCTCACTCACATCATGGACCCTAAATAATTCTAGGCTTCTCTCGTTGCATCAAATAACCCACCAATATATCCCAAACCCTATTTAGTTGAAGTGACAAGACCAACTCTAGAAACTAAATAAATTAGTGATAGAAAGACCTTGGAAATCAATCAAGGGCTAACTCAACAACAAAAGGAACTATTGATCCAAGTCTTATGAAAACGTAGTGATGCTTTTTTTTTTGGAATACACTGACATAAAGTAATAAATCCTAACCTATGTACTCACCAACTTTATATCAAGGAAGGATTCAAACCCATTTGTGAACCCCAGTGATGGATGAATTTGACACCAAGGGATATAGTTAAGGAGGATCTTCTAGAGTTATTATAAGCTGACTTTATCTATTCTATTTCTGATAGTCAATGGATATCTCCTCTTATCATTTTACCAAATAAGAATGGAAGACGGAGAATATGTGTCGATTACAGGGAATTCAATAAATTTACACACAAGGGCCACTTCCCATTGCCATTTATTATTCAGTTCCTATTGCCTCAAAATGTAGTACGTTTCGTGAGAGGCCTCAAAAGACATGGGCTAGAATAAGACACAACAATGAGGTGGAGGCCACTATCACTTCAACACAACATCCCCTGCTCTTTAGTGGAGTTCACCATAAGGGATGCTTCCCGGTATAAGTAACCTAATAGATATTATAAGACAATATATTAAAGGTGGAAAATTTAATGAGCTTAGGAAAGGCACATGGACTAAGAACAATTCTCAATTGAATGTGACAATGAATAACATACCCTCCAAGGAAATTGCAAGAGTACTTATAGGATAGGCTTTTAGTTATATGCTACAAAAGTGGAACACTTAAGCATATAAGACCAAGAAAAGGATTGTAAGCTAGGTATGATTAACAAGAGGGAGGCATAAACCTTTAACAAGCCCTAAGTTGAAGCTTTAATGTTAGACTAGGGTTTCCTAGGGAAAAATTGCCTAGGGTTTGTGATGTTAGCCCTAGGGAGGATATTCCAAAAGTGTAAAAGGAATATTTTGATATTTTAAGTTCCAGACAGTAAGAAAAGCCTCAAAAGAAGCCAATGACTTAATCCTAGTTGAATTCGACCCTATGCCCAAGCCCTAATGGCTTGTCTTGAAGGGTTGAAATTGAGTGAGAGAGAGGAAACAATGGTGTTTTAGTAGTTTTTGACCATGCATGTGGAATCCAGTGCGTACTAACTACTTGGGTGATGGAGTATAAGGGAAAATATACTATGGATATATCAAACCTTAGAAGGGAGTAAGGGGGGATCCCTAAGTTTCCACTTTCAAAACCCTAGCTATCACTCAATACGGGGATAAAGGTGAGAGAAAATAACTCTCGAGGAGGTTCTTAAGGGATGTTCGAGATTATTAATTAAAGCATACAACATTTCACCAAAATTTCATATAAAGATATGCATTTAGACAAGGAAAATATAAACCCTACCAAAATATATTGCATACAATAACCATAAAAGAAATTAAAAAAAAATACTTAGAATATATCAATGATAAATCATTCATTATACCAAATTAACATCTCCACAACAAGGAATAGTCTCCAATAACAAAAATATCCACAAAGATCACATCTCCACAAGAGTAGTAAGCTACAAGAGCTAGGTCAAAAATCTCTAAGAGGGTTGAAATAGTCCACAAGTGATGATGAAATGTAAGAGTGAGGTGACCTTTATTTATATGAGGTCTATCTCACTTAATTTTAGCTAATGAAGCCCCTAAACAAGTTTGAAAATGATTAAAAACAAAATAATCCTTGGGTTACAAGCCAACCCACTTGTTCAATATGAAAATATGCCATAATAGACCAACACATGTGATTTGTAAGCCTCTAAATGATGACTTCATGCCCTTTTTGGGCTCCAAATTCCATTTCATAGTGAGAGAAAGGCTGAAAGTGTCTCCAAGCATCATGATCATCCATCATTTAAGGAGTAATCATTAAATAAATCATCATAGTGGCTCCAGGGGTCCAGAATTAAGCTGAAGTGTGTCGACATGATCTCCATGGGTCTTTAAGGGTCAACATAGTGCTCCTCCTTTCCAACATTAAGGATCCATCAATTCCAAAAATACCTCCTCAGTCATCTTAGGCAAACCCATCCTCATCTGGGCTCTGAATCATTGCCTACCTATCGAGTAGTGTCAAAGCTAGCGTGGGGGCATGCTGAGTCCAATGGTGAAATCATAAAGAATCTTCTATGTTGGGCCAAAGAAGATCATCGTTTTGGGTCCCAGGGTGGCTTGTGGTGTGCATTAGCTACTCAAGTCATTATCCTGCCTAACGTTCTGATGTAAGTGGGAAATGCTACATTTTCTAAGTCATCAACCCCTTTATTAATCTTTGGGTACTTTTGGAGTAGGTTCCCTTAAGGAAGGTGCTACTATGGACTACCTAGAAATACCAATTTAAACTAAATTGAAAACAACTATTCATTAGAGACTAAGATCATATAAGCATTTAAGTGGACCAAACTTGTAATTTGAGGGTATATTACTACTTCCAATTGGGATCACCTTCCAATATCTAACTAGACCAAGTATCATAAAGGTGTTTCCTACCTTGGTAGGGGTGGATAATAGTCAACACTATTAGGTTCTTCTAACCCCCAAAGGGATGTGTAATTTTGAATTTTAACTCTTCAATCAATAGGTGATGGTGTAGATAAATGGCAATGGAGGGGAACAACTTCATGGCCAAGTGCCATGGTCAAGGGGACCACTAATGGGAGTCCACATCCTGAGAGTATAGATGTAATGGAGGGAGAAATCATGGAGGGATGAGTTCCTTGCTCAAATTTCTTTTTCCACCCCTCTAGTGTGCCTTTTTCACAATAATGCTTTTATTTCAGGTGTAGATATCAACGGTTAGAGCTTGCTCTTTATGATATAACATTCAATTTTACCCCTTAAGATGAGAGGGTTTATCGCTCATCAAGTTTGGGATATGCAAGGTTCCTTTTTATGAAGTGGAGCATCAAGTGCTCAGGAACCGAGTGATGGTAAATGAGGAGGGTAGAGCTCATGCTAGGCTTTTTCCCATGTACTAATTTATGTCCCGAGCATCTTTTGCATTTTGTTTTTGTTTTTGTTTTATTGGGGCCAAATTATGTTTTTTCATTATTTTAGCCACATCAACCTCCATGAAAATGTTTCCCACCCTACTCAAGGATGTGGATAAGAGGGTGCCAATTTCCAATGAACCAATGAAGAGTTAGACCAAAAGAATGGAAATGGTATATAAGGGGTTTATAATGTGGCATGGAAAGTGTCAAGTGTGGTGTAAGGGAGAATGGACACACTACTTCAATCTAGGTTTTTCAAATAATGCCTTCTCTGATAACCCTAAGGCCTTAAGGGAGGTCCCACTTGGCTATGGCTAAGGATTAAGCCCATGGTAAAGTGAGAGAACATATTTACATTCAAGAGCGGTTAATCTTCCATATCATGCCTTATCCAAACTAAATACCCAAAACAACAGGTATAAGCACTCAATTGCAAAATTATCAAAGTACATGTTGAACAATATCCCACCTTCATATGAGAGGAAATGCTAGATGGTGAGGGGTGCATTGTTGATGTAGATGGTAGAGGCCTATGGCATATCATCATCAAGAAGTGAATGTCTAGGGCAGCTGGTTGGCTGGATATCAAATGTAGGAGAAAAGTTTTCTCCTATGGTGTTACCCATTTTGGTGGGTAATAGGGCCTGGATACGTTGGTAGGGATGAAGTATTTTTATTTCCTCAATGGTTTTAGTGGATACAACGAAATCCAAATCACTCTAGAATACCAACATAAGACTACAATCACTTGTTCCCGGGGAACTTTAGCTTATGATGTTCTACTATTTTGGCTTTGTAATGCTCCAATGACTTTTCAACATGGCATGATTGGAATCTTCTCCAATATAATTCATGAGTATGTGGAAATTTATATGGATTAGTTCCCAACATATGGTGATATATTCAACTTTTCCATAGCTAGTCTAGAAAAAGTTCTAATAAGATGTAAGGAGGGCCATGTCACTCTCAGTAACGAAAAATGTTACATAACGTTAATTGAAGGCATACTAATGGGGAATGACATCTCATCAATAGGAATTCAAGTGAATCTAAAAAAAATAAATGTAATACTAAACTTTCTTATTCCACGAAATGCAAAAAGAGGTACAAAGCTTTCTAGGGTATGTTGGTTATTATCATCATTTCATTAAAGTTTTTTCACAAATTGCTCACCCCTTGTTTTAAAAATGTTGAATTTTTGTGTTTAGAGAGGAGTGTACCTTCGAAGAACTGAAATATAGAGTCTCCAAGGCTCGTGTTCTGAGAGGTCCCAATCAATCCCCCCTATTTCACATATCTATGGATGTATCAGATCCTGTCATTGTAGCTGTCCTAAGACAATAGGAAGCAAACGTTCCATATGTAATTTACTTTATCAACAAAAATTTCTCACACAAAACTGAATTATATGGTGACACTTAGAGTTTCTTTTGATAATACATGCGATTACAAAATTTCAACATTATATAATAGGGTATTTGGTAGTTTTGTACTCTTACCATGTTTCCATAAAATACTTAATGAATAAACCAATCACAAATGGTAGAGTAACTAGGTGGATAGTATTATTGCAAGAATTCAACATAACCATTCTTAACAAACTAGGGAAGGATAATATAGTGGTTTATTTTATTTCAAGAATGACATCAAATGAGAATGAAACCCTTGTAAAATATTCTTTCCCTAATGCACATCTTTTTTTACTATCTACTAAATCTCCTTGGTTTGCATATATTTCTAATTACATGGATATAGGAAAACTTCCATATCATTTATCTTTAAAAGAGCAACAAAAGGTCATTAGGAAAAGTTGGAAATTCTCATGGATCAATGATTGCACGATATTAGTAGTGTCCCTTAGGGTTAAAAAATGCACATGAAAAAATTTGTATTCTAACTAATATCACAATATCCTTCAATTCTGAAAACAAAGATGATATTAAATGCACCAACTCTGTAAACAAGTAGTTGCTTTTACCAACAATTAATACAATAAATCCTATTTCAATAGTGCATAATAGGTTACCATTCCACAACATTTCCAATAACACATTGTAGTTTGGATCCACAATTTAGTGCTACTGCATCAAAAAAATTTACTCTCCTTATACTATAGATCTAAACTTACATCCAACTATGATTTGGCACCCTTTGTTGTTTACTGCAATGGATTCGATCTTGTTGGTTTCCAAGGTGTATTTCCCTTGTTTCTTTAGTACTAATTATTACAATCCTCTATTTCAACTGTAATATATATCTATCTACTACCAACTACCTCAGGATCCCCCTCCCCAACCCTTCGCTGTCACGGGGGTGTTATCCTTAGCTTCCCTTCCCTCGTGAAAACCTCATTTTTTTCTAAGAGAAGGGCTCCAGTCTCCATGCTTTCCTTTAAAACTACTTCATGGGTTGACACCAACCTTTACTACCATAATCAACTCAACATAGACTTGGTTAAACGGAATGCCACCTCCACCATGACTCAGAGGCACCAAGATGTTATATATGGCCACTATCATAGCTTTAGGAATGATTTACTATCACAATAGTACCTTAGAGATACACTTATACCACCACCTAGGCTTTAGGAATAACTCATTGTCTTAACAAGGCATTAGAAAGTGGTTTGCTACTACAGTTAAGGCCCTAAATAGTCTACTTCCTAGAGGGATCCCTACAAATGATCCGCTTGTGACAAATGAACTTCAGGAAACCCTCACAGTCATAGAGATGAACTGGTAACACGTGTGAGCCTCCAAATTCATGCGCTACCTTAGAAAATCCTCTCAAGAATAGGCCGCCTCCCCAGTTAAGGTTACAAGGATAATTCACTTCCATATAAATCCTTAGAACTCTTGTTTCCATAGATTCGTTGTCTCAGAACCTTGGCTCCACAAATGGATGAATGCTACCTCAAAAAATATGCCTAAATGTAGTAAAGAGAAAGGTGGATTGGCTAGGGTGTAATCTTTCACCACCGAAACTAATAAGAGAAAATGGTTCTTAAAACCCTCCAAGAGCCTCAACTCAAAAATAAAAAAGGAACACCATTCATGATGATTAAAATGAATCTCATGTATCCTTTTTATAGATTCTCTTTGGGATCGTCCCTCCTAATTTTAATTTGGGGGGATAACACATTTCCCTCTATTTTCCCCAAATTTGGCTTTTATTACAATTTTTCCTCCATTTACCCTAAATTATCTAATGTTTCCCCAGTAATGTAAAATAATGGGTTCCCCCCTTTACAAATGACTATATCCTATGGGGTTAGATAGGCTACTTCGTCCTCCCTTGGAAAAGTTAATTAAAAGAAGACACTAAAATCCCCCTTTCCTATCGTTGCTTGTCCTCAAGCAATTGCACATTCGTGTGTTGCAAGATCTATTCTCCTTCTTCCATCACTACTTCAAAATAAGCTCTAATAATATCGTTGGGAGTGTTACCAAACTCATTTGTAATACTTAACATTTGTTCAAATTTTGCAGTCTCTTTCCTCATCTTCCCAACTCGATCTGAAATACCTTCAAGCAAATCATCAAAGTTTTCCAAAGATGATGAAGATGAATAAATTGTAAATTCATTGTTTTCTATGTCTAGCTCCTGAAAGAGGGACAATAGAAAATCTTGTTGGGCAATAGTGTTTCTTAGGAAATCTTATATTTTTCATCCTCATATTTTCTTAAGGCATGAAGAGTCTGGTTAATTTTATCCTCAAATTTCATAGTCATGATATGAACAGGTGAATTAAGTAGATTTGATGATCCATTTGTTTCTTCTAGAAGCAACCTTGGTCTTAGTTATAATATATCATGAACAAATGAACTTCCTTTATTTAGAAATTCCCACTGTAGATCACCTGGTAATGCAATGTACTAAAGCAAAATACTTGATATTCTTCTACAAACAATTTAGCAGAAGCTTAATCGAACATGAGCAACATCAATAAGAACACATATAACTGATAAGAAGGAATCAATCACACATAACACAGAAGCATTTACCTGGGAAAAGCCTTAGCCTAAAACCCCAACTCTGTATTATCATACAAGTGGAAATATAGCCAATATTACAAAAAGAATCAGCTCAAAAGTTATCCTGCTCTCTCTGCAATACCTCTGCTACTCATAGATAGTCAAAGGCCTCTCTGAAACCTTCTCCTCTGCCTTCCAAGCCTCCTATTTCTTTGCGTAATTCTGATTGGTGTCCAGTGCAACCACTTGTGTGAATTGGCCTCTTCACACACTCACTAACCTCTGATCCAACTACATAGTCCTGAAGGAGATAAATCCTCATCATGGTTGAGCTTCCTTTATAGGAAAAATATTCATCCAAATGATAGTACACTGTCCCTTCTTTGATCTCAACTGGGTCTCTGTCTAAACTGACATGCATGAGTTATCCATGAGTGAATACTCAGTTATCTGAATACAGTAGTTACATGCATGCAAGCATTAATTAACTGAACTCACATTAATTTAACAAATTGTTAAATTAATCTAACTGGACTTGACTTAGTTAACTGAGCCAACTAATTACAACTCAATATTACAATTCATCCTTATCTATTTAATTGATGGATAAATTCCTCAATTAATAGAGAAACTGTTGCATGTCCTCACATAGACTTCATGTTTGATTTTTCACAACTAATTAACTCATGGAGAATTAATTAATTTATTTTCAAATAGCTGCTAAGACCAAATTCGAATTTTACTTCCTATTTTTAGTCCAGGGACTGACTAAAATAGGAATCCATCCTGAATTGCTAAAAATAGAATGCTATTTTTAGCACTTCCATTTTTCATTCCCTGTTGCTCAATCTAGCACTGGTACCCAAACTGCTATTTTTAGCACTTCTATTTTTAGCATTTCTTGTTTCCATTTTTCAACACTCCCTCTCAACAAGAAAGGCTTCAACTTGAACCCAATCCTGTACTTATGGAATGTTCTGCATGCAACACTCCTACCAAGTGTGGTTGCTCCAGCAATTCTCAGAACAAAAAAAAACTCCAAATTGACCTCTCTGTTGGGCTAGAAGCATACTCTGATGTTAAAGCTCTACCTGCTACTGACAAGTTCTCCCTCTCTGACCTTTGTGCTACTACAACATCTCCATGCATCTCCCACCATTTCACACCTCTCTGTGCCAACCTGCATTGGTGCAACACTCTTGTGCCTCTCACATTGTTGTAGCATGCTAGCTCTGCGCTGTCTTGGGACTCCTGCACTGTAGCTCTCTCTTACGCTCCATCCACATCTGTCTCTACCCAATCAGTCAGTCTTGCTACTCCTCATCGGGGCTCTTGTAGCAAAGTCGAATTAAAGAGGTTGGGTACCTCAAGGATCCTACCCCCATATCAGCCTTTGTGGGACGATCACTCCACATCGCCCCACCTCCTACCTGGAGGTATGGCTGCATGTGATCCCTCTGCCCACCTGGCTCGAAGTTTCCCCCTATTGGAGGTCTCTACATGAGTAGATGTCTCTACTCGATCTCCACTTAGCTTCCCCTGTTGTGGCTGCTCCACAACCTCCTGAAGCTGCTGCACCAATCGTGGCTCCTCCACAATTGTCTGAGACTTCTTCTGGCGCTGCATGTTGAGAGGTAATATACTCTCCCTCTCAACCACCAAGTCTCCATTAGTTGCCTTGTTTCTCAAGGCTTTACATGCATCTTGAACCTCAAGAGCATACAGGTTCTTGACTCGTGAACCGATCTGCTTCACTTGTCTAGTGATGATGTGTCTAAGGAAAACCTTTCCCTTACTAAAGACTACATCATAGCCTCTGTGTTCCAGCATCGCGATTGATACCAAGTTTCTTTTCAGTCCTGGTACATACTTGACATCGGTCAAGGTAAGGCGAGCTCCATGCTCCCTATGAAAAATAATCGTGCCTACACCTGAGACACTATACTTTTCATCATTACCCATCGCTATGAGTATATGGAGATCTTTCTCCTCTAAAGTACTGAACAAACTCTTGTCACCGATCATGTGGAAAGAAGCTCCACTATCAAGAAACCAACCACTTCCCACCATGGATGAAACCATGCATGCGAAGAGTGTGAAATCCAACTCGAATTGTGAAGCAAGTGCCTCACCTTCAGATCCTTCCCCGGATCCCTTCTTGGATTTCCTCTGTGGACAATTTGTAGCAAAATGGCCCACCTCATGACAATGAAAGCATCACACTTTCGATTTGTCAAACTTCTTCCCACCATGGGAAGAACTGGATTTGGAAAGAGAAACCTTCTCCTTCCCCTTCTTTTCCTTACTCTCTAAGGCACAATTTTCTTCATCCTCCATGGATGAAGAACCATCTCTGGTGCTTCTTCTTATCTCCTCCTACATCAAATCTGACCAAATTCGTTCCCAATCTGGTAGTTTCTCTCTTCCATTAACCGAGTCTTGGTAGCTATGCCAGCTCTTAGGAAGACCGAGGAGTGCAAGACTCACCATGTCATCATCAACTGTCATGATCCCTACACTTCCAAGCTCATCCCTGCATGAGGTGAGCTTGTTCAGATACATAGAGATCATGTCACCCTTTTCACACTTGATCTTTTGAAGTTTGTCCTTTAGTGCCAGCTTCCTCTAATCACTGCTATTCTGATAAATATCTTTCAATGTTTTCCACATCAAAAACGGAGTCTCCTTCCCATGGAGGCTCAAGAAAATGTGATCTCGAACTCCCTCCAGGTGGATTCTCCTTGCTCTAGCCACACACTTTTCCATTCCGCTAGTTGAGTAGCATCAGTCGGCTTCCGGACTTTTTGATCAATGAAGTCCTTTAGACCATTATCTTCTAATATTGCCTCCATGCGAACCTTCCAGGCTATATAATTCGAGCTTCCATTAAGGGCATATTCGAGTCTCAAACCACTGAACGGCATCGGTGAAATAGATGTGATAAGAACTCAATTCAATATTTAGAAATCACAAACTTCAACTTCTCCCTTATTGTATATTGTTCTTCCTTGATCACCTGTGCTCCGATACCATGTAGAAATTCCCACTGTAGATCACCTGGTAATACAATGTACTAAAGCAAAACACTTGATCTACTTCTACAAACAATTTAGCAGAAGCTTAATCGAACATGAGAAACATCAATAAGAA
The DNA here is from genome assembly GCA_031772625.1 of Pinus tabuliformis. Classification (NCBI taxonomy): domain Eukaryota; kingdom Viridiplantae; phylum Streptophyta; class Pinopsida; order Pinales; family Pinaceae; genus Pinus; species Pinus tabuliformis. The sequence continues at coordinate 19,602,451 of CM062809.1, forward strand.
CACATATAACTGATAATAAGGAACCAATCACACATAACACAGAATAATTTACCCGGGGAAAGCCTTGGCCTAAAACCCCAACTCTGTATTATCATACAAGTGGAAATATAGCCAATATTACAAAAAGAATCAACTCAAAAGCTATCCTACTCTCTCTGCAATACCTCTGTTTCTCATGGATAGTCAAAGGCCTCAAACCTTCTCTTCTGCCCTCCAAGCCTCCTATTTCTTTGCACAATTCTGATTGGGGTCTAGTGTAGCCACTTGTGTGAATTGGCCTCTTCACACACTCACTAACCTCTGATCCAACTACGCAGTCCTGAAGGAGATAAATCCTCATCATGGATGAGCTTCCTTTATAGGAAAAATATTCATCCAACTAATAGTACACTGTCCCTTCTTTGATCTCAACTGGGTCTCTGTCTGAACTGACATGCATGAGTTATCCATGAGTGAATACTTAGTTATCTGAAATACAGTAGTTACATGCATGCAAGCATTAAATAACTGAACTCACATTAATTTAACAAATTGTTAAATTAATCTAACTGGACTTGACTCAATTAACTGAGCCAACTAATTATAACTCAATATTACAACTCATCCTTATCTCTTTAGTTGATGGATACATTCCTCAATTAATAGAGAAACTATTGCATGTCCTCACAACTAATTAACTCATGGAGAATTAATTAATTTATTTTCAAACAGTTGCTAAGACCAAATTCGAATTTTACTTCCTATTTTTAGTCCAGGGACTGACTAAAATAGGAATCCATCCTGAACTACTAAAAATAGAATGCTCTTTTTAGCACTTCCATTTTTCATTCCCTGTTGTTCAATCCAGCACTGGTACCCAAACTGCTATTTTTAGCATTTCTTGTTGCCATTTTTCAACACTTTATGAGAATTTATATCAAGTAGAGTATTTGTTGCTAGGAAAAGGTCATAGGGTTGGGTTCGAGTTCCAAATGAATTTTCAAATGGAAATTCACTCTTAAAGTTTGAAAGAGAGACAAGGCTAAGACTTAGATGCTCCACCTAATAGTTAAACTTTTCAATAATACTTCCTTCATCATTTGTTATTGAATTTTGACATAACTTCATAATATCTTCCAGTTTCATTCCACTACAAGGATTCTTTAGAAATAATTCTATATTATTCAATAGAATTCTCCCCACAAGTTGTCTTGTACCTTGTATGATACGTAAAACAAGATTCAAATTCTTCTCAACATCAGCTCATACTTCTGGAGATTTAAATGCAAGAATTTTTATGGAGAAAAGCATCATTAGGTTTGTCTCTTTATCATAACGCCTACAATAATATTCCACATCTAAACCAATGCTTTTCTCCACGCTTGTCATATAAAAAAGTAGAGCACACTCTACGTGAGCAACAATCCCACAAAAAAAATCATCATCTGACATTCCCTCACACCTAATAGAACAATAGTTTGCCACAATCTGATCAATAACCTTCCCACTGAGAATACAAGAGCATTTGTGGAAAAAACCAAATTTGATGCAACATATCACAATTTATTGCCTTGACAGATTTGGTCTTGCTTGTTTTTGGTCCACCTTTCAAATTTCCATCTTTACATGTCCTCTCTAAAATATTCCCACGCAATTATGATTCTTTCACATGCTTTGTAGTAGTTTCCCCTTTATGAACACCAATATTATTTGCTTCCCTTGGATGACTAGTATCTGAACCTAAGGAACCTTTTGATGACTTGTCCCTTGATTGAATCTTTACAGTACCACCTTTCCTTGTTGCAAGTGAATGATGTTTCTTAGTATCCGAGTTGTCTGAAGAACATACTATATAAGGTGTAGCACTTTAAGGTTTATCATCTTCATCGCACATTAACCGATCTAGCTCAAGCCAGACTTGCTCTTGTCAACATGCACTGATAAATCTTCCACCTCGATCATTAACTATATTTTAAGGCATCCCATGGAGTCTAAACACTTCCTTGAAAAAAAATTGCACCAATTTTTCTACCTTATAATCTATTAAGATCGCAAAAAAAGTACGATCTTGGTCAACCTTTCAACTATCACATAGACGCAATCCTTGCCTTGTGCATGGGGTAGATGTATAATTTCCCATTGTAGATCACCAGATAATGCAATATACTAAAGCAAAACACTTGATCTACTTCTACAAACAAACTTGCGGAAGATTAATCGATTTTGAGCAAGATCAAATAGAACACATATAATAGAGAATGAGAAATCAATCACACATGAACTTAGAAGAATACTCTGGGGAAAGCCTCAGCTAAAAACCCCAATCTCTATATTATCATACAAGTGGAAATATGTCCGGATTACACAAAGATTTAGCTCACAAGCTATCCAGCTCTCAGTACAATCCCTCGCTGCTGCTCATAGATTGAATAGACACAACATATGCCTTCCCTCAGTCCTCCAAGCCTCCTATTTCCTTGTGCAGTTTCTCCTGGTTCCTCTAGCTGCCACCTGTGTGAATTTACCTCTCACACAACTCATCAAGCTCAGAAGTAACTGCGCAATATCCAAGTAATGAATTCCTTCTGCATGCAAGAGATATCCTCCATGGAATATTCCTGAAACTGATAGTACGCTGTCCCATCATCTGATCTCAACTGGGTCTCTGACTAAACTGACATGCATGAGTTATTTATGAGAGAATATTCAGTTATCTGAAGTGAAGCAGTTACATGCATGCATGCATTAACTAACTGAACTCACAATTAGTTCCACAAACTGTTGGAACTAATATAACTAGACTTAACTCAGTTAACTAAGCTAACTAATTACAACTCAAAGTACAACTCATCCTGATCTCCTTAATCAAGGGATAACTTCCTCAATCAAAGGGGAAACTATTGCATGTCTTCACATAGACTTCATGTTTGATTTTCTACAACTAATTAACTCAAGGTGATTTAATTAATTATTTTACAAACAGCTGTTAAGATCAAATTCGAATTTTAATTCTCAATTTTAGTTCAGGGACTAACTAAAATTGGAATGTATCTCGAAATGCTATTTATAGCAGTGCTATTTTTAGCACTTCTATTTTAGCATTTCTTGTTGCTATTTTCAACAGTAGACCTGTGATGAATTCCATTAATATGTTCTCCCACTATTTCTTTGGAATTGGAAAAAGGTTGTAGCAATCTTGTAGGAGGAGTAAGCTTGGGATTTTTCTGCTTACAAGTAATGCACTCCCTTACGTGATTCAACACATCATCGTTGAGGCCTTTCCAAGAAAATATTTCTTTGATATGCTTGTAGGTTTTGAAGAACACTTGGTGTCCTGCTCATGGTTTTTCATGTGTGGCCTTCAGATCTCCTCCTTGAGTGTAGATTTAGGGTCCAAATATAACCTATCTTTATAGAAGATGACCTCATTATCTACTCTGTACTTGTCATCTTGGATGAGTCTATCCATTAACTCTAAAGAAAACTTGTTTTTGGAGTATTCTACCAGGAGGTGGGCTTTCCAATATCTGGTGATTTCCATGAGTGAACATGTGGCTGGTTTCTTGGATAACACATCAACCACAATGTTCTTCTTATACTCAATACCAAAATCATAGGCTTGATACAATTTGCTTCCATCTGACAACTTCTGGTTCATAATCAAACATTCTACTATGCAAGCTACATCTCCATGCCTATATATGCCTCCATTTTCTTAGTTGATATAGTTCGCAGGCCACCATCTTACATACCTCTCAACACTACCTTGCTGCCACTTGAGGCCTTAAATTCCATCTCCATCACCAAGTAGTTCATTGAGAATTTTCCTAATGATTATGATTACTGTACCCCCAACATAATATTGGTATCTGCAAGATATACTATGTAGAAATCATCAGTGAATGTGTAATTACCTAGTGTCATGCTCAAGCATGGAATCTTTGAGTGCATGTCATGTTGTACCCATCAACCACCACAATGTTAAATTCATCAAACTCTTTTGTGGGAATACCTAACTTTGCTACCAAAGTTGTATCAATGAAATTGTGCTCCATCATTGACCAAAGTTTTGATTCAGTGTCCTTGTATGATCTCCCTGATCCTAAATGTATAATATGTAGGGACTCTAGAAAGAGTGGAGATAGTACCACCCTTAATTCCTGTACAAGGTCTCTCATCCTCCTTAGCTTCCTTATGAGGCTAATCCTCTTCTGAACTACTAGGCTCACTGCTTGGTGCTAGTATTGTATCCTATTCTTCATTAATGTCTGGCATTTACTCAATATAGTGGACCGTTCCCTTTACTAAACATCTGTGATTTGGTTCCCATGGTTCTTTGCAAGTGAAACAAAGTTTCTCCCTTCTTAGATCACACTGAATCTTATCATCCAACCTATCCTTCCCAGTCCAATCTCTCTGAAATGGCTTCTTATATTTGTTCTTTCGAGAGATGAGTGGTTTGGATAGAAACTTAGCTTTAGGTACTGCATTTTCCATGTCTCGTGTCTTATTAATAACATCTTGTACGGTGGTGGGTTTGAAGGCATTGACCCACCCACCCAGTGGCTTAGCTAGACCCTCCTATGATTTTGAGAGAGGAGATAAACCCTCCATGATTTCCTTGAATATTGCTTCATTGGTTGACACTGACCTTTATTGACATAATCAACTCAACATATACTTGATTAAATAGATTGCTGGCTCAACCATGCCTTTAAGGTGCCAATATGTTATTTATGGCCACGATCACAACTTCATGGATGATTTAATTTCACAATAGTAACTTAGAGATACCACTCTGCGACCATCCAAGTCTCAAGAAGAACTTGTTGTCTAAACAAGGCCTCAAAAAATGGTATGCTGCTATAGTAAGGCCTGTTACCCAACACTAGAGGTTGATTGTTCTAGGAGAAAATTTCTCTTAGATTTGTCTTTAGTTGGAAGCCAACAATCCATTGTAGACACCAGATAGCTCGATGTGCCACCATTCTCCCCCACTTAAGCCAACCATTGTGTGCCCTCGCACATCTGGGATGATCGTATGTTTGAAGGTGCATCTTCCAACCCCAAAGGCATGACTTTTCATTATGTAATTGGGTGTTTATGCTTGATTTTCTTTTGCACATTTGGACATGGATTAGCCAGGTGATTCAATGGAAAGAATGGGCTTGGACTATATTCATGTTACCTTATCCCAACCTAGGAGTTAATCTTGTGTCCTAGTTCCATGGGATCTCCTCTATTGGCTATTAGCTTTAAGAGTGGAAATACATGGGAAACCCTAATTTTGGTTACATGCTCTTGCATCGTGATACCATATATCTCACTCCCCTCCATTTATTATAATCCATTTTCACATTTTCCCATCTGGTTCCACATTTTCCATTGGGTCCATAAGGCATTAGCCTTCCCCTCCCCTTGTCCACACTTTGGGTCGGGCTTGGAATGATTCCTCGGAGGTTGATGCAGCTAGAAAGAAAGATAAAAGGATAATTTGTCCACATAGAACATGAGATGTACCAGAAAATACAAAATATGTTAGGGACATACAAATTTAGCGTGTGGGAAAAATCCGAACATGTTCTCTACCCCTTATCACTATGGTCATCACCCTGGTTCATAAGGCCCCTATGGGTGTCCCCTACATCATTAAGGGAAACATGATTGTCCCAACCCATGGTGGGCGATGAAATGCCCAACCTTAAGGGGGGTAATCATTGTTACATCATACACATCATGCTCTCATTCCTTGGAGCCCTGAGCAGTAAAAGAAATAAAAATCGATAAAAGGAAAAAGGCGTATGAAGAAGTGTGGAAAAACAAAGGCCAGGGTAACTCATGTACTACGATTTCCACCTCCTACATTCATATACCCATGGTGTAGGCTTCCCTTGTACCATGGCATGTGGCTTGGAGTCTTCCCTATCACCCTGCTCCGTTACATCATCACTTCACATGATTCCTGCCATTTGATGGGTGTACCATAGACCTGTCACTCCCTTAAACATTGAAACCACCTAATAGGGCCCTTCATGATCCAAGTGGATATTGGAGGCCACCCACCAGTTCCATGTGGACCCCCACCATTGTTTCTTTCAGTTTTTTAGTTTCCTTAATTGTAGCACAATTTACTATTTTTAGCAGTTTTTCGGGTCCTAAACTTCCGAAACCATTTTGAGGCCCTAAACAATGTTTTTTTGGCAATCTACCACTAGCGGCTAATAATATGTGATTTTTTTGTCATAGTCCTTGGATATATCTTTCCAACAGGCTATAATGCACGTCAAACTGAGATAATATGACCAAGTCACGCCCCTGGGAAGTTGGCTGCCTAACTAACCCCAATGGGGCCCATAAACTTTTGGTGTTACATCTTCTCGGTTAGGGTTTTCATTGTTTAGGGTTTGCTCTTATTGTTCAATAATAAAGAGGCCCTTGAGCCTCATTGTAATGCAGTTCAGAGGCATGTAGCCACCACATCTCTTCTCATAGATAAGCTACCATCGCCGAGCTAGTCTCATTTCCATACTATTTGTAAGCATATTTCATTATTTGATATTAATCAAAGAAAGTGTTATTTCTGCTGCATCTCTGTATTTATGGTTATAGTTGTAATTCGTTGCATTCCTATTTAAATTCACATTAGTGGTATCAGAGCGGTCTCCTCTTTCTGTATTTTTCTTTGCATGTCCACAATGAGGTCGAGATATAAGGAGTTAGGGCTTGAACTGGTCGAACCTTTGCAAGACCAGCCTCGCAAATCTCAACGACCTTCCATGGCGGATGAAAAGAAAGATGAGGGGGCAGGACATTCTATCAAAATCTTTCTCAAAGAAGCCCTCGAGCGAAAAAGAAGCACGATGATGGACAAATTTTCCCAGATCCTTCAGAGGCTACCCAAGGGCGACACATCTAATAGCTACTCTGGAAATGCCACACCCTTTAAGGTACAAGTTAACTTTGAAATCCCCATATTCGAGGGTCAGATATATGAATATGTTGTAGATAAATGGTTAAATATGCTCGAAGAGTATTTTTCTGTTCATGATTTTTCTAGCCAAGAAAAGGTTACTTTCGCTCTTCTCAAAGCAGCCCCCCATGTCAAGGACTAGTGGAAAACCTACTGTGAGCAGAAGGATGAAAGTACAGACTCACTGTTTTCAGCCGTACCCACTTGGAACTCATTCTGGGATGCCATTAAGGAGCAGTACTACCCTGTTGGAAGCTATGATGATAAATACATAAAGTGGACCATGCTGTGGTAGGGAAGGGACCAAGACGTGACAGTGTATACCAATATTTTTCATACCCTTCACACAAAGTTGGGTATCAAGGATTCTGAGTGGAATTTGGTACTCAAATACCGTGACTGCCTACACAGGTACATCCAGGATGAGATGGAGTTCCTGGACATCTCCTCGCTTGGCATGGCATATCGATACGCTGTCAAGATCGAGTAGAAGTTTAAACAAAAGAAGCGAGACTTTGGATCTGCAAATCTAAAGAACAAAGGACAAAGCCAAGGTGGGGTGACCCAAGAGAACTCGTCGAAGCTACAAGAAAAGAACAACACCATGAAGTCAAAGAAGGACACAGGAAAGTGGTGTGAGTTCCATAAGAGCCCTACTCATATCACAAGAGAGTGTTGAGCCAAGCAATCACTGGTGGCTGAGTTGAAGGATTCAAAATCAAATGCATGTTCTGACCCTAAGTCTGAACTCGACAAGAGGAATGACAAAGGGAAGTAGATCATTGATGCAGAGCCCATCACCACTATTTCCACTACTAAGATCCAAAAGAATGAGCTCGAAGATCTAGAGGAGGGGGAGCGTATTTTCCACTCATAGATGTGGGTGAAGGGTTCGCCACTGCAATTCATTGTTGATAGTGGGAGCCAAAAGAACCTCATTTCAACAGAGGTCATGAAGCAGCTGGGATTACCAACCATACCACACCCACAACTGTACAACATCGAGTGGTTTCACCAAGGATGAGATCTCCAAGTTCGCCAGCACTGTCGCCTTCCCTACAACATCAAGCCCTTCACAGATGAGGTATTGTGTGATGTTGCAACTCTTGATGTTTGTGATGTATTATTAGGCCTACCATACTTGTGTAAGTGACATACCATGTATGATTCAAGGCCTCGTGCTATTATTATTTCTATTTGTAATACATTATATAGGATACCAGAGGTAGCGCCACCCATCGCCACTTCTTTGGTCTCTGCTAAGAAAGGTAGTAAGATCATCTCCGAGACTAGGAAATTTATTTTCTTTCTGGTTCGCTCTCAAACTAAGGGGAAGATTTTAGCCACATCCATGGCCCCCAGGAAGGGTTCCTCCATGCAGCAACAATAGATGGATACGGTCATGAAAGAATATAGGAACATCTTCTCCTCACCCACAGGGGTACCATTACACTATCAGGTCAAGCATTTGTTCGATCTGACTCCCGGAGCACCTCTACCCAATGGGCCTATATATGGCCTCTCCATTTTGGAAATTACCAAGTACAAGCAGCGGCATGATCAACATCAAGTGTCACACAAGTTTTAGGTGGGCGACAAAGTTTGGTTGCATTTGCAGAAAGAATGCATTACCAAAGCCCATCGGAAGCTCAGACCACTCCAATATGGTCCTTACAAAATTAACAAAGATGTGGTAAATAATGCTTTGGAGCACAGCATTCCCCCATTCCTTGGCTTGCACCCAGTGTTTAATGTGGATCACCTTCGGCCATACTTTCCACCATTACTAGACACATTCGACAGTGCAGAACAACTCACACCAACAAAGTTAAATCCAGATTGCATGGAACAAGCTGCAACTGATTGGATCATGGACACACATATCAAGAACACTCACCAGCAGAAGATCCAAGTATATCGAGTTGTCAAAGCAGGCCAACTCCTTCACTAGGGAAGTGGCTCACTAGGGACCAAGTTTAGTAGAAGTTTCCTCATCTCATGGAGGAACTCAGTGTAATGGAGACCATTGCTTCCTAAGGCGGGAGGAATGATCTAGGTGGATATTGGTGGCCACCCGCCAATTCCACATGGACCCCCACCATTGTTTCTTTCAGGTTTTTAGTTTCCTTAATTGTAGAACAATTTACTATTTTAGCAGTTTTTTGGGTCCTAAACTTCAGAGCCGTTTTGAGGCTCTAAACGATGTTTTTTTAGCAATCTACCACCAATGACTGTTGATAAGCCATTTTTTATGTCATAGTACTCAGAGAGATATTTCTAACAGGGTATCATGTGTGTCAAAAAAAGATAATATGACCAAGTCACAACCCCAGGAAGTTGGTTGCCCAACTAACCCCAACGGGGCCCATAAACTCTTGGTGTTACATCTCCTCGGGTTAGGGTTTTGGTTGTTTAGGGTTTACTCTTATTGTTCAATAATAAAAATTCCCTTGAGCCTGATTGTAACACAGTTTAGAGGCATGTAGCCACCACATCTCTTCTCAGAGATAAGTTACCATCGCCGAGCTAGTCTCATTTCCATACTGTTTGTAAGCATATTTCATTATTGTATATTAATAAAAGGAAGTGTTATTTCTGATGCATCTCTGTATTTATGGTTATATCTGTAATTTGTTGCATTCCAGTTTAAATTCGGATCACTTCATTAACTCCTCTTGTTGGACAATGTAACACTTGTACATTATAATTCCCAATTAGAAGGGCATGCTACTATGAAGTGCCCACTTTTCCCACTGATTAGAAAGCTTATTTATTCATTTACACTAATGATTGGTTGTATTGGAAGGTGAGGAGACACAATGGATCTTATACAATATTGCAAGTGGTTTTTCATCTTGGACTTGGCCTCCCTCTATGGGATTCGAGCCCTTCAGAGGGTCATAATAGAACTTGTAGGGTGAGCGTTGAGATCCATGGGCCTCCATGACAACAAATAATTGATTACTATACCAGTGGCTTCTTCAGCACCACACTTTGCTTTTTGATGCCCCATCCATACAAAGATGATGATGCACTTGGACCATGTTGCCCATCTGACCACACATTTGTAACCAGCACTTGGCAGTTGATCCAGGGTCCAAATGTTGTTTAGTCTCATCTAGAGGGATAAGAGGGCATGCATCATCTCCTAGCCCTCACTAATGGAGCATCGACTTGTTATTGAGCCACTGGAGACCCATGAGACCATTGATTGTGCCCCACAACCACTTGGGAGCACCACTTGATGTTTTGCTTGGAAATCAAGGGGCCACCCCCTTGATCATCATTTTTGGAGCCCTCCTCTTCATCATGGTGCTATGAGGACTCATTCGGGCCTTCCAACAATTGTATTAATTATTATTCTATCATTTTGGCTAGCTTTGAATGGCTTATTTTCACTTATTGAGCTATTTAGTGGGCTTGTCACCAAAGGAGATGTTATTTGCACATTAAAATATTATTAGGGGCTTAATTAGGAAAAATTAGACAAATTTGAACTTGAGGAGCCTCATTTAAATTTAAGAGGCCTCATTTGTGTTAGACATTATCACTTTTATTTATATCTCTCTACTTGAGAAACTCAGACCCACAATCTTGGATGAATTTTGGAAAGTTTGGATGTATTTTGACATTTGGAAATTTCGATATCATTTCTTGGAGCTTATTTTTGCAATATTGATGGATGGATATACTCTCATTGTCTTTTAAGTACTCTTTGATGCTATATTTTTACCATGTTGAATGCCTAATGTATGGAATGTCATTTCATTACATTTAATGTGCCCTAATTAAATGTGAATTCATGAGAACATTAAATTTATTGGAAGGATTGCATGCATTACCCATTGACAATGGCGAAAGAATATTCGTAGAGGTCAATCTTGTGTACTGAATCCTTGAAACTCCATAATATATTGCCAACGAAGTATAAAATTCTATTGTAGTTGTGAAGATGCCTTCCATAGGGTTAGAAAAGTTGCATTAGGTCTCCTTGAAGAGTGAAATCATCAAAATCAAAGTAATTCATGACTCCATTATTCTCAATAGGTAGGCACTAGTCTATATCCTTGGTGATCACCCTATCATTGACAAATCAATATTCTTTCACCTCATTCTCACTCTTTTCTTCATCCCTTTAAGGCAAAGGAATCCTCTCTAGGGCTTGGTGTGAAATTCATTAGGAGAGAGCTCTTGTAAAACTATTTGGACAGGATTCTGTGCTAGTGTTTCCTCTAGCTCTCCACTTAATGAGGAAAATCTCACGGTTGAATCTCAAGAGAAATGATTCCCTAGCCATCGTACCAGGTGGGAACGCTTGAAGTTGCCTTTGACTTGGGGATTTATTGAAGGTTTGTAATTTAGCAACATAACATTCAAAACCTTTTCTCTTGATTATATTGGCATTGGATGAACTCATATCCCATCACATACCTCAACACTAGGTCTAGTATAGTCTCTCTCTCAAGGCGTTTTTAATGGAAAGATATCTTAGCTTCTCCCAAATCTCACACCCCAATTGAGCCTTTCCATTGAATAAGGCATCCTTGCCTCACTTCAAGCCCTAGTATAGGCACATTAATCGTAAGTGAGGGATATAAAGACTCCCCTCATTGGTGGAAATATGAGAAGAGAAGGGAACATAGGTTGTGGTGACAGTGGGCCTTTGTCCCAAATTGTTGTTGTGCTCTCTAGTCCTAGCCTATATACTAGGCCCAATATTTTGTGCAGCAACAAGGCCCTAACTATTCCTCTACCTAGATGGATCCCTAAAGATTATCTGCTTGCCATAGATGAGCCTTGGGAAACCCTCATTGTCATAGAGATGAGGCACTGACATGGGTGAGCCTCCAAATTGAGGCGTCACCTAAAAAAATCATCTTAAGAATAGGCTGCTACTTTAGTTAAGGTCACATGGATAATTCACTACTAGATAAAGCCTTAGAACCCTCACTTCCATAGACTCATTGCCTCAAAACCTTGTTGCCACAAACGTATGAATGCTTCCTCAGAAATTTTACCCAAATTGAGTAAAGAGAAAGGTGGATTCGCTAGGGTGGGATGTTTCACCATCGAAACCAAATAGATAAAAGGGGTATTAAAACACTCGAAGAGAATTAGCTCAAAAATAAAAAAGAACCACCATCCATGATGATTGAAATTAATATCCTCTCTCTTTTTTATAGATTCCCTTTAGGGTCTTCCCTCCTAATTTTGATTTGAGGGGCTAACAATTTTTCCTCTAATTTCCTCAAAATTTTCTTTTATTACAAGTTTTCTCCAATTTACCCCAAATTATCTAAAGTTACCCCAATAACATCAAATAATGGGTTTCCCCCTTTGTTAATGCTTATAGCCTATGGGGTTGGATAGGCTACTTCATCCTCCCTTGGGAAGTTTAATTAGAAGAGGACATTACAATATTATCATTCGTATATGTGTATGAGAAGATGTGATATACAAGTTATTGAACGCTTGTGATGATGATCCTTATGGGGAGCACTTTTCAGGCAAGTGGATTGAGTAGAAAGTACTTCATCAAAGGTACTATTTCTCCTCTATATTCAAATATTCCAAGCAATATGTGAAAATATGCAACACTTGTCAACACATGAAAATACTGGTGTAGTAAGATGAGATGTCGTTACAATGACAACTGGTACTTGATCCCTTTAAGAAATGGTCTTTAATATTGTTGGAATAAATAATTCTCCTTCCCATCATAACTCCTACATCCTAGTATGTGTAGATTATGTCACAAAATGGACGGAAACCAAGGAAATCCTGGTTGCAGCTTAATAATAATTAGTGGATTTTATTCACAAAGATATCTTCACCAGGTTTAGGATACCTCGGGAAATAGTTACCGATGAATGAGCTCAAGTCACTTCAAGGCTCATTAAAGAAATAATGGATACTTTTAGGATCAAGCACAAGGTCACAACACCATACCATCTCTAGATCATTGAATATGTGGAAGGGATGAATACAATTCGTGAGGCTATTACCACCAAGACTGCTAGATCACTCCTCAATGTTTAGGATGACTAAATCTTTGAATATTTATGGTCCCACTAGATGACTTTGAAGACTACCATTAGTTGTACTTAGTATGAATCTATATACGGGAAGATAGTACATTTTCCAATTTAGAAAAAGATCCAAACACTTAGAATGGAAATGTCACTTGGAATAGACTTGTCTGAAGCTTAGAAGTAGAGACTCCCCTGTATTAATGAGATGGATAAAATTTTATAGGTTGTATTACACCAAACATCAATGATACAACATCAGAGAGCTCAATGACACAAGAAGTTCATCAAGAAGACTTTTTTTAAAGATGGAGACTAGTATTTGTCATCTAATTCCAATTTCAAAGATTTGAAAGGAAAGTTTCGCATTCGATGTCTCAAACCTTATGAGGTTGAAATTGTGTATGATAATGGAGCCATCAAACTTTGTATCACTGATTAAGATAAAACACCCTTAATGGTGAAGAGAAGTAGGCTTCGGTTATATCATAGATCCCTATCAAAGGAAGCCTTCTTGAGGAAAATTAGTGATGGATAGCTAGATTACAACTTGGATATTTTCTGTAAGGGAGAAATCCATTCTAGATGAATCATTCTCACATTCCATTCTATTCTTAAAAAGGAAAACATAATAAATACAATGTATGGAAACCATTAGGGGCATAAACTAGGTGCATGTTATGTGAAAACTAGCCTAGTCTTATCAAATAATGACCCTTCTACTCATGAAACTTATGGAATAATATTTGAATACTAATAAATTATTTTCCAGGACATGCAAGGGATGAGGTTTCCATTTCTGCAACTCGAGTGCCACAACTCCATTGCTGCAACTCAATTACTACAACTTCATTGTTGCAACTCGAGTGTTGCAAATCCATTAATGCAACTTCAGTGCCACAACATCGTTGTTGCAACTCAAGTTCTACAACTCCATTGCTGCAACTCAATTACCACAATTCCATTGTTGTAAATCAAGTGTTGCAACTCTATTGCCACAACTCCATTGTTGTAACTCAATTATTGCAATTTTATTGTTGCAACTCTAATGCCACAAATTCATTGATTGATTTGGATGGGAACAACACTTGTTGTGATACCATGATCAGATCAGGATGCAACTTTGGCTCAATGACTGAAATGTTGCAACTCTATTTCCAATGAGGATTCTAGTTGTATTTTTGATGCCAACACCACAACATGATGTAGGTACGAGACGCATAAACTCTTTCCACCAATCTAGAAGGAAGTGACCACTCATGGTAAGTTAGAAGGTATGTTTCCTGACTACATATTGAATGGAACTAATTTGGCACAACTTGACTTGACCAATGATTTGATTGCATACATCAATTGTTTCCACCAATGGCTTATGACATAATCCCACCATCAAACAATCATTCTCTTTCCATAATTGGAAACCACAACCCCTAATCCCTCATTAAACTTCTCATTAAACCTTGTAGCCACAAAATGACAGAGCTTTGATGAGAGAGAAAAAATATGGGAGGCTTATTATTTGAAGGGATCCCACAAAGATGATGTTAATGTAGCCATATGACCACATTTGGCATATTTTCCATAATGGACGATGGATTGAGTATGTTCACAAGCTCTAGAGATACGATGATGATGTAGTGTCGAAATTTGCCTTGAATTTTAGAGATAATAGGTCTATGGTAGGAGGGAAAATAATGTAGGTGAATGAAGACATCGTTGCAGATGTTATGACTATCAAAATGGGAAGCAATGGTTCTATAGGAGGAGACCAAAATCAAAAAGCATGAAACAATTTCTTGAGCTTAGAGAGGTTTTGGTAGGGAAAGGCACTAGGTTTGATCAGAAATTGATGCCATATCCTTGAGGATATGTAACCATAGTAGTACATAGGTATGAGTTACATGCGGGGATCATCAAAAAATAGTCTACTTGCAATATTTGAGGTTGTTGGATCACTTGAGGTACGACATGTTTATTAACATGCATTTCTTTCTTTGGAGAACACTTCAAACCATGAAAAATCTTGTTCAAAGGCACAACCACACTAGGGAAACCCTCTCACATCACAACTTCATAAAACTCCTAGTCAAGCAGGCACTATGTTGGGCCTCAAAATGGTCCCTATTTTCACTCCATTATTCACCAATATCTTCACATTTTACCTTCATGTCACCTCCATTCCACCTCCACATCATTCCATTTACCTCATTATTGGGATATAACTATGCTTTTCCAAAGTTTATTAATTCTTAACATTTTAAAGTGGATTTATGGCTAAACTTTAGAAAATAATATGCTTATACTTATACCTAACAATTAGAATGAGTTTGTTGACATGTGTAGGTACAAAGGAAGCTTCCAGGGCATCTTTATGTGGCCTTGAATGATCAAATTCGAATTTGATAAGATAAGCCTCATGGAAAAGATCATGATCTCATGGAGGAGATCATGGAGGATAGGGTTATGTGTCTAGATGGTTGAGAAATGTATGGAACTAAAGAGAGATTAGTGGATCATCATTATGAGTTTGTTATCTCATCTCATTGTATAAATAGGAGTACCTCCTCCATTCCAAAGGGAGGACTCTTGGAGCATTGTATCCAACTTATGATGGAATAGAATAAAGCTTCATTTTACATATATTTTCATTATGTAGTTTTAGATATAAGTTGCCTTAATGTAGTATATGGAATAGCTTGTCACTTTGTTCTTAGGAGAATTGAGCTCACTCTAGAAGGATCAAAGGAACATGTTATTTCATATTAAATCTTATTTCATTTAATTTCTTAGATGTTTGAGGATTTGTTTGAGATTGATGAATGAGTTTTAAATTAGAATCTTATCAGCATATGAGAGAACAACCAAGTGTCTAAGTTAGGCTCTCTCTCCATTTGATTTGTATGATAATTAAAATTCATTCTTTTTCTTTTATGTTTCAAGTATCATATGAGGAGATACCAAGAGTCTAAGTTAGGCTCTCTATCCATTGATTTATATGGTAATTGAATTCATTCTTTTGTGTTTATGTTTCAAGTTATTTAATTTCTTATGCTTGTGAATGAACCTTAGTTTAGTTTGGATTAGTACATGAGAGGACAATCAAGAGACTAAGTTAGTCTCTCTCTCTACTTGAATCTGAACAACAATTAAGTTCATTCTCTTGTCTTCATTTCAAGTTTCTAGTTTTATGTAATCAATGATTTCTCTATGATACTGTAGGGAAGGACAACCAAGACCTCCTTAGTTAGGAGCCTCTTCCCTTGCATATTATATTGAATCATAAATAATTTAGTTAGACATAGAGTTAGTTGCCTACTCCTGCATATATTTTGTTGGCATCATCACAAGCTTACGAGTTTCCCTGGTTGATAATTTAATGCAGCAATTTAAGCCCAATAAATTGCCCAACATTTTGGCGCCGTTGCCGGGGATGGTGCTAAGGGATTAGGCATTAGGAATTTAATTCAATTCTAGTATTTTTCTTTGGGAAAAGCTAACTCATGTTGAAAGGATAACTTGGTGACAGCAAGATCTTAGTAACATGGGGAAGTATATATAGGCATTAGCTTTGAATCTCATTTTTAGCTGCATATATAAATCATGATAAATAGGATGCATATATTTCAATCAATATTTTCATTATAAAAGTGTAAAACTAATCCATTTATGGACAGGAGATCTAGAATGATGTTCAAGCATTTGGAGGAGAGTCAAGAGAATGAGGACTACTTTGAAGATTGGTTTCAAAAGGTGACTAGGCCACATCATTCATCCATTCTTCAACGAATCCTAACATTTAATCCAAATGTGCAATTGATCTCTCATATCCTTGTAGACATTCAGGTATATTTTTCAAATTTGGATGTGAGCATACTAGAGACTTTGATCCGTAAATGGCTTCACTGGAAATACGCTTACACTTGAAAATAAAAAGTAAAAATCTCTTTCTCAAAAGGGAGTAGGATAGAATAGGAAAATAAAACCAAGCTTGGAAAGTTTTTTAAAAAAGTTTTGATTTTTAAATTTGATTTCATTTATTTCTTGGAATTTTGGTGGTGCAGTAAGAGCCACCTCATTCACTAACCATTGGCAGGAATCTACAAATAAAGGGATGTTTGTGAGAAGGAAAACAAGTGGAGTTCAGAGCACTAAAATTTGAGGTTTGAGATCAATTCTTCTTACTATGTTTTTCAAATTCAAAAATTTCAAAGGTATAAAGAATTGAAAAAACTCCGAAGTATGCTCTCTTCCTACGCCTTGTTGCGACCTGGAAGATCAGAAAAGGAAATTGAACAAGTTAGTCTTGAAATTTTACAATAAAAATCATAGATCTAGATAAATAATTAAGAGATCTAAAATTGCTATTGATTGTAAAAAATGATCTCCAATTTATTTATTAAATAAATGATTTTTGATGAAACATAAAAACAAAACATTAAAAAATAAAATAAAAAAACAAACTATAAAAAAATTGCAAAACATTAAAAATAAATTAAAAAATAAAAACAAAACAAAAAAAAGTCATATATATTAAACAAAAACAATAAAACCAACCAAAGTCATATATATTAAAAAAAAAACAAAACCAATTCATTCAAACCAACGTAGGAAATAAAACATTGTATAATATATATAATTAAAAACCAAACATAAAAAAACAACACAACGTTTTTAATTATATATATTAAAAAAAAACCAAATCAAATAATAAAGAAGGCCGAGAACATTAAAACCAAAGAGGTTTCAATTTTGTTGTTGAAGGGGAGGTGATTATTGCGCCAGAGTAGTTTTTCTCGCCTGCGGACTCGATTGTGGGTGGAAGGGGCCATATCTTGGTTTTTAACGCGACAAAGAGGGCTTGACATTTGTAAAGAAGCCGAAGGCAGCCCTAGGCATGGAGATATGTGGTAAAGCCCCGGTGATGAATGAAGAGCCAACAACAGGCGTACACGTTCTAATGGCTGCTACATGTTTAATCATATCTATGTAGCCTGTAACAATGGAATGCAGGGAATTAAGCGGTGCGGAGGAGGAGACCGGCAGTCGGAGCCCGTAGAAAAATAATTTCATGAATTCCTGCTCCAGCCATAGAAAAATAATTTCATGAATTCCTGCTCCAGTTTTGCATCTGCTTCATCTCGGATATCAGCGGGAGTTTAATATAGTTGAAACCTTTCCAATGAAAATTTTCAGTGGGTGCTAAGTTTGGCTTTTCTGTCGACTCTAGTCCTGTTGGCAGATGAAGGAATTTGCCAGGTGTCGTCATCGTCCTGGAGCTTGAGCGTTGAAGGATGTTCTAATAGAATGAATTTATTTATGTTGATTGGCTGCTATGGTACCACAAGATGGAGATGTAGCACGGGTGAGCTGGACAAATCTGTAATACAATTTTGACGGCCGTTACAATGTTCAGTCATGCCACCATGAGTCGTTTGAATAAAACAAATCAAAGAGAACAAATAAAATGATTAAAAAAATCAACAAACGATTAAATGAAACATGAATATTGTATGATGCAATATGGTGATCGAATTTGAAATTTTAAGCTTCGGCTCAACTTGAAATCCTGCCATCAAAATGAACCCCGCAAATAAAACAAAAAAACAAGCTTTCAAATAAAAAAAATGAATTTTGCATTGCCAATTGTTGGTGTGGTTTGCTTAATAGCATCGGCAGATCAAAATGGTTACATAAATTTTCTGTGTGACGGATGCGTGGGGCATAATAGTCGGAGAATCCATTTGTTGAAGTCGTAATTTCAACGCAGCCGTACTGCGCTCCCCAAAACCACCGAACAAAACCACAAACCGCCCAGAGCATATCGCACCGCCTTCCAGCGAAAAGTTGTTTCCGTATATTTGCCTCCGATAAGATTTGGTGCAGACGCGTGGCTCTCACCATACGTCATCATCTCTGACATATCGGGAGGTAAAGTTCAGCATTAAAGTGCCTTCCGATATTCACCTCCGCCGTCCGATCAGCTCCATCATTCTCCACCGTCCATCAGTGAAACCTGCACACCTGCATACGACCAGCATTAACTACATGGCGTGGAGTAAAAATTAAGTTCGTTGACCATACCTCTTATTAATGAATTGTCATATGCGTTGGTAAAATATTTAAGTTTTTCATACGGCATATATTAATATTCATAAAGAACGTGTTATATTTTTTTATGGAGCGTTGACCATATGTAATGTAAAAAAAAGCCACGGTAATATAGAGTTTTTACGTATTATGTTTTACATAGCGAGCAAAATATATATGCTCGAGTTTTGCTCATTGTATTTGCAAGGGGGAAACACACAGCAGTGTGTAGAAAAACAAGAACAGGGGCCTGAGTTTTTTTTGTGATGTAATTTTTTTTATGTGTTGGCCATCGTAAAACGGAGGAGTAGCGAAAAACCATGTGTGGTTTTGCACAGCAGTGCATAAAGAAAATGGTGGAGTGCATTTGTATGCATATTTAAATTTTTATTACAGCAGTAAAGTGTCTTTCATAGCAGTGAATGTAAAAGGGGATTTACAGCAGTAAACCCAGCTTAGTGAATTCTCAGGTGAAAACAGAGTAAATGTTTTTGTTGAATGTATTTTTGTGGTGAATCCCTCTCAGCAAAGAGGATGAATATGTATCAGGCATATATCTTAATGAATAGAAATGTTTTTATGGTGGTGGAATACTCTGTTCCTCAGTGAAATTTTTTTTAAAAGCTTCCCTGTGCACAAAAGGATCCTGGAGTAAAAGAAACAGAGCACTGTCTCTATGTGTTGAATTTTAGTTTTTATGTGTTTTTGGGATTTTCCCATTAAAAATCCCCAATAGTGGTATCAGAGCAGGCTTAGGCTCTTTGAAGGTGACAAAGAAGCTGAAGGGAGGAGCTTGTTGCAGCAGTAAAACTTCTCAAGCAGAGTGAAGGCTCAGTCAGGAAAATACTCAGGTATTTCACAAAGTTTTTTTTGTGTTACTGCTGAAACAGTTAGTGTTTTAAACACACAGTCAAGGATTTAGAGGCATAGATTAGAATGCAAGGAATGGCCAGCACAAGCACTGGTATGGGTATGTTTAACACCCAGCTCCCACAGTTTAATGGGAAAAACTATGACTATTGGGCAATAACCATGACAGCCCTGTTTGCCTCTCAAGATTTATGGGAAATAGTTGAATCTGGGATTGAAGAACCAGCAGATGAAAATGAGTTCAATGCATTAACTCAGGGAGAGAGAGATCAGCTGAAGAGCAATAGGAAGAAGGATTCAAAAGCCCGTATGTTGTTGTATCTAGCAGTAGACCAGAGTGTGTTTCCAAGGTTAGCAGCAGCTAAGACAGCAAATGAAGCATGGCAAACCCTCAAGACAGCCTATCAAGGCATGGAGAGAGTGAAGACAGCAAAACTACAATTGCTGAGAAAAGATTTTGAGAATCTGTGCATGAAGGAGTCAGATAACATTGACTCATTCTTCACTCATGTGATTGGTGTAATCACACAAATGAGAACTCATGGAGAAACCATTGAAGATAGAAGGATTATGGAGAAAATATTGACGGTCTTACCCTCAAGGTTTGATGCCATAGTCACCACCATTGAAGAGACAAAGGATCTCTCAAACTATTCAATTGATGAGCTACATGCATCACTGATAACACATGAGCAGAGGTTGAGTAGGAATGAAAACTCATCTCTTGAGCAAGCCTTCAAGACCCAGATGTCCTTTGGAAGAGGAAGAGGTCAAGGCAGAGGAAACAAAAGAGGAAGAGGTAGAAGCCAGAACAGAGGTGGAAGGAACAGCCCATCAAATGCACAAGGAAGAGGCAGCAATCCAAATCAGAACCAAGGCCAAGGCAGCAGCCAACAAAGAGAACAGTATCATGCTCAAGGACAAAGGTATGATAAATCTAATGTTCAATGCTATTATTGTAAAAAGTATGGACATTATGCAAGTGATTGTAGAAAGACACAGCATGATATGAACAGTAGACAAAATGCAAATGTTACAAGAGAAAACAACAGTCAAAATAATGTGTTGTTAGCCTGTAACATGGCTGAAACAAACAGTGAGGACATATGGTTTTTAGACTCAGGTTGCAGCAACCATATGATGAGAAACATAGCCTTCTTTTCTGCCCTAGATAAAAATGTGAAATCAGAAGTCACACTAGGAACTGATAGCAAAGTCTCTGTTATGGGAAAAGGAGAGGTAAAAATATTTACAAAGCAAGGAGAAAGGAAAACCATAGCAGATGTATACTATGTCCCTGGAATGAGATGTAACCTCTTAAGTATTGGACAGCTTGTCCATAAGGGGTACAATATTTTCTTTAAGAATGATGTATGCACCATCATGGATATAGCACCCAGCAAACGATGCATTGCTGAAGTGAAGATGACAAGGAATAGGATGTTCCCTCTCCGAATCAGGGCAGACTTGAAGAACAAGAAGGAAATGGCAGCAGTCACCCAAGAGGCCTTCCAAAGCGTGCCAAAGGATGAAAATTGGTTGTGGCACTTGAGATTTGGGCATCTCAATTTTGGAGGTCTAAATTTGTTGAGTAGGAAAGGAATGGTAAGAGGATTACCATTGATAGAGAAACCGGACAGCCTATGTGAAGGCTGCATTTTGGGAAAACAACATAGAGAAAGTTTTCCATCAGGGAAGAGCATAAGGGCAAAGGCACCCTTAGAGATCATCCACTCAGATTTATGTGGACCGATGCAAGCTCCATCATTAGCAAGCAGCCAATATTTCCTAACATTCATTGATGACTTTACAAGAAAGACTTGGATATATTTCCTTAAAAACAAAAGTGAAGTGTTTGAGAAATTCCAAAACTTCAAGGTATTTGTGGAAAACCAAAGCGGGCTGCATATAAAAGTTTTAAGAACTGATCGAGGAGGTGAGTATATCTCCAAGGAATTCCTAAGATTTTGTAGAGAAAATGGAATTCACAAACTGTTTACAGCAAGGTACACCCCACATCAAAATGGAGTTGCTGAAAGGAAGAATAGGACCATCATGGATATGGCGAGGAGCATGCTGAAGGCAAAGCATTTGCCAAATGATTATTGGGCTGAAGCTGTAAATTGTGCAGTGTATATTTTGAACAGGTGTCCTACAAAAGCAGTGTTGAACAAAGTGCCGGAAGAAGCATGGAGTGGGAGAAAGCAAGGTGTCACCCACTTGAGAGTTTTTGGATGTGTGGCCTATGCACACATACCAGATCAGCTAAGGAGGAAGTTGGACAACAAAGGGGAGAAATGTATCTTCATTGGATACAGTGAGGAATCCAAAGCCTACAGGTTGTATATCCCATCTACCAAGAAGTTTTTTGTCAGCAGAGATGTTCAATTCATTGAAGAGGAAGCTTGGGATGGAAGCATAGAGAAAACAATGAATGTTAAAAACTGTTTGTCTCATGATGAATATTAAGAGGAAGTGGCTGAAATGCATCCCCAAACAGCAGCGCCAACACAAGGACAGCAAGGGACACCATTGAGGATAAATGAAAGTGCTTCTCCAAGCACACCACAAGGAGGAAATTCAAGTGCATCTTCAAGCACTTGCACACCAAATGAAAGAGGTAAGAAATTTAGAAATCTAAGTGATATTTATGATGAAGGAATGAATTCCTTATTTGCCTTGTATTATCATGTTGATGATCCTATTCATTTCGAGGATGCAATTAAAGATAGGAAATGGATAGAAGCTATGGATGAGGAAATGAATGCCATAGAGAGAAACAAAACATGGGATTTGGTTGAGCTACCAAAAGGTAAAGAAGTCATTGGAGTAAAATGGGTTTACAAAACCAAGAGCAATGCTGAAGGCAAGATAGAAAGACACAAGGCAAGGCTGGTTGTCAAAGGGTACAAACAGCAGTATGGGAGAGATTATGAGGAGACTTTCGCACCGGTTGCAAGAATGGAAACCGTGAGAGCAGTGCTGTCCATAGCAGCTCAAAACAAATGGAAAGTCTACCAAATGGACGTGAAGTCAGCATTCCTAAATGGAGTGTTAAAGGAAGAGGTTTATGTTGAACAGCCTCTCGGCTATGAGAAGAAAGGTGAAGAGCACAAAGTGTGCAAATTGAAGAAAACTCTTTATGGGCTAAAGCAAGTGCCAAGAGCATGGTACAGCAGGATAGATTCATATCTATTGGATAATGAATTCGACAAGTGTGAAGGAGAACCCACCGTCTACATCAAAGAAAAAGATGGTAAAATTTTAATTGTTGTCTTATATGTTGATGATGTTATTTTCACAGGTAATGACGATCAGCTCATTGAGAATTTTAAATCAGTCATGAAAGAGGAATTTGAAATGACTGACATGGGTTTCTTGAGATACTTCTTAGGCATAGAAGTAGATCAAAATGAAAAAGGAATTTTTATATCTCAAGCAAGATATGTAAATCAAGTTTTGGGCAGATTTAACATGCAAGAATGCAAAGCAGCGATCACTCCCACAGTAATGGGATTAAAACTCAGCAGAGAGGACAGCAGCAAGGATTTTGATCCTAGTTTGTACAAGAGTATTGTTGGAAGCCTTATGTATTTAATAGCTACTAGGCCTGACATTATGTATGCTATTAGTTTAATTTCCAGATTCATGGAGAGGCCAAAGGAGGCACATTGGCAGGCAGCAAAGAGAATTTTGAGGTATGTCAAAGGTACCAAAATGTTTGGAATTTTATATCATGCCTCAGAACATTCAGATTTGGTTGGATACACTGATAGCGATTGGGCTGGAAGTGTAGATGATCGGAAGAGCACTTCCGGTTATGTTTTTCATATGGGTTTAGGAGCCATTTCATGGGCTTCTAAGAAGCAGTCCATTGTAGCATTGTCTACAGCAGAGGCTGAATATGTGGCAGCTACAGCAGCAGCATGTCAAGCAGTGTGGATGAGGAGAATGTTGAGAAGCTTAGGCCAAGAGCAGGCAAAAGCGACAGTGATTTTTTGTGACAATAGCTCAGCTATTACATTGTCAAAGAATTCAGTGTTTCATAAGAGAACAAAACACATTGATACAAGGTTTCACTACATCAGAGAATTGGTGAACAATGGAGAAATTATCTTAGAACATTGCAGGACTCAAGAACAGGTAGCAGACATCTTGACAAAGCCATTGGATCAGAAAAGCTTTGAATTTTTGAGGAAGTGTCTCGGTATGACCGAATGCCCAGCTGTTGAAATTAAAGGGGAGTGTTGAAGTCGTAATTTCAACGCAGCCGTACTGCGCTCCCCAAAACCACCGAACAAAACCACAAACCGCCCAGAGCATATCGCACCGCCTTCCAGCGAAAAGTTGTTTCCGTATATTTGCCTCCGATAAGATTTGGTGCAGACGCGTGGCTCTCACCATACGTCATCATCTCTGACATATCGGGAGGTAAAGTTCAACATTAAAGTGGCTTTCGATATTCACCTCCGCCGTCCGATCAGCTCCATCATTCTCCACCGTCCATCAGTGAAGCCTGCACACCTGCATATGACCAGCATTAACTACATGGCGTGGAGTAAAAATTAAGTTCGTTGACCATACCTCTTATTAATGAATTGTCATATGCGTTGGTAAAATATTTAAGTTTTTCATACGACATATATTAATATTCATAAAGAACATGTTATATTTTTTTATGGAGCGTTGACCATATGTAATGTAAAAAAAAGCCACGGTAATATAGAGTTTTTACGTATTATGTTTTACATAGCGAGCAAAACATATATGCTCGAGTTTTGCTCATTGTATTTGCAAGGGGGAAACACACAGCAGTGTGTAGAAAAACAAGAACAGGGGCTTGAGTTTTTTTTGTGATGTAATTTTTTATGTGTTGGCCATCGTAAAACGGAGGAGTAGCAAAAAACCATGTGTGGTTTTGCACAACAGTGCATAAAGAAAATGGTGGAGCGCATTTGTATGTATATGTAAATTTTTATTACAGCAGTAAAGTGTCTTTCACAGCAGTGAATGTAAAAGGGGATTTACAGCAGTAAACCCAGCTCAGTGAATTCTCAGGTGAAAACAGAGTAAATGTTTTTGTTGAATGTATTTTTGTGGTGAATCCCTCTCAGCAAAGAGGATGAATATGTATCAGGCATATATCTTAATGAATAGAAATGTTTTTATGGTGGTGAAATACTCTGTTCCTCAGTGAATTTTTTTTTAAAAGCTTCCCTGTGCACAAAAGGATCCTGGAGTAAAAGAAACAGAGCACTGTCTCTGTGTGTTGAATTTTAGTTTTTATGTGTTTTTGGGATTTTCCCATTAAAAATCCCCAACACCATTTTGTTAGGTTTTAATTGAATAAAAATTCTCGCTATAAGACTAATGAGCAAACACGCCGTTGACATAACAGCGGGTTCATTCAATTTTTTTTAGGCGGAGGCCCCTCACTTTTTATCAATATATTGAGTGGAAGGCACTAGCAATGACAACAAATACGCAGCCAGCGAATGGATTAACCACTAAGTCCTCATAAAAAAATCACGGAGAAAATCTCGGGAATGAGGCGGAAATCCAGCATGACTAATATCCGTCTTTAGAATTGGCGATGTCATTTGGAAAAATTACAGGTGGACGTTATGGTTGGGCGGTTTGGAAAATTCGGAGCAGATCTCGAAATCTGGCATGAATAATATCCGTCTTTAGAATTGGCGATGTAGCTGAAGTCAATCTGAGCAATGAAGACAATCAGTTAAGTGGGCCACGAGTCAAGGGATTACAATCAGTGAATCGGTAGAAATTGAAACTGACTATCTTAAGAAATGTGCAACGCATTATCATCAGAAAAAAGACGCTAAGTCTATGATGAAATTTGTGAAAGCTTTTCCATCACTGGATGTAATCAGATCCTTTCTCTCAAGGAGAGATTGTTTTAAAAAATTCTGAGGATTGAAGAGGCAGCTGGGAACTTTGAAAAGGCAGCAGAAATGGCAGAACTGGAAGGGGATTTGTTACTTGAGGTGGACATGCATGAAAAAGCAGGACAATATGGGCTCGCCGTGCATCCTATTTTATTTCAGGTGCAATTGAACTCCTTTTGGAGAACAGGAAATAGAGGGTGGCCACTACAGGAGTTCCCTGAAAAGAATCAACTGTTAAAGAAAGTAAAAGACATAGCAGCAAACGACCGAAGCCATGTATATGAATCCCTTCACTATGAAGGGTCAATACTTTCAGATGAGTTACACAGTCTTCCTAAATTAACGGAATAGTCTTTTACTTTCTTTAAATGCAAAGAAAATGCAATGATTCATGCAAAGAAAATGAGAAATATCAGACTTCAAATGTTTTGTCTGCGTAAAGTTCTTGATGCACACTTCAACTCAGATTTAAAAAATTTCAGCTTGCGCAAGGAATGAGTTTATTCAGGATGGAGGATTACACCAGAATGCTGCTGGAGAATAAAATTTTGCAATGTTCTTTCTTTGGGATGAATGGAAGGATAAATTGTTATCCTCAGTAAGTGCACTATCAAAGTATGAAAAACGACGGGACACAGAAGAAGATAGTTGCTACTTAGAGTATGCCCTTGAATATTTTGGTGTCAAAAAGGACAAAAATGATAGATTTTGCAATGCATTTAACTGTGGACATTGATGTCAAATTTCTGCAAAGACGAGGAAATACCACGCATATCAGCATTCAGAATTTTTCTATGGCTGCAAAGAAGTTCTTATTTTGTAGGAAAAAATGTTATTGAAAAACTGAAAGATTGCAAAGTTTGTCAGAGTGGCGAAAGCCTGTAAAGAGCGTTTTTTTAGATGCTTTATTCCCGCTGAAACAACAAGATGAAAACATGAAAGAGTTTATCAGTCTGCGCGAAGACGCAACAAGTATTTTGATTTTTCAAGACATCACAAATGACATTGTGCGCAATATGCAAAGGTCCATACCTCTAGGAATAAAATCTAAAGGCATAAAAAACTGGAAAATCTTATGCCATGGCTTAGCCAAAGAAGATAGATAGAATTTTTAGGTGCAGGAAGGGCGCAATCCTGCAACTGAGAAACCTTATGACACACTTCACTGTTTCACCCAAATTTCAAATAAGCACAACTTTCTCATACGACATCGGATTTCAACGATTGAAGCGTCGTTGGAAAGGTCTTGGTGAGATCTACACAATGAGATAGCTTTCAAAATAGTTTGAAACAGTTCATTATTGAAGAAATTGCTGACAAGACAAAACAGGTAAAATGAGGCACTAGTTTCGAGACAGGTAAAAATTCTTTTGGTTTTTTTTTCAAGAATTTGTTTCATTAGTACCAATTCTCAGTTTCTTTTTGTAAATGTCATAAATAGAGAGATTGATCACCTCTCTATCATGATAAACTTACATTTATTGCAGAAAAAGTACTAAGTTTTTGCAGGTTCGAGGAAGATAAACAGAGGAGCACAAGCAAACAATGCCTTTTTAAAGACCCCATTTCAAGCATGAGGACATGCTTTTGGGTAAGCCAAGGGGGAGAATGTCATCATATCCATCACTACAAGCCTTTCAGATGCCAGTATCTCCATTGCATCCATGCTTCTTTAGTTAATAAACATTCACCTCATTTCCCTTCACATTCGCCATTATATTTCTATTCCTTTTCAGTAAATAAAAACTTTATTGCATTCCCACTTCTTTAGTCAATAAATTTTCCATTCCATTTTCCTTTTCATGTTTTCAAATAAAAACTTGATCTATTGTTCATTTTCCTTCACAGTCATTTTCCTGTCTCTTTCACTGACCTGTAACCCATGAATAAAGTCATTCAGCTCCCTTACAAAGCTGAGTCACCCCATTTTCCTTTTCTTCCAAATAAACCATGCTTCAATGCAAATTTTCCATCTATGGTCCTTCAAAATCATTATTTCATACTCGTGTTAGATGATGGAGGATTCCTTAAGGCCTCCCTTCTAACAAGTCTTGACCCATCGACTTCAGCATCTTATCTGGGATAAAGACTAGAGTCATTATTAGTACCTTGAGGCTTGTATGCCTTAATGACAGGCTCTCTCGCCAGCAATCATGGGAATACACCAATGTCCCTTGATTGTTGGATCTTGCAAGTGGCTCGACATCAGCCCATCTATTCGCACTTCGCAAGATGTACTTAGGCACCTTGGCACTCATTGACATTAATGGTGAGCTTGCCTCGCATTGGTTAACGACATTCATCAATGGTCGGTAATCCAATGACTTTTTTTCCATGTTCGACATCGACACATTTATTCACACGGAAAGATTTGTGCCATCGAGTGTTGAAGACTTGAAGACCCATATTTTGTAGCAGATGAAGCCAATTTCCTTTCATCACTTGAGGACAAGTCAATAAATAAGGCTGGGGGAAATGTAACTTATATATATTTTGTATACCTTCCAAGCCTTATAGATTTTCAGCCATATTCAGCAGACTCATCAGATTCATCATCCAGTAGCAGAGGATCCAGCAGCAGATTCTGAACATTCAGCAGAAGATCCAATAGCAGATTTAGCAGCAGATGCAGCAACAATAAAAGATTCACTTTTTCGATTTCATCCACCATTTTCACAACCAAGTAAAGAGGACTATGAACGACATTTTTTCAGCCACACGTGCACAACTCTCATCCATTTTTGGAAGGGTAAGTTAAGGTATGATATTTTCTAACTTTTAACCATTAAATTCCTTGAAAAGTTAGAATAATAATTCTTGGAAAAACTTCACTTCCTTTCCCCTTCCTTTCCCCATTTCACATAACTGCCCAAACCATCCGTTTAAGGGGAAGGATACATTTACATACATACTTTGTCACATTCATATAACATCCACATTCATATATCACATTCTAAACTCCACTTACCTTCAAAATATATTCGCTATTACATGAGCATACAAATGGCTTTATCAAAAGTATTTAAAAGATAATTGGATGCCAATACAATCATGGTTGTTACACAAGACCCAACCATGATGCATTCCAACAAAAATACTCTGCAATAAAAATCACATTATCAATATGCAAAGATCATACATTGAATGCAGCAAACAAAATATGGTTGAAACACAAGAACCAACCAAGTTGTAGTTCATCAAAATAACGCTTTGCAAAAGTTAAGTACCTGATATCATGCAGAGTTTAAGCCAAAGCTCAAGTACCAAAATGTAATAGATTGCATGAGGACATGCAATACCTTCAGTTTGGGGCAGATGTCGGGCCTCAAAATGGTCCCTATTTTCACTCCATTATTCACCAATATCTTCACATTTTACCTTCATGTCACCTCCATTCCACCTCCACATCATTTCATTTACCTCATTATTGGGATATAACTATGCTTTTCCAAAGTTTATTAATTCTTAACATTTTAAAGTGGATTTATGGCTAAACTTTAGAAAATAATATGCTTATACTTATACCTAACAATTAGAATGAGTTTGTTGACATGTGTAGGTACAAAGGAAGCTTCCAGGGCATCTTTATGTGGCCTTGAATGATCAAATTCGAATTTGATAAGATAAGCCTCATGGAAAATATCATGATCTCATGGAGGAGATCATGGAGGATAGGGTTATGTGTCTAGATGGTTGAGAAATGTATGGAACTAAAGAGAGATTAGTGGATCATCATTATGAGTTTGTTATCTCATCTCATTGTATAAATAGGAGTACCTCCTCCATTCCAAAGGGAGGACTCTTGGAGCATTGTATCCAACTTATGATGGAATAGAATAAAGCTTCATTTTACATATATTTTCATTATGTAGTTTTAGATATAAGTTGCCTTAATGTAGTATATGGAATAGCTTGTCACTTTGTTCTTAGGAGAATTGAGCTCACTCTAGAAGGATCAAAGGAACATGTTATTTCATATTAGATCTTATTTCATTTAATTTCTTAGATGTTTGAGGATTTGTTTGAGATTGATGAATGAGTTTTAAATTAGAATCTTATCAGCATATGAGAGAACAACCAAGAGTCTAAGTTAGGCTCTCTCTCCATTTGATTTGTATGATAATTAAAATTCATTCTTTTGCTTTTATGTTTCAAGTATCATATGAGGAGATACCAAGAGTCTAAGTTAGGCTCTCTATCCATTGATTTATATGGTAATTGAATTCATTCTTTTGTGTTTATGTTTCAAGTTATTTAATTTCTTATGCTTGTGAATGAACCTTAGTTTAGTTTGGATTAGTACATGAGAGGACAATCAAGAGACTAAGTTAGTCTCTCTCTCTACTTGAATCTGAACAACAATTAAGTTCATTCTCTTGTATTCATTTCAAGTTTCTAGTTTTATGTAATCAATGATTTCTCTATGATACTGTAGGGAAGGACAACCAAGACCTCCTTAGTTAGGAGCCTCTTCCCTTGCATATTATATTGAATCATAAATAATTTAGTTAGACATAGAGTTAGTTGCCTACTCCTGCATATATTTTGTTGGCATCATCACAAGCTTACGCGTTTCCCTGGTTGATAATTTAATGCAGCAATTTAAGCCCAATAAATTGCCCAACACACTACATAGGGTAAGCCATGTTTGGATTGACGTATTAAGGGAATCAATTAAAGAAGTATTTACTGCAACTCTACCTAAATTTGTAATCACTATAACTCCACCCAAAGTAAGCTTTGCAACAACTCTTGAGGCTAAGACTACTAAAACTCATAAAGAAATAGCTGAGAATAACCTGCTACAATTCTTATAGAAGAGGTCCTTGCCACAATTCCTGTGGTAGAAGATGACCCTGCTCCATCTCCGCAACAAGAAGAAACCAACCATGAAAGTGATGGAAATTATTGGGAGCATGTTTTCAATGAATAGGTTGAGTTGGATGATAAATAGGCCCATGTATGTGGCAACATCTAGGATAAAGAGGAAAATATACACCAAAAAGGAAGAGTCGATCCCAAATCCCACAACTCAAGAAGAAAAGGAAGAAACCCCTGCTACTACAAAAGAATCAATAGGGTTGGAAGAAAAAAAGGAATATGTTGTAGCACAAGAGGAAGAAACCTTTGTTTCTATACAAGAGCAAGCAAGGGAAATGGAGGAATAAACCTCTGTTTCCACACAAGAATCAGGAGGGGGTAATGGGAGAAGAAAATGGCTTTAAGGGAATAGAGTTGGATGAAGAGATGGAAGATGCAACCCTTGTTGTAGCATAGGAAGCCGTAAGGGAGAACTTAGCTCAAACCCTTTTTGTAACACAAGAACCAACAAGGGAAAACGAAGCTGAAAAACTTGCTGTAGAACAAGAATGAACAAGGGGAAACATAGTTAAGGCCTACCTGGAACTCTAGAAATTGATATGGCACAACATGTAGAAGAAGGGACTCCAACACCAACACATCAAAAAAAGTACATGAAGTTATTGCTACACAAGAGTTGAAGGTTAGGAAGCGTAAAAAAACAATATGTATTCTTTTTTTTTATGGCTTTGTATACATCTCTTCTTAGAAAAAATATAATGTTTGAAAGGAAAAATAGAGAGCTAAAAACCTCAATCAAACCATTAAGGAGTGGAATAAGGGGAGATAGGCCCATTGAAAAGTTGGATTTCCTTGCTTAGGTAGTAGGTTTCCTTGTTGGAAAAGATGAAGGGGAACAACCTCTTCTAAAGGAAAGGGAGACAACCAAAGAAAAATTACTTAAGAAAGAAACCCAAGACAAGGTTATTCAAACATAACATAAAGGTAATGGGATAATAGAACATGTTACTAAAAGAAATATCGTTGTGATGGAGGATCAAGAAGTCAAAGTGAACCTCCTAGACCACTAGGAGAGAGTTAAAGAGGATTGGTGTAAAGGAATACAACTATGCACGAGGAAAAAGTAACACCCGCCAAGGAACACCAATAGGTTGTTAAGAAGCTCAGAGATAGATGGGTTAAACAATTGGAATTCCATAGATCTAGATGGGATCAATGGAATAAGGGAATGAACAAACATGCTAAGAAGACTACCAAAATCTAGGAATAGGTGGATAAGCTAGAAGTTGAGAAGATCTATGTTTGCCTATTATTGAATATGCACTTAGCTGCAAAGCTCCTTCCCTATGTACAACATGTACTTATAGGAGAAACATTTCATGTTCTAGAGGAAGACTCTAATGAACTCCAATCCATATGAGATCCCTCCCTGTTGGCTTAGGGGGTCCTGACCCAGGCTCAGAGTTAGTTGCGCTAGCCAAAAAATCCCTACACCACTGGCCCTTTCAGAAAAAACCCGCGTAGCACAGGCTGCAGTCTCACTTGAAGTAGTATAGGGGGATGCAAGAACCAAGTTTCTGCATCCAGGGACAAGTGTGATGTCTTTTAGTGCCTCGGATCTGCCTTCATGCAGATCTATAAGCCCTTAGGGCTCGATACTGTAACTCTATTGAAACATTCTTCAGACCTTCACGAAGGTCTACGGTCAACCTTTTGCGGACCCTTAACAACCGATTTATCCACTTACGTGCATTGGAGAACAACCCTTAATTAGTGTTCATGCAGGTTTACTTAAGTTATTTAGCAAACATAACATAATTCATCACAGTCTTCGTGAAAGTACTTAACATGCATTGCGAACATTTATTAAGACTTATTCAAGAGGATCGTGCATCATTAGATCAATATTCCATAAACATATTATTCATCAACAACATATATCATAAACATAAGTAAACAAAGATAAACAAATATACACAGGAATTCTTCGGTAACTTTCTTTATTGATCTTCAATTTAGCTTTATAGACTCAAAACTACCCTGCGCACTCAGCTGCAGGGGTCCACGCACTCAGTTGCAGACTCTACCTAGGCATTTGTCCACTCAGCTACAAAGCCTTTCTTCTCCTATATGACCCACTTCTCTGCGCTATCACTTCTCTTCTATTAACCCATTACATCCGATCTCTACATAGACCTACCTTAGACTCTCTAAGACACACCTATTTATACCCTTTTTCATACAATCCCATGGTCCGCGGACCATGGGTGGATCTCAAAACCAACTCAAACTTTACATAAACAAGGGGCTAAAACCCCTTTCACTCCTAATAATATTCACTCTCCACATCCAAAAATTGTGGAGACTTTACATTACTTACAAAAATATATCAAAAATTGGGTTATTTTAATCCCAAAATTGACCCAGGGGACCCCACCCCAACAGGCCCCCAACACAAAGATCATGACTCGCCCTCGAGTCACTCAGCTGCCGCAACGATCTTGCTAGGAAGATCCCCTAATTCCACCTGGATTACTGTGACTTCGACAATGCACTGAGTTGCTGCCTGCTTGACTTCCTCCACAAACTTTTCTGTAGCTGGTCCTTCTGCGACCCCTCCATGAGCTTCAACGAGAATGCTATCTCTCTCAAAATCTGGCACATATCTTCACAATATTTCATCTACACCCATCTTATACAGATGTCCATCAATAACTAGGAAATCTACCGCGCAGACTATGAGTTCCTTCTTTTGCTGACTTGTATACCCTTCCGGTGCCATCCCCATAGTCAAGAAATGAATGATATCTGCAAATTGATTATCCGCTACGTGCACCGCAGAGAGCTGTGCATTTGGAAACCCTTCCTCCATATTATTAGGTTCCTCGCCTATTTCAAGTCGCGACAGATGGTCAGGTCCTGCATTCAACCTCCCTGGCTTCACAATGACTTCAAATTCATACTCTTGAAATAATAGCATCCATCTGTAGATCTTGCCCCCCAACATAGGCTTATTGACAAGGTATTTCAAGGTAGAATTATCTGTATACATTTTGAAATGTCCTCCCAACAGATAATGTCTGAATTTCTGTAGCGCATACACCATGGTCAATCCTTCACACTCCGTTGTTGAATAATTCTTCTCGGCCTTTGATAACTTTCTTCTCGTGAAGTCTATAGGATGGTCCACCTCTCCTTCACCGGCCTGTGTTAGCACTTCACCCACGCAATGCAAGAGGCATCCACATGTACGTGAAATTCCTTATTCCAATCAGGGAATACCAAGATCAACATGGTGACCATATTTTGTTTCAGTACATCTAAGTTGCACTGACATTCCTCATCCTAACAAAATGTTACATCCTTCTTCAGCGTTTCTCCATGAGCGTGGTAATTTGAGCATATTCTTTGATAAATGTTCTGTGTAATATCTAGTATGTCCTAGCATCATGTGCAACTGCTTAACATTTCTCGGGGCCCCTAGATTCACTATCACAAAATTCTTGGCACGGTCCACCATCAGCCCTTTCTTTCACACCACGTGACCCAACAGGATTCCAAAGGGAACATAGAAGATCAATATCTTCAAATTCAGCGCAATTTGGTACCTGCGACACGTATCCAACATCAAGCGCAGGCTTGCTAGATGGTAGTTTACTAGTCTAAACACTGTCCAGTCATCAAAGTACACTTCCAAGAACTTATGAATGAACTCCTTGAATGTTGCGATGACTACGTGAGAAAATATCGCAGGCGCATTCTTGAGTCCAAATGACATCACAATGTATTGAAAACAACCCCATTCTATCATGAAGGTCATTTTTCTCCTATCCTTAGGCGCAATATTAATCTGATGGTACCTCGAAAACACATCAGTGAACGAGTAGGCCTCCTACCCTCCAACATTGTCTAATACTTCATCGGTAAATGGCGTCGGGAATGGATCATGGAAACACGCATCATTAAGCTTCCATAGATCTATACAAATCCTTATCTCGCCCTTCTGCTTCTTCTCCTGAATGACCATCGGGCTTACCCAATCAGATTCTTCAACTGGTTTTATAATGCTCACCTCCAACATCTTATCCAACTCTTGGCAAACCTTTTCCTTGTATTTAGGATTAAGGCGATACGGTCTTTGCTGAATAGGCTTCATGTCCGACTTTAGAGTGATTTTCATAACACCCAAATCGCCAATTATGCCCTTCAAATCTGAAAACTTGGTAGGGAAAATATCTTGATATTCACGGAGTAACTCAACAACTTTATCCACAGTAGCGTCGTCCCAATAATCTCTAATCTTTGCAAACTTCAGTTTTGCTTCAGTACCAATGTTTATTTTCTTTGTCTTCAATAACACGGTGATGTCCGGGTTGTCTATTTGTGGGTCCTGGACTACGCGATGCCCTTTTTCCTTTGGAATGTTAATATTTCTTGGATCTTCATCCTCCTCTTCATCGATTACATTGTAGCATTCAAATGCATGGTGTAGTTGGGTGCTCCAATTTGGTTGGACCCACTCCATAGGTTCTTGTGGTGTTCTGAAGATAAGTACCTTAATCTCCTGTAGGGCTTCATTGATGCTCACAAAGCCGCCTTCAAAACTGAAGGTCAATAAGAACCCTTCCCTCAATATATCCCACTCTGCGGTGCCATGGCAGAGCTCTGTTACTAGATACCAGTTCATCTGAATTGTATCCAAAGTATGGCACAATATGTGTACCCACTTCGGCTATGGTTCTTTCCCCCATGCTTTAGTCCATTTTGCTAAGTGGTCGCATGGATTATCCTCCTCCTCAGCCTCGTTCTATACCTTGATATCCTCTGTACGCTCCTCCAGCGCCCTGCTTTCGAGGCCGAGTTTCTGCTTGCATCTGGTATGTAGGTGTTCTTTCCATCATCAACTCATAACTGTGATAATGGCGCTCATCGTGTTCCACTGATTTACAGAAGTTAGTGAACAATTGCTGCAGTGTCTGGACGAACTTTTGAAGCAAATGGCAATTATTTGTTGCATGTTGTCTAGCAACATGACAAATAGCACACCATAGTGCAGCGCCCACGCTCGGTCCTGCTGGAGCTTCCAGCCTGAGTGGAATTGGTCCCCTTCCTGTGATATAATTCGAAAATACGGGACAATGGTCTTTATCATGGCCCTGGCTCTTACACTTCAGACACCAGACTTCCGTGTGCACCTCTGGTTTAGTCTCCTTGTCTTTCTTCAAGCTCTGCAATTCTAAGAAGAGGCTTTGTAACTGAGAATGAATCTGTTGTACCCCCAAGGTCACATCCTGAATGGGAATTGCATGCAACCTCATCGTGATTTCCAGGGCTTCTGCCTGAGTTCCTATCTTCTGTTGCAACAGATCAATGCTTAGGTGGGGCAGAAGTGAAGCTATAAACCATTCGCAATGCTGACCATCTGTGAGCTGCATGTTAGCTTATCGAATCTGACACTTCAACCTTTGATCTAATTCCCAAGGCGTCTCATCAACCCTCATCATGATTTCCTTAAATCCAACTACTGACTGCGAGTCAGACTTAGGCTTACTAAACTCCTTGTTTAAAGAAACCTTAGTATCTACTAGCGATGCCAGAGGATTATCAGAATAGTACTTAATATACCAAGTTAGCGTGCGATCCTGTAGAGTGGTAACCAATTGTGTCTTCTTTATATTGTCATCAGTAATCTATTGTGTTGTCCAAACAACATTTGCAACAAGCCAAAACTGCTCTATATCTTCACTACCGACACCCTTGAAAATCGGTAGCTTCATTTTATTTTCCATGTTGAATGGTGGCAGTGGAGGTGGAGGTGTGGGAGAAGGTGTATGCGGTGGAGGTGGAGGTGGAGGCAGAGTGGATGGCTGATGTGTTCGCAGAAAACCTTGTGTTATCAGCTGAACAACACTTCGTGGTGGAGTTCATTCCACCCCTTCGTTGTCACTTGGAGGAGGTCCAATCAATGGACTATACTCCGGTCATGATCCTTCACGATTTCTAAATAATCGTCCACTTCGCATAGCTTTGAATATCAAAGTAATGGCATCACCTGTTTTTCACACAACAAAATTTTAATCCAAGTATTCAAAGACCTTGAATACTTACCTCGCGGTCCTTTGAAAAATCTCCATTCCGCTTTTCTATAGCTGACTGAGGTGTTAACTACGAATTCTGTAACAAATCCTCCCACAATCAAGTCGATCCAATGATCAATAACCCGTGCGATCTAGTTTTCAGAGGCTTCTAATCGTCATACTAATTTAGGAGCCCACACTATAGGATTATCAAGCTTCCACCTTCCTTGGTTGGCTGTCAATTTAACTAACCACTCAACAGTTCAATGGGAAAGGTGCAAAAGAAGATCTTGTGTATATTTATATACAGATACTTGTTCAATCACTATTCCTTTGACACGCGTGGATTCCTATTTCCTTGCGCCGCGAACTCATGAATCTTCCGATCCAACCACTTTTCAATTTCTTTCTTGGTCGGATTCCAATGATGCAATATCGCACATCTCTTTCAAGAAGATCCTGGTCTTGGAAATGAAACCATATGTTGGCTTAGGGGGTTCTGACACAGGTTTAAAGTTAGTTGCGCCAACCAAAAAATCCCTACATTACTGGTCCTTTCAGCAACAACCTGTGTAGAACAGGCTGTAGTCTCACCCGAAGCAGTATGGGGGGATGCAAGAACCAAGTTTCTGCATCCAGAGACGAGTTTGATGTATTTTAGTGCCTCAGATTTGCCTTTGTGTAGATCTATAAGCCCTTAGGGCTCAATACTGTAACTCTACTAAAACAGCCTTTAGACCTTTGCGAAGGTCTATGATCAGCCTTTGCGGACCCTTAACAGTCGATTTATACACTTACACTCAATGGAGAACAACCCTTCATTAGTGTTCACGTAGGTCTACTTCAGTTATTTAGTAAAAATAACATAATTCATCACAGTCTTCACGAAAGTACATAACATGCATTGCGTACATTTATTAAGACTTATTCAGGAGAATCACGCAT
Source organism: Pinus tabuliformis (assembly GCA_031772625.1). NCBI lineage: Eukaryota > Viridiplantae > Streptophyta > Pinopsida > Pinales > Pinaceae > Pinus > Pinus tabuliformis. The sequence goes on from CM062809.1 coordinate 19,640,135, forward strand.
CATTAGATCAATATTCCATAAACACATTATTCATCAACAACATATATCATAAACATAAGTAAATAGAGATAAAACATATATACGCAGGAATTCTTCGATAACTTTATTTATTGATCTTCAGTTCAGCTTTATAGACTCAAAACTACCCTGTGCACTCAGCTGCAGAGCATTTCTTCTCCTATCTGACCCACTTCTCTGCGTTATCACTTCTATTCTATTAACCCATTACATCTGATCTATACATAGACCTGACTTAGACTCTCTAAGACACACCTATTTATAGCCTTTTTCATACAATCCCATGGTCTGCAGACCATGGGTGGATCTCAAAACTAACTCAAACTTTTCACAAACAAGGGGCTAAAACCCCTTTGACTCCTGATCATCTGCGTGCTCTGCATCCACAAATCATGGAGACTTTACATTACTTACAAAAATATATCAAAACTTTGGTTATTTTAACCCCAAAACGGACCTAGGGGACCCCATCCCAACACTCCCCAAGTACATTCATGGAGCCATTATGCATGCACCAATGAAGAAAAGAACTTACTGTGTGATCTATACCAAAAAAACATTTTATCGCACCATGAACTCATCTAGAACCCTAATAATTTTGTAGGGGATGTTCAATTCTGAGCTTTTGCATATTTCTTAAACAACCATATTGATTGGAAAATTGCTCATTAGGTGGCTAAAAACAACTTTAAATGCAATTTGTGGATTAGAGGGGAGTACTATAGACCTAAGGATTTCCTCCTTGTACATTATAGATGGGTAAACTCCCCAAGACATGCAAAATTTATAGCCCATAATAGGAAAGCTACAATTGAACATTGCAAGGCACATATTAAAATACTATCAAGGACAACTATAAAAGGGTGTATTGAATGCTTGGAATAAGCCATAGAAGACATATGTAGAAAATATCCATTCAAACACAACAAGATTGTAGTGGCTCTAAAGAGAGTATACCAATACATTAAGTGCATGCAAAGTGTTGTGGAAACCATTTGGCTGGCCTTACCTTTCAATACCTAATGATATATTTACCTTCCAAAAAACACCAAAAATACTACAATACTTCCAGAAAATAAGAGCTACCCTATTCAAGGGAAGTTGAGAAAACGAAAGGTTATTATTATGCTCATGAGCTAGTGCAGGTTGAATATAGTGTTAGTAACCTCCATGGGCACTACAATAACTGAAACTTGGACTGACTATTGGTTGCATAGAGACATGAAATAGTGTTGGCTGAGGGAGATGAAATATGCCCAATTTTTCATATTTTTAGCATCCACCTAAGACCTTTTTGCACATATTTTTCTCATTTTCATCTCATCCAAACAACCATTTTTCTCATGAAGATGCATTTTGGTCAAGGTACAATTATACTCGTAATAATCCACTTTAATTCTCATTCTTATGTGTTTAAGGAGATAATTACATTTCTATGCTATCCAATGGTATTCAAAAGGCATATATGCATAGGTACCTTTAAACAGGAGCAAGACACAAGCATTGTAACTCACCATCGATACATTGTTGCAACTCATTCCTACGATATAGGTGCTACAATTACTTGTGTCAACATTATGATCTATTTTCTACCATCCTTGGGCTAGCTATTGCTACCCCCTTTCCAGATCCTCCAAGATGTCAAAAGGGTTAGCTTCCGGTCCCTTATCTTCCTTATCTGCCATGACAGAGTTGTGGGTACCCTTACTCTTCCTCACTATAACATTTTCCTTATCTTCGAAAAGCATCAAGAGTTAATATGCTCATAGGTTGGTAGGATGCACAAATCTAATACCATTGGAGTGTCCCTTAGGGGAAAATTACCCTTAGGGTTAAAAATAACACACGAAAAAAACATGTATTCTAAATAGCATTATAGTATTCCTTCAATTTTGCAAACATTAATGATATTAAGTGCACCAAGAGTGTGAACATGTAGTTGATTCCAATTTAAACAATGCATAATAGGTTACAATTCCACAACTCTTCCATTAACACACTATAGTTTGGATCCAAAATTTAGTGCTACTTGTTATAGCCTAAATCTACCTCAGGCTGAGAAAGGCAGGTCTAGGGTAACATCAAACCATGCTTAACTTGGTAGCTAGCCCTACCAGGTCGGGAGAGGGCTCTCTCCTTGAAAATCTCAAAGAAAATATGGCAAAAAAGACATGAGATGACTGATATGAATACTAATTTTAGGCTAGGTATATGCTCAGAGGAATTTGATTGATTTTAATGGTTGTTTGCTGGATCAAATGAGGAAGGCAGCTTTGGGTCTGGGAAATCAATTGAGATTTGCAGAGGTTTCTGTGGGGCGAGGTAGGCAAGTGTTTTATCACTTTGAAATGAATGTAATGGTGAGTTTAAAGATTGATGAGGAGTTGGAGAGGGCATGAAAATGTCATGAGTCCTCTTCAAACAGCAGAAAACATTTAAAACTAAATAAACCCCAAGGCAGAGCACTGACACACCAAATGGATTCCACCTTTTACACTTGATTCATTTAGTTATGCAGAAAGAGAGATGATGGTACATATAAACATAAGATAAACTAAATAAAAGAGAAGAAAACAATGCTAATTCACATTACCACAAAAATCCCACAAAATGCTGCAAAACCCGGGTTTATTTCCTTGCCAAACTGCAGAAGTGATGTACAATAGTGCTCAATGGATCCACAAGAGTCCAACCTTGACAAATGACTAAGAAAGTACAAGATATAGGCATCAAACCACCTATTATAGCCATCAGGGGTCGAATCCATGAGTCAAGGAGCTGTTTCAACAAGATCTAAATTAGGAACTGAAAAATAGGCAGTGGAACAACTTGCCTCTAAAACTATGGGAACTGATTCATTCAGCTCAAAACCACCTATAACTGATGTATCTACCTCCTTAAGTCATTTTTCATCATTTTTACATCATAGTACATCAAGTTACATCATATTACATCATGAATTTCAGCATGAGAGAAGAAAGAGTCAAACTGGTAGAAAACTAGGTGAAATTCTGAGGTTTTGAGCAAAATTGGCAAAATTTTGCCTGATGCACAGCGCCATCTGCCTGATGCACAATGCCAATTCAAGGCTGAGTTTGAAGGCCTTCCCCTTCACCACATTAGCTTCAATATGGCTTGTTGGAAAGCTCAATCTGTCTACTTTCTAGGACAACTGGAATTTTGGATTTGGAGTCCATTTGCCCCTTCAAAAATCACTTCTCCCAAGACTGCTTCTTGTGGTTCCAAAAAGTGGTAGAGAGGGCATTTTTTAGGTGTTATTTGCCCTTTAGGTGACCCAGATCTCCTTCAAATTTCATGAAAATTTCTGGGTTTCAATATTTTTCCATGAGGAATCCAAAAATGTAAGCCATTTGTCAAAATTCCAAGCCAGCTCAATGTGCAGTGCCAGTGGCGTTGCACATCAGAGGAAAATTCCTGTGTTTTGCAATTAAAATTTGTGAAATGACAAAAATTTCTCAAAATTGCTTCAAATTTGGTAAGAGGCAAGCTTACTAATTGCTTTGCTGAGCCAAGGAAGCTTCAGCCAAAATTTTAAGTTTATCTTGCTCCCTTTTGGCTTCTAAGGCTCTCTTTAACTTAGCTTTTAGGCTTCTTATCCTTGTCTTGCAAATTCTGTTCCGGGCCAAATAGTGATAAGCCATGTGGCACAACATGTTCTTCTCCTTGTTAGCCTTATCAAGCAGCTTCTCAAGGTGGATATTCACTCTTTCCAACCATGATTCTCGGTCAGCCTCTATTTCTTGTTCTAGTGATGTCATCTTGATTTTCCTTCTTTTTGCCACTTGTCGTTTTTCCCTAATGGTTTGCAGCTCCATGATTGTTTGTTTGTCCTCCAATTGCTTGTTCTCTTGCTCAAGGAAATTAATGATCCACTTAGCCCTCTCAAGGTCAAGTGATAAGGCTTGGATCTCAGCTTCTTTCTCTTTGATGACCACATCCTTGAGTCTTGAGCTTTGGGAGCCCAAATCAGTGTCATCTTCCTCAACCAAAACAAAATCTCTGTCCTGCCCTTTAGTAGGCCCTTCATCATGCAATTTTTTCTTTCCTTTGTCCTGTACCTGTACTGTTGAAGAAGAAGGCAAAGCCCCTTTCACCCCAGGTGAAGATAGCATTTTCCTGTGATCTGGTGAAGGAAACGAGACCCCTTCCACCCCTGGTGGAGATAATACTCGTTTGGCAGCTGCAAAAAGTCTTCTTGTACCTTTTTCATAAGTTATAAACACAGGAATGTGAGCCTCTTTAGTTTTGCTTTCATGCTCTTTTTGTTGCCCGGAAGGTCCACCTTCCTCTTGAGGATCTGCAAAAATTTGAGGCCCCTTGAAGATTTCATGGGCAATGAAGGTGTCCCATGGCACTCCCGACTGAGTAAGTTGATGCACAACAATAATCTTGATGACAACAAAGTGATAAATACTGTTAAGCTGCTGTGGGTATGGTTTTCTCTTTGCAATCACAGTCATCCTCTCTATGTTCTTGCAAATGAAATATGGAATACTCATCATTCTAACCCTGGTGAAATGCATAAGTAATATGATATGATAGGCATAGAGTCTGGAGAACCTTCCCTCACATGTGAAGTATTTGATGATGAGTTTCATGAGTGGAACATACCGGTCCTCCAAGAACTTGAAAGGAAACACCCTGCTCAATTTACCATGATATTTGGCCTTAATGTATGGTTCATAATGCTGTTTGTTGATATTCTGTCTTTTGTTCCACCTTTCCCCTACATCTACCGTTCTAGTTGCTTCTGTAATAATGTCTGTTGAAAGTTTGAAATTGATGCCAACAAGGTTTACCATATTGTTATCCATGTTGATGACAAATTGCCTTGCCAATTCATGATGATACTTAACCCTCTCAACCATCTCACAAAACTCAAAGCAAGATTGGTATCTGAAACAAGTGGTAGCAAGGGGGCAAGCAAGGAGTTCAACAATGTTAATAGGTTCCTCTCTGATAATTTTCCCACCCTTGTGAGGTCTCCTAGGCTGTACATTCCTTTCTCTTGAACTGTCACTTAGTGTCTCCTCTTCATAGCTTGACTCACTGTTTCTTGCCATGGTGCTGGTGCTTGTCTTAGGGAAGGGATGTAATGATGATATGGTGAAAAATGGTAATGAGGGAGGACAAGAGTGATGAGTATGAAGAGATTTTACTAATGGAAATGGAGTTTGGGAATGAAGGAATTAGTTTTGAGAAACTAGGGTTTAGTGAGGGATTTAAGGTTTAGTGAAGGGAATAAGTTGTTTTAGGGGAGTGGGATATGGAAAATGGGATAAATGGAGTGTTTTAGGAAAATGGAAGGGAGGAAAGAGTTTTAATGATATGGATTGTGATTATGGAGTGAAATTTAACAATGAAATGGAGAATAGTGGAGACAAGCTAGGGTTTAACTTTCAACATGCAAAACTCATGAAGAACAGTGGTAAGAGATCAAATTCAGCTTGAGGATGATGATAACTTACTTGTAGAGTGGAAATACAGTGTTTTTGAGGGTTATTGAACAATTTGGAACGATTTGGGAACTTCTAGACTGATGTGCAACGCACTGGGCCCAATGCGCAGCGCCCGTGCAATTTAACACTGGCAGAAAGTCACTGATGCGCAGCGCACTGCCTCTGATGTGCAGCGCCAGGCAAGTTTGCTTGAAAAAAAGGTTTTTGACCTCCAAAGCTCAATCTTCCTCCAAATCGCGATTTTTTGCTCTCCAAGGGTATTTTGCACAATAAAATGATAAATGGCACCCCTTTCACTTTATATATGGATGGCTTTAAATTTTTTACTTATTCAAACCCACTTTTCTAATGTCCAAGTCACTTTTGGACATAAGCTCTATTTTTTCATTTAAATTGACTTTTCTTGGTCACTTGGTAAACTGATGCATTGATGCTTTTTCTTTTGTCTGCAGTGGCTGGAGTTGGCAAGGTGAGCAAGGGCAGCAGCTGGAACTTATTACATATAGAAAACATTTCAAATTACATAAATTTTGTACATAAAAATAAAAAACTATGTTTTCACCTCAAAACAGAGTTTTGAGGTAAAAATCACTTATGAGCATATCATCATTGAAATTTTGATCTTGTGAACTTATAAGACCTCCTCATGTGCCTGCTGACCCTTTATTAGGTTTTTGATGACCATGGTGACAAACCCTAGACCTAGTGAGCCCTAAAACCCTAAAAATGATTTTGGTAAATGGAATGAAATAAAATATCAGTAAATGACCTGAACATGTGAAAACAGGCCAGCAGGTAAATTCCATGAGGGAAAATGACAATGAACCACTACCATCAGTTGATCCATGACCTAATGGAATGTAGCTGATCAGATGGGACACCTAACATGCATGCAAAAAGAGAAATTTGATCACTGATGGAGGGATGAAGATACCGACACTAACATTGGCTCCAATGGGGATGGTAGCTCCTGGGAGGTGCCAAGAACCATAGATCTCTGGAAAAGCAGACCAGTGCCTTCTTCCATTGGGCAAGATGGAGTCAATAACTTCTGAAGACTAAAACAAATTTCTTGACTCAAAACTGACTCAATTACAAAGACTGAAAACTGACTCAATCAATGATCACTAAATAATGAAAGACTGAAGCTAGACATTCAGTTTTATAGCCTTCACTTCGGGCCCCAAACTAAATGAATGATGACAACACATACTTTGCAATGAGAGAAATAAAATGGTATGTACAATGACAAATGTGACAGCAGAAAACTTCTCAAAGATAATACCGTTTCAGAAGCCGACCATTGACCGGCCCTCCTGGACAATCTTCCCCGTTCATTTCTTTGAGTAGAAAAGCATTTTGACCCTGATATGCAGCAATTCTGTATGGTCCCTTCCACAGATTCTCGAACTTGCCGTGCTTGCCTTTATCCTTGTTTCTAGCATCCCACTTTAGCACTACGTCTTCAATTTGAAATTTGTCCACCTTTGCCTTCCAATCATAAATCTTCTTAATTCTCTCTTGCAGCCTGTGTTGAAAATGCAACAAGATGATGGAGCTTAGTGGAAAGGAGTTGCCTTCACTAAGTGGTCCCGCAGGCTATTTTTGGCGCAAAGTCTATTTTTAGACATATGGATCATGGTCTATGAGTTGCAGGATGTTGTTTATGGATGATTGGTCATGTTGGGAAAAATAGATGGACTTCTATTTTTGGTTCACAGCGGAGTGATCAGAGTCTATTTTTAGACTGCCAGGCTAAAAATAGAAACAATCAAATATTATTAGCCCTTAGTAATATTTGGACTCTAAACATTATCTTATTCTCTTGGAGCACTTTAGTTCGAGCTACAGATGTGGCACATGCAGCTGACAAAAGGAATCACGTGGTTTCTTATGTGTTAGTTGAGCTATTGCATGGAGGACTTCAGTTAGAACTCATGCATGTGAGTTCTGTGGAGTTGGATGTGGAGTTGATGGAGTTGTGTTCAGTTTGACTTAGTTGAACTAGTTGTATTTAGTCTAACTAAAGAATACACTAGTGATGAGTTGTGTGAATTTATTATTAATTAATTCACTAATTATTAACTCATAAAGAAACTAAAGAATACATCAGTTAACTTAGTGCATGGACAATTCAACAGAGGCAGGTGTTAGAGGTAAGTGAAAGGGTGAGTTGTGACTATCAGTTGTGCATGAGATTTGCACATGCATGGATTGAGTAATGCCAATGAGGATTGCGCAGTGTGGGCCAATATCAAGGCAATTGTAGCTTGTGCTCACGTGATTCTCTTGTAGGATTGTGCAGTGGAGGCAGGCAAAGCAGCGAAGGAGATTTGAACCTGTGACTTGTTCGGATCTGAGCTAGTTTTGTGTGTAACAGGTGGAGATAGTACTGAGTACTTGTGAGGAGTATTGTACTATGTATTGTTACATGTTCTCAATCATTATAATATACAGATAGTGTGGGGTTTTTAGCTGTATGCTTTCCTCGGGTTACATACTGTGTTGATATGTGTGATTGATGCTTCAATGTGTGCATGCGATTGATGTTTCATTGTTTTTGATGCTGCTAAATTGATGATCAACGTAGAGGAGGTTATGTATTATGCATGTATTCCGCAATAGTGTATAATCGAGATAATCTCTGTGAATAAGTGTCATATTATTCAAAATTTATACATGGTATCAGAGCTGGTTGATTTGTAGAAAAAGTTCTACAGGATATCAAAGCGGGATTGATCATCAGATCTATTATTCAGAAAGTGTTTACATTTTATTTCTTTAGGCAGAGTCTATAATCGGGCCAGGTAGCTTCTGGATTCATCCTTCTTTTGGAAGGTGAGATATCTAGTAAAATCCCATAATGTCAATCTTTGTATGAGAAATACTTTATTCTCACGAATTCTAGATCAGAAGCGGTTGAGTTTTGAGCTGGTGGAATGGCGCTCAAGGATAAACTCAGAAACATCAAAGCTGAGAATGGAGATGCCACAGATTGTCCGCAGAAGAAGAAAAATAAGCAAGCTGTTGGATCTGCAGCGGGAGAGGCCTTAGCCTCGCAGTTTGAGCTGGATTTTTCACTGATCGCATGCTTGGTATCAAGTGTGATGGGATCGGTATGGTTCTTGGATAGTGGTGCGTCTTCTCACATCACAGGAGATCGATATTTGTTTTCTGATCTAGATGAGAAAGATCTTGGAGTGCACGTCGAGATGAGCGATGATGGTAGATACAGTGCGACCGGTATCAGTACCATTTCCTTTGAGAGGGAGTCTGGTAAACCCTTCAGATTGAAGGAAGTGATGCATGTTCCAGGATTGAAGAAGAATCTTATCTCTGTGGTGATGTTAGAAGACAAGGGATATGATGTTGTTTTCAGCGAGGGAAAGGCTTTCCTGCGCAGCAAGACAACTGGAGAAACCCAGAAGATAGGGGTTCAAGTCAGGAACCTTTATCAGTTGCATATATATGCATGCAAAGCCTTGAGCAACAAAGCAACGGATGGAGACTTGGTGGTTGAGAGGGAGGGTATATTACCTCTCAACATGCAGAGCTAGAAGAAGTCTTAGACGATTGTGGAGGAGCCACGATTGGTGCAGCGGCTTCAGGAGGTTGTGGAGCAACCACAACAAGGGAAGTTGAGAGGAGATCGAGTAGAGACATCTACTCATGCAGAGAGCTCCAGTAGGGGGAAACTTCGAGCCAGGTGGGCAGAGGGATCGAATGCAGCCATACCTCCAGGTAGGAGGTGGGGTGATGTGGATTGATCGTCCCAAGGAGGAGGGGCAGGATCCTTGAGGTGCCCAACCTCTTGGATGAGACCTTGCTATGGGAGCCCCGATGTGGAGTAGCAAGAACTGACTAATTGGGTAGAGACATATGTGGATGGAGCGGCAGATAGAGCGACAGTGCAGGGAATCCCAGGACAGCGCATAGCTAGCAGGCCGCAGTAATGCGAGAGGCACAAGTGTTTTGCACAGTGCTAGGTGGCACAGAGAAGTGTGAAATGGTGCGAGATGCATGAAGATGTTGCAGTAGCGTAGATGTCAGAGAGGGAGCACTTGTCAACAGCAGGTAGAGCTTAAGCATCAGAGTATGTTCCTAGCCCAATAGAGTGGTCAGTTGGGAGTGTTTTTGTTCCAAGTGTTGTTGGAGCAAGTGGACCGGGAAAATGTGTTGCATGCAGAACATTACAGTTGCAGGATAGGGGTTGCTGATAATCCATATCTTGTTGAGAGGAAGTGTTGAAAATGAAACAAGATGATGGAGCTTAATGGAAAGGAGTCGCCTTCACTAAGTGGGCCCGCAGGCTATTTTTGGCGCAAAGTCTATTTTTAGACATATGGATCATGGTCTATGAGTTGCAGGATGCTGTTTATGGATGATTGGTCATGTTGGGAAAAATAGATGGACTTCTATTTTTGGTTCACAGTGGAGTGATCAGAGTCTATTTTTAGACTGCCAGGCTAAAAATAGAAACAGTCAAATATTATTAGCCCTTAGTAATATTTGGACTCTAAACATTATCTTATTCTCTTGGAGCACTTTAGTTCGAGCTACGGATGTGACACATGCAGCTGACAAAAGGAATCACGTGGTTTCTTATGTGTTAGTTGAGCTATTGCATGGAGGACTTCAGTTAGAACTCATGCATGTGAGTTCTGTGGAGTTGGATGTGGAGTTGATGGAGTTGTGTTCAGTTTGACTTAGTTGAACTAGTTGTATTTAGTCTAACTAAAGAATACACTAGTGATGAGTTGTGTGAATTGATTATTAATTAATTCACTAATTATTAACTCATAAAGAAACTAAAGAATACATCAGTTAACTCAGTGCATGGACAGTTCAACAGAGATAGGTGTTAGAGGTAAGTGAAAGGGTGAGTTGTGACTATCAGTTGTGCATGAGATTTGCACATGCATGGATTGAGTAATGCCAATGAGGATTGCACAGTGTGGGCCAATATCAAGGCAATTGTAGCTTGTGCTCACGTGATTCTCTTGCAGGATTGTGCAGTGGAGGCAGGCAAAGCAGCGGAGGAGATTTGAACCTGTGACTTGTTCAGATTTGAGCTAGTTTTGTGTGTAACAGGTGGAGATAGTACTGAGTACTTGTGAGGATTATTGTACTATGTATTGTTACATGTTCTCAATCATTATAATATATAGATAGTGTGGGGTTTTCAGCTGTATGCTTTCCCCGGGTTACATATTGTATTGATATGTGTGATTGACGCTTCAATGTGTGCATGCGATTGATGTTTCATTATTTTTGATGCTGCTAAATTGATGATCAATGTAGAGGAGGTTATGTATTATGCATGTATTCCGCAATAGTGTATAATCAAGATAATCTCTGTGAATAAGTGTCATATTATTCAAAATTTCTACAGCCTGAAGGTATTCTGAAAAACTTCCTCTCTCGTCTGCTGTAAATGGATCATTTGGCTTATTCTTCACTGAAAATGATCTTCCTTGCTGCCAGCTTCCTGCAGAAGTTTTACAACTGGGACTGTGAGAGATTTTGGGAACACCATGTCAATACCATATACAATCTTGAATGGAGACATGCCGATTGACTTCTTCTGACTTACTCTATCTGCCCATAGTGCATTAACGAATTTCTTATGCCAGCTCTTTTTGTTTGTTTCCAGCAGCTTTTTTATGACCAATGATTTATTTGAAGATTCAGCTAATTCGTTACCTTGCGGATATGATGCAGTAGAATGTCCAAAGGTAATTTTGTATTTGCTACAAAAGTCAATCATCATTTTGGACTTGAAAGCTGCTGCGTTATCTGTAATCAGTTTGTTAGGACAGCCAAAATGTGACAAAATATTATTTTCAAGAAACTAAATTATTACCGAGTCTGTGGCCTGCCGAGTGGGAATCGCCTCAATCCATTTTGTGAAATAATCTATCGCTATTAAGATCCACTTGTGTTGAGTTGAAGATGTGGGATGAATCTCTCCAATAAAATCTAGGCCCCACTGCTGAAACAGAGCACTAACTTTGACTGGCTTGAGAGGTAGAGGCTGCAACTTTCTCCTTCCCTGAAAAATCTGGCATTCATGACAGCTTGTGATAGTTTTATAAACATCAACAAAGAGGGTAGGCCAATAGTACCTTGCTCTCAAAATTTTGTTAGCCATCGTCTTCCAAAATAGGTGACCTCCACAGTCTCCCTTGTGAAAATCATTCATGACCTGTTTTGCTTCCTCCTCAACCAAACAATTCAGCAAAATGCCTCTGAGATCTTTACAATAAAGTGCATTGTTCATAATACAAAATCTAGTAGCCTTTAGTTTCAGAGTTTGACCTTTATTTTTAGCCATCCCCGGTGGTGGTGAAAGGTGATGAAGCACGTATACAATATTGGAATACCAAGGAGAATGGAGAAAGATTTCAGATACCTGAACAAGCGAAGTATCTTCATCTTCTTCGGACATAGTAGCAATCAGATTTATGTCCAAGGCATGCAAATTAGACTTGGCCATCAATTTTGCTAGAACTTGTCCCTTGATTAGCTTTGTTGGCTTTATCTCCAAGTCACATTCTAACAAAGCTGCGATCCATTTGCCTAGCCTCCCTTCCGGATCTGTTTGTACCAAAACATCTTTGACGGCTATGTTAGGGACATAAGCAAGAATATGAGAGTGCAGAATATATACCTGGAAATATTTCAAAGCTTTCACCAAGGAAAGAGTTTGTTTCTCAATAATTTTATGTTTTAAGGCTGCATCTCTTATTGTCCTATTGAAAAAGGCAATTGGCTTTTCAAGCTGATCTCTTTTTTGCATTAGAACTGCTGCCATAGTATGTTCAGAAGCAAATGAAAATAATATGAAATCCTGGGAATAATCCAGGCTAATTAAAATCGGAGTTGAAGAAAGAGCCAACTTTACCAGGTTGAAAGACTTCATGGCTTCTTCGGTCCACTTGACCACACTATCTTTCTTCAACATATTTGTAATTTCCCTCAAGTGTTCAGCTAGATTTGGCACAAAATGACATAAGAAGTTCATCTTACCGTTAAATGCTTGGATCTCTTTCTTACTACGAGGAAAATCAATTTTCTGAATGGCTTCCACTCAAGCAGGATCAATGCGGATGCCCTCCTTTGATATTATGTGACCAAGAAGCTTTCCCTCGTCCATGGAAAACAAACTCTTTTTGGGATTGAGTGAAATTCCATATTTTCTACAATGCTGAAAAACAATTTTCAGATGGTGAAGATGCTCCTCATCTAAATTTGAAAAGACAGTCAAATCATCAAGATACACTACTAGAAACACATATTTTTCATTTGTGAAGGCGATGTCCATGGCCCGCTGAAATGTTGCACCAACGTTCTTCAAACCAAACGGCATCTTGGCATAGTGGAATGTCCCCCACGGAGTGGTGAATGCTGTCTTGTCCCTATCATCCTCATGAACCAGAATTTGATTATAGTCGGAATACCCATTGAGCAGCGACATACAAGATGCCCCAACTACTCTTTGGAGTATGTGGTCTATTTTCGGCAACGTATAATTATCTTTCAAGGACACCTTATTCAAATTTCTGAAATCAATGCATAATCTAATCTCACCTGTCTTCTTTTGCACAAGTACTAAATTGGAGATCTAATATGAAAATCTTATCGGAACGATTATACCAGCCTTATACAATCAATTCACCTCTTTTTCTATTTATGGAAGCAACTTCAGATTTATCCTTCTCAACTTATGGCGAAATGGCTTCTGATTTGGCTTGATTGGAATGATATGCTGAATTATACTTGTATTTTACTCCTTAAAATATATATAGTCCCATGCAAATACATCACAAAATGAAGACAGTAAACTAATGTATTTTGCTTTTATCTGAGGAGGTAATGCCTTTGACAACTTCACCATCTTTGGATTTTCTGCTGTTCCGATATTCACATCTTCAACTCCTTTCTCGGTTGGCACTAAGCTTGGTTTGCGGGCTACATCATCTTGATCAAATAATTCCTCTAAGACTTCCATCTGATTTACCTCTATTTCAGGTTCACCATCATCTTGCTCGCCATCTATAGAAGTGTCTTTATATTTGCCTTCATTTTGCAGAAAATCTTCAATCTCTTTGTCATCCTGAAACACCTGCCAATATCTTTGATTATTAGGGACAGCTGGGCGATGCTTCACATGAATTTCAAACTTATTGTTTGAATTCATTGGGATCTTTAAGTTACTTGCAGCTGTGGCAAGAGAATCTGCAATAACATTTTGTGTACGAGGGACACATGTCAAAGTATGATCTGGAAACAACTTCAGAATATCTAAAACTGCATTACGGTAAGCCCTCATTCGAGGATGTTTGGCTTGGTATTCACCCTTGACTTGTTTGATTACTAATTCAGAGTCGCCATAAACTAAAATTCTCTTTGCATTCAACTTCTTGAGGATTTTCAAGCCAACAATCAGTGCCTCATATTCGGCTTCATTATTGGAACAATCAAAAGCCAATTTATATGAACAAACTCTTACATTACTCGGGACTTTATTTGGTAGGAAAACTAGGCTGCATATCCAAATACCAATTCCCACACCATCCTTACCTACTGCTCCATCAAAATCCATACTCCACAAATCGGCTTCTTCCTCCAAGTGCTGGAATTCTGCCTGCTCTTCTACCTTTGGCTGCTGTCCATCAATTTTCTGCTGCTGGCGGAATGTTGACTGTTCAGTGGTACTTTCAAGCCTTTGTCTCTCTTGATCAAGTACTGCTCTGAAATTTTCTGTTATCTTCAGAATATCTTCCACTTCAACTAATTGACTATTCACATCATTAAAACCACTGTCAGAATAAAGAACAAAAGATTCTAAATCTGTATGTACATAATTAATTGGATGATTCAAAGGTTTCTCCTTGCTTGTGATCATATACTTCATCTTTTTCTCCCTATATAATTTCCTCAACTGACCAAACACGGGAATAGTGGCATAGGAGAAATCTAACTGCAATGTCCCTTTGAGTTTTGCACCCCATGACCTAGATAAAAGCATGCCAAATCTAGGGGGAATATCGGCCACAACCACATCCATGAGAACATTCTTTGCTGGAATCTAATCTAAAGTCACAACCAAATCCTTAATGAGACCAATACATCTGACCCTACCAGAATCAAAGGAATAAATATCATGATACTTGCGAGTGATGTCCAAACCCAATTTTTCCGTAAGTGCCTTTGGCATTAGGTTGTGAGATGCTCCCGAATCAAACATGGCATTGTGCAAGACATAATCATGCAATCTAAGGCTGATGTAAAACAGGGCTACATCACTATCTTCAGATTGACCTTCTAATGCCAGACCAAAAATAAGCTCGGGTTGGTCATCTTCCACATTAACCATATCAGACAAGGGATCTATATTCAAAATCTTTGACACTTGACCTTTATAGCTACTATTCTTCATTAATTCAGTCAAAGGGATTGCCACTTTTAACTTAGAAATCTCATTCTCTAAGCTAAATGCTGTAGTTTTCTCTACCTCTTTGAGTGGAGCGTCCTTCTTTTCATACTTCTCCTTTGCTGCACTTGGCTAATTTGACTTTTCATTTGCTGATTGTGCTTTGCTGGAAGTAGGATCTGCTGGCTCCTTTCCTTTCTTCTGAACATTTGGAGAATCATTCTTTGATGGTGCTGCTTCCTTCCGCTTTTGAATTGGATTGATTGGTACATCCCTGCTCCTGAGTGAATACTGTCTTTGCTGCGCTGTCAATGCATTCATATATCCCCTCTGATATTCATCTGATTCTTCTTCTAGGATTGTTTCATTGGCTAATATAAAATCTTCATCTTTCTGTACAACTGGGCTTTCTGAATACTCTTCATCCTCCGTGATATAAATTGGCAAACCATCTAGTGTAAAAAAGTGATTCTCCTCTCCTATTGGATTCTCATCATCATCTGATTCCATGCCATGAACATAGTTCTGCTGTAATGGTGTTTTGACTTGCTGCTGTGCTGCTTGATCTTGCGCTCTTTGCTCCCGTTGTTTAATCCTGAATTGTGGTTGCTGCTGACCACGGAAATTTGGATTTCTGATCTGTGTCTTAGGCTTATCTGCAATGGTTAGTTTATCAAACATCTTCTCAATTTTGCAAAGAAAATGATTTGAGGAAGAAGCTTCTTCCTTTATGGTCACCTTCTTCTCGGTCTTTGTCCTAGCTCTCTTAGCTAGCAGATTTGCCTCCACACTCACTGCAATTTTCTGCATATCCTCCAATGTAGCAGGATCTCTTTCTCTCAATTGATATGCCATGTTGGGATCAAAGCCATCGGGAAATTTTATCAAAGCCAGCCCCATTGGTGGCTTTATATCAGCTGGAATAGCATTATAAACAGTATTGAATCTAACATAGTAATCCTGGACACTTTCACCAACATTCCTCTTTATGTTTTCATACTCGGAAAGAATTTGGAGTGGATTTTTCTTTACCTCCCAACGATCCAAAAATTGTCTATGAAGAACTGCCAATGTATTGATAGTCCCAACAGGCAATGCTCTGAACCACTTTCACACTTCGCCTCCAAAAGTTTGCACAAATAATCTCATAGTCACATTCTCTTCATCTATCTCATGAAGGTCAAAGAAATCGCTCATCCTATCAACATGTTGCTGCGTTGTGATACCTTAGGTAGCATAAAACACTAGAATTTTACTTTGGTAATCAGTTGGCATAGCATCCAAGTTTTGTGGCAAAACAAGAGGTGCATATCGGGCAGCCATTGCTCGAGGTGGATTTGAAATTGGCCTTGGGGATGTAGAAGGAGTTCGAACAACAATAGCAGTCGATGTAATGGGTGTATGAGGTGTAGAAGGAGGTGAAGAAATTTTAGATGTTTGAGGTGTTGAAGGGGTTGATGGGGGAGAAGAGATAGCGGACCTCTGATCAGATATGGTGGGCTGCACGGGAATGGTGGGGATAAAAGGAGTTTCAGTAGGAATTTTTGAACTAGACACAACAACAGATGAACCAAGAGTAGCAGATGTAGATTCTAAGAACTTGAGAATATTGGTAGCCACAATGGAAGTTTGAAGATTCAAAATATAAGCATCAATTGATCTATTTTCCCTTTCAGTTTCAAGATATTTGACAAACTCCGGATTTAGAACAGTAGCACCAACTGCACTTTCAGATTTAGTTTCAAACAAAGATAGATCAAAATGTTCATCAAACTGGAGATCTTCAAGATATTCAAAAACAACTGGGCATGAATGAGATCTGAAAACCGGTATCACAGAACTTTCTTGCCAGAGAATTCTTGGAATGAGATTTGGGTTTTCATACACGGGAGGAGGATCAGGATCAGGATTGGCCCTGGTGTATCGTCTGGAAGCCAGTGTGTTGAATTGTTCCCAAAATTCAAATTGACATTACAATCTTGTCAGCCTACTGAATTCTAAACTCATCATCCAAAAGTTTAGAATTGTTTAATGTATTGGGGTAATATTTTTCAGTTCTTCCCCAGTATGGTCGCCACTATGTTATAGCCTAAATCTACCTCAGGCTGAGAAAGGCAGGTCTAGGGTAACATCAAACCACGCTTAACCTGGTAGCTAGCCCTACCAGGTCGGGAGAGGGCTCTCTCCTTGTCAATCTCAAAGAAAATATGGCAAACAAGGCATGAGATGACTGATATGAATACTAATTTTAGGCTAGGTATATGCTCAGAGGAATTTGATTGATTTTAATGGTTGTTTTCTGGATCAGATGAGGAAGGCAGCTTTGGGTCTGGGAAATCAACTCAGATTTGCAGAGGTTTCTGTGGGGCGAGGTAGGCAAGTGTTTTAGAACTTTGAAATGAATGTAATGGTGAGTCTAAATACTGATGAGGAGTTGGAGAGGGCATGCAAATGTCATGAGTCCTCTTCAAACAATAGAAAACATTTAAAACTAAATAAACCCCAAGGCAGAGCACTGACACAACAAATGGATTCCACCTTTTACACTTGATTCATTTAGTTATGAAAAAAGCGAGATGGTGGTACATATAAACATAAGATAGACTGAATAACATAGAAGAAAACAATGCTAATTCACATTACCACAAGAATCCCACAAAATGCTACAAAACCCTGGTTTATTTCCTTGCCAAACTGAAGAAGTGATGTACAATAGTGCTCAATGCATCCACAGGAGTCCAACCTTGAAAAATGACTAAGAAAGTACAAGATATAGGCATAAAACCACCTATGCTAGCCATCAGGGGTCGAACCCATGAGTCAAGGATCTGTTTCAACAAGATCTAAACTAGGAATTGAAAAATAAGCAGTGGAACAACTTGCCTCTAAAACTATGGAAATTGATTCATTTAGCTCAAAACCACCTATAACTGATGTATCTACCTCCTTAATTCATTTTTCATCATTTTTACATCAGATTACATCAAGTTACATCATATTACATCATGAATTTCACCATGAGAGAAGAAAAAGTCAAGCTGGTAGAAAACTAGGCGAAATTCTGAGTTTTTGAGCAAAATTGGCAAAATTTTCTTGATGCACAGTGCCACTTCAAGGCTAAGTTTTAAGGCCTTCCCCTTCACCAAAATAGCTCCAAGATGGCTTGTTAGAAAGCTCTGTCTGTCTAGTTTCTAGGAAAATTGGAATTTTTGGATTTAGAGTCCATTTTCCCCTTCAAGAATCACTTCTCCCAAGACTACTTACTATGGGTCCAAAAAGTGGCAGAGAGGACATTTTTTAGGTGTGTTTTGCCCTTTAGGTGACCCAGATCTCCTCCAAATTTCATGAAACTTTCCGGGTTTTAGTATTTTTCCATGAGGAATCCAAAAATGTAAGCCATTTGTCAAAATTCCAAGCCATCTCAATGTGCAGCGCTAGTGGCGCTACGCATCAGAGGAAAATTCCTGTGTTTTGCAATTAAAATTTGTGAAATGACAAAAATTTCTAAAAATTTCTTCAAATTTGGCAAGAGGCAAGCTTACTAATTGCTTTTCTGAGCCAAGGAAGCTTTAGCCAAAATTTTAAGTTTATCTTGCTCCCTTTTGGCTTCTAAGGCTCTCTTTAACTTAGCTTTTAGGCTTCTTATCCTTGTCTTGCAAATTCTGTTCCAGGCCAAATAGTGATAAGCCATGTGGCGCAACATGTTCTTCTCCTTGTTAGCCTTATCAAGCAGCTTCTCAAGGTGGATATTCACTCTTTCCAACCATGATTCTCGGTCAACCTCTATTTCTTGTTCTAGTGATGTCATCTTGATTTTCCTTCTTTTTGCCACTTGCCGTTTTTCCCTAATGGTTTGTAGCTCCATGATTGTTTGTTTCTCCTCCAATTGCTTGTTCTCTTGCTCAAGGAAATTAATGATCCACTTAGCCCTCTCAAGGTCAAGTGATAAGGCTTGGATCTCAACTTCTTTCTCTTTGATGACCACATCCTTGAGTCTTGAGCTTTGGGAGCCCAAATCAGTGTCATCTTCCTCAACCAAAACAAAATCTCTGTCCTGCCCTTCAGTAGGCCCTTCATCATGCAATTTTTTCTTTCCTTTGTCCTGTACCTGTACTGTTGAAGAAGAAGGAAAAGCCCCTTTCACCTCAGGTGAATATAGCATTTTCTTGTGATTTGGTGAAGGAAAAGGGACCCCTTCCACCCCTGGTGGAGATAATACTCGTTTGGTAGCTGCAAAAAGTCTTCTTGTACCTTTTTCATAAGTTATAAACACAAGAATGTGAGCCTCTTCAGTTTTTCTTTCATGCTCTTTTTGTTTCCCGGAAGGTCCACCTTCCTCTTGAGGATCTGCAAAAATTTGAGGCCTCTTGAAGATTTCATGGGCAATGAAGGTGTCCTATGGCACTCCCAACTGAGTAAGCTGATGCACAACAATAATATTGATGACAAAAAAGTGATAAATACTATTAAGCTGCTGTGGGTATGGTTTTCTCTTTGCAATCACAGTCATCCTCTCTATGTTCTTGTAAATGAAATATGAAATACTCATCATTCTAACCATGGTGAAATGCATAAGTAATCTGATATGATAGGCATAGAGTCTGTAGAACCTTCCCTCACATGTGAAGTATTTGATGATGAGTTTCATGAGTGGAACATACCGATCCTCCAAGAACTTGAAAGGAAACACCCTACTCAATTTACCATGATATTTGGCCTTAATGTATGGTTCATAATGCTGTTTGCTAATATTCTGTCTTTTGTTCCACCTTTCCCCTACATCTGGCATTCTAGTTGCTTCTGCAATAATGGCTGGTGAAAGTGTGAAATTGATGCCAGCAAGGTTTACCATATTGTTCTCCATGTTGATGACAAATTGCCTTGCCAATTCATGATGATACTTAACCCTCTCAACCATCTCACAAAACTCAAAGCAAGATTGGTATCTGAAACAAGTGGTAGCAAGGGGGCAAGCAAGGAGTTCAGCAATGTTAATAGGTTCCTCTCTGATAATTTTCCCACCCTTCTTAGGTCTCATAGGCTGTACATTCCTTTCTCTTGAACTGTCACTTAGTGTCTCCTCTTCATAGCTTGAGTCACTATTTCTTTCCATGGTGCTGGTGTTTGTCTTAGGGAAGGGATGTAATGATGATATGGTGAAAAATGGTAATGAGGGAGGACAAGAGTGATGAGTATGAAGAGATTTTACTAATGGAAAATGGAGTTGGGGGATGAAGGGATTAGTTTTGAGAAACTAGGGTTTAGTGAGGGATTTAGGGTTTGGTGAAGGGAATGAGTTGTTTTAGGGGAGTGGGATATGGAAAATGGGATAAATGGAGTGTTTTAGGCAAATGGAAGGGAGGAAAGAGTTTTAATGATATGGATTGTGATTATGGAGTGAAATTTAACAATGAAATGGAGAATAGTGGAGACAAGCTAGGGTTTAACTTTCAACATGAAAAACTCATGAAGAACAGTGGTAAGAGATCAAATTCAGCTTGAGGATGATGATAACTTACTTGTAGAGTCAAAATACAACATTTTTGAGGGTTATTGAACAATTTGGAACGATTTGGGAACTTATAGACTGATGCGCATCGCACTAGGCCCAATGCGCAGCGCCCATGCAATTTAACACTAGCAGAAAGTCACTGATGCACAGCGCCAGTCTGATGTGCAGCGCACTGCCTCTGATGCACAACGCCAGGCAAGTTTGCTTGAAAAACAGGGTTTTTGACCTCCAAAGCTCAATCTTCCTCCAAATCATGATTTTTTGCTCTCCAAGGGTATTTTGCACAATAAAATGATAAATGGCACCCCTTTCACTTTATATATGGATGGCTTTAAATTTTTTACTTATTCAAACCCACTTTTCTAATGTCCAAGTCACTTTTGGACATAAGCTCTATTTTTTCATTTAAATTGACTTTTCTTGGTCACTTGGTAAACTGATGCATTGATGCTTTTGCTTTTGTCTACAGTGGCTAGAGTTGGCAAGGTGAGAAAGGGCAGTAGCTGGAACTTATTACATATAGAAAACATTTCAAATTACATAAATTTTGTACATAAAAATAAAAAACTCTGTTTTCACTACTTATGAGCATATCATCATTGAAATTTTGATCTTGTGAACTTATAAGACCTCCTCATGTGCTTGCTGACCCTTTATTAGCTTTTTGATGACCATGTTGACAAACCCTAGACCTAGTGAGCCCTAAAACCCTAAAAATGATTTTGGTAAATGGAATGAATTAAAATATCAGTTAAATCACCTCAACATGTGAAAACAGGCCAGTAGGTAAATGCCATGAGGGAAAATGACAATGAACAACTACCATCAGTTGATCCATGACCTAATGGAATGCAGCTGATCAGATGGGACACCTAACATGCATGCAAAAAGAGAAATTTGATCACTGATGGAGGGATGAAGATACCGACACTAACACTACTACATCCAAAAAATTTACTATCCCTATATTATTGATCTAAGCTTACATTCAGCTATGATTTGGCACCCTACATCATTTTTTTCATTGAATTTGATCTTGTTTGTTGCTAAGATGATTTCCCTCATTGCTTTAGTCCTATTTTTTACAACCCTCTGCTTCAACTATAATATCTCTCTGTCTACTACTAGTGGCCTTAGGATTGGCCTCTCAACCCTTCTCTATCACATGGCTCTTATCCCCAGCTTGCCTTTCCACATGCAAAATATGTTGTTTTCTGAGAGAGTAGATAAACCCTCCATGATTTCCTTGAACACTGCTTCATGGGTTAACACCAACCTTTATTGACATAATCAACTCAAAACAGACTTGCTTAAATAGACTTTTGCCTCAACCATGCCTTAGAGGTGCCAAGATGTTATTTATGGCCACAATCAGAGCTTCAAGAATGATTTAATTTGACAATAGTAACTTAGAGATACCATTCTCCCACAATACAGGCCTCAGGAAGAACTTGTTGTCTAGACAAGGCCTCAAAAAAGGGTCTGCTGCTAGAGTAAGGCTTGTTACCGACCACTAGTGGGTGATCCTTATAGGAGAAAATTTCTCATAGATTTGTCTTCGGCTGGAAGCCAACAAACCCTTGCAACCACCAAATAGCTTGATGTGCCACCATTCTCCACCACCTTAGCCAACCATTGTGTGCCCTCGCCCATATGTTATGATCATATGTTTGAAGGTGTGTCTTCCAACCCCAAATTCATGGCTTTACGCTATTTAATTGGGTATTTATTCTTGCTTTTCTTGCGTTGGACATGGATTCGTGGGGGGATTCAACAGAAAGAATGGGCTTGGACTGTATTCTTGTAACCTTGTCCCAACCTGTGGGTTAACCTTGTGTCCTAGTTCTATGGGATCTCCTCTATTGGGTACTAGATTTAGGACTGGGAATACATGGGAAACCCTAATTTTGGTTGCGTGGTCCTGCCTCCTGACACCATATATCTCACTCCCCTCCATTTATTATAATCGCTTTTCACATTTTCCCATATGGGTCCACATTTTTCCATTGGGTCCACAAGGTGTTAGCCTCCCCCTCCCCTTTTCCACACGTTGGGTCGAGCTTGGAACAATTCTCTGGAGGTTTATGCAACTAGAAAGAAATATAAAAGGATAATTTGGCCACATACAACAAGATATGTACCACAAAATACAAAAGATGGTCAGGACATAAAAATTTAGCTTGTGGGAAAAATCCAAACATGAGATCTACCCCCAATCACTATGGCCATCACCCTAGTTCATAGGCCCCCTGTGGGTGTCCACTGCATCATTAAGGAACCCATGATTGTCCCAACCCTTGGTGGGTGATGAACTACCCAACATTAAGGGGGGGTAATCACTACTACATCATCCACATAATGCTCTCATCCCTTGGAGCCCCGAGCAGTAAATAAAGAAAAACCGACAAAAGGGGAAATGCATATGAAGAAGGATGGAAAAACAAAGGCCAGGGTAACTCATGTACCCCGATTTCTTCCACCTACATTCATATACCCATGGTGTGGGCTTCCCTCATTATAACTTCCCTTCTACCATGCCATGTGGCTTGGAGCCTTCCTTATCACCCTACTCTGTTACATCATCACTTCACATGAAACTTTCCATTTGATGGGTGTACCATATACCTGTCACTCCTGTAGAGGTTGAAATCACCTAATAGGTCCCTTCATTAACTCCTTTTGTTGAGAAAGACAACACTAGTACATTCTAAATCCCATTTGGAAGGGCATGCCACTATGAAGTGTCCGCTTTTTCCCCTGATTAGCAAGCTTATTTAATCAATTCCACTAATGATATGTTGTATTGGAAGGTGAGGAGATGCATTGGATCTTATACAAGATTGTAGGTGGGTCTCCATCTTTGACTTGGCCTCCCTCTATGGGATCCGAGCCCTTCAGAGGGTCATAATGACACTTCTAGGGTGAATTTTGAGAGCCATCAACCTCCACCATAATAGGGCATTGATTACTATACCATGGGCTTCTTCATCACCACACATTTCGTATTCATTCCCCATCCATACAAAGACGGCGATACACCTAGACCATGTTGCCTAATCGGCCACACATTTGCACCCAACACTTGGAAGTTGATCCATGGCCCAAATGTGGTTTTGTCTCATTTGGAGAGACACGGGAGGGCATGCATAATATTCTAGCCCTCACTAATGGAGCATCTAATTGTTATTGAGCCACTGGAGAACCATGAGACCATTGATTATTCCCCACAACCACTTGGGAGCACCACTAGATGTTTCGCTTGGAAATCAAGGGGCCACCCCCTCAATCATCATTTTTGGAGCCCTCCTCTTCATCATGGTACTATGAGGAATCATTCAGACCTTCCAATAACCATTTAAATTATTATTCTACCATTTCGACTAGCTTTGAATGGCTTATTTTTCACTTATTGAGCTATTTAGTGGTGTTGTTGCCAAAGGAGATGTTATTTTCACATTAAAATATTATTAGGGGATTAATTAGGCCAAATTAGACGAATTTGAATTTGAGGAACCTCATATAAATTTAAGAGGCCTCATTTGTTTTAGACATCATCACTTGGATTTATACTCTCTAATTGAGAAACTGAGGTTCACAATTTTGGATGAATTTTGGAATGTTTGGATATATTTTGACATTTGGAAATTTTTCTAATCATTTCTTGGAGCTTATTTTTGCAACGTTGATGGATGGATATACTCTCATTGTCTTGTAAATACTCTTGATGTTATATTTTTACCATGTTGAATGTCTAATGTATGGAATGTCATTTCATTACATTTAATGTGCCCTAATTAAATGAAAATTCATGAGAACATTAAATTTATTGGAAGGATTTCATGCATTACCCATTGAGAATGATGAACGAACATTGCTAGAGGTCAATCTTGTGTATTGAATCCTTGAAACTCCATAATATATTGTCAATAAAGCATAAAATTCTATTGCAAATGTGAAGCTGCCTCCCTTAGGGTTAGCAAAGTTGCATTAGGTCTCCTTGAAGAGTGAAATTATTAAATCAAAGTAAATCTTGACTCCATTATTCTCAATAGGCAGGCACTAGTCTATAATCCTTGGTGATCACCCTCTCATTGAAAAATTAATCTTATTTTTTTAAAAACCTCCTTCTCACTCTTTTCTTCATCCCTTTAAATCTAAGGAAGCCTCTCTAGGGCTTGGTGCGAAATTCATTAGGATGGAGCTATTGTGAAACCATTTGGAAAAGATTATGCTCTAGTGTTTCCTTTAGCTCTCTTCTTAATGAGGAAAATATCATGGTTGAAACTCAAGAAAATTGATTCCCTAGCCATCATACCAGGTGGGAACCCTTGAAGCTTCCTTTGACTTGGCAATTTCTTGAAGGTTTGTAATTTCGCAACATATCATTCAAAACCTTTTATCTTGACTATATTTACCATGGATGAAATCCTATCCCATCACATACCTCAACCCTAGCTCTATTATAGTCTCTCTATAGGGGTTTTTCATGGAAATCTATTTTAGCTTGTCCCAAAGGTCACACCCTAATTAAGCCTTTCCATTGATTGATCCATCATTTCCTTACTTCAAACTGTAGCATATACACATTAATCCCAATTGAGGGATACTAGGACTCCTCTCGTCGGTGGAAATACGAGAAGAGAAGGGGACATAGGCTGTGGTGACAGTGGGATTTTGTCCCAAATTGTTTTTGTGCCCTCTAGTTCTAGCATATATACTAGGCCTACTAATTTGTGCAGCGACAAGGTGCTAACTAGTTCGCTACCTATAGGGATCCCTAAATATGATCCTCTTGCCATAAATGAACCTCAGGAAACCCTCGTTGTCATAGAGATGTACCACTAAAATGGGTGAGCCTCCAAATTCATAGGTTAACTAAAAAAATCCTATTAAGAATAGGATGCTTCTTCAGTTAAGGTTACAAGGATAATTCACTACTAGATAAAGCATTAGAACCCTCACCACCATAGACTCATTTAATCAGAACTTTATTGCCACAAACATATGAATGTTTCCTCATAAATTATGCCCAAACTAAGTAAAGATAAAGGTGGATTTTCTAGGGTGGAATCTTTCACCATCAAAACCAAATAGATAAAATGGGTCTTAAAACACTCCAAGAGAATTCACTCAAAAATTAGAAAGAACCACCATTCATGATGAATAAAATTAATCTCCTCTCTCTTTTTTAAAGATTCCCTTAGGGGTCTTCCCTTCTAATTTTAATTTGAGGGTCTAACAATTTTCCCTCCAATTGCCTCAAATTTGGATTTTATTACAAGTTTTCATCAATTTACCCCAAATTATCTAAATTTACCTCAATAACATCAAATAATGGGTTTCCTCCTTTTGAAATGACTATAGCCTTCCGGGTTAGTGGTGGCGGTCTAGGTACAGGTAGGAGTGTTAATCTCCCAAATTGTGAGACTATGTCTTCTACCTCTGTTTGCAGGCGTAATTATTGGACCAATGGGCTTTCTGTCATCCACTGAAAACTTTTGAGCTTCCCCTAAGCTAGCAGACCCCTCCAAAAGTCGCAGAGTTCTGCTAAAATTCCACTAATCCGGACCCGATGGTAACACAAACCACAGTTCAATAAAGTTTGAAATCCGCCCTTCTAAAGATTCGTCGGCACTTCTCCACCATTGATCTATTCAAGATCCAATGGTCACATCACTTCTCGACTTCGAAACATGCTCCTTTTCTGTCAACCGTCGATCCCGCTACACTAGATCTAACGGCTCACATGTATTATGGCCAGTTAACTTGCGCACTCCAAATCCGCCCGAAGAGTAGTTTCCTTTTCTCACCTAGCTGTTACGTGTCACTATGTGTGTGGAATCGAAGCCAATAGAGAATTACCGTTTACGACCTTTCCTCCGCCCGAAATCCACTTGTGGGTTTCTCCAACCCACTTCTACTCGTTAACTGTCATGTAACTTCCTTGCCCAAACACCATAAATCTGTCTCAACCAAGATCTAACGGTCCAAAATCAATCTTACACCACTGCGTCCTTGGTCTTCCTCCGCTGATCTCGACCATCCGCTCCATGAGCTGACAGATGAAAACGAAGCTTAAAGCTTCGTTACCAAGGATCACTAGGATTCTCTCTGGGTTTCCACATCGGCGAGAGACTTCAGAAATTTACGAGAAACACAGTTAAAAAAACACAGAATTTGACACAGTCAACACAATTTCATTCAATCTCACAGAACACCAAATAAAATCCGAATTTCACAACAAACACAGAGGTTTTGAAGGAGATTATCCTTCGGGATTTGACAGGGAATTTCTCATTCACATACACAGAGACTAAATTTTCCCAATTTATTGGATTCGCTTCAGGAAAGCCAATTTTCTTCAACAGTCAAAATCCTCTTACAATAGTGTCAAAATTGCATAAGTACTGGTTCATCCTAACAACTAGATCCTAATTCAAAGGCCAAAATTTATTAACCCTATCTGTCCTGTGAGACATTCTCCTCGAGAATCTCCACTACAGTTAACTAACTAAAATTTATTACATCATGATCAAATCCTATATTCTAGCACTATGCTTAACTAGGAGAACATGGAAATTGATGGCTAAAGGATCCCACTCGTTTGCCTGTAATTTTTTTTTGTATTTTTGGAATAATTCCCCGAATTTGTCTTCAAGCCTTATGCTCCTGCATCAGACTCCTGAGGACATAATTCTTCATGGGCTCCTGTCCATGAGCTCTTCTACAGATCTGCTCAATTTCTGTAGCATGTTTTCTGTTACCCAAGTAGCTTCAGCAATTGGCTGATCCTTTCATTTACCAAAATATTGAAAGTACTCTGTCCTCTGGTTTTCTTGAACACTTTCTTGTCCAAAATCCTTTCTCGCTGCAATTCCTTTGCTATAGGTAACTATTTTACCTAGTCAATTTACTGTGTCTCTTGGTCTTCTTTTATATCAACTGCAATTTCACCTTCATACATGTACAAATCAACAACATTGAAAATTGGAGATATTCCAACATCAGGGGGTAATTCAATTTCATATGCATTTGCAGAAAATTTCCTCAATACTCTGCATGGTCCAATTTTCTTGAACTTCAATTTGTTATACTCCCTCTTTGTAAATCTTTCCTTCCTTAGGTGTGCTAAAACCAAATCTCAAACTTCAAAGTTCACTTCTCTTTTTCTCATGTCTGCTCTATTTTTGTACTTGATGTTGCTATCTTGTAGCTGTTGTTTCACCTGTTCATGTATTGCTTGTATTTCTGAAGCAAAATCTTCTCCCTCTGCACTTCTCATCTCAACCTTTTCCAAGTTTCTTAACTCAGACACTCCTCTTGGATGCATTCCATAAACTATATGGAATGGACTCTGCCCTGTACTCCTATTAGGTGAGTCATTATATGCATATTCAGCCTGTGCCAATACTTGATCCCACTGCTTTGGATTTTCTCCAGTAAGACTCCTTAAAAGATTACCCAAACTTCTGTTCACAACTTCAGTCTGTCCATCGGTCTGTGGATGATAGGTAGAACTGAAACTCAGTTTAGTTCCCAGCTTCTTTCATAGTGTCCTCAAAAAATGTCCAACAAATTTGGAATCCCTGTCTAAGACAATTCTCTTAGGCAACCCATGCAATCTTACAATATCCTTGAAAAACAAATTAGCAATGTGAGTAGAAACACTAGTTTTATAGCATGGAATCAAATGTACCATTTTTGAAAATCTGTCCACTACAACAAAAATTCAATCATTTCCTCTTTGAGTCTTTGGTAAGCCCAAAACAAAATCCATACTTACCATATCCCAAGGCCTATTTGGAATTGGCAATGGAACATACAAACCTGTGTTTTGGTTTCTTCCCTTTGCATATTAACAGACTTGTTTTCACATACTTTTCCACTTTAGATCTCATTTTCACCCAGAAATAAAATCTGTTCAACTGTTCATAAGCCTTATCTATACCAAAATGTCCTCCTAGTCCACCACTATGTTTCTCTTTGATTAAATTCTCCCTCATAGAACAATTTGGTATGCACAGCTGATTTCTCTGAATCAACAATCCATCTTGTAAGAAATAATCCAACCATTTATTCCTTTCCATCAAAATAGGATTCTTGCAAGCTTCAAATGCCTTTTTAAAATCTAAATCTGTCTCATACAATTCTTTAAGAAAATCAAAACCCAACACTTGAATTTGACTCTCTTGAAATAATGTATTTTTCCTACTTAAAGCATTTGCAACTTTGTTTGATTGGTCATTTATATGCTTTAAGAAAAAATTAAAGCCCTAAAGATACTCTACCCATTTGGTATGTTTCTAATTAAGCTTTAACTGTTGCATAATAAACTGTAATGCATGGTTATCTAAATAAAGTATGAACTCTTTTGACATTAGATAATGTCTCAATTTCTTCAATGATTGCACAACTGCATAAAACTCTTTATCATAAGAAGAATACTTCTTCTTTGAATCATTCAGCTTTTCACTAAAATAAGCTATAGGTCTGTCTTCCTGACTTAAAACACCTCCAATAGCTTCTCTACTGGCATCACATTTCACTTGGAAAGGTTTACTAAAATCAGGTAGAATCAAAATAGGTTTTTCAGTGATCTTCTTCTTCAACAACTGAAAATTCTTTTCTTCTTCTGCAGTCCTTCTAAATGGTTGCTTATCCTTCTTTATAGTCTCAACAATAGGAGCATTGATATTACTAAAATTCTTTATGAATTTCCTATAAAAACTAGCAAGACCATGAAAACTTCTTACCTCAAAGATACTTTTAGGTGAAGGCCACTCCATGATTGCCTTGATCTTCTCTGGATCCATCTTCAACGCTTCAACATAAATAACAAAACCCAAATACACTAATTACTCTTTCATAAATTAACATTTCTTCAAATTCAACAATAACTTCTCCTGTTGTAACCTTTGTAAGACATAATTCAAATGTCTCATGTGCTACTCCTTAGACCCGCTGTAAACTAATATATCATCCAGATATACCATTAAAAATTTACCAATAAAATCTTTAAGAACTTCATTCATGAGTCTCATAAACGTACTTGGTGCATTTGACAACCCAAAAGGCATTACTCTCCATTCATACAATCCTTCATTTGTCTTAAAAGAAGTTTTCCACTCATCCCCTTCTCTTATCCTTATCTGATGATACCCACTCTTAAGATCTAGTTTTGTAAAATACTTTGCTCCACTCAAACAATCCATCAAATCTTCAATTCTAGGTAAAGGAAATCTATATCTGATTGTGATTTTATTGATGGCTCTTGAATCAGTAAAAATTCTCCAGCCTCCATCTTTCTT
Organism: Pinus tabuliformis; assembly: GCA_031772625.1. Lineage (NCBI taxonomy): Eukaryota > Viridiplantae > Streptophyta > Pinopsida > Pinales > Pinaceae > Pinus > Pinus tabuliformis. The sequence goes on from CM062809.1 coordinate 19,669,889, forward strand.
TGGACTCAACACTGTTGGTATTGTACAAGGACTCAAACTCTCTCTGATCAGTCTTTTGTCAAGCAGTTCCTGAACCTGCTTTCTAACCTCTTCATTTTCTGTGGGAGTCATTTTGTAAGCTGCGTTGTTTGGTATATTTTCTCCTGGAATCAAATCTATATGATGGCTAATCCTTCTGATGGGTGGTAACTCTTTAGGCAAATCATCGACAATGATATCACAATAGTTGTCCAACATTTCTTGAATTTCAATGGGTAAATCAGAAAATTTAGTAGAAGTCATTATTACCTTGGGCTTGCAAATTACAGCAAAATTTAGCTCATTTTCTTCAATCTACGGTAAATATTCCTTTTCTCCTAGTAATAGAGTTTTTGGACTAGTCTTCTTACATGATGCATCCTCTTCTTTCATAGGCATCAATGTATGATTGACACCATCTTTACCAAACTTGTAGGTGTTTCTTTTCCCATCATGCATATCTCCTCTGTATATTGCCAAGGTCTCCCAAGCAATATGTGAAACACATCCATAGGCATCACATCACATACAATTTTATCCTTATATTTTCCCAACTACAACCCCACTTCACACTATTCATTCACTAACAACTGATGTCCCTTTTGTAACCATGACACCTTGTAAGGTGTTGGATATTTCATTGTCTTCAACTTCAATTTCTCTGCCACTTCTCTAGAGACCAAATTATCAGTGGTGCCACTATCAATGATCATCTGACAACATTTCCCTCGAACCTTACACACTATTCTAAACAAAGTCTTCCGTTGTGATGGTTCAACTATCTCCTTTGTTGGCTTGAGCAAAACATTATTGACTACCAAAGATTCTCCTCTCTCTGGTACATTTTCTTCCTCTGTCACTGCTGCTGCTTCTTCCTCAACTTGAGCAACAATTGCATTCCTCTGACTTGTTCTTGCATTCTCTGGGCACTCAAAAGCTCTGTGTCCCAACTTGTTACACCTGTAACATCTAAATTCTCTTCCTCTTCCTCTGCCTCCTCTTCCTCTAGAAAAACTCCCTCTGCCACCTGCATCACCTCCTGTGGTTGCATGCTAGTTTGAGCTGCTGCTAGCTCCATCTCTAGGTGCTGTAGATCTTCCTCTACCACCTTGACTTCCTTTTCCTCGGAAAGTACCTCTTCCTCTAGTAGACTGCTTCCTCATGAGTTTTTCTTCAGCTTTCAGTACCATCTAATAAGCTTCTTCTACTGTTTTAGGAGACAATATACTTATCTCATCTTGAATGTCCATCCTAAGACCATTCACATATCTAGCCACCTTCTCATCTATATCCTGAGTTTGTCCAACTCTTATACTTACTTTATAGAATTCCTCTATATATTCTCTCACTGTCATAGACCTTTGTCTAAGATTCTGCATCTGTCTGAACAAGGTTTGCCAATAATTACTTGGTAAAAACTTACCTCTTAGCTTTGCTACCATCCTATTCCAATTTTTGATTGGTTGTTTGCCAAGACTCTTTATTTCTGCTTGCACTCCATCCCACCAAAGTGTTGCATGTCCTTTTAGATTGGTGACATCAAACTTTACTTTCTTCTCATCTTTTATTTCTTCATAATCAAATAATTTCTCCATGTCATTAATCCAATCTCTCAATTCTTCTAGATTTAATCCTCTGCATATATTGAAACCTCAATTTTTGGCCTAGCTGTGGATCTCAACACTGATTGGAAGAATCTCATCTCAGGAGTAACTGCTATAGTTTCCTCCTCTTCTTCAGTTTCAACCTCAAGCTCACTAACATCTCCATCATCTATATTTCTCCCTGTTGTTAATGCTTCTAATCTAGCTTGCATCTGTTGCATAGCTTCCATCACCTTAGCATTTGCAACTGGTCTTCCTCTTCTACCACGTCCTCATCCTCTTCCAACTCTGAAAGCCATATTGGACTTCCTTCTCTTGCTTCTGAGATTCAATTCAGTGTCAACAGGTTGCTCTGATACCACTAATGGTGGCGGTCTGGGTACAGGTAGGAGTGTTAATCTCCCAAATTGTGAGACTATGTCTTCTACCTCTGTTTGCAAGTGTAATTGTTGGTCCAATGGGCTCTCTGTCATCCACTGACAACTTTTGAGCTTCCTCTAAGCTAGTAGACCCCTCCAAAATTCGCAGAGTTCCGCTAAACTTCCACTAATCCAGACCCAACGGTAACACAAACCACAATTCAATAAAGTTTGAAATCCGCCCTTCTAAAGCTTCATCGTCACTTCTCCACCATTGATCTATTCAATATCCAATGATCACATCACTTCTCGACTTCGAAACTTGCTCCTCATCTGTCAACTGTCGATCCCCTCCACCAGATCTAAAGGCTCACACGTATTTCGGCTGGTTAACTTGCGCTTTCCAAATCCGCCCGAAGAGCAGTTTCCCTTTCTCACCTCATTGTTACATGTCACTGTGTGTGTGGAATTAGAGCCAATGGGGAATTACCATTTATGACCTTTCCTCCACCCGAAATCCAGTTGTGGTTTTCTCCAACATGCTTCTACTCGTTAATCGTCGAGTAACTTCGTCGCCCTAACACCATAGATCTATCTCAATCGAGATCTAACAGTCCAAAATCAATCTTCACGCCACTGCATCCTTGATATTCCTCCGTCGATCTCGACCATCCGCTCCATGAGACGACAGATGAAAATGAAGCTTAGAGCTTCGTAACCAAGGACCACTAGGATTCTCTCCGGGTTTCCACACCGGCGAGAGACTTCAGAAATTTACAAGAAACACAGTTAAAAAAACATAGAATTTGACACAGTGAACACAATTTCATTCAATCTCACAGAACACCAAATAAACTCCGAATTTCACAACAAACACAGAAGTTTCAAAGGAGATTATGCTTTGGGATTTGAAAGGGAATTTCTCATTCACATACACAGAGACTAAAATTTCCAAATTTATTGGATTCGGTTCAGGAAAGCCAATTTTCTTCAACTGTCAAAATCCTCTTACAATAGTGTAAAAATTACATAAGTACTGGTTCATCCTAACAACTAGATCCTAATTCAAAGGCTAAAATTTATTGACCCTATCTATCTTGCGATACATTCTCCTCAAGAATCTCCACTACAGTTAACTAACTAAAATTTATTACATCATGATCAAATCCTATATTCTAGCACTATGCTTAACTAGGAAAACATGGAAATTGATGGCTAAAGGATCCCACTCCTTTGCCTGTAATATTTTTTTGTATTTTTGGAATAATTCCTCGAATTTATCTTCAAGCCTTATGCTCCTGCATCAGACTCTTGAGGACATAATTCTTCATGGGCTCTTGCCCATGAGCTCTTCTATAGATCTGCTCAATTTTTGTAGCATGTTTTTTGTTACCCAAGTAGCTTCAACAATTCGCTGATCCTTCCATTTGACCAAATACTGAAAGTACTCCTGTCCTCTAGTTTTCTTGAACACTTTCTTGTCCAAAATCCTTTCTAGCTGCAATTCCTTTGTTATAGGTAACTATTTTACCCAGTCAATTTCCTGTGTCTCTTGGTCTTCTTCTGTATCATCTGCAATTTCACCTTCATACTTGTACAAATCAACAACATTGAAAATTGGAGATATTCCAACATCAGGGGGTAATTCAATTTCATATGCATTTGCAGAAAATTTCCTCAATACTTTGCATGGTCCAATTTTCTTGAACTTCAATTTGTTATACTCCCTCTTTGGAAATATTTCCTTCCTTAGGTGTGCTAAAACCAAATCTCCAACTTCAAAGTTCACTTCTCTTCTTCTCATGTCTGCTCTTTTTTTGTACTTGATGTTGCTATCTTGTAGCTGTTCTTTCACCTGTTCATGTATTGCTTGTATTTCTGAAGCAAAATATTCTCCCTTTGCACTTCTCATCTCGCCCTTTCCCAAGCTTCTTAGCTCAGACACTCCTCTTGGATGCATTCCATAAACTATATGGAATGGACTCTGCCTTGTACTCCTGTTAGGTGAGTCATTCTATGCATATTCAGCCATACTTGATCCCACTGCTTTGGATTTTCTCTAGTAAGACTCCTTAAAAGATTACCCAAACTTCTGTTCACAACTTTAGTCTGTCCATCTGTCTGTGGATGATAGGTAGAACTAAAACTCAGTTTAGTTCCCAGCTTCTTCCATAGTTTCCTCAAAAAACGTCCAAAAAATTTGGAATCCCTGTCTAAGACAATACTCTTAGGCAACCCATACAATCTTACAATCTCCTTGAAAAACAAATTAGCAATGTGAATAGCATCACTAGTTTTATAGCATGGAAGCGAATGTGCCATTTTTGAAAATCTGTCCACTACAACAAAAATTCAATCATTTCCTCTTTGAGTCTTTGGTAAGCCCAAAACAAAATCCATACTTACCATATCCCAAGGCCTATTTGGAATTGGTAATTGAACATACAAGCCTGTGTTTTGGTTTCTTCCCTTTGCATATTGACAAACTTGTTTTCACATACTTTTCCCCTTCAAATCTCATTTTTGCCAAGAAATAAAATCTTTCAAATGTTCATAAGTCTTATCTATACCAAAATGTCCTCCAAGTCCACCACTATGTTTCTCTTTGATTAAATTCTCCCTCATAGAACAATTTGGTATGCAAAGCTGATTTCTCTGAAACAACAATCCATCTTGTAAGAAATAATCTGACCATTTATTCCTATCCATCAAAATAGGATTCTTGCAAGCTTCAAATGCCTCTTTAAAATCTAAATCTGTCTCATACAATTCTTTAAGAAAATCAAAACCCAACACTTGAATTTGACTCTCTTGAAATAATGTATTTTTCCTACTTAAAGCATTTGCAACTTTGTTTGATTGGCCATTTATATGCTTTAAGACAAAATTGAAGCCTTGAAGATACTCTACCCATTTGGTATGTTTCTGATTAAGCTTTAGTTGTTGCATAATATACTGCAATGCATGGTTATCTGAATAAAGTATGAACTCTTTTGACATTAGATAATGTCTCAATTTCTTCAATGATTGCACAACTGCATAAAACTCTTTATCATAAGAAGAATACTTCTTCTTTCAATCATTCAGCTTTTCACTAAAATAAGCTATAGGTCTATCCTCCTAACTTAAAACACCTCCAATAGCTTCTCTACTGGCATCACATTTCACTTGGAAAGGTTTACTAAAATCAGGTAGAATCAAAATAGGTTTTTCAGTGATCTTCTTCTTCAACAACTGAAAATTCTTTTTTGCTTCCGTAGTCCATCTAAATGGTTGCTTATCCTTCTTTATAGTCTCAACAATAGGAGCATTGATCTTACTAAAATTCTTTATGGATTTCCTATAAAAACTAGCAAGACCATGAAAACTTCTTACCTCAAAGATACTTTTAGGTGAGGGCCACTCCATGATTGCTTTGATCTTCTCTAGATCCATCTTCAACCCTTCAACAGAAATAACAAATCCCAAATACACTAATTCCTCTTTCATGAATGAACATTTCTTCAAATTCAACAATAACTTCCCCCGTTGTAGCCTTTGTAAGACATAATTCAAATGTCTCATGTGCTGCTCCTTAGACCTGCTGTAAACTAATATATCGTCTAGATATACTATTACAAATTTACCAATAAAATCTTTAAGAACTTCATTTGTGAGTCTCATAAATGTACTTGGTGCATTTGACAACCCAAAAGGCATTACTCTCCATTCATACAGTCCTTCATTTGTCTCAAAAGAAGTTTTCCACTCATCCCCTTCTCTTATCCTTATCTGATGATACCCACTCTTAAGATCTAGTTTTGTAAAATAATTTGCTCCACTCAAACAATCCATCAAATCTTCAATTCTAGGTAAAGGAAATCTATATCTGATTGTGATTTTATTGATGGCTCTTGAATCAGCAAACATTCTCCAACCTCCATATTTCTTTGGACTCAACACTGTTGCTACTGCACAAGGACTCAAACTCTCTCTGATCAGTCTTTTGTCAAGTAGTTCCTGAACCTGCTTTCTAACCTCTTCATTTTCTGTGGGAGTCATTTTGTAAGTTGCATTGTTTGGTAGATTTTCTCCTGGAATCAAATATATATGATGGCTAATCCTTCTGATGGGTGGTAACTCATTAGGCAAATCATCAACAATGAAATCACAATAGTTGTCCAACATTTCTTGAATTTCAATGGGTAAATTAGAAAATTTAGTAGAAGTCATTATTACCTTGGGCTTGCAAATTACAACAAAATTTACCTCATTTTCTTCAATCTGTTGTAAATATTCCTTTCCTCCTAGTAATAGAGTTTTTGGACCAGTCTTCTTACATGATGCATCCTCTTCTTTCATAGGCAGCAATGTATGATTGACACCATCTTTACCAAGCTTGTAGGTGTTTCTTTTCCCATCATGCATAGCTCCTCTGTCATATTGCCAAGGTCTCCCAAGCAATATGTGAAACACATCCATAGGCATCACATCACATACAATTTTATCCTTATATTTGCCCAACTGTAACCCCACTTCACACTGTCCATTCACTAACAACTGATGTCCCTTTTGTAACCATGACACCTTGAAAGGTGATGGATGCTTCATTGTCCTCAACTTCAATTTCTCTACCACTTCTGTAGAGACCAAATTATTAGTGCTGCCACTATCAATGATCATCTGACAACATTTCCCTCGAACCTTACACACTATTCTGAACAAAGTCTTGTGTTGTGATGGTTCAACTATCTCCTTTGTTGGCTTGAGCAAAACGTTATTGACTACCAAAGATTCTCCTCTCTCTGGTACATTTTATTCCTCTGTCACTGCTGTTTCTTCTTCCTCAACTTGAGCAACAATTGCATTCCTCTGACTTGTTCCTGCATTCTCTGGGCACTCAAAAGCTCTGTGTCCCAACTTGTTACACTTGTAACATCTAAATTCTCTTCCTCTTCCTTTGCCTCCTCTTCCTCTAGAAAAACTCCCTCTGCCACCTGCATCACCTCCTGTGATTGCATGCTAGTTTGAGCTGGTGCTGTAGATCTTCCTCTACCACCTTGACTTCCTTTTCCTCGGAAAGTACCTCTTCCTCTAGCAGACTGCGTGCTCATGAGTTTTTCTTCAGCTTTCAGTACCATCTAATAAGCTTCTTCTACTGTTTTAGGAGACAATATACTTATCTCATCTTGAATGTCCATCCTAAGACCATTCACATATCTAACCACCTTCTCATCTGTATCCTGAGTTTTCCTATCTCTTATACTTACTTTATAGAATTCCTCTATATATTCTCTCACTATCATAGACCTTTGTCTAAGATTCTACATCTATCTGAACAAGGTTTGCTAATAATTACTTGGTAAAAACTTACCTCTTAGCTTTGCTACCATCCTATTCCAATTTCTGATTGGTTGTTTGCTAAGACTCTTTCTTTCTGCCTGCACTTCATCCCACCAAAGTGCTACATGTCCTTTTAGCTTGGTGACATCAAACTTTACTTTCTTCTCATCTTCTGTTTCTTCATAATCAAAGAATTTCTCCATGTCATTAGTCCAATCTCTCAATTCTTCTAGATTTAATCCTCTGCATATATTGAAACCTCAATTTTTGGCCTAGCTATGGATCTCAACACTGATTGGAAGAATCTCATCTAAGGAGTAACTACTATAGTTTCCTCCTCTTCTTCAGTTTCAACCTCAGGCTCACTAACATCTCCATCATCTATATTTCTCCCTATTGTTAATGCTTCTAATCTAGCTTGCATCTGTGGCATAGCTTCCATCACCTCAGTGTTTGCAACTAGTCTTCCTCTTCTATCGTGTCCTCATCCTCTTCCAACTCCGAAAGCCATATTGGACTTTCTTCTCTTGCTTCTGAGATTCAATTCAGTGTCAATAGGTGGCTCTGATACCACTAATGGTGGCGGTCTGGGTACAGGTAGGAGTGTTAATCTCCCAAATTGTGGGACTATGTCTTCTACCTCTATTTGCAGGTGTAATTGTTGGACGAATGGGCTCCTTGTCATTCACTGACAACTTTTGAGCTTCCTCTAAGCTAGTAGACCCTTTCGAAATTCGGAGAGTTCCGCTAAACTTCCACTAATCCAGACCCGACGGAAACACAAACCACAGTTCAATAGAGTTTGGAATCCGCCCTTCTAAAGATTCATCGTCACTTCTCCACCATTGATATATTCAATATCCAACGGTCACATCACTTCCCGACTTCAAAACTTGCTCTTCATCTGTCAACTGTCGATCCCGCTCCACCAGATCTAACGGCTCACACGTATTTCGCCCGGTTAACTTGCACACTCCAATTTCACCCGAAGAGCAGTTTCCCTTTCTCACCTCATTGTTACATGTCACTGTGTGTGGAATTAGAGCCAACGGGGAATTACCATTTACGGCCTTTCCTCCGCCCGAAATCCACTTGTGGGTTTCTCCAACATGTTTCTAATCGTTAATCGTCAAGTAACTTCCTCGCCGAAACACCATAGATCTATCTGAACCGAGATCTAACGGTCCAAAATCAATCTCCACGCCACTGCATCCTTGGTCTTCCTCCGCTGATCTCGACCATCCGCTCCATGAGCCGACAAATGAAAATGAATCTTAGAGCTTAGTAACCAAGGACCACTAGGATTCTCTCCGGGTTTCCACACCGGTGAGAGACTTCAGAAATTTAAGAGAAACAAAGTTAAAAAAACACAGAATTTGACACAGTCAACACAATTTCATTCAATCTCACAGAGCACCAAATAAAATCTGAATTTCACAACAAACACAGAAGTTTCGAAGGAGATTATCCTTCGGGATTTGAAAGGGAATTTCTCATTCACATACACAGAGACTAAATTTTCCCAATTTATTGGATTTGCTTCAAGAAAGCCAATTTTCTTCAACAGTCAAAATCCTCTTACAATAGTGTGAAAATTACATAACTACTGGTTCATCCTAACAACCAGATCCTAATTCAAAGGCTAAAATTTATTGACCCTATCTATCTCGCGAGATATTCTCCTCGAGAATCCCCACTACAGTTAACTAACTAAAATTTATTACATCATGATCAAATCCTATATTCTAGCACTATGCTTAACTAGGAAAACATGGAAATTGGTGGCTAAAGGATCCCACTCCTTTGCCTGTAATATTTTTTTGTATTTTTGTAATAATTCCTCGAATTTGTCTTCAAGCCTTATTCTCCTGCATCAGTTAGATAGGCTACTTTATCCTCGCTTGGGAAGTTTAATTTGAAGACAATTATCATTCATATATGTTTAGGATAGGATGTGATCTACAAGGTACTGAATTCTTGTGATGATGATCCTTGTGGGGAGAACATTGTAGGTAAGAGGATTGAGTACAAAGCACTTCATCAAAGGTACAACTAGCCCTCTATATTCAAATATTCCAAGAAATATGTGAAGAGATGCAACAATTGTCAACACATGCAAAAACTGGTGTAGTAAGACGAGATGTCGTTACAACGACAATTGGTACTTGATCCCTTTACAAAATGGTATTTAATAATGTTGGAATAATCAATTCTCCTTACCGTCATAACTCTTACATCCTAGTATGCACAAATGATGTCACAAAATGGATGGATTCTAAGGAACTCATGACTGCAACTTAATAAGAATCAGTGGAGTTTCTTCACAAAGATATCTTCACTAGGTTCGGGATACCTCGGGAAATACTTACCGAGGGAGGATCTCAATTCATTTCAAGGCTCATTAAATAAATAATGGATACTTATAGGGTCAAACACAAGGACACAATGCCATACTATTCCTAGGTCAATGGATATGTGGAAGGGACGAATAAAATTATTGAGGCTATTTAACACCAAGGCTGTTAGATCACTCCTTAAGGATTAGGGTGACTAACTCCTTGAGGCTTTATGGGCCCACCAGATGACTTGGAGGACTACCATTGGTTGCACTTAGTATGAATTAGTATATGGGAAGAGAGTGCATTTTCCAATTGAGAAAAAGACCCAAACACTTAGAATGGATATGCAACTTGGAATAGACTTGTCTAAAGCTTATAAGTAGACAATCCTCCGTATTAATGAACTAGATAAAATTTGATAGGTTGTATTACACCAAACATCAATGATACAACATCATAGAGCTCAATGGCACAACAAGTTCATCTAGAAGAACATTTTTAAAGGTGGAGACTAGGCTTTGTTATCTAATTCCAATTTCAAAAATTTCAAAGGAAAGTTCCGCATTCGATGGCTCAAACCTTATGAGGTTGACACTATGTATGATAATGGAGCCATCAAACTTCATATAATTGATGAAGATAAAACACCCCTAATGGAAAAGAGAAGTAGGCTTCAGCTATATCATAGATCCCTATCAAAGGAAGCCTTCTTGAGGAAAATAAATGATGGATGGCTAGATAACAACTTGGATATTGTCTGTAAGGGAGAAATCCATGCTAGATGAATCATTCTCACATTCCGTTCTATTCCAAAAAAATAAAACATAATAACTACAATGTATGAAAACCCTTAGGGGCATAAACTGGGTGCATGTTATGTGCAATCTAGCCTATTCTAATAAAATAATGGACCTTCTACTAATGAAACTTATGGAATAATATTTGAATTACTAATAAATTGTTTTCTAGGACATGCAAGGGAACCTCAAGTTCCACAATTCTATTGCTACAACTTCATTGTTGCAACTCGAGCATTGCAACTTGAGTGCCACAACTCCATTGCTGCAACTTGAGTGCTACAACTCCATTGCTGCAACTCAATTACCACAATTCCATTATTGTAACTTGAGTGCTGCAATGCCATTGTTGTAACTCCATTACTAAAATTTGATTGTTGCAACTCCACTGCCACAAATTCATTGATTGATTTGGATGGGAACAACACTTGTTGTGACACCATGATCAGATCAGGATGAAACTTTGGCTCGATGCCCAAAGTGCTGTAAATATCATGCCAATGAGGATTGTAGTTGTCTTTTCGAGGCCAATACTACAACATGATGTAGGTATGCGACATAAAAACTCTTGCCACCAATCTAGAAGGAAGTGACCACTCATGGTAAGTTAAAAAGGTATGTTTCCTAACTACATATTGAATGGAACTAATTTGGCATAACTTGACTTGACCAATGATTTGATTGCATGAATTAATTGTTGCCACTAATGACTTATGACATAATCCTACCATCAAACAATCATTCCCTCATAATTGGAAACCACACCTCCAATTCCCCTTTAAAATGTTCATTAAACCTCGTTGCCACAAAATGACAGAGCTTTGATGATAGAGAAAAAAGATGGGAGGCTTATTGAATTGAAGGGATCCCACAAAGACATTGTTAATGTAGGCATATGACCACATTTGGCATATTTTCCATAATGGATGATGGATTGAGTATGTTCACAGGCTCTAGATATACGATGATGATGTAGTCTTGAAATTTTCCTTGAATTTTAGAGATAGTAAGTCTGTGGTAGGAGGGAAAATAGTGTAGGTGAATGAAGACATCATTGCATAAGTTACATGACAGTCAAAATGGGAAGCAGTGGTACTATAAGAGGAGGCCAAAATCATAAAGCATGGAATAAAATATTGAGCTTAGAGAGGTTTTTGTAGGGAAAGGCACTAGGTTTGATCAGAAATTGTTACCATATCCTTGGGGAGATGTAACCATAGTAGTACATAAGTATGTGTCACATGCAGGGTTCATTATGAGATAGTATACTTGAAATATTTGAGGTTGTTGGATCACCTGAGGTACGACATATTTATTAACATACCTTTCTTTCTTTGTAGAACACTTCAAACCATGATAAATATTGTTCAAAGGTACAACCACACCAGGGAGACCCTCTCACATCACAACTTCATAAAATTCCTAGTCGAGCATGCACTGTGTAGGGTAAGCCATGTCTAGAGTGATGTAGCAAAAGGAATCAATTAAAGAAGTAGTTGTTGCAACTCTACCTAAATATGTAGTCGCTAAAAGTCCACCAAAATTAAGCCTTTCTGCAACTCTGGAGGCTAAGACTACCACAATTCGTAAAGCTACAACTGAGAAATAACCTGCTACAATTATAATAGAAGAGGTCCTTTCTACAACTCCTATGGTAGAAGAAAACCATGCTCCATCTCCGAAACAAGAAGAAACCAACCATGAAAGTGATGTGGAAATTATTGGGAGCATGTTTCCAATGAATAGGTTGAGCTGAATGATAAAGTGGCCCATGTATGTGGCAACATATAGGAGAAAGAGGACAAGATACACCAAAAAGGAAGAGTTGATCCCAAATCCCGCAACTTAGGAAGAAAAGGAAGAAACCCCTGCTACTACACAAGAACCAACAAGGTTGGAAGAAAAAAATGAATATGTTGTAGCATAAGAGGAAGAAGCCTTTGTTGCTATACAAGTGAAAGTAAAGGAAATGGAGGAAGAAACCTTTGTTGCCACACAAGAATAAGGAGGGGTAATGGGAGAAGAAAATGACTTTAAGGGAATAGAGTTGGATGAAGAGATGGAAGATGAAACCCTTGCTGTAACATATGAACCAGTAAGGGTAAACCTAGCTAAAACCCTTTTTGTAACAAAAGAACCAACAAGGGAAAACAAAGTTGAAAATTTTGCTGCAACACAAGAATGAATAAGGGGAAACCTAGTGAAGGCCTCGTTGCAACTATGGAAATTGATATGGAACAACATGTAGAAGAATAGACTACAAAACCCAACACATCAACAAAAGTACACGAAGCTATTGCTAAACAAGAGTTGAAGGTTAGGAAGTAGAATAAAACAATAGGTATTCTTTTCTTTATGCCTTTGTATACATCTCCTCTTAGAAAAAATATAATGCTTGAAAGGAAAAATAGAAACCTGAAAATATTAATAAAACTATTAAGGAGTGGAATACGGGGAGATAGACCATTTAAAAGTTGGATTTCCTTGGTTAGCTAGTAGGTTTCCTTGTTGCAAAAGAAATAGGGGAACAACCTCTTCTAAAGGAAAGGGATACAACCAAAGAAAAATTACTTAAGAAAGAAACCCAAGACAAGGTTATTCAAACATAACAAAAAGGTCCTGGGATGATAGAACATGCTATTCAAAGAAATCCCATTGTGATGGAGTATCAAGAAGTCCAAGTGAACCTCCTAGACCATTGGGAGAAAGCTAAAGAGGATTGGTGTAAAGGAATACAACTTTATACAAGGAAAAATTAATGCCCAACAAAGAACACCAGTAGGTTGTCAGGAACCTCAGAGATAGATGGGTTGTGAAATTAGAATTCCATAGATCCAGATGGGATCAATGGAATAATGGAATGAAAAAACAGACCAAGAAGACTACCAAACTCTATAAATAGGTGGATAAGCTAGAATTTGAGAAGATCTATCTTGGGCTATTAGTGGAATCTGCGCTTAGCTACAAATCTCTTTCCCTGTGTAAAACATGTACTTGGAGAAATACTTCATGTTCTAGAGGAAGATTCTAATGAAATCCAATCCATATGAGATCATATCCCCAAGTACATTCGTGGAGGCTTATTATTCACGCATCAATGAACAAAATAACTTACTGTGTGATCTCTACCAACAAAACATTTTATCGCATCATGAACACATCTAGAACCCTAATCATTTTGTAGGGGATGTTCAATTGAGCTTTTGCATATTTCTTAAACAACCACATTGATTGGAAAATTGCTCATTAGGGGGTTAAATACAATTTTAAATGCAATTTGTGGGTTATAAGGGAGTACTATAGACCTAAGTATGTCCTCCTTGTACATTATAGATGGGTAAACTCCCCAAGACATGTAAAATTTATATCCTAGAATAGGAAAAAGGCCATTGAACATTGCAAGGAACATATTAAAATACCATCAAGGATAACTATAAACGGGTGTATTGGATGTTGGGAAAAATCCATAGAAGATATATGTAGAAAATATCCATTCAAACACCTCAAAATTGTAGTGGCTCTAAAGGGAGTATACCAATACCTTAAGTGTATGGAGAGTTGTGGAAACCATTAGGTGTCCTCAACTTTCACCACCCAATGATCTAGTTGCCTTCAACAAAACACGAGAAAGACTACACTAATTCCAGAAAAGAAGAACTTCCCTATTGAAGGGAAGTTGATAAAATGAAAGGCTATTATTATGCACATGAGTCATTGGAGTTTGATTATAGTGTCAATGGCCTCCATGGGTGATGCAATAACTCAAACTTGGACTGATTGTTAGTTGCATAGGTACATATAATAGTTTTGGATGAGGGAGATGACAAATGCCCAAGTTTGCATATTTTTAGCACCCGCCTAAGACCTTTTTGCACACATTTTTCCCATTTTCATCTTATCCAAACAACCATTTTTCTCATGAAGATGCATTTTGGTCAAGGTACATTTATACTGGTAATATTACATTTTAATTCTCATTCTTATGTGTTTAAGGAGATAATTACCTTTCTATGCTATCCAATGGTATTCGAAAAGCATAGATGGATAGGTACCTTTAAATAGGAGCAGGACACAAGCATTGTAACTCACCATCGATATGTCGTTGCAACTCATTGCTATGATATAGGTGCTACTACAAATTGTGGTTCTAGTATAGTGCTACAATTATGAAGTGTTGCAAGTTTGAAGTGATACCACTCATGATGAAACTTTGAAGTGTTGTGAGTCATGTTGGGACTCCTTATTGTTGCATTTCACACAACAATGTTGCTACAACTAACATCAACACTGTTGTTGCAATTCACTCCAGAAACCACTGCTACAACTTTAATTCAATTGACAATTTGGGAAAGTTGCTAGAATTCTAGAAAAACGGTACATCATATCATCTCATCTTCACATCTGTCTCTGATAGATAATCCAAATCAATGAACCAACCAATTTCCTAAAGAAGAAAGTGATAAAGGAAATCAGTCGCTCAACAAGGGAAGCATGACCTAACTTCCACTTGTCACATAGATGAATCTTTGATTATCCATTGAATCTTTGACTTATTTTAGAAATTTGATAGTATGTATAAAATACCATGCTAATAAAACACCAATATATGGAGATATTCTAAGAGAAGGAGAGAATCAACTACTCTATAATTGTAATTTGAATTTCTATAGTATAATATTTTGTTTTGTTGCAATTCAAGTTGATGGTGTGTTGATTGATTACCAGTTTCCTTTTCCTAAAACCAGTGCCTTGCCTAAGGAGGTAGGGCCCTGTTGACGATACTAGAACTTCCAAAATTCAGGGGATATCCTCGATATGAAGTCCCAAACAGACCTCACACCGTTTGGTGTAGGAGTCCCATATGTTATAAAGGCCCAGTTGCCGAATCCTTAAAGATTTGCCTCAGCTCTAGTTATCAGCACAAGGGAGTGATGCAATGTTGTCTTCGAAAAGCAAGGGAAGTGTGCCCGATGAGTTTGCAGTGCAAATGTGTCAAAGTTCTTTTACTACAAAGGGGGAGAGAAAAGTGAGTCTCTAAGTGAGAGGTAATAGTACCACCCTAGGAAGAGACACACATGAACAAGAAAGGTCCATCTAACATCTAGTGGAATCGTTCACAACAGATTCGACGATCGTTACAACCAATAGACAAGGAAATATTTGTCTAATATCACGCAGAATATTCCACAAGGATGGGACAATGATAAACACCATTACACCACATTCTCAATAAGATAAGCACTAAAATAACCGAAATAGTTCAACTATCTAAGTACATGTGAAAGAAAACATGAAATACAAACATCCACAGAATAGTCTTACAAACATTGATAGTCCATGAATGAAGAACATGTTGACCTGAAAAGGATTATGTTACTAGGAAAAATTTCCAAGACACGTGTTTACTATGTGCATCACTAGCCCCAGTAGTGGGACATTAGATCCACTCCTTTCTCCTCAAAGAACTAGCTGATCTCTATGATTCTTTGCGGGAGGATCCAAGGTGAAAATTCCTTTGCTCATACAATGAGGGGGCATATATAGCCAAAGGGGTGATGCTAACACCTTGTGACTCTTTGACTAACTTCATGACTCTTTGAATTCCTATGACTTTTAAACTTACATGAATCTTCATATTCATGTGTCTCCTTTGGAATTCCACTTTACAATACATTTGAATAAAATATACATGGTCCAAAATAATGGTGTGGCATATGACCACTCATGCCATGACATGAAGTGACACTGATGACATGGGCTGCTTGATGATGTGGCAATGTCAACTCAATGTTGCTGCTAAGTGCTGGATGTATTCTTGGATATGCTTTCTCTTCACCTCCGCATGGATTGATGATGCATAGTCTTCAATGGTCTTTTAGTCTTGGACGTGGTTGCAAAATTGTGTCCCTTTGCTTCTTCTTGATTGATCCACTTGTGAGTTTAGTTTTAAGGGAGTCTTTAAGCATGCTTCCCTCCTTCTCCTTCTTCATCATCTCGCCATGACTTGATACTATACCTGTTCCTGCAATTCACTCATGATGGATGACACCAATCCAAAAATACCCTAGTCTAAGATGATGCATTCCTATCCATGAACTGAGCTTGGGACAAGTCACAGACTAGGGGAAAGGGCCCATTGATTATGCATCATGTAGTTCCAGGAGATAGGGGGAGATCTTGGGCTCTAAGATTTCGCAATGTGTAGCTAAGGGAGGCTTGAGAGATAGAACTGTGTAGTTTCTGGAGGCAGTGGGGTTTGACTGAGGGAAGATTCATTGGAGGAATCTTCTACGCAGTTCTAGAGAGCAAAGGAGGCTAGGATTTTTCACACCGCTTAGTTCCAGTAGGCAAGGAAAAGGATTTAGGATTGAGGATGTGAAATGCATAGTTCAATGTTGTTTGGGAGACACAACTGCGCAATTCTAGAGGTCAAGGGAGAATGCTGGGTTCAGGAATTGCACAGAGCAAGAGCCCTGGAGGCTACGGACTAGACACTGCATAGTTCCAAGAAGTAGGGTCACATCCTAGAGGGTTGAGACTGTGTATTTTGGAGTTTAGTCGGGGTTCAATGAAGCTGAGTTTCCCGATCAGGAAGGTTTTCCGAAAATTGTTGTATGGGATGTGAGATGGACTTATTATGAACTTTGACTATGATCACACAGTCAGCATAGTTTGGAGACAAAAAAACATATATCATCAAGACTTACAAACAAAGAAATCCCCTCTATGTGAATGCCTCATAACAAGATATGATAAGTGTGACCCTTAAGATAGGCTTTAGGATGATTGTGACGAAAATTGTGCGACAAGGCTCAAGTCTTTGTGTATGGATGCGAAAAATGTTTACATGGTTGGGATAACTCAAATACACAAAGACTGACCTTCGAAACCATCAGAAAAGGATCAAAAACATTTTACAATAATCAAGCATATTAAAATATGATAGTTAATTGAACATGCAAAAGGGACCAAAGAACTTTGAGGAAGCTCATGAAATGAGCTCTAGTGTTTGCAACAACAAATGAAAAGACCAAGGAAGGCTTTGAAATTTGAGTGTAAGCCAAAATTTTGGAGAGTGTTGCAGCGAATACAACACTTGGAAAAACACTGGTTGAACTCTGACTTCTCTGTCTTAGTTAACTTCTTCTATACAGGGCCTTGGTTCTTCAGGGAGTATTGATTCATCGTGCAGATTACTTTGGCCTTTCCACTTACCCCATGAACAAACATGGTCCCCTCTATACCTTCTCAGTTGAACACAACATAATATTCAACACAATCACAATGTTTCGAGTTGGGAAGGGTAGTGTAGCTCGTGAGCTTAAGGTTTTTAGAGTATAATTTTTCTATAGAAAATCTTGTAGATTCACAAGCTCATGCAATGTACTAAAGAAAAATACAAGAATATACTTCTACTTTAAACTAGTGGAAGCCAATACGATGAAAATAATAATCGAAAAAAGGAAGATAATCAAGTACACATAACACAATAAATATCCAGGGAAAGCCACAACTCAAAACCCCATTATAGGTATTGCATATATTAGAAATCCAAGATGATAATACAATTCTTGTTCTCACAAGAACAATCCCAGCACTCAGTATAATCAATCCTCAACTCACAAGCAAGCTCTTGGCAAACACTTACTCAATTCTGCAACTCTCCAAGTCCCTATTTCCTTGCGTAATTCCTATGGTTGATTAGCCCATATTAATGGGAAACCAGTGCATCCAAAACTATGCAATCCCTTCTAGGTTCAGTTCCTGATTACATGCATGATCTATACAACTTAGTAAATCATACAACTGATAGTACAATGTCCCTGCACTCTAGTCTCAACTAGGTCTTTCTTAGAATCGACATGCACAAGTTTATGATGAGGGAATCTTCAGTTAATTGGAGTATCACTAGTTAATGCATTAGTGCACCAACTAATTGTTAACTCACTATTAGTTCCTCAAACAGTTTGGAACTAATTTAACTGAACTTAACTTAGTAAACTAAGTTATCTAATTACAGCTCACAATTAACTCATCCTGGACCCCTATAATATAGGGAGAACATGTACATCACTTCAGAAAGGCTTCCAAATCAAAATTCTTAAGCTAATTAAAATTAATTAACTATTTACAAGTTTCTATGAGAATAGAATTTGATTTTAATTCTCAATTTAATTCAAGGAAAAATTAAACTTGAATTTCTTGTTGCCATTTCTCAACATTCCCTCTCAACAGGAAAGGTATTATCAGTGACCCCAATCCTGTCTCTGTGAAACTCGAATTTACATATTGACAATGCCTTTATCAAAATGTCAGCATCTTGCTCCTATGTGGGAATGTACTCTAACAACATAATCTGCCTCAATAAAAAATCTCTAAGATGATGATGTCAAATATCAATATGCTTGGACCAATCATGAAAAACTAAATTTTCATAGAGTTTGATACAACTCTGATTATCGTAGTAAATCACAGTTTTATCAATCTGTTGACAAAACAAACCAACCAAGATCTTCCTCATCCAGATGGCCTCACATGTTGCCTGAATCATAACCATGTACTCAGCCTCTATCGAACTGAGTGCAACCGATCTCTGTTTCCTGCTGTACCAAGAAACTGTCATTGAACCAATACTAAATATCCCTCCTAATGTGCTCTTCCTATTGGATGGACTCCCCGCCCAGTATGCATCGGTGAAGCCTTGAAGCTTCACTCCCTGTGTCCATATGTACCATAATCCATACTGAGAAGTGCCCCTGAGGTATCTCAAAACATGCTTTGTAACCTTCCAATACAACTTGATAGGCCCAACCACCACTTGACTAAGTTGGTTAATTGCATAGCACATATCTCGTCATTTTTCAAAAAGTAGATGAGTGAACCCACAAGATGCCTATAAATAGTGGCTTCCACTACTTCCCTTGAAGTAGCATCCTCCTTCCTCTAGTTACCTACTAGAGGAGTCTACATGGGTTTGTTGCTTTCCATGAGGAATCTCTTGAGTATCTCATTGGAATACTTGCCCTGAGACACAAACAACTCCCCATCTCCCTGCCATACCTCCATGCCAAGAACATAATGCATGACCCCCATGTCCTTCATCTCAAACTCTCTTGAAAGGTCCTCCTTACAATATTTGATCAACAGATCATTACCTATCAGTATGAGATCATCAACATAAAGTAAAATGATCAACAACTTACCTTCCACCACTATGTGGTATAGGTTTGCATCTGTTTCACTCTTCATGAAGCCCAACCTGGTGAATTAGCTATCTATCCTAGTGTACCAAGAACGGGGTGCTTGCTTCAGCCCATACAACAATCTCTTGAGACGGCACACATGCGACTCATGGTCAAAGGTTTTAAAACCTTTAGGCTGCTCTATGTACACCTCTTCCTCAATCTTGCCATTAAGGAAGGTTGTCTTCACATCCATCTGATGTATCTTCCAACCCATCTGTGCTGATAGTGCCATTATAAATCTGATTGACGAGTACCTTGCAACACGAGAAAAGGTCTCATCATATTCAATCCCCTCTACCTGTGAAATGCCATGGACCAAAAATCTAGCTATGCTTCTCCACGCTACCATCTACAGCTTTATTTACCTTGTAAAGCCAATGGGAGCTCACCACTAACTTGTCCTTTGGTCTCGAGACCACATCCCAAAAACTGTTATGAACTATGGAGTCATACTCCTCCACCATGGCATCAACCCAAACTGACTGCTGCACTACTTCCTTAAAGGAATATGGTTCTGTCACAACACATTTTCCCATAAGAGCCATGTATCTAGTGTACCTCTCAGGTGACCTCCTCTACCTACGCTGAGAAGTGGGTGCTCCCACATTCTCCCATGCATCATCCAACAATCTGTCAGCCTCTCTGGTGCACTTTATTCCCTCTTTGGAAGACTCTGCCTGAGTGGATGTCTCCACTCCTAGATCCTCTACATGTGGCTGCTCCACATCAATCTGAGGCTCCTCAACCTTAGGAGCTAAAATCTCCTCATCCACATGTAGCTCAAGCTCCCTCTCAAGGGAAACTCACATGGCCTTCTCCTCATCGAATCTGACATCCCTGCGAACCACTGTCATCCTACTGGTTGGCAAGTACACCCGATAGTTGTGAGGTGTATCAGTGTACCCCACAAATATCCATAACTTTGTTGTCAGATCAAGCTTCTTCCATGCATATTTGTTCACATGGAAATATACCGATGACCCAAAAATATTGAAGTGACCAACATCTGGCCTCTTACTGAAATAAGCCTCCTCTAGTGTCTTCATCTCAAGTATCTGATGTGGGCTACAGTTCTGAACATAAACAGTTATGTTGCATGCTTCAGCCCACAAATGTAGTGGTAGGCCCTGATCATGCAACATTTCCTTCACTACCCCTACTGTGCTTTTGTTCTTCCTCTCCACCACCCTATTCTGCTGAGGGTTATCAGGTGCCATCAATGTTATGAAACCAACTCACAAAAAGATAGAAAAGAGAGATAAATTCCTTAGAATTGAGCCTCTTCGAGGGGGAAACCTCCTTTACACTACACAAATGAAACATTCTTGGATGATACAAATGACAAGACCTCCTTTCTATATATAGGAGTCTAAGGGGTCATAATATAATCAGATCCGACATAACAATAATAATGTAAGGGCACAACAATAACAATAGTGGGCTTCTATGGGGCACAATAATAACAATATGGGAACTACATGGGCACAACAATATAATAAGGGGGTTGCACTAATAACAATAAGGGGTTAGACTAGTAGTATATGGACCTAACATGCCCCTCTCCTTCAAAAAGTGTTGTCCTCAACGCTTGAGTAGTTTTGGATGCTTCTGTATAAAATTCTTGTCCTTCCATGTGGAATCTTCAGCGGGTAAGTTCTTCCACTTGATGAGATACTCTGAAATTGATCAATTTCGTAGCTGTTGGGTTCTTGTTTCCGTGACTGCTTCAGGTTCAAATATGATTTTTCCTTCCTCGTCAAGTTCTAACAACATTGTTTGAACTGGGACTTTGTCACCTATAACTTTATTTGAGCATGAACCATAGAAAAATCGGGGCACTCGAGAAGATGCAGGAAGCTCCAATTTGTATGCCATGGTACCAATCTTTTGCAGCTCTTTATAAGGACCATAGTACTTTTGTGATAATTTATTATCCTTCTTAGCTTGCTTGAGGGACATTTGTTTGTATGGTTGTAGTCGTAAAAATACCCAGTCACCTATGTCAAAACTTATTTTGCTGGGATGTTGATTTGCCTGTTGTTTCATTCGATTTTGTGCCAAGGTGAGGTTATCCTTTAAAAGTTGGAGAACTTGTTGTTGATGCTCGATGTGATCTTTCACTACTTGAACCTTTTTCTTCTTGATATGTCCTTTTATCTTGAGAGTTTGAGGAGTGGTAATTCCTTCCAATGCATTACAAGGTATGGTCAGACTCATTTCTTCTTTCTCTGGGGTTGGTTTCTCGTGAGTATCATTTTCTTTTAACGTTTCTTGATCCTTTTCTTCTTGATATTTCACTACTTCAACCTTCTTCTTCTTGATATGTCCTTCTATCTTGAGAGTTTGAGGGGTGGTAATTCCTGCCAATGTAGTACAAGAGATGGTCGGATTCATTTCTTCTTTTGCTAGGGTTGGTTCTTGGTGTATATCCTCTTCTTTTGACGTTTCTTGTTCCTTTTCTTCCTCCTCTTCACAGTCTATGTAAAATAATTTCTTCTCAGCACACTTATGACCTTTAGAGTATTTGTTATCACAAATGTAACAAACCCCTTTTCCTCTTTTCTCTTCCAATTTTTATGGTGTAAACCTTGTAGGTTGTGGAAGGCTAGGAGCAAAAACACTTCCATATTTATAATTTTGAGTGGTGGGATTCCTTGTTTCCGTAATTCTGCTTTCAATTTTTCTTGCCAACCTGAATGGCTTCTCTAATGAATTAGGTTCCCAAAGACGAACCTCATGTTGAATGTTATCCTTTAAAGTCCCTATGAAGACATCAATCCTTTGCTTCTCTGGAATATCATTTACTCTTATATTCAATTTTTTAAAGTCCTCAATGTGCTCTGCCATTGAACCCTTTCGTTTGAGATTTATCAATTGGCTAAAGAAGGTGTTTCTCTTTGTATCCTCATAATGTGCTATCATTTACTCTGTGAAAATTGACCACATGACAAGTGGTTTATGAGAACAAAGCCCTTCATACCATAAAAATTGATTTGGTTCTAAATATAAAGATACAATACATACCTTTTATAACAGTTGCACCTCATGTAGATCAAAATATTGTTCCATCTGTAGTATCCAATTTACCGGATCCTTGCCATCAAACTTCCTCATATCGCCTTTTCTTGATTTTAGGAGCTCAATGTTGAAACAACTATAACTCTGTAATTTCAGATCTCCCAAATCTGAAATTACGATTTGCGGTGTCCCTCTGCGTCCTCTTTCCAATGCCACCAGTTTGATCGAAATTGGATTCTCCAAGAAATCTTTATGCACAATCTCCCAATATGACCTGATTATATACCTTTTAAGAAGAGTGAATTTGTACGAAGTTCCACGTGTCATTGTTTCAGTCTTTAGACCTGAAACTGATACACAAATATCTACAGGCCATCCTCCTTCTGTAACTTCTTATGAAACTTCAATCTGATGCTCAGAAATAAAGTTATGACGGTTTTCCCAAGGTCACCTGTTTGGAATGTAATTCGGGAGTCTGCAAAAACCCTAACTTCCTTAGATCATATCTCCAAAAATATAGCGATACAAGATCTGAAATTTGGAACCTAGCTTCAGAACTATTTCGGTTCAAACGGGTTTCTTTTTCACTTATGAAACATTACAGAAAAAAAACGTTATAGCGAAAATTGCACAATGACCTTTTTTGGAGTAGGGAAACCTAGAATCCAAAACTCTGATACCAAATGTTATGAAACCAACTCACAAAAAGATAGAAAAGAGAGATAAACACCTTAGAATTCAGCCTCTTTGAGGGGGAAACCTCCTTTATATTACAAAAATGAACAATTCTTGGATGATACAAATGACAATACTTCCTTTCTATATATATGAGTCTAAGGGGTCATAATATAATCAGAGCAAACATAACAATAATAATGTAAGGGCACAACAATAACAATAGTGGGCTTCTATGGGGCACAATAATAAAAATATGGGAACTACATGGGCACAAAAATATAATAAGGGGGTTGCACTAATAGTAATAAGAGGTTACACTAGTAATATAGGGACCTAACAGTCAACTCCCGTTTAATCCCTTCCGTTGCACATAAGTTCTTAAACTTGTTTGAAGCATACTCACCACCATTATCACTTCATAGAGCTTTAACCTTCTTTCCTGACTCTTTCTCCACCAATGCTTTAAACTCACAAAACTTTGTGAAAGTTTGATCCTTTTTCTGCAGAAAAATATCCAACATTTATGAGAATAGTCATCAACAAAGATAACATAATACTTGTGTTTGGCCATGGATTTTGTCGAGAATGGTCCACAAACATCTTAATGGAATTGCTCTAGAATAGCCTCTGCTCAACTGTCTCTGTCATGAAAGGAAGACTTGGTGTATTTTCCCAAGGTACACCCCTTGCATGTATCAACTTTCTCAATTGTACCTTTGGGAAGACCGATAGAGATCTGTTGCAATATATTCAAAGCCCCATGATGCATGTGGCCCAATCACCCATGCCACAACTCGCTAAAGTCTAAGATCTGCATCCTTTCTTCTTTTGAGCTCAAAGCAGCACACTCCTCTACCTCCAAATTATAGAGATTCTTCACCCGAACCCCTGTCTTCTTTACTTGACCCGTGGCTATGTGTTGAAGGAATGCCTTTCCTTTCAAGAAGATCACATCATATCCTCTATCCTCAAGCATGGAAATGGATACCAAGTTCTTCTTCAGCCCGGGCACATACATAACATTCTTCAAGGTGATTGGGTCCCCATGCTCCCTCTGAAAATTAATCGTGCCCAATCCAGTAACTCTATTCCCGTTGTCATGCATCTCGATATGCATCTAGAGATCTTTCTCCTTCAGGTCATTGAATGACGCTTTGTCTCCAATCATGTGGAATGAGGCAACTATTTGTCGCCAGTCATGTGGAATGAGGCTCCACTGTCTAAGTACCATACACTTCCCATCATTGATGACACCATGCATGCAATGAGGGAAAAGTCCAATTTAAATTGAGAGGCTAAAGCCTCACCCGCCACTCCTCCTCGGGACTTCTTCTTGGACTTCTTGAGTGGATAATTTGTAGAAAAATGGCCCAACTCATGACAATGAAAGTAATTAAATTTCTTCATGTATTTCTTCTTACCTCCATGATAAGAGTCAAATTTGGAATGGGAAGCTTTCCCTTTCCCCTTCTTCGCCTTAATCGCTAAGGCACAATTCTCTTCATCATTAGTCTTTGATGAAGATCCATCCCTGGTGTTCCTCCTGATATCCTCCTGCATCAAATCCGACCACAGTTGTTCCCAATCTGGCAGCTTCTCTCGACCATTGACAGAGTCTTGACAACTATGTGAACTCTTTAGGAGTCATAGAAGAGAAAGACTCACCATATCTTCTTCGGCAACTGTCATTCCAACACTTCCAAGTTCATTGCAACATTGAGTGAACTTGGTCAAGTATTTTGAAATAGTCTCATCTTTCTCCATTTTGATTTTTCGAAGTTTGTCCTTCAGTGGAAATTTCCTTTTGTCACTGCTATTCCGATACAAGTTTGTCAATGCCTTCCACATAACATACGGAGTTTCCTTTCCATGGAGACTCGAGACAATGTGGTCTTGAACTCCCTCAAGGATTATTCGTGTTGCTTTCACCACACACTTCTTCCATTCGGTCAAATTCTTTGCATCCGATGCTGCTTGCTTAGGAATTTCTTGATCAACAATTTCCTTCAAGCCATTATGCTCTAGCACAGCCTCCATTCTATCCCTCCAGGCTATATTATGCTCTAGCACAACCTCCATTCTATCCTTCCGAGCTATAAAATTCGAGCTGCCTTCCAAGGCATACTCGTGCCGCAAAACGTAGAATGCCATCTGCTGATCTTGAAGTATGTATTGCAAATTCGAATTTCCCCTGTAACCCAAAACTCAAAACTTTGAAATTTTCTCTAGTATATTGTTCTCACCTCTAATACCATGTATAAAATCTTGTAGATTCATAAGCTCATGCAATGTACTAAAGAAAAAGACAAGAATATACTTCTAAGTTCAACCTACGGAAGCCAATAGATCGATGAAAACAATAATTGACAAGAGGAAGATAATCAAGTACACATAACACAATAAATATCCAGGGAAAGCCACAGCTCAAAACCCCACTATTTGTATTGCATATATCAGAAATCCAAGATGATAATACAATGCTTGTTCTCACAAGAACAATCCCAACACTCAGTATAATCAATCCTCAACTCACAAGCAAGCTCTTGGCCAACACTTAGCCAATTCTACAGCTCTCCAAGCCCCTATTTCCTTACACAATTCCTATGGCTGATTAACCCATATTAATGGGAAACTAGTACATCCAAAACCATGCAATCCCTTCTAGGTTCAGTTCTTGATTACATGCATGATCTATACAACTCAGTAAATCATGCAATTGATAGTACATTGTTCCTGCACTCTAGTCTCAACTGGGTCTTTCTTAGAATCGACATGCATGAGTTTCTGATGAGGGAATCTTCAGTTAACTGGAGTAGCACTAGTTAATGCATTAGTGCACCAACTGACTCTTCACTCACTATTAATTCCTCAAACAGTTTGGAACTAATTTAACTGAACTTAACTCGGTAAATTAAGTTATCTAATTACAACTCACAATTAACTCATCCTAGATCCCTATAATATAGGGAGAACATATACATGACTTCAGAAAGACTTCCAACTCAAAATTCATAAGCTAATTAAGTTAATTAAACTTAATTAACTATTTACAAGTTGCTATGAGAATAGAATTCGATTTTAATTCTCAATTTAATTCAAGGACAAATTAAAATGAAATTTCTTGTTGTCATTTCTCAACACTTTCATCTCTATTGTTTCTCCGATGCCAATAGTCTTGGAAAGTACCCCAGTGAAGTCACATAGGAACAAAAACATTGCTCTATTGCCAGTGAGCCTAGACAGTACCCTGATGAAGTTGCTTGCTTCACCTCTCTGCAAAGGAAGCCTTTCTCTTCTTTCACCTTTATTTATTTATTTAAAGATAACCGTGCATTTGCACTTATTTATTTTGGGAAGGAAGAGGGATCCCGACTTATTGAGAGCAGCAGAGGTTGTTCCTCCATAAAAGCATATAGAGTCCTCTGATTTAGGTTTTCTTGTTTAGATTTTTCCCCTTATTTGTTTCTACTAGGTGGATAAGCTTGAGAAGACCAAAGTAGAAAGCCCGAGTATAGGCATGAGGTTTTCGGACTAGACATAGGTTCATGGTTGGACCAAAAATATCCTTACGGATGGATCATATTTTCTGTTGGAACTTCATCGCCCAAAATATGTAGCCAACACAAGGAAGACATATAGAAATCTAGCTAAATGTTGAAGTGTCACAAGCCTCTTTAGTTTAGCCACACACACACGTAGAAGCTTCAACATATGCAAAATACTTATTCACATGATGACAACCAAAACAAAATTAAAATAGAAAAACAAACAACAGGGAACAACCAAAAAAGACTATGTACATAGTGAAGGGAA
Organism: Pinus tabuliformis; assembly: GCA_031772625.1. Classification (NCBI taxonomy): domain Eukaryota; kingdom Viridiplantae; phylum Streptophyta; class Pinopsida; order Pinales; family Pinaceae; genus Pinus; species Pinus tabuliformis. The sequence goes on from CM062809.1 coordinate 19,697,082, forward strand.
AAGCTCTAGATTTTCATTGAAAGTATTGTTTCAAGTCTTGGCCGTTGACAGGGATAGAGTAAATCTTCTCGTTAAGTGATTGAAGACGATATGTTTGTTGGACAAGATTTTCTTGTACCTTGAATGGCCCAATCCACAGGGACTGAAACTTAGTGTGCTGTCTTTTGTCCTCGTGAGATTTATCCCACTTTAAGACTAAATCACCCACACCAAAGCTTCTTTTTTCTGTAGACTTCTTGTCGAACCATCTCTTGATATGACTTTACTGATGTAAAAAAATTTCTTTGGCTTTCAACCTTTCTTCCTATAGCTTGTGAAGAGTGTCCATCCTACGTTGAACTAACATACATAGCTTGCCTTGGGACTCTTGCGACAGTTGGAGAGTGAGCAAGTAGATATTCAGCAGGAGAATGGATTCTTTTTCGTACACCAAAAAGTAAGGTGAGGTGTTCAGGGAAGGTTTTTACATGACTTGGTCAGCCCATAAGGCATTCACCAAAGCAAAGCGCTAGTTTCGCTGTTAAGAGAATATGGAATTTTTGATGATGCGGATAAGGTTGTTGTTCGTGGATTTAGTAAGACCATTCCCTTGCAGATAGTAATTAGTTGAATGCTTCAATATAATACCATTTTACAATGAAAAATCATAAAGTCTTAACAATGAAAAGTATGTTTCATTGTAAAAAACAAGTGAAGTAGGAATGCCAAACCTGGAAGTGATGTCCAGTTGCATAAAGCTGATGACTTCCTGACCGTTCACTTATTTGAGACGAATTGCTTCTGTTCACTACGTAAAATAGTCAGTAGTAGTTAAGATGTAGCGATGCTTCTTTGATGAGTGAAGGAAAATTTTCCCAATGATGTCCAAGCCCCACTATTGAAAAGGTTCTTCCACTGCAATGGGCTATAGTGGGGTTATTGACTTCCTGTTTCTGTCGGCACACCTTTGATAGATCGGGCACTTGCACGCATAACCATGAGCATATTTGAATAATGTGGGCTTATAAAAGTTTACACGCATAACCTTATGTGTTGTGGTGTTGCTTGCAAAGTGTGCCTCTAGACTCTTGATAAATACTCTTGAACATCACCCCATGCACCAATTGAGAAGATAATGCTTTAAGTCGAAGTGACCTCTTTTTCCCATGTGGAAAAGTGAGAGGGCATTGTGCAATACTCAAGGTATTGGCACACATCCGTGTACCAAGATTTTAATCTTGTAGTGGGGGAAGCTCACTCAATGTTATACATCTCAATCTCTTTCTCCCATCCAACGAGCTCTTCTTCTTCCTCTTTCGCATTTACTACTTCTGCTGCTAGTTGGAAAAGACCATGACCCTTGACTGTGTGAACTGGCTTGATTTCTAGATCATACTCTTGTAACCTGGTCATCCAGTTCGCTCTCCTTTCACCCAGCTCTTGTTGAACAAGCAATGATCTAACTGTTGGGTGTGGAACAAAGATAACATAATGGTTCTTCAATAGATAGGGCCTAAAGTGCTTTACCACCTTGTACACTACATAAGCCTGTTTGTCCACGGTGGGGTAGTTAAGATCTGGTCCTTGCAGACTTGCGCTCATGAAGGAGATAGGTCATTCATTGTTCAATTCATCCTTCTGAGTGAGTACAACAACAAGAGAGGTATCAAAAGAAAAAGTGTAGAGCAAGAAGTCTTTATTGAAGTCTAGGATGTACAATGCAGGTGCTTTTGCTATAGCCTACATGATACGAGAAAACATGTCCTTTCCCCTTTTATTCCATTTATAGACTGCATCCTTCTTTACCATATCTTGTATTGGTTTAACAATCTGGGCATAGTCGAAGATGAACTTGTGGAGGAAGTTGATCTTCCCCAAGAAAGACTGCATGGCTTTCTTATTCACTGGGAAGGGAATCTGTGTGATTGTCTTGACCCTATCTGGGTCTACCTTGATCCCACTTTTAGCAATGATGTGTCCCAAGAGATTACCTTTAGACACTACAAAGATACTCTTCTTGGATTCAAGGATATCCTGTACTTGCGACATCACTCAAAAATCTTCTTCAAGTGGCATAGGTGGCCTGACCTCTGTTTAGAGAATAATGTTATATCATTATGATAGACCACCATTGTCTACCCAACAAGCATTCGGAAGGTAATTTCCATTGCACATTGGAATGTTGCACCAACATCTATTAGCCTAAACGACATTCGTCGAAATGAAAACGTGCCCCTTCCAAAAGTTTTCTTAAGTCTGTCAGTGTTTGCAACTAGAACCTGGTTATATCCTAAATTATCCGTTTAGGAGAGAAAAAATTTCGAAACCCGATACTGTTTGCATTATTTTCTCCATGTAAATCTACACATAGGTGGATCTCCCTGGACTTCTTCCTTACAGGGACCAAATTTGACACCCACATCAAGTGTCACACTCCATATATGATACGATCATCTAGCATTTTTCTCAACTCTTTCTATATGAGAGGCTCAAGCATTGGATGTACTTCCCTCGGCTTCTATTGGAATTGATTGGACCCTTCCTTGATTGGTATTATGTGTTGGATGATTCACGTGTCATATGTATTGAGTTCATCGTACGTCCATGTGAAGACACCATGATACTACTTAAATAAGTTGATGAAGGTTTTCCGCTCTTGTGGTGTGCAAAAAGTACCAATATGGACATATTTCAGATCCTCATCAGTTCCCAAGTTGATCTGTTCATGAGACATAGTGGAACTGTGGGTCTTGGCATTGTCGGGTCCCCAGAACGGTTCTGCAGATCATACAACTTTTCCAATGATAGGACACCCTTGGGGATGGGTTTTCCTTTACTTGCATGGGCTGCTTCTTGGGGTGTGTTTTCATGCTCATCCTCATCGATTGATGTGTTTTTGAACATGCAACGTTCACCATAAAACACAGTATCTATTGGTTGTCATAAAAAACATGTAAATTAGTGATATTATCTGGGATAGAAGGCTTATAATAATTTCAATAGAAAAATCATCCCTCAATGGTGACATCATAACAACAGCATTTGATAATGTATCCACAACTACATTACGCATTCTTGGAATGGAAATAATACTAGAAGATTGGAGATGTGAGATAAGATGCCATACCTCTTGTTGAAAACTTTTAAGATGAGGTGACACACAATGTATGGTGTTACGTACTTGCCGCATGGCGATTCCTGAGTCACCTACCACTTTCAGGATGGAAACGCTGAGCTTGATGGCCATTTTTAAGCCCAAAATGAGTGCTTCATACTCTGCAGTGTTGTTCGTGCACTCAAATTCCAAGCGGATAGAGATCAAATGCTTTCTCTGTAGCGGGTCTATTAAAACGTAACCAACTCTAGATCCCTCCTGCATTTTGGAACCATCAAAATACATAGTCCAAACATCATATGTACAGGGACTGTGAACTACTCTACTACTACTACTACTACTACCTGTACAAAGTTCATTATCACCAGTTGGACAAGGAAGGAGATCCAATTGTGTGTCTGGTGGAATTGTGGATGGCTGTGCAAGATAACACCCCAGTTGAGTTCCAAGGAAGTAATTGTCGAATTGTGATTTTGTGAAAGCCATTGGTTCATTATGCCCATTCAAGGGAGTGACCATGTGCTTCATATATCTCTCTAATTCTACCTAGATCTGATTGTTTCTACCCTTATACAAAATCCATAAGTGTGACCAGTCTGTGGAAAAGTACCCTTGTAGCTTGCTAGACCAGTCTCTGCTCAGCAACACTCCGTATGCTTCTGGAATGTCCACAATCACTATGTTGATACATTGGTGGACTCATCCGTCAGATGATAAGCAGATGATGACATCTCTGAGTTCACCAATTGCTTGGACATGAGTCCTATCCAGCTGAATAATCTATGCATCTATCTTTTCCCATTTAGCATTGATTTTCTTGGCAACAGATAATGGCATGACATTCACTGATGCACCAGAATCAACCAAGCAATTGTGTACATTGAAATTGAAGATTTCGAAAGTTAACAAAAATGACGGGAAAAGTGTGTTTGCATCCATCGTGAGTGCTTTAATTATAGATGTGAGATTATCAAGAGACTTACTTGGTCCCTTGTCCGAAGAGGTAGCATTACCTGTAGAGGTTTCCCCAAGTGCTTGTAGACAGATATTGTTATAGACATATTTTGGCACTTCAACCCTAGTCACATATGTCGATAAACCAAGGGATTTTTAACCCCTAAAAGTGTTCTTTCATACCCTAAAGGATCATGGTCAACTGATTACACATTTCCCAGAAGTTCCACCTGAAAAATCACTCAGAACTGGCCAAAACTGAACCATACTAACTGCTCCATGGTCAAGGTGTGATGCATATTGGCTGCTACACTAGCCAGGTGCAATGCATACTGAAGAGGCCTTCTATAGGGTGCGATGAGCGAGAATGGACAAATGGCAGAGACAGTTTGCTAAGTGGAAAATCACAGAATCTTCTAGAAACTTCTCCCATGACACTTGCCTCTCTGAATTCGCCTAGGGATGAGTAAGAGATCAATGAAATCTCCAAGTGGAACCATGAAATATCAGTGGAATGACACTAATCAAAAACCTAGAGTTGACTCACACCCTTGCAAGACATCTATAAATGGATCCCTCATCTGAGAGATCTGGAGGTTGGAAGTTTGTAATTTGTAAGGAAGTGCTGTTGGTTTATCTTTGAGAAGAGACATTGTATTGTTGGGTGACCTTGCTTTTCATGCGGTGAAGAGGGCTTTGATGCTAGATTAGACAGCTAGGTTGTAATCCTCTCTTCTACTATTAATAAATTTCTTTGAGTTTTCCTCCATATAATCGTGTATTTGTGAATCTTGTTATTTGTGAATGCAACTGTATGGTCAATGTATTTCTGATTCTGCATTGTTTATGATATTATAGATCGATATGCTTTGATGGTGTTTTGTTACTTTGACTCTACAGGTATTCTCTAAAGCAAGACAAGTAGGAGAGGAGTTGTAAACTCTATCAAGGGAAAGAGAAATCAAGCAAGGAGCCAAGCGGAAGATCCAAGTTGGTCCCCTTTGCTTCTCTCTTATCTATTATACATAAAGGAAATCACAAATTGCTTTGATTATTTGTTTCTAAGACAACTACCCGTCTTAGTGGGACTAGCAGATCAAAAAGACACTAGTTTTCCCGGAAACAAAATGGTGACTCCACTAGGGAGCGAATAGTTTGTTTGTTTGTTATTTTTGTTTGCTTTATAAACTACAGATGGAGCCTGAAGTTAGCTAGATAGCCTTCGAACTGCTCTTACTATGCAATTGCAAAGTAGATGAATGTTGCTTCAGTCAATCTCTGGGTTGGTTTATGAATTGAACATCTAACTTACAAGCATTCTAAGTGCCCTTGTGGTATCTCAATAAAAACCTAAGATCATACCCCTATACTTTGTTCTTTATTTTTCATAATAGCTCAGCCTAAATCCCTGAACTCAGCTGCAAGTTTGACCAAAAACCAACTCAGTTTCGCTCCCTGGCCCATCGCATTGTCTGTAACTAGAAACCAATATGCATCAAACCTCCCATGTGTAGCAGGTGATATGCATCCGTGTTTCTCTGGAGCACAGGTGCGATGACTGAGTGATCTTATTTCTCTCTTTGAAATTTGGTTTTTTTGTCCTTGTTTTCAACTCTGTTTGATTGTGTTGCTGCTTATGATCAGTATATCATTGTTGAAGCCTCCTTCCTTTACATAATTCAGCCTCCATTGATTAGGATTATTAAATGTTTTTATGTATTTGTCCATCATTTAAAATCCTTCGTCAAAAATTAGCTTAAATCAAACTGTCATTTTGATGCAAAAAGGTGTCGTAACTGTCATTTTGATTCAAAAAGAAGAGTTTCGTAAAGTCTTCCTCCTATAGATAATCGATTGTACTTTTTGCCATGTGTTTGATTTGAATTTTTAACATTTGAAGTGTCGAAAGCAGTTTTCTATTCAAAATCGAAAAGTGTCATTTAGTCTTCCTTTCATTTTGAAAAGAAATTGTCGAAATGTTGCTTTGAAGAAAATAGTTCAGATCTATACTTAGTTTTCCTTTTTGGCATTCTCACATTAGGGAAACGAAAAACAAATACATGCATTTGCATTTGAATTTAGACTGTGTGTGAAAATGATTTAGGAAAAGTGCATTTAGTGTGTGCTCTTTGCTCTCTGTTGAAAGAATCGTAATCTTCTTTCCTTAGTAGCTAGGATTTTCATTGCTAAAAGAAACATAAACAATTGTTTATCATTTTAGATTGCATATTTAGGAATTTTACATGTACATCATGAGGTGAACCTTGAAAGAAAAACTTCTAAACAATATCAACTCTAAAATAAATCTCAATGAACATAAAAATGCTTTGGAACCTAATGCAACACATCTAGAAGTCTAGGCTAGAGACGTGTTTTGGCATCGTAAAACCTAGTAACTATCATTTTCATCGAAGGTTGGGTGATTCCTCTTTTTTGATACGACAAGTGCTAGTACGGACTTGTGCTCCCTGTACCGTCGAGTATATATTGGGAGACCACAATAGGATAATATCCTTTATCCATAGGAAGCTGTGTCTGCCGCCCTATTGATCGCAATGCACTGAACACAACATTCGGGAAGATTGACTGTCGTACATAAGTCCTTGGTAATTTCTCTTTAATTTACCACCAAGGTGTATTTTGCAGTTTTACGATTGGTTTGGTAATCCCTCTGTCTATATTTCTAGAGTAGTCACTTTCATTCCTTTTTGACTCCTTAAAAGAAAAGGTCCATCTGAGCACTTGTCACTTCAGGCTCATTAAAAATCAAAGGCGACTAGAGTCATCTTTAGCTTTTTCTCGACTCTTAAAAATTGAAAAAGCAAAGTTGTGTCAAAGCGTCATTAAAATTTATTTAATACGGAACATCTTTTTCCCCTTAATTTTGAGTTGATCAAGTAATCCGCAATTGTGGAAGAAAGTCAATCAAAACCTCATCATTCGCGGAGACTAGCGAGTCAACCGTCTTTGACTCCGGAGACGAAACCATTCCGGGAAAAACGGTCTCATTTAACTGAGTCCAATTCACTTGATTTATTTGAAACTTGTGTTTCAACATCGTTAGAGACTACAGTTACTCCGATCATTTTTGGTACATCTGCCTTTACAGAAAAAGCTCCACGGTTACAAGAGGACATTAGAATTGATCCTAGTGTAATGGTAGACACTTTTATACCTGGGACAGCTCCATCTAGAGTTGAACTAGAGACTGAAGTTCACTTACCTGAACATTTGGAAGTTGAATTCCAGAATTCAGAAGGTGCCACCCCTCCAGTATCTGTTACTACAGAAGCTATACCTTCTTTGGCTCCAGAAATATTTTACGGACCTGACAGTCTACCTCTTCCACCTGGACTGATTTCCATAGAGGAGATAGTAGAGGATCTTCCATCCAGTACTCCATTTCATTTTGGAACTGGGATCCACTTATATCCTTCTATTCCTGAAGTTAGTTCTTTTAATCATCTTTCATTGCAAGTTCCTGTCGAATCGCTAGGAAATCTTTTGGATAGACTAAATATGTCTGAGCAACCATCAACATCTAGGACTGTGTCAACTGACACAGCTACGACAGAGCTTCCTGTTGCCATTCCTACAATGTTTGCTGGTATACCATCTGTCTCGGCTAGTTATCAACCACTAGCTAGAGTCCACTCAGGGACTGTTTCAATGACATGGTCTGTTCCTATTTCTTCATCCAGAGTCTCATCTGGTATTTCTTATGTTGAAACTCAACAAATTGATCCTGTATGTCAGTATCAATTTGGGTAGTCCAGTCTTCAAAGACCAATCTATCCTTTAAGCACTGGATTGCCACCATATGGGGGGCAGTATGCCTTTTCATTGTTCCCTCCTGGAGAGCAACCATATGAGAGTTTACAACAAAATTCAGGTCAAACTGGAATTACATCCAGTAGTTGGGTACCAATACTGCCTCAACAACCAAGGGTTGTATATTCAATGCAACCAGTCCAACCTATGTCGAATATTCCCACTACACCTGCTATTGTGACTGTATCGCAAGTACAAGCACTACCTGTTGTGTGTCAACCTCAAGTCTCTCAGGTTGCAATACAACAACCTCTTGTCTCTGTGGTTCAATCACAACCTCAAGTTAGTGCCTCCTTACCTGGAACGACTCAGGCTCAAATAGGTACTATCACTCCACATCTTGGTCAATCATCCAGTATTGGGCAACAGCAAATGGTCCAACAACCATGGCTGGTACAATATCAACAACCGCAATTCCAGCAAACCTACCAAGGACCTGAGCAACAAGGTTTTGTAGGTAATGGACAACCGCATTTTCAAAACGGTTACCAACAACCATACCATAATGGTTATGTCCAACAACCTTATCAAAGTTACCAGCATCAGATACACTATGTTGGTATGCAAAGACCTACTGCTCAGGCGATTCCATCTTATCCTGGGTATGCTTCGCCTAACCTGAATCAACAGTTGCCTTTTGTGGCAACTCTAGAATTACCGGATTTGAGTTGGCTGACGAATGATCCAATTGCTTATGCCCCTTGGTGGCCAACGATTCCTCATAAACTTCCCTATGATATTCCTAAATTCAATGGAAATCCAGGTGAAGATCCATTGAATCATGTAATGACCTTCCATTTGTGGTGCTCATCTAACACCCTGAATGATGATTCGATTAGGCTTTGCCTTTTTCAATGAACACTAACTGGTCCGGTAACAAAATGGTATATTGAATTGCCTAGAGCTTCGTTCGATAACTTCAGCACCCTTGCCACTACCTTTTTAACCCATTTTCAATTACCCATAAGGTACAAAACGGGGACAGAAATCCTTACCAACTTTAAAGAGATGACAGTCACTCACATATTTGATCATATTCATGAGTGGCGACATCATTGTCGAATGGTAAAGACATATGTTCCTAATCAACTTTTAGCTGAATGGTTTATTAGGTCATTATTTCCCTCTATTACAGAGGATGTGGCTAAGGGAGGAGTTGTCACCGAAGAGCAAGTCATTGCTTGTGCACAATATTTGGACTTGATCTATACTCAGTCTGGCACGCTCTACGACAAAATTCCTGACGCTCCTAGACTAGAATTTTCCGTTCCTCCCCCTCCTAAATCAAACAAGGATTCTCATGCCGGTGATGGCGTGATTGGTACCTCAAGTACGTAAACTGCGAAGGTGCCATCTAAAAAATCCCTTGCAGTTTTTAGTCAAGAAGCAAATGAAGAACCTCTTGCCTCGGAGATTAATACCGTGTCATCTAACAAGGGCAAAAGTCCAAAGCAACCAGGGGGCAAGAAGAAAGGGACAAACAAGAAGAAGAAATAGGAAGATTCAACTCCTAAGAAATCTTCAGGAAACCCTACTGGGCGAAAGAAACCTAATCAACCATGTTTCATATGTGATGAGGACCATTATACGAAAAATTGTCCACATTGAGCTGAGGTCACGAAGTTTTTAAAGACTTCAAGTACCTCAGCAATATTGACTGATCCATTTCCAAACCTAGAAACTAACCTGGTTGCTATCGATCATGCTTCCCCATCCCAAGTGCTTATGCTATCCATCTCGAAACAGCAAAGTGATTCTTTGATATCGACAAGGAATAAATATTATGGGAATCCACAGTCGTCGAACAACAAGGCTATAGATCAACCCAGTAGTTCGACAAATACTTCGCCTGAAGTTGTTCCGCCCATTATTCCTGAACTGAATATAAAGCCACCAAAGGGAGTAGTACATAAATCGACATTTAATCCTCGTACTCGAGCAACACAGAATTATAATATAGTGGAGGATTTGGCTCAATCGCCATCCACTATGTTAACGCTTGAAGTACTGAAAAATTGCTCCTCCAAAAAGTAGGCTTTTTATCAGCATTAGGTGGGATTGACCCAACGGATTCCAATCTTGTGGCCTTCAACCATAAAGGATTTGAACCTCAGTTACTAGCCCAACTCGCTTTCCTCATACAGGTAAAATCCCTCAATAAAGCTGTTCATCAAACAATCATTGATGAGGGGGCATCTACCTGTATTATGTCAATGAGTTGCTAGAAAACTTTAGGCTCACCAACCTTGTCACGATCATCAATGACATTAAAATCATTTGACGGAAGAACATACACGCGTTATGGGATATTAAGTAACTTGCAAGTTGAACTGGGGGGAAGACAGTAGAAATTGAAATCGAGGTCATTGATGCAAACCTTGACTACAATATCTTGCTAGGAAGGCCTTGGATTTATGCTATGGCCGTCGTTGTGTCAACATATTTTAGAAATATTGCATTTCCCTTCCAAGGTGGAATTACAATTGTTGACCAACTAACCCTTTTCCCAAATAGTTCACAAGCTACTGGAAGCATTCCATTGATCCATGGAAGTTCTCAATCACTTCAAAATGTCAGAGTAGGTCTCCTAAAAGACCCTTCCTTAATGGGTACTTTTTCCCTCCCGCCTCCAAGTAATTGAGCGGAAGTGGCCACAGTGGAAACATGTCATATGATCACTTCTACAACATCTAAGATTAAGAAGAACTCTGACCATTTTAATAGTGTGGATAACCACGAGGTTTTCATAGTTGAAAATCCGACTGACTTAACTGAACCGTTGGTCAAAAAACCTATCATTGAAAGTAAATCTTCTGAGTCCACACTGGACCAAAGTCAATAAGTCGAGATGGCAGTTGACCTAGTCTTGCCTTCAGAAGATCCACCTTCAGATGATATCATTCCCAAAGAGAGTGAGAACGATACTGTTCAAATTCTTTTTGTCAATTCAGAGCCCGATGAACTTGGGGGAAATTCGCCCGTTCCTTCACAACAGGAAGAGAATCCCCCAGTTCCCGCTGCTCAAGGGGTTATTTCACCCGTTTATTCGGTACCCCCTCCAAGCAGTCTAATCGCTTCCTTTGATTGGAATCGACTAGCAAGATATCGCCTTCCTTATAACATACCATTCCGGATCATAGTACAAGTTTACAAAATGATCATGTCTGGAACTATCATAGATGAAGGGGCTTCAGTGAGTATCCTTTCCTCAACTGCTTGGAAAGCGCTTGGTTTGCCATCGCTTATGCCTAGTAAACAAAATTTATCAGGCTTTAACAAAGGAACCAGTCGACCGTTAGGGATCCTTCCTAAGTTGCTGATAACTTTGAGAAGGAAAACTGTTCACTTGAATGTGATGGTGGTTCAAGGACCGTTAGATTACAATCTACTCCTTGGACGCAACTATGTTTATAGCATGGAAGCTATTGTTTCCACACTCTTTCAAATGATGTGTTTCCCGCATGAAGGCAAAATTGTCCAGCTTATTGACCAGCTTTCATTTGTCAGTTCAAACATAGTGCCAAGTCAAACATCATCCCTAAATGGTCTCTTTGAGTTGAGTATGACTCTTCATCCTTCATTCCATCCACCTAATTACCGCGAGTAGTCCAGTGAATGTAACGAAGCTTAGGGGGCATGCACCTTTGTCTATTTTGCAGACGAACCCAGCTGTAGAGATAAGTTTCCCTTTAGATTATGTTATCGGTCTGGGTGACCTTTTGCCTCTGTCTATTTGGTGGAAAAAGTGTAGGAAATTTTTTGTCTAAGCATTGACAGAAAATCATCCTGCTTAACCACAGTAAGTTTCCATATGGTTACTGAAGACTCTTTTTCATCATGCTGGGGGCATGCAAACCTTTTTATGCAAGCAAAAAATGACCAATTTCATTTTTAGCTTTTTAGTTTTTAACTCCTGAGGTCAGGTGATTGGTCTGACACACCATTCACCTTCGTCTATTTTGTGGGTGAAGAAAAGGAAGGGTTTTGTCTAAACAAGTTGATGAAACCATCCTACCTAACCTCAACAGTTCTTTAGCTTTAATAGTTTTTCTAGCTTTGTAGTTTGGTCGTTGCTAGCCTACATGAAAAGGCTACCGAGCATACTTTCCACAAGGTTCGAGCTCGTCACTAAAAAATGAACCCACACTCACACGAGCATACTTTCCGCAAGGTTCGAGCTCATTAAAAAATGAACTTGCACTACACTAATGAGCAATGTTTCTACAAGGTTCAAGCTCATTAAAAAATAAACCCGCCTATGAGCAATGTTTCTGCAAGGTTCAAGATCGTTAAAAAATAAACCCGCCTGTGAGCATAGTTTCTCCCGGTTCAAGCTCATTAAAAAATGAATCCACTCTCGGTAAATAACCTTTGTGATTTCCCTGCTATTAGCCTTTTGAACCTTGGTTGTGTTCCTACCATCACCTCCATTCTTTTGGCCGATCATACGCTTCCACTTGATTGTTTACTCTTTTGAGGAACAGCTGTGATGAGTGGTCCTGTTAGCCACCCTCTTCACACTGCCATGTTTTGAGAAGTTCCAAGCTTACCCAGAACTAGTTGCTACCTAAAACACCACTCGTTCCTCAAAAACGAGTCTCTTTTAAACTCTTTTTAGACTTGTTAAATATAAAAATATTGTCGAGCTATTGGCCTTTCCATTTCGTTAAAGTAAAGGGAAGCATCATCCCTCCTATACATTTTAATCTTTTTGGACCTGAGGGATTATTAAACAAAAAGATCAAGCGCTTGTCTTTTTCGGCTCGCTAAAATGATCGAAAAGTCATCCCTTTCGTATTATTTTATACTTTTTTGGACTTAAGGGATTATGATACGAAAAAGGACTGCTGGAGTTTCCTTTTCGTCCCTTTTCAAACTCTTTAAACATGAAAAGGACGGAGTTATCTTTGTCGTTAAACTCGTTAAAACAATAGCGAAAGACGTGTCCATCCGGACAAGAACGAGTTTCACTGTCGCTAGGCTCACTAAAACATAGCAACAGGTTTGCCTGAAGGGAAAATTATAGAACAAGCATATGTTATCGTCCTCAAGCTTGACAAAAATAAAGAGGTACTGGTCAACAATGACTGGGGAAAAAGGGAAGAAAACTTGAAGAATTTTATTGGTAGCAGGTCGCTCTTGAACATGACACTTTCACTCCATCACCATGATTGAGTCAGGTTGGGTTATTCCGTTCACCGGTCATATCACCATTGGTCCTCCGTACCATCCATCTTTTGGGGTTAATGCTACCAATCCATCTCAGTGTCGCCGACATGTTCAAGAGAAGTCATTCAGATAATTTACCATCCAGCTAACGCCTCATCCACTGCAATACCTTCACCCTTCATTTTTCATGACCGCCATTCCTGAACCTTGTATCATCAGATCGTTTTCACCTCTAGAAAAATCATTTGCTTCGTTTCATGTCGTAGATGTGGGATACATCAAGGCCCTCCTATGATGGGTCACTTCTTGTCGACATCAGCTCATTATCCAAGAAGTTGACTTAGAAACAACCCTTTCAGTACTTTGAAGCTTGCATGCCTTAATGGCAAGTTTCTCACTTCTGGTGACAGGTTTACATCAATGGCCTTCGACCGAAAGATTTTGCATGGTGTTCGACAACGGCTCATATATTCACACCACGTGAATTGTACTGTAGTACCTTGAGGGTCATTATCATTATCGGTGACTCCTCTCATGCCTGTTAACAACTTACATTATTGGCTGGTAATCAGGCGATGTCTTTCCATGTTCGACTTCAGAACATCTTTTCACATGGATCGACTTGTACATCGGGCGAAGATTGAACAAGTTTGAAGACCCTGGATCTAGTTTCATCCATTCGGGTTGCGATATATTCAGGAAAATAAAGACATCAATTGTACACAAAAGCTGCACAGATAATCATCCAAGCTAAGGGATGATGACTCTACATATAAAGAATCACCGGTTTGCAATAGCAAATGATTATCTGTCATATGTACATGAAAATGAATTTATAAAGTTGAGCATGGGAATGCCCACCTCAGCTAGATCATGAAAATAATATGATGATGATGTATTGTATTGTATCTTATATAGGTCACCTTCCAGTTCGAATACCTCGGATCCTCATGATAAAGCATTTCACCCGACATCAAAAGATTTATGACCTCATGCTTTAGGGGGCAACTGTTATAGACATATTTGGGCACTTCAACCCCAGTCACATATTTCGATAAACCAAGGGCTCTTTAACCCCTAAAAGTGTTGTTTCATATGCTAAAGGATCATGGTCAACTGATTACATCATTTCCCAGAAGTTCCACCTGAAAAACCACTCAGAACTAGCCAAAACTAGACCATACTGACTGCTCCATGGTCAAGGTGCGATGCATACTAGCTGCTACACTAGCCAGGTGCGATGCATACTGAAGAGGCCTTCTGTAGGGTGCGATGAGAGAGAATGGATAAATGGAAGAGACAGTTTGCTAAGTGGAAACTCACGGAATCTTCTAGAAACTTCTCCCATGACACTTGCCTCTCTAAATTCACCCAGGGATGAGTAAGAGATCAATGAAATCTCCAAGTGGAACCATGAACTATCAGTGGAATGACACTAATAAAAAACCCAGATCTGACTCACACCCTTGCAAGACATCTATAAATGGATCCCTCATCTGAGAGATCTGGAGGCTGGAAGTTTGTAATTTGTAAGGAAGTGTTGTTGGTTTATCTTTGAGAAGAGACATTGTATTGTTGGGTGATCTTGCTTTTCATGAGGTGAAGAGGGCTTTGATGCTGGGAGGATGATGCTAGATCAGACAGCTGGGTTGTAATCCTCTCTTCTACTATTAATAAAGTTCTTTGAGTTTTCCTCCATATAATCGTGTATTTGTGAATCTTGTTATTTGTGAATGCAATTGTATGGTCAATGTATTTTTGATTCTACATTGTTTATGATATTATAGATCGAGATGCTTTGATGGTGCTTTGTTAATTTGACTCTACAGGTATTCTCTAAAGCAAGACAAGTAGGAGAGGAGTTGAAAACTCTATCAAGGGAGAGAGAAATCAAGCAAGGAGCCAAGCAGAAGATCGAGGTTGGTCCCCTTTGCTTCTCTCTTATCTATCATACATAAAGGAAATCGCAAATTTCTTTGATTGTTTGTTTCTAAGATAGCTACTCGTCTTAGTGGGACTAGCAGATTAAAAAGACACTAGTTTTCCCAGAAACAGATATGTCACTGGATCGTGATCTTTGTTAGTTTGAACATGGAGATATTTTGACGAACCTCGTTCATATCATCCACAATGTTTTAATCCACAATATGACGACTAATTGAGGTGTCCACAGATGGAACTTGGTTTGTGGTTTCTGGAGGGATGGTTCTGTCCTTACTATTGTCAGAAACACTTTTCATTGAGACTGCTTTCCCAGAGTTTCTCTGAGTGTTCAACGCTAAGTTAGCTGGTGGGTTGATCTTCCTTAATAGGTTTTCTTTAAATTTCTACTTCAGCAACTCAATTTTGGTGGTCAGCCCCTAGCTTCTTAGGTTGTACCGATTGTTTTGCTTCTGGGCCAGACCATCACTCAGAGGCTACTTATCGACAATACTCTTTTGGGCTATGAGGATACAATTAAACATGTTCACTGCATGCCCAACACTTGGAGCTTCATCAACAATAATAGCTTATTCCTTTTCTTCATCAGGCTCAACCTGCTCTTCAGCCATGACCAAATCAACAAGCTGTGCAACCATCATGCTCATGGCTTGGTTCCATTGTGGGCACGTCTTTTCTAAATGACGCTCTTGATGAAACATGCAATATTGATCTGTGCCCATATTCTCAATGTTCAGGATAACATTGGAACTATGCATATAATTTGCTGGTTGGTTACTTCCACTACCAAAAGCTACAGTCCTTCTGAACTGGTTAAACCTAGGAGGCTTGCTTCTCATGGTGGTCTCACTTGTTCTCTATTTAATTTCTTCCATTTCAGTGGTCAGAGACTTCACGAGACGAGTCAGGCTTTCAAGATCAATTGGTTCTTTCTCTTTAGCCCTACTCACAGAGGCCTGAGACCTCTTACCCATGTCCTTGGAGTCCTTTGCTGGTTCATCATCTGAGATGACTCCAATAGCATGCAAGTCCTTCTCAACAATGATAGCCTCTTCGTAATTTTTTGCCAATGTTTGTTTCGCAATTCGCTTCACAAAATGTGCAGCAATTGCTGGCAAGGAAAAAGTGTAGTAATCTATGGTGATGGAGTCATGAGGTTTTTTATTTTCTGGAAATTTGTTCAAGATGCGATTGAACCTCTGGTTGAAATATTTCACTTTTTCCTTTTGCTCCATCTTAAGATTACCTAGCTCTTTCAATAACTTGTCATTAGCAATTTTTTCAAGAAATATCTTCTTGAACCCCCTCCAATTCTGGATGGAGTTCGAAGGAAGGTTGTGATACCATATAACTACTCTACCATCCAAGGTACATGGAAAAAGTTTGCATGCAACATCATCGTAACGTACCTCAAGTGTTTGTATATGTAGGTAAAAGTTATCCAGATGGTCTTCAACCTTCACTGTCTTATTAGGGTCATACTTCGTTAAAATATTCTCTGAATGCTTTGGCATCTTGTGCAAGACACCTGGAAGTGCGAGTGGGCCCTGAGTCATCCAATCCAGATTTTGGTCTGCCATGTCTTCTTCTTCACTATCCTCCTCCTCTTTATCAGAGTCTGATGGCTCTTCTTCCTCTTCTTCTTCTTCTCCACCTATCCCACTGAAAGTTTCACCCAGGAGTAAGATTTTGCCTTCGTCACCACCGTGAAAGAGTGGAGGCTCTTCTTCCTTTTCCATAGAGTTTGCTAATTCCTCAAGAGTGGAAAGAACCATGTCTTCAACGAATGAGACTACTATCCCTATGGTGGTGGTCTTGTTCTTCTTTGGAGATTATGGAAAATTGATTACTCCTAGAATCAACCCAATAGCTTCTGTAAATCGACGGGTGATGGGGCAGATGGCCCTAATCTAAGTGTATGGGATTTCACGTTCAGGCTCGGGCTAAGAAGAGTCACCAACTTATGAAGCATGAGTAGGGGAGGTGGAATGCATGTTGCTGCCTTCACTAGATAATGGAATGACGGGGTCGATGGGTCTATCAGCCATAAAACACTTGCTGACCTCCTTCTAGCACTAGAAATGATGACAGTGCTAGACCCACCAACATTCAGGGGATAACCCTGATATGAAGTCCCAATTAGACCTCACACTGATTTGTGTAGGAGTCCCATCCGGTATAAAGGCATGATTGCAGAATCCTTAAATATTTTCCTCAGCTCTAGCTGTCAACACAAAAGGGTGATGCAATTGTGTCTTTGAAAAGCAAGGGAGGTGTGCCTGGTGAGTGTGCAATGTAATTGTGTCAGGGTTCTTCTACTACAAGGGGGGGGGGAAGTGAGCCTCTAAGTGAGAGGTAATAGTACCACCCCAAGAAGAGACACACATGAACCAGAAAGGTCTGTCTAACATCCAACGGAACAGTCCACAACGGATGTGATGATTGTTACAACCAATAAACAAGGAAAGCTCTATCTAGTATCCCATGGAATAGTCCATAAGGAGGGCACAATGATAACAATTGTTACATCACATTCTCAATAAGATAAGAACTAAAATAACCGAAATAGTTCAACTATCATAGTACATGTGAAAGAAAACATGAAATAAAAATGTCCACAAAATAGTCTTACAAGCATTCATAGTCCATGCATGAAGAATGTGTTGGCCAAAAAAGGCTTCTGTTATTAAGAAAAAATTCAAAGACACATGTTTAGAATGCACATCACTAGCCCCAGTAGTGGAACATTGGAGCCACTCCTTGCTCCTCAAAGAACTAGCTGATCTCTCTGATGCTTTGCGGGAGGAGCCAAGGTGAAAAGTACTTTGCTCAGACAATGACGGGGTATATATAGCCAAGGGGTGATGCTACCCCCTTGTGACTATTTGAGTACCCTCATGACTATTTGACTTCCTATTAATTTTCAACTTACATGACTCTTCATATTCATGTGTGTCCTTTGGAAATCCACTTTACAATACATTTGAATACAATATACATGGTCCACAATAATGATGGGCATATTATCACTCATGACAGGACATGACATGACACTGCTGACATGGAATTCTTGATGATGTGGAAATGTCAAGCGACTGTTGCTATTGAGTGCTTGATGTATTATTGGATATGCTTTCTCTTCACCTCCACATGGCTTGATGATGCGAAGTCTTCAATGATCTTTTAGTCTTCGATGTGGTTGCAAAATCGTGTCCCTTTGCTTCTTCTTGATTGATCCACTTGTGATTTCAACTGCAAGAGAGTCTTTAAGCATGCTTCCCTCCTCCTTCTCCTTCTTCATCATCTCGCCATGACTTGATAGTGTACCTATTCTTGTAATTCACTCATGACAGGATGCCATCAATCCGAAAACTCCCTAGTCTATTATGATGCATTCTTATCCATGAACTGAGCCCGGGACAAGTCACATACTCGGGAAAAGGACCTAGTAACTGCGCATTGTGAAGTTCCAATAGATAGGGGTAGAGCTTGGGCTCTGAGACTACGCAATGCGCAGCTCAGGGAGGCTTGAGAGACATAACTACACAGTTTTTGGAGGCAGTGGGGTCTGATTGAGGGAAGGGTCATTGGAGGAAGCTTCTGCACAGTTCTAGAGGCCAAGGGAGGTTGGGCTTCTGTGCACTACATAGTTCCAGCAGGCAAAGAAAAGGCTTGATGGTTGAGGATGAAAAATGCGTAGTTCAAGCCTGACTAGGAGACATAATTGTGCAATTCTGGAGGTCAAGGGAGGCTATTGGACTCATGAATTGCACATAGTAGGAGCCTTGGAGGACAGGGACTGCACACTGTGTAGTTCCAAGCAACATGGTCACATATTAGAGGGATAAGACTACATAGTACATAGTTTATTTGGGGCCTGGTGAAGCTGAGTTGCCTAGTCGAGAAGGTTTTCCGAAAATGGCTAAGTGCGGGTTGGGAAACGGACTTGTGATGAACTTCAACTCTGATCACAAAGTTAGCATACTTTGATGACATGAAAACATAGATCATCGGGACATACAAATAAAGCATTCCCCTTTGTGTGATTGCCTCATAACAAGTTACGACAAGTGTGACACTTAAGATAGGCTTTAGGACAATTGTGACGACACTTGTGAGATAGTACTCAAGTCTTTGTGTATGGAAGTGACATATGTTTACATGGTTGGGATAACTCAAATACACCAAGAACGACCTTCGAAGCCATCAAAAAAGGTTCAAAAACATTGTATGACAGTCAAGCATGTGAAAATACAACAGTTAATCCAACATGCAAAAGGGACCAAAGAACTTAGAGGAAGCTCATGAAATGAGCTCTAGTGTTTGCAACAATAAATGAAAATACTAAGGAAGGCCCCGAAATTTGAGTGTAAGCCAAAATTTTGGAGGGTGTTGTAACGGCTACAACAGGCCCCCAACTTACTTAGGTATTGTCTGTAACTTTATAGTGTCGCTGTAGTTTCATTTACATTTTGTTATTTTCAACAATTCCTCTGTTTATTATCTCACTACAACCTTGATATTTAATTCTATTATTTACAAATTGCCACAAATTTGACATTTAATTATGTTATTTACATAGCGTTGCAACTATTTTCGTATACATAGCTGCAAATCGTACTATTCTAACTCGTGACTTGACTATTCATGCAATTCACTTGAAATCATAGTTGTAGCTCATAAGTTAGGTTATTGTTGCAACTTTGTAATTAACATTACAATGCTTGTTTTGTAGATTTAGCTAATTACTCTAATTTTAGAATTACATTTTACTTTACCATGTCTTCTAGAAATTGCAATTATTTCATGGTATGATTCTTTGTAACACAATGTGGTTTGAATCTCTTATAGTTTGTAGTTTACTACATAATTGTTAACCATTGCATTTCATGTGCATTCTTGTTACAAAATTCAAGATCATTTAAACACTTGAACAAGTCACCCTTTAACGTTAATATGTTTACTTTCCTGCAAGTGTGATTAATTTCTTGCAATCAGGCTCTTTGTTTTCCCACAAATGTGGTGTTCTTTTATCCTGGTCACTTGTGAAAGCAGCTTAATATCTTGCCTTGTGACATTCATTTATAATATTACAATTACAATATCACATAATAGATTGTACTAGCATATATGGTGCACAAAAGTTTGCAAGTTACATATGAACCTTGGATTGATAATTAAATGCACAACTCTTTAATTGTCTATTAAGTAATTAGGAGGTAATTGAAAGGCCCATCAACCATCCATATATATATATATATATATATATATATATATATATATGAATTGAGAATTGGGCTAGTCTCGTATTTGCGTGACATTCCAACCGCTACCACTATAACCTCTAGATGCCTATGTATGGCCCTTCCACAAGCACAGGTGAATCAAAGGGATTTGACCCTCGAACATCTTTGCACATAAGACTTCATTTTCATTGCCAATCTAGCTACCCCCAGGGGGCTAATTTTTATAATTATATTATTTAATTATAATTATAATTATTTTGTGTCTAGAGGAATTAGCAACTTCGATTCCGACCACTACCGCTAAACCTCTAGGTGAACCCATACATGCCCCCACACACAACTCTCAAATATTTTAGTGTGGATTTGAACCTTGAAGCACACACTTCACAAAGACTTCATATCACGACAAGCACAAATTATTATTAAATATATAAAAATTAGTGGTATATTTAATTTATTATGAATTATTCTAAATAAAAATATGATATAAATTTCTATGTTTTGGTATTACATCATTTATTTAGTGGCTAACTTTCATTTTTCATTAACCCAACTTATTTTGCAACTATAATTAATGTGATAATATAGATTAACCTTTACTAGGTAACAACTTTAACTTGGTGTGATATGGCATTTGTTTAGTGTGATGTAGCATATGTTCTTACTATTTTAGTATTTTCTTAGGAGGCCCATTTTAAACACCAAATTTATTCTAATGTTTAATGGTTCCTAGATTTAATAAGTGAAAATCCATGTATATCTTGATCTTCCCATTATTCTTCTTGGATACCACTATAGGAAATGCCTAATGGCTTTCTTCTATTGAGTAAATAATCTTGAAATCCAACATCTTTTGCATTTACTCATGTACTTTGGCCCTGTATTTTGGGTTAATTCAATAAACCTTCATCTTATCAAATTAGCATTTGATTGAAGTTTAATCTAATGTTTACAATGTACATTTTTTATTTATTTTTATTCACATATGCCTACCTACTAGGGAGGCCATGATGTGACCTTTTTCAATCAGTGTCCATGCATGAAGCCCTTAATAATGATGATGTAGTATATGTTTATATGTTATCTTGTGATGGGCCACCTTCCTTGAGTTCTCCCTACCTTATCCTAAGTGTTTGACATCTTAGAGATGTCTAACACTTTGATGGGATCCTTCACTGCATTCTTTCCCTTGGCCTTTGATCCTTAATCATCAATTTGGTTTACTTTAACAAAAAAAAAAAAACTTATTAGGGGTATTTTTGAACTATATGGTTTCTATTGGGTGTGCAAACCTCAATTATGTCCATCATCGCTTATGATACTTCACCATGAGACCTTTTTTTTTGGGTTTCTATTTACAGGGTGAAATTTGTCAAATCAATTTAACCTTCCTTGACCTCTTTATAGAGAGTGTACTAGAAGTTCTTATAGAGGGTATCATAACCATGTTTAATCACATGTAGAATAAAGGATTGTTTTTGGCTCAAAGACCCATGGCTTGGTGTTGCAAAGCCTAAAGTATGGATTCAAATCATGCAATGCAAATTGGGCCTTGCAAGAGAAAACCTATTGTACACATATGCATTAGAGTCATTCCCTTGATTATTTATAGCCCATTTAATCCTTTGTTGTAAAATCTCTCTTGAACTTTTGGATTCCTTTTTTCCTATCTTATTGCCTTGCATATACACACTTGGATTAGTGATACATATTGATCTAGCTTGCTCTTACCTCCTCCATCCTCTTGGCTTGCTTGCACCTATTTTCTTTAGGGCCTCTATAGGGACTTCTTGTGATTAGCTTAGCTCCAAATTTTAAGTATTTTTTATTCATCTTAGGGTATCTGCATTGGCATTGTTCCACTCATACATTTAAAATTTAACTCTACGACCTCAATGTAGGTTCTATTATATTGGGATGCAAACGAGATATGAAAGAATAAGAATGAATTTCCATTTCATTAAAATGATACAAATATAAATACAATGTTTATGACCATTGGATTCCTCTTCCAAGGTCTCATGTAATACAAGCATCAAACCTTCATAGTAATAGTGAATACAAATGAAACATGTTGATAACATTCACATGAACCATCCATATATTACTAAGAATCACATGAAGAAACTCATCCTTACAAGGGCACTTACAAGGGCACTTCTTCTTGTCGAGTTCGAGTTCAATGGGTCATACCCATTGATTCACTTAGTCCATTAGAATGGAGGCAATTGAGCGATCACTAGATATCTAGGCCAAAAGTCCCACAAAGCTATTGTTCCCTTCACATATGAAACTAGAATTGATGCAAGAGAGGAGAAAAAAACGACGTAGGAATCAAACACTTAGAACGAGGTTTGAGGAAATAACAACAATTTTTTCACTTACATTCCACTTATCTAGTGATTGAACAATATCATATACTCTCTTGAATACCCTAGATTGAACAAGGATTTATTGCTTGATTCGTTGCAGAATCGAGTTGTGCTTTCCCACTCACATTGGATCCATGTTGCATGACATTCCTCCTCCCTCTGAGTATCATTCCTCTCTCCCGGTGATCCATAATATGGTGCCCTCTCTTCACTGATCGGAAGCCAAGCCAACAGATCCATAATATGGTACCCTCTCTTCACTGATCGGAAGCCAAGCCAACAGGTCCACATGTTTAAAACTTATAAGTTTGATAACAATGGCTGAAGACTGACGGTAAAGGGTTCGATGGTAGCTACCACAGGCTCGTACATTGAAAGGCTGAGGTTACAGAGACTTCAACAACATCCTATTTTCCATTTCAATCCCGTTTATTCGAACATGTGACTTTCTCGTGCATGGGTGAGGGCACATAATGACAATTCCATTATCCCAAGTTATGGATACGAGTTTCATTTCCAAGAGCTGGAAGTTCTTCGAGTTTCCTGAAGATGTCACAAACCAAAAGATCGAGGCCAGCTGTGTAATTTCGAGAAGACCAAATTGCAGGTCAGACCAAAGATATAATTGAACCCGAATATAAGTTAGAACCTCAGAGCTAGGAAGATGTACTGACAAAAGAAGAAATGGGATTGAGAGCAGAGTGGCAAACTCTGAACCAGAGAGAATGGCCTCAAGGGTTTAGGACTGCAAAAATGGTAGGAGAAATGATCAGGACTTCTCAGAGGCTTAGAATGCCATATTCCGAGCACACAGGATCTGCAGAACAACCCAGCTTTGAGCGGTAAGGGGTGTTTCTGCTCAGAAACAAGTTAGATTTACGGCTTTGATAAGGCCATTGGGATGCAGGCTAGAGATTAAAGAATAATGGTGAATTACCATTTCATTAAGATAAATACATATACATATAAATACAATATTCATAACAGATAATATACATATAAATACAATATTCATAATATTTGATTTCTCTTCCCAGGCTTTTTGGACTTTCAATGATTATTCATTTTTTACACCCTAACCCTAACCCTAATTGATTAAGTGTTCAACATATTATAGTTAGGGAAAGGGAGGTATAATCCTTTTTGGGAGTACTTAAGTCTCTCTACATCGTGCTGACATATTTTTTATGGTAGCAAATTTCACACAAGTCTTGTTTTGTAGAATGGTTGAGCTATATGCGTAAAATCATCTAAGATGTAGATCACTTGGAAACCTTGTTATAACTCTCTTCTTTAACTCAAGTAGCATCAACATCTACAACACCGAATTGCTGGTGACATCTTTCCATAATTTTCCCTCTTTTTCAACATTATGGTTTGTAGCTCATTGAAGGAATATCTAGTAAATTAACCCAATGTTAATTTTCTTTCTTTTGCTAATTTGTTGATAAAATCCAATTTGAAATTCAAGTTACTTGAAGAAGTTGATGGATTCCTTGAATAATGGCATTGCATTTAGCAACACTTTTTTATTTAAACAAATTGATAAATTCTAAATATTTAGGCTCCTCAATTGGGTGATGTTAAATTTTTTTCACTATTCCCACCCCTTCAATTTGTTTTTGAGCCATATGTGTCTCTGTTACCTTCTTGTCATGACCTTGCTTCTTGGTGAAATTTTCAGGAATATGCTTTGCATCATCAAGGGTTAACATTTTAAATACAATTATGTTTTTTCAAATGTGATTATATTAGATTTATGTTTTGTGGACAATTGGTGCATCCTCTACAATACTTTTGCCAATATTGTGTTAATGTTTACCAAGCCTTCATTAGGTAAGAAAGAAATCATGCCACAATGGGTACCAATTCTCTATTTCTTTGTGCTTCTCCTTATGGAAATATCACTCATAAAAAAACCGTAGATAAAAAAAATGGGATGTGCATCATTGTTTCTTTGGGGGTTCACTTAATTTGTTCTCGCTTTATCTATAATAATCATTGAAGATATTGAAGTGTTACTAAGCTATAATACCAACAATATATTTTGCCTTTGATTTTGTCGAGCTTGTGCAAGAGAAATGCATTGATATTTTCTTAGTAATTTCTAATTGTGGAATGAAGTGTGCCATCCAACATACACAATTGAAAATTCCTTCACCCATTCTTTGTTGGAGGAAAATTCTTTTTCTTTTCACACTACTTTATATGCTTGATTTGATTTTTTCCACAAATTTTGTTATCGCACTTGACAACTCATCCTCATCAATGATGTCAATTTTGGCATCCACTACTTGTTTTCTCTTATCTAGTGGGATTGTCACTTTTTTTTTGGCCCTTTTGGAACATTAGTGCTCACTTGTCAATGTAAACCATGCCTCCCACGGAGTAGATACAAGGTTGTTCGAAGAAAACTTAATGTTGTATTTGGATGCTTTATTACTTCAAAATTTGCATGAGTCTTTATGACATAACAATCGGTCTTCACTACAATCAATTACCTAATGGGTTTCCGTGTAGTATGGTTTGTGGGTAGGATTGTTAGTGTACTATGTCCTAATGAAAGTTTCTTGAGGACCTTACTTAGATATGGAAGAAATAATGTTGATCTTCAACCCAACAATGATCTATTGTCCCTTGGGTTGTTCTTCATCTCCTAGGGACCATGCCATAGTTTATCTAGAGGAAACCATTAATCACTTTTGATTTGAGAATCAAGTACCTAGTAAGAGTGGGGTAGCCTTCATGACATTTTTTCAATTAAGCTCATGTAGTGGTAAAGCTAGAATTGTAGCTTCCATAAATGTTGTCACAATTTAAAGGTGTTGAGTTGTGGTGATCAAGTGCAAGTCTTTAAAATAACTTCGAAGATATATAAACAAGTAGTCCCTTTCAGAAGGGAACCTTAATCATAGAATATCTTAAGAAGATAAATAAGATTGTTGGGCCTTCTTTTACACTTATGTTGTTTCCCACATTTTATAGTTTCCACCTAAGGTGTTAGTTGGGACTTTTGGACTTTTAGGTAGTAGATGTCTTGGTGATTTATTAGGCTTTTATTGTAATTACAATCTCAAGGGAAATATATTTGGGGTTTCTTAAGGTTTTGAAGGGGAGATTCCTCATTATTCATTGTATCATTGAGGTGAGAGTGCATGAGAGTTCAAGGAGAGTTTGAGAGATTTCACACATTTTCCCACCATGGGCAAGGGACACACTTATAACTGGTTTTGTATAAACCATGCTTAGTAATAAAACCAAATCTAGATCCTTTTAGTTGCAATCCATGTGATTTGTGTTTATTTAGCTTCATGGATTTAGTTTTGCTATTTTTACCCTTTGGAAATTATTAGGACTTGAAAACATTTGGTTCCAAGGTAATTGGAAATAGTACAATGTCACCATATACTCTTTCCCTACACTTTGGGTGAGAGCTTGCTAACCATAGGAGGGAAGTCTCTAGATTAATTTAGAAATGAAACTACAATGCAATAAACAATCAATAACATAAATCAAACTTATAGCTTGCTGCCCTAACAAATTTGTGCATAAAATTTAAAAAACAAGAAAAAAGGCTTGAAAAATGGACAAAAGAAAATGTAATCACTGTCTATCGCTGAAAGAACTAAACATAATGAAATTATTCTAGGAAAAATGTATCCACAAATCCACAAAAGAAAATTTACAAGAAGTTGAAAGTGATTGTTTAGACGCTGAAAATGGCATGTAAAACAACATAGAAAAATAATATGAAGTTGGGATTACAACCAATGCAACTATAATTACAAATCATGATTTTATAAATGTGAAAAATACAATATAATGAATATTTATGAATGGAAATATGCCTTAATGTGTTTTTGAGTAATCTTTATAATTTTTACTTATCTTTATAAATTTTAATGTATTGAAACTAAGGAAAATGTAGATTTTTCTCTATTTCTATGGAAAAATGAAATTGCACAGGCTAATCTTGATGCAATCTATTTGAAGCAAAAATAAAATGACCTAAATGCCTACTTGAAGATTCCTAAGATGCACAATGTTCAATGTTTGATGTGAAAGTTCATTGTAAGTGAGAAAACAACAAATTAAATTTATCAATGTATTTTACTGGAGTTAAAGAGATACGAAGAAGAGAAAGTGAATAAGATGGAAAACAATCTAAAGCCAAAACACAAGTGAAAGCCCCATGAAAATAGAAGTTTCACACATAAATACCCTGTAATAGTTGCCATTGAAAATCTGTCATCATTAATAAAATATGTAGATTGAACAAAGCTCTGACAAGTTTGGACACAAATTCCAAGCTACAAATCAATTTTGTTGAATAGGACAATACTAGTCATGATTTAACACAACCAATCCATCATCACATGTACTTGTACTAGTAGTTAATCTCAAATTATCTAGAGGGATAACTAAAGGAGAAGAAGAAGAAGAAGAAATCACAAGCTCAAGTGATCAATATCTCTTTAGAGAAAGTCCTACCTTTCTTCCTCTTTGCATAGTACAATATATAAAAGAAAAAGAGAATAACCATATGTTAGATAGTAAACAAAAAGAAAGTTAAAATGGAAATCTCCAAATATAACACTGATTTTTTGAGTGAAAATAACATGTATGAAGAAACTACCCCATCAAAATATTTTTAATTTTCCTTCCATAATAACCACCCATAAGAGAAACTACACTCATGTATGGCTAATTGCTTCTTTAAATGCACTTTCTTCATGCCTAAAATATACCCTATTGACTTTACAAGGATAACATCCTATAAAATCAAGCCTTAAATTATGGGATGAAGATTAAAAATAATATAATGAGCTAGCCTAATTTTATGAAGGAGAAACTTTAAAAATGACAATGTAAGCTCCTTTAGGGAAAACATAACTCAACTAAAGTCACGTGAAAAGATCCTCTTGACTATGAAAAAATGTAACTGATCCTAGAAATTTCAAAGTTCTTTGAATGACTTAAAGTTGGACATTGATGTTGTTGGCCTTATTGGGTACCCAAAAGTTTAGTTACCCTACTAAAAATAGTGTTGCTAAAAATAATTTGTCTTAGAAATTCAATGAAACTCATACTAGAGAGAATTCATTCAATTGGGCTCTAAAATATGAAATTAGACTGGTAACCAGATCACTCTCCAAAAACCATTGAAAATTATTGCTATTAAAAATAGTAATTGCTAAAAGTAAGATCTCAAATTTTCTTAAAAACAAACTCTCTACACATCTCCCCAAAGGGTGTCTAAAACTACATTATCATATCATGCAAATGATGACAATGTAAACTCACCTTAATCACAACTGTTGACGGTATTTAACCTTCCATTCTTACTATGAATACTACACTACATATGTAAGCATGGGGCAATTGCTACCATTACATCACCAATCCACTTGCACCTTTGATGTATCCTTTCCATGCACTTGCATACAAATTGCTCTTCAAACTTTGTCTAACCATCTATCCTTGAATAATAAAGAAACTTGACTATATACCAAGTATGAAAGGCACTTAATGAATTGTTGATGCTATGTCAATGCATTGACTAACCAATCCACCTTATAATGTACTTAGGAATTTCCAATGCCAAATAATGATTTATGAAACAAAAAGATCACCCCAAATGATATCCATGAATGTGTACTATAGATTAACACTCAAATTTATAAGGTCAAATCCAATTTTAACAGTGGCTCCATCTAAGGGATAATATCCATTTGCGATATGTTAAGAATCCAAGAACTTGAAATGAAGTAGACTTATATGACAAATCTTTGTAAGAATAAAGCCTTTCATGCCCTAGCTTCAAAGATATGTTGAAGGGAAGATAATCATGCTAAAAATAACTGCAACTTGCAACCCCACCATTTATGTATTCTCTAGTATGAGATAATGAGTCATTGATGATTGTTACCCGTCATTTCAATAGGGGTACATATATGCACTTTTTCATTTGACAGCAACATTGTAAGCCCAAAGAATGCAAGTAAAAGCCTTGTAGGCTTTGTGATGTTATATATTATGGTGTCCTAGGCCTAAAAAGGTTGACCATGCCCGGCCTACTTAGACTCCACTCTTAGGTTTTGTTGTTCATTGAGATGTTCTTAGCTAGATAACTATGACAAGACATCAATCCAGTCAAATGATTGGTTTGATATGGATTTATATCACTCTTTTAATTGATTTTAAGAAAACATATTAAATTATTAATGTTTAGAAAGTTATTTAGTTAGGATAGACAAAAATCATGCAAGATGGTAGATTGGGAGAATATAAGATACAAGTACAGAAGATCAATAATATTAGAATAAAACTCAAAACCTTCTATTTTGGAAAACATACTAAACATACAGATTTAGCAGTGATAAAACATACTCAAGTTCACCATATGAGTTTTTCTCCAGAAACTCAACAAAAAGGGGAGTATGTTGGAAACAAATTGAATCCTCCATAATACCACTTTAAATAACATTAATGTAGACACATATGAATGGAGAAGTAGTACCTAGTAATCACACTTTAAATTTGTTCATAAAATGAGATAAATATATAGAAGAAAGGGATTTTCATTAACAAAAGAAACTTTTATAGAACTTTACATAGGTTTCTCCCTAAAAGAGACTGAATCTAACCAATTACTAAGATATTAGTTGTCTGATATTATAAATACTTAGTAGATATAAAAAAATATTGATTTCTTGGTATTGAGCCTTCAATTTTTTATATAAAAAAAAAAATCCAAAAAATTATTAGTTGCAAGTAGCAACTTTATAGAACCAAAATTACAAAATTAGTTTTTTGTTGGAAAAATAGACTATATGACTGTCACATATTGAGTATTATGTGGTTTCATCTTCCAATGGTTTGGATGAATCATCATAGCACAAAGAGAGCAAGTAAATCCCACTCTAAACCTATAGGATAGTTAAATGTAGACATCTTCCTGTATGCAATATCCAATTCTATATACTTATCATATGTAGGATCTGTAGAAAATAAAGTCTTAATTTGCTTTAAGAGATAAATGTATTCAATTAATTTGTCCAAAATTGGTTGTCCCTTTAGTGTGCCTAACATATCTTTAAACATATTAATTTTATTTATTTCCCTCAATAGCAGATACTAGTATGCTTCATATGAAATTGAATTTCCATTTTTATCCTGGCAGGTAGGCAAACCCATCTCCAACATATTGTTAAACTTATCACAAATTGATCTATGCTTCTCTATACCATATTGCATTTATTTTGAGCTTGTTGAGTAAGATTTCTCTTAGTCAAGATTTTATTTGTCTTTTTATTAAAGATGTCATATCTTAACCCTTAGTGCATTCAATTCTTGCCAAGTTTTAAAATTGAGGAGCCTTATAATTATATTGACCATGTGAGGTTTGTTACTGAATTCACCCCAAATTTGCAAAATACTTCATTGTTTTTGATGTACTAATGAAAACTCATTTCTAATTAATATGATGATGATGATGATGATAGTGGTTACCATCCACTAAGACCAAATTGGTCTATCGGACCTATAATTTTCTTAGTTTTTAATTCTCTGGCTTCTTGTCTTTCTTGGTGGGATTGGTGCTGTAGCTTTCTTTTTTTTTCTCTACAGTCTTCCAACTTCCTTTATCTTGCATCTCCTTCATCTCTTCTAGTTCTTGGGACATTGGTGTCTTAGCTTCACGATCTATTGTGTTCATCCTTTTGAAGATAGTCGGAGAAGAAGTTTGGTCTAGGAGATCTGCTTTGCTATTAAATGAAGATTTATTTTGTGTGGTATTCGAATCCTCATAACTGTTGATGCTTGAGGGGTTGTCGAGTTCACTTTTTTGTTGTTGGGCGAGGCTTTCTCCCTGCTTGTCTTGAGAGTTGTTTCTTTCTTGCCCAATTTCTTGTGATTCAAAGTTTTCTCTAGAGTATTCTTCTTTGATGACAGTGTAGTGTTCTTTTTGTGCTCCTTCCCACCATGTAGATCTGTGGTGGTTTTTTCTAGCAGAATTTTTCTGGGAGGCTTTTGGGGAGTTTTTGGCTAAATGGCTTGTCTCAAAAGCAGGATCGACATCGGAAGAGGACACTTTCATAATCGAGTTTCTGATTCCACACATAGTCTTTACTTGTTAGGTTTATTTCCAATGGGAATCCGGTGCTGAAGTCCATTTCCACAAAAATGCGTGCATTGGTGGTTTTGGCATATTCCTTTGTTTCTGGGCATCTGCAGTAAAATTTTCCAATTACATTTCCAATGGCTTTTAGCGAGGAGAGATTCCAGAGATGCAAGGGTAGGCTTGGCAATCTCACCCAAACTGGTCTTGAGGTTATGACTACTGTTGAGGGATCGAATGATGGGTTCCATGGCTTCATGAATAGGCCCGAGTTTTCCCAATACCAAGGGCCGGAATCTAGAATATATTGTATGCTTTCAGGATTTTCAAAATATACTATAAAGAAACCCCTAGCACAGGGGTAGATATTAATTTCATCAGAAATGAAAAGCTTCCATACCTTCGAGATCCAATTGTGGAGAGCTGTCAGCCGTAGCCAAAAACCATTGAACCGACAGATTAGGGAACTTTCAGAAAACTTCAAAGCCTCATTGAGTGAGGCCTGGACCACCTGGACAGTGGGAGCTGGGGCTTCACTGACGATATGGGCAGGAACTTGCCCTCCAGAAGCGGACGAAACTGAGCCAACAACTATTTTCGCGAAGCTAGGAGTTATATTTTACTTGCCCGTAGAACCCAGCCACAAAGAAATAAGGTAGACGATTAGATCTAGATCTAGCCACAAAAGATTAGATCTAGAACCCTGTTGCAGAGTTAGATCTAGATCTATCTGCAGAAGATTAGAACCCAGCTGCAGAGAAATAAGGCAGAAGATACAATCCACCTTACTCCCACGAAACTGGAAAAGAAAAGAATAGGAAAAAAAAGACAATCGAGATGCCGCACCCTAGCCCCCTCAACTCCCTTCAAAGTGACACCGACAGCAGCAACCAAAACACCAGTCCCGCCGACGACGAACTGAAGTAGCAAGGCTACGGCCCTAGAACCTAGCCGCAGTGAGAAGAGATCTACGGAAGAGATCTGGAATGTTAAAAAACCGAAAGAGATCTGGAATGAATCAATAGTGTGACTGTCTCATGTAATTCTTTTAAACACCAGTCCCGACGATGACAAAAACACTAATCCCAGCGACAACGAACTAAAGCAGCAGGGCTACAGTCCTAGAACCCAGCCGCAGAGAAAATGAAACGTCAATAGCAGGGTTCGAACCTGCGCGGGCGAAGCCACTTACCCTTGCAATACCAACCTCGTCGCAAGTATATAAAATAATACCATAAATTTTTTATTTCAGATATAATTTGATCCCATAAAATATCCCTATCTCCAATCACACATGTTTTTCCTACTAGCTTGTTTTACATTTGTTCTATTTCTTGTTGTAACTTATCTTTAAGCTCTTGATATGATGAAATGGTGCCATCGTTCCCTTTATTTTGTTCCTTTAGCATGTAGAGTTTATCATCTTTTAAAATAATAATTCTTTTTAGATTATCCTCTTCCAACTTTCTTAGACTCAAATATGAAAGAGTTTTAGTAGCTCTTTAGATGAATTTGTTAGCACAACTAGTACTATTGAAGTTATTGGAGTTGTTGGATATGCTTAGAGTGCTGATGAGCTTCCCTAACATGCATGTTATGTCCTTTCCTTGGCTAATATTTCAATCTATTTTTCATAGTTCTCTAGTTGATTGTTCAATTGTATCATCTGAGTTCACAATTGGTCTTCCTCCTTTTGAATGATGAATAACTCTAGAGTCTGTACATATTCCAAGTTAGGAACATTGAGTCTCTTCTTCAAGGCAAGGATATCAATAACATTTATTTCATCAAAGCTTTAATGGATTTTTCATCATTAGGATTCCCCCAAACGTTACTATCCATTGCTCTAATTTTTCAATTCTCGTTTGTTTAGTTTTGTTGAGTAACTTTTCCTATCTTAATTGAGTGTCCTATTTTGGTAAGAATGGTTTGCACTTCAGAAGTATTCAATGGTTTTTTAATAAGTACTCCAAATCCATAGAGAATTTCATAGCTTTATAGTCACTGATTGTTTTAACAATTTGAGCCTTAGGCCCTGTTGTCGTACAGAGTGTCTAGGCACCACGACAACGCTCAGATCGGGGGCTGTCACCATGATCCCCAATCTCTCCATTCAAGTTGTCTCCCTATAGTAGGCTAAGGGGGGTAGACCCTATGGAAAAATGGAATGAAGAAGAACTAGTTGGGAACCAACCAGTTTGGGAGACACATTGAAGTGATCAAGTACTTGATTAAGATTTAGCAAGACTTATAAGATTTGATTAGATTTTAAGCAATTGATGCTAGTGCCTTATGGAGTCAACTATCTTGCTAAGAAATTTAGGACGAAGTAATTGATTTGCAACTGCTGCTTGGATGAATGACTATCTTATATGAAGTGCAGATCCTATAGCTAATATGAGATGCAATAATCTTGGTTAATTTTAGTTAAATTCCTTTCTAAGCTTTAACCCTTCGATCCTTTCTATATTGAGCCTGATTTCATAGTAATTGGCAGAAAGAAGTTAAGGTGAAGCACACTAAGGTGTGATTAACAATTCCTCTCTTGAAAATCTAACGTACCCAGTGCCTCTGGCACTGCAGAGAGCTGTGGCTTTGACGACTGCAAGGTCACCATTTCAAGTACTATTAAAAGAAGTCTTCTCAAGCAAAGATGGATGGATACCTATCTCTCTATCGACCAAGCTTATGCTTGGAAGTACATTTTATTTATGCAAAACTAACTTATATGAAAATGCACTAGATGATGAGAAGAAGTTAGACCTGAGATTAGAAACACTTTTGTCACAAAATCCCTTAATCACCAAAATAAAATGTTCACTTAATTCGACGAAGACTTAAAAATAAACCCATGAAAATATTACAATTAAACCACAAGCTTATTTCAAATATTTTTTGATACAATTATAGCTCAAAGAGAAAAAAAACTTCTTTACAATCAATGTCAACAAATGTTAAAAAAATACTCAGTTTATGAAATATAAGATGTGCATTTTATCACAATTCCATGACAGAGCACATAATTTTCAGAAAATTAGTTTTTAGGACAACAGTAAGAAAAACTTTATGACAACAACAATATGACAATGAAAATAGTAAGTTATCAATGATATCTTTATGCCTAAAATTTACCGAAAATTTTTCACACTTGCCCACATGAATTATCAAAAAATTTCAGCCTGTTATGATGTGATTTTCAAAATTATATCAGGTCTGATATACTTATTAAGCCAACAATTAAAACATGAAATAAGCCTAATGATGAATGCCCAACTCAAGAAATTAATTCCTTAATGTATTATGCAACTTAGGAACTGATTTTAGGCTAACCCACATGAAACTTTGCCACTGTTATATTTTAGACTTCAGAAACAGAATTATTCAGAGATAACAGTCACCCAAAATGTAGATCTAGGCCAAATTTTTGATACACATCAAACATAAATGACTTATCAATGTATTTAATTTTTTTTTAGTTAATTTCAAACCACTTAGATGTGTTTTTCACCACTATTAGAAAGGTATATGACTGCTGTAGCAAACAATGAGGAAAAAGATGGCTTAGAGATCAAACCCTTAGGCCCTAGGCCTTGAAGATCACTTGCCCAAGTTGCCAAAAAAAAAATTCAATACCTGAAGCACAAATTTTTACCAATTTTTTTGCAAAAACCCACCAATGATTACCTTCAGAAAATTAAATATTCAAATAAAAAATGGAGCAAGGAAAATCTAGGGCAAATGAGACCTAGCACAGGGCCAATAGAACTAGCATTGGGCTAGGAGAAGGAAGATCTGGGCTTAGGAGACCCAAAACTTGAAACCCTTATTCTGAAAATATTTATTTTTCTTCAGATCTTCAGATTTATTGCAAAATATTTAATGGTTGGCCCTGCAAACAAATTTGGGACAAGATATTACCCTCCAGGGCCTAGATTTGTCTAAAAAAACCCCTGATCTGCTTGAAAAAATCTCAGATCTGAAGATTTACTTGGCTGATTTCCCACATCCATTTCTGCAAAAAATATTTGAGCCTAGATCTTGCCCTACAGGGTCTAGATCTAGCTCAATTCTGAAGATTTTCTTGGTTGATTTCTCAGATCTATTCCTGCAAACAATCTTTGAGCCTAGATCTTGCTCTCGAGAGTCTAGATCTAGCTCAGATCTAAAGATTTTCTTGGTTGATTTCTCAGATCTATTCCTGCACAAGTAAAAAGAGAAAACTCAGTACCCAATATGTACAAAAATAGAGAAAAGCCCAAAAACCCAAGTGTTAAAATTCAAAATTATGTTACAAAATTTCATATCTACACAAGTAAATAACAGATCTATACAAATAATTTACAGATCTATACAAATAATTTACAAATATATCAGATATGAGGAGTATGAGTCCAACTCCACTCTCATATTTGATAATATAATGCTCTTAATAGTCAGTTAGATCTATCAAAATTTCCACAAAATATTTAAAATATTTTAAAATTTTAGAGAGGTACTATTGTTGGGAAAAGTATCCAATACGGAATGACCCTATCCCACTCTAAGGGTGATAGTACCTCAGCAACAATCAAAGCAAAGCTATTCAAGATTACTTCTTTATGAAATGTAAGAGAGGGGAGAAAGAGATCCACTAACCGTTATCTTCCGCTAATGATTGATCCAATCTTCTCTCTTTGCTGCTTGCTCCCAGCTCCTTGCTCTTTGACTGGCCCAGCTACACCAAGATCCTGCAAAATAACAAGAAAGGGAAACTACAAGAAGCATACATTCATAATTGATTCAAGGATTAGAATAAATCAAATATACAAGTATCAATACGCCATTGAGACACATGCATATAGAAGAACCTCAAATGCTTTATTAATGGAAGAAGTAAAGTTCTGAGAGTGTTACAACCATAAGAGGCCCAATCCAGAAACACCTCCCAGCAGAAAGAAATCTCCTCTTCACCTCCTTCAAGCAAATCACCCAATAGTTCTATACTCAAACCAACAGCACTTCCTTACATTCACAAGATTCCAGCCTCCCTAGACCTCATGAGAGAGCTCTATATATAGGAGTTTTGGAGAAAGGATGAGTCAGCTTGAGGTTGGCTTGAAGCTGACTAGTGTCCTCTCCCACTTCAGTTATTCTTCAGTTCTTGAGTCCACTTGGAGGTTCTTGCTTCCACTTGGAGATCTAGACCCTCTTACTCATCACAAGGCGAATTCCTTGATCCAAGTGTCATTTTGGAAGCTTCCTGGGCATTTGACACCTTGAGGAATGACTGTGCCACTTGGCCAATCTCGCCCAGTGCAGGTAGCCTTCATTGCTTTTGACATTCAGCGCAGGTACAGAGTGGAGTAGTTGACATTCAGCGCAGATGCTCAGTGGAGCAGTTGACATGATCCAGAATTAGCTTGTTTTTGAGTGTTTTCAGGTGGAGAACTGATATTTAGTGCTGTGGTTTGCTGACCTTGTTCCTCTAGGGGTAGGAACAACATGTTTAGGGACTTTGGATCCCTTAGATTATGGACATTTCATGCTTCATGTTGTAAGGCACAAAAATGTCTATAACAGTTGCCCCCTAAAGTATGAGGTCGTTTATCGGGTGAAATGCTTTATCAGGAGGATCCGAAGTTCATTCAATAGCTGAGAGGTGACCTGTAATAAGATACAATACAATACATTATTTTTCATTCTGCTTTCATGATCTAGCTGAGGCGGGCATTCCCATGCTCAGCTTTATAAATTCATTTTGGTACATAGAACAGACGATCGTCTGATGGTAGACTGATAATTCTCTGCTGAAATTATCATCCTTTGAATAGGATGATCATCTGCTGCAATGATGTACATATCAAATGTCTTTATATTCCCTGAATATATATCGCAGCCCGGATGGATGAAACTAGATCCGGGGTCTTCAAACTCGTTCGATATTCACTCTAAGTACAAGTCGATCCATGTGAGAATTGCGTTGAAGTCGAACATGGAAAGGCATCGCTTGATTACCGGTCAATAATGTAAACCGTTAACAAGCGCGAGAGGAATCACCGATAATGATGATGACCCTCAAGGTACTGCAGTACAATTCACGTGGTGTGAATATAGGATTTGGCGTCGAACACCACGCAAAATCTTCTAGTCGAAGGTCATTGATGTATACCTGTCGCCGGAAGTGAGAAACTTGCCATTGAGGCATGCAAGCTTCAAAGTACTGAGGGGGGTGTTCCTAGATCAACTTCTTGGATAATGAGCTGAAGTCGACAAGAAGTGATCCATCAAAGGAGGGCCTTAATGAATCCCACATCAGTGACACGGAACGGAGCTAATGACTTTAGTGGAGGTGAAAACAATCTGTGAAATATGATTCAGGGTGGCGATCATGGGTGGATGAAGGATAATGTATGGCAGTGGATGGGACACGGTTGACTCTTTCTGAACAACATCTCTTGAACATATAACGACACTGATGTGATGGATCGGTAGCAATACCTCGAATGTGGATGGTTTGGCGAAGACCATGGTGATGAGACCGGTGAATGAAACAACCCAACCCGATGTGATACGGAGAACAAAGTGTCATGTTCAAGAGCGACTTGCTACCATTAAAGCTTTGAGGTTCTCCCAATTTTTCCCCAGTCATTTCTGACCAGTACCTCTTTATTTTTGTCAAGCTTGAGGAGGATAACATATGCTTGTTCTATAACCTGCCCTTCGGGCAAGCCCATCGCTATGTTTTAACGAGCCTAGCGATAGGGAAACTCGTTCTCGTCTAAAGACAAGTTTGTCGCTATTTAATCATTTTAACGAGTCTAACGACAAGGAAAACTCGGTCCTTTTCATTTTTAGAGAGTCTGAAAAGGTACAGAAAGTCAACTCCAAAATTCCTTTTTCGTCATCTAATCCCTTAAGTCCGAAAAAGTATAAAACAATACAGAAGGGATGAGTTTTCGATAACTTTAACGAGCCGAATAAAACAAGCGCTCGACCTTTTTGTGCAATAATCCCTCAGGTCCAAAAAGATTAAAGTCTACAAGAGGGATAGCTCTTCCGGTCACTTTTAACGAGCTGGAAGGCCAAAACTCTGAAAACTTTTCATATTTTACGAGTCAGGAGAAAAGAGCTTAAAGAAGACTTGTCTTTTGAGGAACGAGTGATAAACATGGATAGCAGCAGATTCCAGGTACAGGTTGGAATTTTCCAATCACGGCAGTGTCACAAGGATGGCTAAGTGAGATCACTCTTCGCAGCTGTTCCTCAAAATGGGTAAACAATCATATGGAGGTGAACGATTGGCCAAATGGAATGGAGGTGGCGGGTGCAAACACGACCAAGGCTTTTTATGGCTAATAAATTTACGATCACAATGGTTATTTACCAAGATGAGATAGCTATTTTTTATGGAGCTTTATCTCACGAAGCTATGCTCCTAATTTGGCAAATTTTGACCTTTGCCCCACATCCTTTCTTTATGCAAGTTAGGAAACGACTAATCCAAAAAACAGATAAATAACCGCTCTTGGCTTACACTCCAAAAGGTTTGCATGTCCCCAGGTATAAAATACAATTTCAAGGCTGCCCCTCCTCTCCCCCACCTCTGTTTTTCTTTGGGTGTTCACAGCTACTTGTCGTCTTGCCAGTCTAATGTTAACGATACTTGTCTTCTCGTTATTTTTAACAGGTCTTATGCGGTACTTGTCTTCCCGTCAGCCTAACTTTTGACAGCTCTTTTGCAAGATCGCAAGAGAACAACTACTTGCGACAAGAGAGCAACTACTTGGGACAAGAGAAGAACACTACTCAAAGACAAAACATTAATGTTATTGAGGGAGGCTTGCCTCTTTCTGGTTACCCAAAGATTGTTTTGTTAACACCATCAAATGAAAACATCTCCTCAGCACCGTCTACCGAAGTAGACAATGGTGAATGACCTTTGTCAAACAAGTAACCTTGACAAAAGAATCCTGTTCCAGAACAACCCCTCTTCCTTCTTTCGGACGGGGTACGGACTAGTCATATTCTTTCGCGGAAATTCTACCTTATACCCAGGGTTTCCTCTGCCCGAAGCAGACCAGGATGCATGCCCCCTGGGTTCCAGTCCCATCTTTCCGAATCACTCGCATTCATCGGGAAGGAGGACTGGGGGTGGAGACATTTCTTGGGTGAATAGACCATTCAGGGTTGGTATTTGACTATTTGCGATGCGTGATCCCGGAAATGAAAGTTGGTCTACGAGCTTGACCATTCTTCTTTCGTGTGGAAAACACATTACTCTAAAGAGTGAGGAGACTATATCTCCCATGCAATATATATAGTCTCGTCCAAGGAGTAGGTTATAATCCAAGGGTCCTTGAACGACCATCACGTTCATTTGAACGGTCTTCCCTTTCAATGTAACAGGCACATTGGGGAGGATCCCTAATGGTCGACTGGTTCCTTTATCAAAACC
The DNA here is from genome assembly GCA_031772625.1 of Pinus tabuliformis. Classification (NCBI taxonomy): domain Eukaryota; kingdom Viridiplantae; phylum Streptophyta; class Pinopsida; order Pinales; family Pinaceae; genus Pinus; species Pinus tabuliformis. The sequence continues at coordinate 19,736,242 of CM062809.1, forward strand.
CGAGAGATTTCTTATCTCAGGCAAAAGCGCCGGGGAACCCAGTGCTTTCCAAGCAATAGAGGAAAGGATACTCACAGATGCCCCTTCATCAATGATAGTTCCAGCCATTACCATTCTGTAAATTTGGACAATGATTCTGAATGGTATACTGGCTGGTAACCGGGGTCTGCCTAGTTGGTTCCAATCAAAGGACACAACCAGGTTGCTTGGTGGTGGGACCGAATACACGACCGGATATGACCCTGATGATGTTCCTTCCTGCGATAAAGGAATGGGCGCATTGCCCTGATGCTCATCAGAATCTGTGTTGATGAAAAGAATCTGGATGGTGTCATCCTTATTCTCTTCAGTGAGGGTGTCATTTGAAGATGAATCTTCAGTGACGGTGTCATTTGAGGATGAAACCTCTGAAGGAAGAACCGGGTCAACTGCCGTATCGACCTTTAGACTTTCGTCTGGTCTGGATTCAGTAGGTTCATTTTCAATGACTGACGCTTCAGCTGACCACTTGAGCGGGCCAGCTGTATTTTCAACCAACGAAGGACTTGGCACGAGTTTTTTGTATCCAGGAGGAAGTCTCAACGGTGAAACCGGGCGATCTTCCAAAACTCTCTTCGCTTCATCTAAGAAGGGACAACGGTGGATGGCGTGATCGCCTTCACACAGTCTGCAGGGGAATCTTGCTCCCCCTCTTTGTCTTGAACCTTCACTTTCGCTGGTTGACGGTAAGCAATCAACATGGCTATCAGAGGTTGATGCTCCCGAATTGTGCAACCGAGGGGACCAGTCCCTTAGTATCCGGGGAATACAGGGACAATCTCTATGGAAGTGGTCTCCTCTACATATGACACATGGCGATTTAGGCCCGGTCTGTGTTGTGTGTGGATTTTTGTCAGATGTCTTTTGCTTGCCCCCAGTCGCCTTAGGCTCCTTCTTCTTCTTCTCCTTCTTCTCCATGGGAGCTTGGCTTTTGCCGGCTCTACCTTGCGAAGATGAAGGATTGGAGGAAGAGTTATAGGAAGTAGAAGGCTGGTGGGCAGCTCTAGACTGATCTAACTGTTGACTCGACTGTTCAGGAACCATGGTGTTCTGAACTACATTGGTTGAGAATAGCCAAATTGGAAGGCCAATTGTCAGTCCTGGAAGCGACAATGTGGCCATGTGGGGCGCACCAACTTCTCCCCAAGAGGAGAAAGGACTAGGATTTCCATCATGTGGAATTCCTTGGTTGGGGCGTTCCATGTTCTCAACCTACAGATCAACACAGGAATAGGAGGTGATTATGTTCCGTTTAAAATAAATTTTATAACGACGCTTTTAGACACAACTTGCTTTTTCACTTTTTAAGAGTCGAGAAAAAGCTAAAGATGACTCTAGTCTCCTTCGATGTTTTAACGAGCCTAAAGTGACAAATGCTCGGATGGACTTTTTCAGTTATAGAGTTTGAAAAAGGCCAAAAGAAACTGCTCTGGAGATCTAGGCAGAGGGTGTGCCAAACCTTTCGCAAAACCACAGAATACGTTTTACGGTACGAGTGGTCGATCTTCGTGAATGCTATGTTCACTGCATTGCGATCAGTAGGGCGGACGACACGGTTTCCTATGGATAAAGGCTTTGTTCCTATAGGGGTCTCCCAATATATACGCGACGGTACGTGGGAGCACAAGTCCGTATTGATACTTATCGCTTCACTGTGGAGGAATCACCCAACCACTCAACGCTAAGATATCACGTTTAACGACGCCGGAACACGTCTCTAGCTTAGACCTCTATGTGTTTGCGTTATGTTTCAATGCGTTGTTATGTAAATTCAATTTATTTTAAGGTTGATCTTGTTTAGCAGTTTGCCTTTATGGATCACCACGAGATGTATAGTAACACTCCTAAATGCAGTCTAAGATGATAAGCAAGCTTTTCAATCTTTCAACTTTGAAAATCTTAACTACTGAGGGAAAAGAAAGACAGCATATTTTCACACAGATCATAGAGCACACACTAATGCATTTTTTCCTAAATCAACATGCAAACTGTCATAATGGACATGCACAATGCAGATATTTCTTTTCTCTTTCTTAATGTTTGTGCGACACAAAAAGAAAGTTGTTGTATAACTTTGAATTCAATTTCAAGTGAAAGCAAAAAAGTTTGTCCAAAATCAAAAGACACCTTAAGATTTACTTGTTTCGACACTAGAAATATGTAAACTCAAACCATATGACGAAAGCAAAAGCTCAATCAGCTATGAACAGCAAACAAACTAACTCTTAAGATCAAAACGACACTTTATCACAGGTCTAGATCTAAGAGGCCACAACAAGACTAGTTCACTTTCGTTATGGGAAACTGCAAATGATATAAGAAATATACAAAGAACAAATACAGTTTCTTTATACAACCGAGGCGGAATAGTGGCAAGGAAAGTTGGTTTCAGACAGGTACATTGACTGGTAACAGGCTGCAAAAACAAGGGTGAAAACAGGGCAAGAAACAGCAGGAAACCCCAGTAGCACAAGGCAAGACTGGTTCAGCGCAGGTGGTACACTGTCACTTTGACATTCAGTGCAGGTAGCCCCTTCGGGAACTGCGCTGAAATGCAGACAGCCTTCACACAGCCTGCACTGAAGAACGAAACTTTCGTTTCTCTTGGTTTCCGGGTCACAGATTGCTCAAAAATTCACAGTTTTTGGCCAAATCAGAAGCTATCAGTCAAGTACACACTAAGGGATGAAAAGGAGGATGAAAAGCTATCACTATGAGCTATTTAGAGTCCTTGTGGATCAGCTCCTCAAATCATAAACTTGCTCATAAACTGAGCTAGAGTAGCTGCCCTCTACTTTGCATTTGAAAGATCCAAATGCAGTTCGATTCGGTACTCCCTTTGTTTATGAAATGAATAGAAAAAACACAAACAACCAACAAGATACGCTCCCCAGTGGAGTCGCCAATTTGTTGTTGGGAAAAGTATCCAATACGGAATGACCCTATCCCACTCTAAGGGTGATAGTACCTCAGCAACAATCAAAGCAAAGCTATTCGAGATTACTTCTTTATGAAATGTAAGAGAGGGGAGAAAGAGATCCACTAACCGTTATCTTCCGCTAATGATTGATCCAATCTTCTCTCTTTGCTGCTTGCTCCCAGCTCCTTGCTCTTTCACTGGCCCAGCTACACCAAGATCCTGCAAAATAACAAGAAAGGGAAACTACAAGAAGCATACATTCATAATTGATTCAAGGATTAGAATAAATCAAATATACAAGTATCAATACGCCATTGAGACACATGCATATAGAAGAACCTCAAATGCTTTATTAATGGAAGAAGTAAAGTTCTGAGAGTGTTACAACCATAAGAGGCCCAATCCAGCAACACCTCCCAGCAGAAAGAAATCTCCTCTTCACCTCCTTCAAGCAAATCACCCAATAGTTCTATACTCAAACCAACAGCACTTCCTTACATTCACAAGATTCCAGCCTCCCTAGACCTCATGAGAGAGCTCTATATATAGGAGTTTTGGAGAAAGGATGAGTCAGCTTGAGGTTGGCTTGAAGCTGACTAGTGTCCTCTCCCACTTCAGTTATTCTTCAGTTCTTGAGTCCACTTGGAGGTTCTTGCTTCCACTTGGAGATCTAGACCCTCTTACTCATCACAAGGCGAATTCCTTGATCCAAGTGTCATTTTGGAAGCTTCCTGGGCATTTGACACCTTGAGGAATGACTGTGCCACTTGGCCAATCTCGCCCAGCGCAGGTAGCCTTCATTGCTTTTGACATTCAGCGCAGGTACAGAGTGGAGCAGTTGACATTCAACGCAGATGCTCAGTGGAGCAGTTGACATGATCCAGAATTAGCTTGTTTTTGAGTGTTTTCAGGTGGAGAACTGATATTTAGTGCTGTGGTTTGCTGATCTTGTTCCTCTAGGGGTAGGAACAACATGTTTAGGGACTTTGGATCCCCTAGATTATGGACATTTCATGCTTCATGCTGTAAGGCACAAAAATGTCTATAACAGGTACTAGCCCAAAAACACCATGCAGAAAAAAGATTATAATTAGATAAATCATGAGGCTTATATGAAGCAAGCTCTTTAGAAACTATGTGTTGAGAGTTGGTTGGTCCAACCGAAGACTATCCCCAAACACTCAATGAGAACCTGAGATATCTTCTGCAAACACTATATCAACCATCAAATCAAGTAGAGAAATAGAACAATAATAAAATTCTGAAGAAATAGAGATACCTGCTGCTTCAATCAAAACTAAAAATGTTACCCTAGATCCAACAAATTGAATAAGATATATGTATTCATATTATTCTAAGAGAGCTATTGATTGATAGTTTTCACATAATATTAAGTAGCAACTAAAACAATGTTACCATAAAGTCATGAAGAGGAACACTATAGCACGTTGAAACCCCAAAGACTTTTGCATTAATTCAAAAAAGTATACAAGAGAGCTTGAGAGCTTAGTACACGATTCAAAGACCAGACCAACTAATTGACAAATGACCTCCTATTTAAAGATAAATCCTCTAATGGCTAGTTTGAGTGATCCTCATCAAAGCAATCTCGACCGTTGATGAGGATCAAAGTTTCTTTTAATCTCATCCGTCGAAATTTTAAATTCTTGAGGAAATTCGAATTTTTCAATTTAATAAATTTTAATTAATTCAAAAAATAAATTTTTGAATTAATTTCCTCAAAATTTTGACTTTGACTTAACCCCAGGGACCAAAGGCTTAAAATTTAGCAAAATAATTAATTTACCTTAGTCTCGAGACCTCTTAAAATTTAATTTTGAAGGACCAACGAATTTTTCCTTCAGAGAATTTAAATTTAACTGGGACCTAGAATTAATTAAATTTTTGGATTAGGATTTTAATTAATTTTGGCCAGAAAATTTAATTAATTAACCTATGAGGGGATAAATTATTTTTCCAACCCTCAAGACCCTTTACATCATGATTTTCACATTTTTTACATCTCAAGGGGGAAAACCCATTTGCAAAAGACCCTCACAGACTACCCAGTTCTGCGACACAAATATAATATAGCAGATCAAGCAATTTGTAATAAAATAACCTAACCAAATAATTAGGATTATTCCCAAATCACTTTTACATAGACTTGATCTAGAACACTAAGGCTCCCTTAAGATCCCAGTGACAAAATCTATTCCGGCATTAGAGTAAGGCTGATGAAAAACTCTGTCGACCATCCCAGAATGGATCGGTGAGACAAAAAACCTCCCAGAATGTAGATCATCACCAGAAAATTAGGTTTACCTAGGTGATTACATACACGACACGGATCTGCTAAGCTTATTTACATTATACACATGCAAAATGGGTTCACATTATAACATGATAATCAAGCTGATGATGATAGCTGAATGACACGGAAACATCGATCAGGCGCTAACCCTTTTGTGAAAAAAGGGGGTGTATTGCTATGGGTCGTTGACACGTAGTGGTCAACAGGCTCCAAGGTATCCATATTGAATTTTCCTTTTTCAAAATCAAAGGTTGACAATAAATTCTCTTGCTTGGATGGATTTGATAATGATATAGTGGTTGTAGTGGTCTGTAGAACTTGGAGTACGTGCATATGACAAATATTGAAAGGAAAATATAGGCTTCCTTGATGAAGCCTCTTCAGTGCAATGAATCAATGTTCCACCAAGTTTCCAAGATGGGGGACGTTTGGGAGCACCCTCAAATTTTAGGGAAATTCAAAAGGGATGGGGGACGTCAAGGTGGAACGCTGCTGATCTGAAATTGATCAATGGATGGTCAAGGATCCAGAAAAGGCCAAAAAATCAAAATTGTTGGATGAAATCAAAATCAGCATCGTTGCATAGAGCTCAGAAAAATGATCCCAACGCAACTTGAACGGACGCATTTGGACTTCGAATGAAGGAGAAAGATCTCGTTGAAGTTTGTGGGTAAGCAGGTAAATGAGGCCTTGCAGGCCAAGTGGCAGCTCCACAGTTTGATGTGGCAGTCAACAAGTCAAAGTCAACTCTAGTTTGGGTGCAGATCTTCATTACATGGTGAAGGTATAAGTCTCATAGCACAAACATATGGTTTATGAAACATATATAATATGTGGTGTAAAAACCATATATTAAACATATGCTATGTTATTAAAGTTTCCTAGAGCAATAATAAACATATTACAAAATGTTGAATGCATATTACAAAATGGTTGGTACATTACATATGGTTGAGAACCATATAATATGGGGCATATGTTAATGCTGCAAAGGATATAATATTAAAACCATGTATGATCCGAATGGGATCCATAAAGAACTGTCAAAGGAACCATGACTGTATCAGGTCAGGACAGACATTAAAGAATTCAAAAATAGCGATCAAAAACACCTCAAACCAGTGGCAGTGGCATCCAGCGTGGAACGACGAGGACCTCGATCAAAGCGCGCTGACCGAGGCCCATGGAGAATGCGCGGGAGGCGGAATTAGCCGCTGGGAGGCTCAGATCGGGAAACAGAGGAGGTTTTTGCATCGCTGGGCAAAAAGGCTTGAAATAGAGAAGCCCCAAGAACTTGGTCATGTGGAGAGCCGGAGAACCGAAGGGCGAAAGGCAAAAAAGGCTAAAAGCTAAAGGCGAGACCCACTCTGAAAAACTGGCGGTATTGATCGGGGGCTCCTTGAATGGTAAGCAGTTTTGGATGAAAGCGGAGTGATTCCACTCAGTGATTGATGCGTGGCAAGTAGAGGAGAGAGAAAACCGTCGCTCATCGTGCGCTAACAGTTGAGCAAGTCAACCGCACGAAATGTGCATATGGCGTTGGATCTAGAGGCCCCAGATCTAATGGCTAAGATCGTGCCCAATGGAGAAGTGGAATCGACGAGGGAATAAGCCGCAATTTAGAAGGATTTGATGTTTGCTTTGACCGCCATGGTGGAGGAAGACTCATTCCACGACGCAACTGAAGAAATGAATCGACGAAGCAGGTTGGCACTTTATAAGAGGACATGTGGCCACTCCCTGTGAGCCTGATGATGACGTCGAACAGGGAACTCCAAGCGCAACTACAGAAGGCGATTCGACGGAGGTGGAATAAGAGCTGAACAGACATGGGAACGGATGGCCTTAAAGCCATGAACAGAGACAAAAAGCATACAGACAGAGAAGAGGAACCAGAACCCCGAGAGGAGGACGGGAACTCAGAGAAGAAGACAGTGAAGCAAAAGCAGAAAGAAGACAGAGGGCTGAGCTGACCAAAGGCAGCATCGAGCACCAGAGAGCTTGAGAGATTCAAACCATCCCCGAGAGGATCTGTTAGATTTGAGAGGTCTAGGAGTTGGTAAGTAGAAGAGTCTGTGCACTCCAGTGGCTTGGGGAATCTAAGAACCACCCTACCAAGAAAACTTGTTTCAGGAGACTCAGATTGAGTCCCTGCATTGTAATTCTCTACTTAAGACACAATAAAATAAGGCCACCACTGAGAGCTGGACCGGAGATGTAGCCCTAGAGAATAGGGTGAACTCCTTATTAATTTCTTGTGTTCTTGTATTTGCTTATTGTATTTCTCTGTTGTCTTTCCATTTCAAGTGTCTGTGTATTGGCAATCTGATCGATCCATTGCTTAAATAACATAGACACACACACCAGTACATGAGTCTGTAATACTTGTATTCAATAAATATTTAACTGAGGTCACTCATAGGGTGATTATCAGATCAAGTGGTATCAGAGCTTAAGGCTGTAAGGTTAGACAAGCTTGTGTTGGTTTAGCTATTGAATGCTCACTAGATCAAAGCTCAAATTAGGAGAAGGAGAGTTGGTCGAGACTAATCTTGAAATTGGGAGAGTCTATCCTTGGAAGGCAATGTCAGAGGAAGGTTCTATGGGGCTAGACCCTCAATTCATAGAAAGTTTCCTAGCTATAAAGTCTATGGGAGAAGAAATGTATAAGGAAGCATAAGGATGAAGCCTCCTCAGGTTCTAAACACAATAAAGAAGATGAGTCTCATTTCCAAGACCACTCCAAAGGAAATGGGAAAGAGGAAAGCTTTCTCACACCTCCTAATAACCCTATGCAGAATAAGAAAGCATCTTTGATCAAGCTAGATGTTAAATTTGATTTGCCTATATATGATGGACAGTTAAATGCTGAAAAGTTGGACAATTGGATTAGACAAATTGATGTGTATTACAGAGTACAGAACATAGACTCAGACAAGAGTAAGATTCAGCTGGTAAGCCTACGCCTAAGAGGCACTGCCTTGGTTTGGTGGGAAGGTATAGCTCAAGCTGATATAAAAAGACACGGTAAGACCATCTCTGTCTGGAGTGAATTTGTTTCTGCAATCAAAAACAGTTCTATCCATTGGCCTACATGCAACAAGCCCTGATGAGTTGGAAAACTCTTCGGCAGTTGAAGGGGAAAAGTGTGCAAGGGTATACTCAAGAATTTAGAAAGAGAGAATTGATTCTAGGGATCCCATTAGACTCACCAGAGACTCTTTTGAAGTACATTGGTGTTCTACACAGCTACATGAGGCGTACCATCCTCGTGTTTAATCCCACTAGTATAGATGAGGTATCTGTACAAGCTACTCATCTAGAAGCTAGAGGAAAGAATGGAAATCCAGAAGTTGGGGGACCATCCCAACCCACTGCAAGCAAGAGCAAGGAGAAAAGAAAGCAGAAGTGGAAAGAAAGGAAGGCTAACATTGCATAGAAAATCAAAGCTTCATGCACTCACTATAAAAAGGATGGGCATGATGATGAACATTGTTGGATTCTGCATCCAGAGCTGAGACCTAAGAAATCTGAGGGCAAGAAGAAGAAGACTGTTGCATCTATTCAGAAAGATTTGGAGTCAGACTCAGGAGATGAAACAACTATTGCAGCCATAGGTATAAAAGGTAAGAATTCTGAAGTATCTACTAGTAATTCTGCTCAATCTGTTATTGATGAAGAAAATGAGAGAAAAAGACATGAGCTTTTCCATATTCAAGTTGTTTCCAAAAATCAAAAGATTGATACTTTGTTTGATAGTGGCTCACAAGTAAATCTAATTTTTGAAGCAATTGTAAAGAAATTGGGATTAGCAACTACACCTCACAAGAAACCATAGCCATTAGGATGGTTGAATGATAAAGCGTAACTACAAGTGACTAGACAGTGCAAACTCAAGTTTTCTTTTGGGCCAGCATTTGTAGATGAGGTGGAGTTAGACATAATTCCTTTGGATATATGTGGAATTGTTTTAGGAAGTCCTTACTTGTATGATAGAAAGGCTATTTTCTATAGAGCTGAGAACAAGTATCTACTTGTTAAAGATGGAATCGAATACTTTGTAAGAGCTCATAAGCTCAGGAATAATTATACTCTCATAAATTCAGGGCAGATGAAAAGAATGATAAATTCATGCAAACAATTCTTATTTATGGTTGTAAAGGAAAAGAAACTTGATAAAACCTATGCATTTGAGGGTTGTAATGTTGAACAACAAGTTGATATAGAAAAGATTGTTTCAGAGTATGATGTCTTATTTCAAGAACCTAAAGGTCTGCCACCCAAAAAGGGAATAGTACATGATATTATTTTGCAACAAGATGTTCCATTGCCTATCATTGGGATGTACAGATTGTCTGCTTTAGAGAATGTTGAAATCAAGAAGCAGGTGCAGGAGTTGCTTGAGAAGGGATTCATCAGGCCTAGCACATCACCATGTGGGTCACCAATCGTTTTGGTGAGAAAGAAATATGGCTCGTGGAGAATGTGCATTGATTACCGAGCATTGAATAAGATAACAATAAAAAATCGTTATCCCCTTCCTCGCATAGATGATCTTTTAGATCAATTGAAAGAAGCTTTTTATTTCACCAAGCTAGATTTGCACAGTGTATACCATTAGGTCAGGGTTGCAGAGCAAGATGCATGGAAAACTGCTTTCAAAACAAAGCAGGGATTGTATGAGTGGCTGGTTATGCCTTTTGGCTTGACCAATGCTCCTACTACTTTCATGAGATTAATGAATGATGTACTCAGACCTTTTCTTGATGATTTTGTTATTGTGTACCTGGATGACATTCTGATTTTTAGTAAAACGTGGGAAGAACATTTGAAGCATGTTAAGCAGACATTAGATGTTTTGAAAAGAGAAAATATTTATGTTAAACTCTCAAAATGTGAATTTGGAAAAACATCTCTAAAATACTTGGGTCATATAGTACGGGGAGGTGATTTGAAAATAGATCCCTCTAAAGTGGCAGTCATTGTAAACTAGCCTAAACCCAAGTCTGCTACAGAAGTGAGAAGCTTCTTAGGAGTAGCACAGTATTGGAGGAAGTTCATTTCTAACTTTTCCTCAATTGCAGCTCCCTTACATGCTTTAACAGGATTGAATAAGGTGTTTCAGTGGGGAGGCAAACATCAGAAAGCCTTCGACACCTTGAAAGAAAATATTAGTACAACACCTGCACTAGCACTGCCAGATCTGCAAAGACCATTTGAGATCCAAACTGATGCCAGTGACTATGCCATGGGAGAAGTGTTGACACAAAACAGTAAACCCATATGTTATCATTCTGAGGCTTTTAATCCTGCAGTAGTTATCTATCCTACATATGATAAAGAATTGTATGCATTATTTTAGAGTGTGAAAAAGTGGAAACATTACTTAATGGGCAAAGAGACAGTAATACATATTGATCATCAACCACTTCAATATTTTCACTCCCAAACTAAGTTACATCAATCAAGACATTACAGATGGATGGGTTTCTACAACAGTTTCATTTAGTCATCAGATATAAAAAGGGCATACATAACAAAGTTGCATACATGTTATCTAGACCCATTATAAATGCATCTACCATACTTAAGCATAATTCTGTACTACACGAAAGCTACATTGAACAATATGCTCAGGATGTTGACTTTAAATATGTATATGCAACTTTGAGTCAAGGCAAAAGAGTAGGAGAATTGGACTATCATATGAAAGACTGACTCTTATATCATTGTGGGAAACTCTGCATTCCACAAACTGAGAGAGTAAAGATAATTAGGGAAGCACACACTTCTCTGATATCAGGTCTCTTTGGGGTAATTAAAACAGTTGCACAACTGCAAAGGTTTTGTTATTGGCTGAAGATTAATGAGACAATTTCTAGATATGTAAAAGGGTGTGCTATGTGTGCTAAAAGCAAGCCCAGTAACAGAAAACTAGGCTTGTACACTCCATTTCCAGTTCCTTCTAATGGTGCATGTGAGATAGAATGGGTGGGAAGGGTGGGTAAATTTTGCAGTTCAACATTGTAAGCATGTTGTACTAGTTTATTATGGTGAGGGTGTGGAATTAGTTGAGCAAGAAAATGTGTAAGGAATGGAGCATTGTGATGATGTGGTTGGTTGGGTTGAGTGGATGAATTTGTTATGCAAGCAGGATGTTGTGGAAGAGCTAGTGAAAAATATGGAGAATATGTTTGTGCTACAAGATGAGGGAGAGTAGTCATGCAATCATAAGGTGAACCATGCCCAACTTGTAGACAAGATTGGTGGTTATATTGAAATTGACATGGCTGCCCTAACACATTAGTATTCCATAATGGATTATGCAAGAGAATGAAGAGGAAGTGTTTTGAACCATACCTATTGACCTTGTTGCAACTTCCCCATCTCTTTGATATGCCACTTCCAAATTAGATAAGAAAGAACAACCATCTATGGTATGCTCCTTTCGGTCATGAGGGCAAAACACTTCATCAAATTCTTGATTTTTATGAACCTGCAAAGCATCCAATTTTTCATTTAGAGAGCTAATAAAATCAACTTTAAAATTTTCAAATAAAGCATTGATTTCAGCTCTTATGTCTCCTATTCTTGTAGCAGATTTGGAAAACAAAGAACAAACATCTCTAGGATTCTTACCAACCTTGGAGATTCCTCTTGAATACCTTATGCACAACCCACAAACATCATCATATGATAACTGAAAAACATCACCTTTTCCTATCATATTTAAGAGTTCTAAAAATTCATCTTTGATTCCTTTAAGAAAGAGTGTTTTCAAGATCTCTTTTTCCAAATGCTTATGCTTTGATTTTTGAAGGTTGTATTGAAATCGATCCACATAGTCCTCCAAGCTTTCATCTTCCCCTTGTATCATATTGAAAATATCTTCATTGGCCTTGCAATAGTCTTGGTACTTATTCAAGAATATGTTCTTCATGTCCTCCCATGTTTGGATGCAGTTCCCACCTAGGCTCATGAACCATCGAAGAGCTACTCCTTTTAGAGTAAGAGGAAACACTTTCAATCTTTGATCGTTAGTGTAATAATCATATCCTCTACAAAGTATTTCGAACTCAAATAAGAATGTATCTGGATCTTCATTTGCTAAACCATGAAAATTTGGTAGAGAAGATGGGGGAATTATGTGCATTTGTGTCACTCCTCCTAGATCTTTGATAGGAAATTCAAAAGTAGAAATGTGAGCCATTTCTTACCATAATAGAAGATGTTCTTCATGTGTTTCTTTGAGGCTCCTTCTTCAAATGTTCCTGTCAATTGGTTAGTGAAATGGGTGGTGCTTACATCACCACTTGAGAGAAATCATAAGATTTGTTTTTCAAAATTTCTATTTTTTTTAGTCATTCACACAAAAATTCAAACATTTACCCTAAGTTCTTTAACAATTCTGTTGGAAAGTGGGCGGGGGAGCAGGGCTTCTACATGCTCCGTACGCAGGTTCTTACCTTCCGTTTTTAATACCCAATTCTTTCCTAATAGGCACTCATCAGATGCACACTACTCTTTAGAAATGGCTACTCTCCCCGGCAACGGCGCCAAAATGTCGAGTGATAAAAAGGTGTCTTTTTAAATCCTAATTATCTTCACATTAATTGTCAACGCAGGGACGACTTTTTATTTCAAGAGTGTACTCAGTCTGAGGCAGCTATTTACTCAAGAGTAATGTTTTGCAGTATAGTGCTTAAAATGCAAAAGTAAATGAATGCTCAAAATGGGATCTACTTACAGCAAAGCACTTTAAGACTTAAATCATGCATTCAAAAAACTACAGCGAATGATCAGTCAAGGGTACAGTAACAGTAACTCATCCCTTTGTAAACTGATGTAGCTAAAGATAATCAAAGAAAAAATCAGCAATCTAGGAACTAGACAACAAATGTCAATGCCCACTACAGTTTCAGATCGTTCTTCACACCAAAGCAAAGATAATGCGAATAACAGGAAATGAAACAACAACTAGGAAATGTAACGACAACTAATTCTTATAAACAACACCACCTTAATCTACAAAAATAAGTGCAGCAAGTGTATCCTACAGAAATCAGATAGCAATCTTTACTCTAAGAATAAATCAGACAGCACACGGAAATAGAACAGAGACTAATTAGCAACAGCACTCAGAGCCAAAAAACCAAGATGAATAACACACATGGCACGCCTTAGTATTGAGAGAAATAGTAATCTGACCTTGGTACCACAAATATCAATCTCAGTTGTAAACAAGAACGATTGTAATTCGTAATGGAACAGCAATGTCAGTTGAACAACAATCGCGATTAAGTGTAAACCATAGACGAATATAGTAATACCAACTTATGAAGGTCACAACACGGTTACACTGTAATTGAACAGCAATAACATTTTGTAAGGATCAGCAACGTTATATCAATGATTAAAAGAACAACAATGCGTTACCAAGTCTAGATGAATCAATACGACATTCCTGGCATCGAGAACGATATTACTCAGTTGAACATAAATCGAATATAACAGAACCGTGATGTAAAATAACAAAACACATCAGATTACCGAACAAAACTGATAATGAAAACCATGCATGAACTACAGATATAATATACAACAGCAGCACAATCCACCAGAGGCTGGGCCCTTAGCCACCAGCAGATGCTGCTGGGCTACTTCAGACGAGAAGAATGAACAACAACTCCCAAATCATATATTAATCATCAAACTGTGAAATCATTACAGCAGCTGAAGCTTTGAGAATTACAACATGCAACAATCCCTTTTTCCTCCTATCCTATCATGAATCATGAATCCTTAATTCTGAATTTCTAATTCTCAAATCATAATTCTGAATCCATCATTCCCAATTCTACATTCTCTCAGCCATCCTCAATTCTGAATCTCTAATCCTTCATCCCCCTCTCTGATCTCTGTTTTCATTTAAATAGAGAGAGAGTAGAGAGCAGTTACAATAGAGATAATTACAACATGATTTCTATTACAAAATTGGATTGTTTCTAACCAATTGATCAACAAGAGCAAGGCGAATTTGGCTTTGCAGCTGAGATTTGGAGGACGACCACAACAACAAATCTGAGAAAATAGTGCTCAAAGAACCCTGCGTTTCTCTTAATACAAGCCGAATTTGGGCAAATTGTTCTTCACCAAAGTTAATTTGGTCCGTTATGGACAAAACCCATGTTCTGGATTTTCCAGATTCTTCTTCATTTGCTCAGAATATCAACCACAAAACTGTCACTTCTTATTCCAACGAATTTCTGAGTTGGCACTTTTAATGATCAAATCTTCAATCTGGAAATTATCTTGGAGGCTACAAATGGTGAATAATGTTACAACCAATTTATTAAAACTATCATTGATAAAATCATGCATAATCATCAAATTATTAGAAATAAAGGAGAATAAATAATATTCATCCATAGGAGCATAAATCATTATAAAATGGATTTATATAATAAATTATAATAAATGACATGATAAAGAAGAGTAAAAATGGATAAAATAAGTGTTTAAAAAGTGGTCGTATTCACGGCCCAACAAACATCATACTATCCTATCATCATACGAATATTGTGCACCATGACATCATGTGCTGATCAACATTAACAGTTTTGGAAAGGTCACCTAGTAGTTTTGAATTGGGGGAGGGGGGGTGCGTGTGCTTGGACCCTATTGTTGCACAAACTAGTAGGCCTTGTAAATATTAAAATGATAGAGGGCACAAGAAAACCTAGAGACAAAGGCCCACTTTCACGATAGACTATGTCCGCTTCTCTTATCGGCTTTTCACCGAAGGGAGGATCCCCAATATCCCTCACTTATGTTAGATGTGTCTAGGATAGGTTTTAAGTGAGGCAAGGTGGCTCATTCAATGGAAAGTTTCAATGAAAATGCGATCTTTGGGAGAAGCTAGGAAGACTTTCCAAGAAAAACCCCTTGAAAGGAGGACTACACGAGACCTAGGGTTGAGATACTTGACGAGATAAGAGTTCATCCAAGGTCCAGGTAGACAAGAGAAAAGGTTGTGAAAGATATACTTCAACAAGTACTAAAGCATAAACCTTCAAATAATCCCTAAGTTGAAGAATAACTTCTAGGGTTCCCACTTTATGTGATAGATAGGGCATCAATTATATGGATATTCCACCATTGGAATTCGTTCAAAACTTGTGGATGCCTAGAGGAGACACTAAGGAAGAGTCATGTCTAGATGAAATTCAAAACACACTCTCCTATTGAAATTCACACCAAGCCCTAGAGGGGCCTCCCTATCCTTAAAGGGACGAAGAAAAAGAGGTAAAAGGAGGTGAGAAAAGTAAAATTATACAAATTAAATGTTATCACTGAGGACTTAAGACCAGTGCCTACCTATTAGGAGAATTAGAGTCAAGGATAAACCAAGAAATGGCAATTCGCTCTTCAAGGAGACCTAGAAGGAATTTCACTACCCTTGATGGAAGCAACAACAAAATAACTTCTAGATTTTTATACTTTGATGACACTTGTTATGGAGATTCAAGGATGCAAATGCAATTATCCTCTAGGAACATTCATTCATTCATTATCTCATGAGTAACACATGCAAAATTTCCAATAGTTTCAATGCTTTAAACAAATTTTCATTAACTAGGGCACATTAATAACCATTAGAAAATATTCCATGCATTAGACATTCACCAAATCAGAAATATAGCATTAAAAAGGCATTTACAAGACAATGAAGAATATATCCATCCACAAAAATGCCAAAGAGAAGCTCCAAGAATGATAGTGAAATAACCAAACATCAAAATTCATCCAATTCGTCCAAAATTCATCCTCAAATTGCAGGTTTGAAATTCTCTAATGAGAGATCGAAAATCCAAAGTGTGATGATGAGAGTGAGGCTAGGCCTCCTCTATTTATACATGATCTAAGAGTTCAAAAATTAAAAGAAGAAGCCCCTCCAATGCCTAAAATGTCTAGTAACCTACCTATGGTTACAATCCAAACATGATAAATCATTAAAAAAAGTAAAATTAGACTTATTAGGGCCACGCTAAGGTGGCATGGAGGCCTAAAAGGGAAACGTTGAGGCCTCTTGTGCTGATGTTGATAGTGAGGGCCTAAAAATTGGCGAATAAGAGGGGGATGCCCTCCAAATGTTGCAAAACACATCTAAACCCCAATTTGGGTTGTGTGGGCTCTAAATGGATCTTGTGGGTCTAAAAATTTCTTAATATCAAGTTGATGCTCTATCAATGAGGGCCATGAGATGACACATGCCCTCCCATGTCTCCCTGGGAGAGACAAAACCTCCTCTAGGCCCTGGATCAACTACCAAGTGTCAGGTGGAATGTGTAGCCAATTGGGCAACATGGTCCAGGTGCAGCATCATATCTGTATAACTGGGGCATGAAAAAGCAATGTGGTGGCGCTGAAGAATCCCATGGTGTGGAAATTAATGCTCTGCATGGTTGGAGGCCCATGGCTCTCAACACTCACCTTACAAGTGTCCTTATGACCCTCCAGAAGGCTTGGGTACTATATAAGGAAGCTAAGTCCAAGATGAAAACCCAAATGCAATCTTGTATAAGATTCAATGCATCCCCTCACCTTCCAGTACAATAATTCATTAGTGTAATTGAGTAAATAAGCTTGCTAATAAGGGAAAAAAGTGGACACTTCGTAGTGGCATGCCCTTCCAAATGTGGCTTAGACATACCCAAATGTTTCCTTCCTTGGCAAGAGGGGTTAATAAAGGATCCTATTAGGTGGTTTGAACCTCTAAGGGAATGACAGATCCATGGTACACCCATCAAATGGTAGGTGTCATGTGAAATAGTGATGGAACAAAATGGGGGTGATAGAGGAGGCTCCAAGCCACATGCCATGGTACAAGGGAAACTATGATAAGGGAAGCCCATACCTTAGGTGTATGAATGTAGGAGGATAAATTGTGGTACATGAGTTACCTCAAACTTTGTTTTTCCAACCTTATTTATATGCCTTTTTACTTTTATTTATTTTTCTTCATTTTTATTACTTGGGGCTCAAATGGATAAGAGCATGATGTGTAAGTTGTAGCAATTATTACCCCCTTAAGGTGGGGTAGTTCATCGCTCACCAAGGTTGGTACAATCATGGGTTCCTTAGTGATGATAGGGGCACTCATAGGGGCCCTAGGAACTAGGGTGATGACCATAATGATGGGGGTATAGCTCATGCTTGGCTTTTGCCCACATCCTAAATTTTACTTGCCCAACCATCTTTTGCATTTTGTGGTACATTTCCTATTGTATGTGGCCATATTATGCTTTTATCTTTATTTTTAGCTGCATCAACCTCCGGGGCATCGTTCTAGGCCTGACCCAAGGTTTGGACAAGGGGAGGGGGAGGATAACACCTTGTGGACCCAATGCATAAATTTGGATATAAATGGGGAGAATGTGGAAAGGGCTTGTAATGAGTGGATGGAAGTGAGATATGTGGTATCAAGAAGAGGGACCATGCAACCAAAATCATGGTTTCCCACGTAGTGTCTCTCCTAAAGCTAAATTCCCATAAAGGAGATCCCACGGGACTAGGATACAAGATTAACCACCAAAGTTGAGGTAAGGAAACAAGAGTATAATCCAAACCATTTCTTTCCTCTGAATCCCCCCACTAATCCATCCCCAAGTGTGCCCAAGAAAAGCAAGCATAAACACCCAATTACATAATGAAAAACCATACATTTAGGGTCAAAAGACCCACCTTCAAACATACGATCATGACAAATGGGCGAGGGCACACAATGGATGGCTTAGGTGGTACAGAAAAGTAGCACATCAAGCTATCAAGTGGCTGCAAAGGGATGCTAGCTACTGGCTGAAGACAAATCTAGGAGAAAAATTCTCCTATAGGGGTCACCCACCAATGGTGGGTAACATACCCAATAGCTAGTTTCCATATATATTGGGTGGTATACTACCCAATATCCATTTCAAATAACCCCCTCCCTCCACCCCTCCCCATTATTTAATGCACATGTTTTTTCTTGGAGTGGTGGGGGATCGATAACAATCGTCCATTTGATGCATTGACCAGTAGATATGTGAATTATTTAAAATATCACATATTTTCCAAGTAATACATAGAATTAAACATTTTTTTAATATTTTTTCAATTTCTTATGAAAACTAGGGGGTAAACCCAAAATTTTCAAAATTACAAAACTTATTATTCACACAAAAATAGGAAAATTTTCATTGCTACAATAGGTCATTTCATTCTGTATAGGATTATAGGGCTTAGGGTGAACCTACTTGGACACATGGTTTAGAATATCCATTGGTTTGGTAGGGATGATCACTATTTGTAGGGCTAATATAGCCCATGTATTGAGTGCACCTGTGTTCTATTCACCTAGTCATGTTTAATAGAATTTGTATGCATCCTTTGGCCTTGGTATATCATTCATTTTCATTTCTCAACGTGATAGTCTCACATTCCAATATTTCATTTTTCCAAAGGCATTTCACAAATCCCAATTGACACAATCATAGGGGTCAAAAGTAAAGAAAGGATCATCATGCTCAGAAACACATGTACTTGTCGTTCCATGTGGAAATTTTGCCAAAAGGTGAAGGAATCAAGGAGATATTGTTAGTCAAAGGTGGTTCTCTCCCTTTTTGTGGCACATGTGGATCAAGGAAGGGATTTTGGGGTCCGTACTTGATCAAATGGGACATACTTTATCTCAAAGGCCATCTATAAAAAATTCCAAATAAAACCCATGTTCCCTAATTCTTGAATTGTGCAAGGCATTGAAGATCTATCATTTGGCTCATTAAATCAAGAGAACATCCCACATATATGATGTTTATTGGACCATTCAAGTGGTCAAATCTAGTCGTTAGGGATAATTTAATGAGGAAAAAGGTCAATTACTTAATAAAAGTTAAGTCACTAGGAAAAAGGGAAGAAAATAATTACAAGTTAAGAAAATGGACCAAGTTGAGTTTGCAAATATAGTTGTTGGACCTATCAAGAGTAATGTTGAAGATATAAAAGGGACTCAAAAGGTGGACAAGATTTAGCTGTTAGAAGGTAGTGTGACTTCTATTCCAAGAAAATGTGTCTCTCTTCAATTCAAATCATCCTCCTTCGATGTTTGACATCACTTTATTTATTGGGGGTTTTATGACTCATGCTTGGAAAGTCATTCCCATGCATTACAAAAGTTCCTTGACTTGTAGTATGGGAATGAGACTTCATCAAGGCCTATTTTGAAGGTTAATAATAATTATTTGAGGTTTTATTTGAGCTATTTTTAAGGGTGCCGCCCCCTTTGGAGGATTTTTATCACTTCTTTCATGAGGGTTTCAAGCAAATATAAAGCGAATTATTGTAATGACTTAGTCTCCAGGTTGTGGATGATAAGTAAATCATTATTTTTTGGGGAGGGTTTCAAACTAGTTCATTTGTGTGTTGTGTGATCATCACTTCCATAATAAGAACTTCATTTGGTTCAAATAGCCTGTCTTGTGCATTGTTTTTTCTATTCTATTTCTTCTTGGCCATTGTTAGATATTGTGATTTCACAAGATTTTTTGTAGGTTTTCCAAATTACAAAAAATTATTGGATTAATGCATTGAGGAGCTACATACTCACATGGAAGAGAAGGGCTAGGATATTAGGACTTATCTTCTCTTTGTTGGATTATGATTATCAAAACCTGATTTTTCGAATAGCCCTTATTGAGGGTTTTTCCTTCAAGGACAATTTCATAGTTGGTTCATTGGCTCGAGGTGGAAATAAATCCTAGTTGAGTTTGGTACTATTCAAAGGTGTAACTAGATTCGGTCTTCATAATGACACGTGTAATCATGATTTTATGTAATTGATGTAAGGAAGAAAATAAAATTATTTTTGCAATTCTTAAGTCATGGGTTTCATGCTCAAGGAATTTTATTTTAGTTAAGGCTCCCATTTTGATATTTTAAGATTGGTCATCATGTCATAAATTCAATAGTGTCAATATCAAAGTTTGAAGACCCATTTGGGAATGTTACACATTTTAAAAATAAAATTTGATTGTGTAACAAACCCTCCAATACCTCGTCACAAGCCCTCCCACACGTCGGCCTTCAAAAGGAGAAAATGATGCTTCTAGGATGGAAAGTCGACTTCCCCATGGCTCAATTCAACTTATTTTGAGAGACAATCCACTATATATAGATGTACTTAGCCTCCATTTGATACACATTCGAACAAGAATCCAAGAGAAGAAGAGAGGTGTGAAAAGACTATGAGAAAGAGTATCCCATCAAGGAAAAGAAGGAAAGAAAGCTGAGATAAATTCAAATCTATTTTGGGCAAGAAATCTTCACATGTGCAAGGAAGTCAAAGGTATCTACTGTAAAAAGAGAGTTGAGATATATACAGTCCATTTAGAAGTTGAGTCAAGGAAGAAAAAAAGATACTCATCAAGCTGAGTTGTAGGGGGAAGTCCTTCTATCCAAGCGAAGGAGACCAATATATAAAACAAGGTCAAGTTCCGCAACTAGTGTTTCTAAAGGAAGGCCGAAAGGGACATATATCTAAGTTGAGGATTGAAATCTAAAGGTTAGTCAAGGGAAGTGGGAGGAGGAAGAAGTTTGACTATCATTGACTCAAGAAAGAAGAATCTAAACAAGGAAGCCTTGTGACCTGGTCTTGGAGAGTTAATAGGTCAAGGGTCTTGGTCTTTATATTTTTCAATTGAAGTCTCTATAAGAAGAAGAATTCTTTTGGGTTTTCCTATCAAGTTGGATAGGTTTTGGCCTTGGTTGATCATCTACATTTTGTGTCTCTTGCCTCTTTATTGTTTATGCTTTGGTAACTATTTGATGAAAAATAGCACAATAATAATATAAGTAAAGAGAAGATCCTAATCCAAAAAAGTAAAAAGCATTCACAAAAAATTATCATCAAGGAGAAATCTCCTAATTCTGATGCCTTAGATTTCTTAGCATGCACTAGTATATTATGTTAGACAAGAGAGGGGATAGCTAGTCCTAGCATCCAAACTCATTTTTTTGTCCAAAAATACAAGGATTATTTATAGAGGGTTGTGATAATAATGTAGCATCGAAAGAGGTAATCAGGTAGGCAAATATAAGTTTAATATCACCGCCATTTTACTTTAAAATCCATTTTTTTTCCAAAATTATGTTTGTGTAAAATCTAAAAATATAAAAACCAAAAAAGACAAAAATATTTTAGTAGCTTGAGCTCAATTTCATATTTTTCAATTAGTTTCATCACTTGGTGACACTTCAATATTATCTAATTGGCCCAAGGTAGGTACAATCTATTGTTCTTGTGTAGATTAGCTGATTTGAAACAATTCAAGCAGTTGTACAATGGTCTTATAGGTTTGCAAATTCAATTTACAACAATAAATTTTCATGGGAAATGAAACCCTCTCATAAGGGTTTTGATCCTAATAATATGTGTCTTAAATATTTCAATTTTATTCATTTCTTGGTCTTAATTTAACATTTTACACGTGGATAATCAATTTCTAGCTTACGAGAAATTACATTTTTGCATTAAAAAAATATGGATTTTGACTTGGTGGAGATTGAAGCTTCATGAGTGTTGTTTTCTATATTTGAATGTCTTTCATATTAATAATTATTTTAAGGTGATGGGATACTCATTTTGTTGATATTTCACTAATCTAACATTTCCACCCAATAACATTACTTTATTTGAGCATTTATAGGTTTGTGGTGTTGAGAAATCTAGGGTATTAGCATTAGGTGATTTCTCTTCCATTAGTAACTGTTTGTGAATATTTTTTTCTTCTTTAGATTAGAATCTTCTTCTTCTTAGATTATTATTGTTCTTCTTCATCAAATAGTAACCAATGCATGAACGCAAAATAGACAAGAGACACAAAATGTAGGCTATCAGCTAGGGCCAAAACCTCTCACTCTTTGAGAGGAAAACCCACACAATTTCTTCTTATAAAGATTCCAATTGACGAATACCAAGACCAAGACCCTTGACCTAGTAGCCTCTTCAAGAAAAAGACACACAAGTCCTCTTCCATCTTCTTGTTTACCTTCTCTCGGTTTCTTCTACTTCAGATTTCACACCATATGTGATGACACAGAATTGAGATCACCGAGTTTGTCAAGGATACCAAATTTTCTCCTTCAATAGTAACACCAAATACTGAACCAAAGTCACTGCCCCTTTTTAGATACCATTGAGACCTTCTTTCTTGTCACATCAATGAGCCCTTGACACATACTTGTGACCTCGTCACTGTAATCTGAACTTGCTTCTCTTCTTGTCATTGTAATGTATCCATCTGAAACTCAGAAAGAGATCTGAACTTCTGTTGACTAAGATCAACCCTTACTGACCCTTCATCTCTTCCTCGCTTTCCTTTCCTTATCTATCCAAATTCCTTCCATAACTTGAAATATGAACTTGTCACTTCTTCGTTGTCACTGTGATCTGAATCTTAGAGGGATTTGCATTCTCTTTCCTCTCACTGAACTGTAGCCTTCACTGAATTGTAGCCTTCGCCGAAATGGTTAAATGAATTAGAGGTAATCCAAACTTGTCTTCCATCATAGTCATCCGAAAAACTCAGAGAAAGATGTCTGAATTTCTATGTTTGAGGAATAGGCCGAGGCGCCTATTTATAGTAGTTTCCCATGAATATAAGTTGACTTGTTCTTATGAAAGGTTGTGTCTCAAAAGGTGAGCCAACATGAGTGTTGTTACTCCATCTTGAAGCCGACATGGAAGAGGATGACTTGTGCTTGTCGTTGGACGGATATTTGACGATCTTATTGACTCATATACATTCTTCATACATGACATTAACTCTATATGAATTTTATATAGAGTTAATGCTTATCTAAAAATAAAAACTCTTGCTCATGAAACCAATGAAGCAAGGCATAATAATAATTTTATTTTCTTATTTCATCATTTACAAAAATTACAATTACATGTCATTATGAAGACCGAACCTAGTTACACTTTTCAACATGTGGGTGGCCCAAAAAGGGGGTCTAGCTTGTTGTTTTTGCATTTTTATGCATTTTTGTAGGTCTCAAGCACTAGAAAAATAAACTAGTTATTTTCTTTTAGCCACATACCAAGCTCATTGTTTGGGCTTCAAAATGTCATACAAATATCACTCATTACAATACATTTTTCACCTATGCTTCCATTATATCACTCATTATTCACCACCATGTCACTTCATTTTCCCTATTGTTCACCATTAATGGGTCTCATTTATATCTTCCAAATATTATTTATTTTTAAGCATTTTTAAGAGAAATTCTTGATTAAATATTAGAAAATAATATATTTTACTTCATATATGGAAAGTGGATTGTTTTTGTGACATGTGTAGGTGCCAAGGAAGCTTTCAAGACAACTTTATGTGGCCTTGAATGATCAAATTCGAATTTGAAGAGATAAACCTCATGGAGAAGATCAAGGACAAAAGGGGGTTATGTGTCTAGATGGTTGAGAGATTTATGGAACTAAAGAGAGATTAGTGGATGATCATTATGAGTTTGTTACTCATCCCATTGTATAAATAGGAGTACAATCTCCTCCATTTGTAATCTTGAAGTTCTTGTAATCTTAGAATTTTGGAGTATGTAATCCTAGAAGCTTAGAGTTGTAATCTTAGAGTTGGTTTGTAATGGAGATTTTGAAATAAAGGATCATACTTCAATTTTGCTTCTACATTTGAGTCTCCATTGAAGTGGTGTGCTTGTGGAGTTATGGAGGGCCCCCATGGCCTCACTTGCATGCTTATTTGTTTATTTTAGGTATAATTTATTTTATGTTTTTGTTTGATTTCAGTTTTCAAGTTTTTGTTAAATGTTCTAATATTGGAAGAGTCTTATTTGAAAGTGTTCTTGTAAGAGAACCGTAAGATTTCAAACAATTATTAGATCTAGGCTTTTAAGTTCTTATTAGATGTTCTAATGTTGGAAGAGATCTTGTAGAATATGTTCTTGTAAGAGAACCATAGATCTCAAACAATTGTTAGATCTAGGTTTGATTAGTTATTGAAAGAGGTCTTAATGAATATGTTCTTGTAAGGGGACTTTAAGATCTTGGACAAATTAGGAATCCTTCTAAATCTATATATTTTAGATAAGCGCTTCTAATTTTACCTTCCTGGGTTGACATTAAATTAAACTCTAATTGACATCATCAATTGGAACCAAACATTTTGGCGCCATTGCCGGGGAAGTGCAACTAGAAGGATTTAGTAATTATTTTATGCATTTGTTTTTATGGACTAATTTGTGGAACTTGGTGACAACAGGTTCATAAAGGAGTTCAAAGTTTGGAGCATTTTTTTTTTTTTTAAATTTTCGCACATAGTTAATTTAAATTCGGTTTTTATTTTAAAACCCCCCATTTCTCACTAATCCATCTACGGATGAGGAATCTGATAATGTTGAACATGTACTTCTTGGAGAGCAAGGACAATAACCTTGAGCCAACTCTAAGACAAGATTCTCACATACTTGCGAAACATAATGTAAAATTTTTAAATCTTGATGTGAGCATGTTCGAATTTTTAGTCCATAGATGGCTTCATTGGAAGCATTCTTTTACTTAGAAAATAAAACATCTTTTAAGTTAATGTAGAATAGATTAGAAAAATAAAAATGAGATCTCATTAGAAGTCATTATCATTAGAAGTTTTTAGTCTTGTTTTCAAAAAAATAAATCATCATGAATAAATTCAGTGGCACATCTTTGCATCTCTATGTCTTGTTTCTGTATCACGGGTGAGCCAGGGGATTGATTATCGGAAAGCCTTGTCTTCTGAGAGCCTAAACGCCCCCGTAACATTGCAGAAAGAGTGTAGATAATGCAAGGTTTTGTCACAAATCTTAATTGTGTTTTATCCATCCACGCTAACCTGCATAAATAAAAAAAAAATCAAGAGATTAGTATGCTCTCTTCCTGCGCTTTGTGCGATCAGGAAGATCAGAAAATCTATTGATTTATTTCAAATAAAAATACTTTTGCTGAAAAATTGATTTGCGATATGACTATAAAGAATTTGTAAATGAGCGAAAATCATCTTTAAAAAAAACATTTTAGATAAAACTTAGTCCTTTTAAGTTTTAGTTTTATAAAAATAAATAAATTCACATAACAATAATATATATATATATATATATATATATATATATATATATATATATATATATTAAAAATGATATATATTATTATTACTATTAAAAAATTCTTTTGAAAACTAACCATTTTTTAGAAATAGGATTCAATTCATTTTTTTAGATTTTAGTTTAAAAGAAAAAAAACCAACAAACTCATTTAAATAAAAAAAAGATCACAATAAAACAAAACATTAATAAATAAAATAATGAAATACAAACCATAAAAAATTGCAAAACATTAAAACCAAATAAAAACAAAACAAAATCATTAAAAAAAAACAAAACAATTAAAAAATAAAAGATCCCACCAACGTATTCATGGCAACAAACTCATTAAAACACAAAAAAAAAAAAAAACATAAAAAGGCCGAGAGCATTAAAAACAAAAGAGGTTTTCTTTTGCGATCAGATAGAACACATGAATTTGTTGGTTCAAGGGGAATGGCACGAGAAAATATTTTGAAGGATGCAGTTGAGTGTTCATTGAAATCCTGGCTGGTTCTTGAGGTTGTGAACTCGCCCACGGCTTCAAAACTTTAAAATACGACTGTCGTCAGAACCAAAACTAATGGTATTCAATAGAAAAAATCATTGCATAAAGAAATCGATTGGATAGATTTCAAGTTTGTAAATTCGATTGGATTATCAAAGTGTGCATTCGCTTTCAGTGAAGGCTACGAGAGGAAAAGTCGTGCGAAATGTTTTTTTATTTGTAGAATTTACCGCAGGTTGTGAGACAGAATTTGCCTGCTGCTGCTGTTGGTTCTCAGGCGAGGTGCCAACAAGGTGAGGAGCATCGGGAGGTGGGTTACAACCAGCTCCACCTTGCCAAAGCTTCCCATCTTTGTGATAAGGAGTGAACACAGCCGCGCAATTACCAAGGAACATTGACAACGTGAATGCTGGTAATTTCTGCATTTCTGCATTTTACAATGATTCATATGACTCGGAGATTGATATTCTGTGAGCGATAAGATGTAATTTGGGTAGAAGACCATCATTTGCAGCGTATGATATCTTGTTTGTTGACTGAGAAATTTGTACGTGACATTAAACAGTAAAGAGGCTAAAATATCGCAGAAAATCGCTCAGGATATTTCTTCTTCCATAAAATCCGTCTTATGCTTTCCACGCCACCTTCTGCGATGGTGATGTTGCCACTTCTCCTCTCCTCACGGGATGCTTGAGTGCAGCTGTTGGGGAAGAGAGCGATAATCTGCAGATTTTGTAGAATAATTTCCGATATCTGTTGAGAGCGATTTGTGTAGGAGCGATTTGGTGATTTGATGATTATGATGAATTCGCAATCTCTTATATCAGAAGCAGAACGTCAGCCATTTTTCCAGCCAACTAATGCAGCATCAGTAGTATCGACCTGCTCCATGCCACCTCGCATTGTTTGACTCCGATGGTCACTCTGCGCCGAATGGACTGCAAACTCATCATGCCACCGTGACACACATCTGAAGACTACGACATCACACTTTGGACATATATAATTCTCGGCATATGGTTGACATAAACTATGGGAGCTGTATGCGCTAATCAAACGGTCACACCTCACCATGCCACGGTAATAAACGTGTTGAGTCCTCCCACTCGGCATGATGAACATATGAATTTCAATTTTGTTTTCAAAACAATGCGACATCACTGGCATATTACATGGTAAATAACAGCAATGGAAAATAATGGTAAGAAATAGAGTTGCATCATTTTTAAGGGTTACTAGATATCCATTCATTTTCAAATTTGAAAGAATATATTGTTGCAAGAAGTCGCATTCTTGTTGGAAACTAGCCCAACATTTTGTACCGATCATCTTCACGAACAGATAAAGGGCTTTTGAAGCAAACATTTTGGTGCCACCAACAAATTTTATGGTACCAAGAATCGAGATAAACCTTTGAACTTTATTTCCTTGGAAACAAATGCCTTTCTCTGCTGAAAACGTAAGTGAAATTTGGTGCGTTGAAATTCAGATATGCTTATGCATTCTATTTGGTGCGTTGAAAAGTCTTTGAAGGTCGAAAATGACGTGATACCATTGGTAACTTCTTTCAAGGTCACTTTATTGCAGGTTGAAATTTTGTTTTTACAATCACTTTCGTACAATGGTTCACATATTAAATGTAAATTGGTTCACATGTCTTATGCATATGCATTGACTTTCTATGTGCGCTCCATTCAAGCATTTGATATTTGTTCATGCGTAACAAATATTTGATGCATTTGTATTAACATCTTGCAAGTTTTAAATGATGTAGATTTTGGAAAATACAAGATTGATCGATGACGACATGTGAAATTTAATATCATAGATGCAAATCATGAAACAATTTTGACGATCGTCAAGATTTGCATAGTTGCAACGAAATTGAATTTTATTTACATAAGAAGGGAATTAATTATACTCATTTCATATTTTAAAATGGATTTGTAAAAAAATCATAGAATTGGGCTAACTTATACATTTGATTTTATTTAAATCTGTTTCATTGGTGTTTAATTTTTGCATAAAAAACCAAGTAGAAATTGATCACTTTTGCTTGGATATATTTATGTTTTGTGAATGCCAAGTTTTTGCAGGTTTACGTTAATCAGATGATCATTCAAGGAGTCTAATTTGTCGACAGTTGGACTTCCAACAGATCAATTTTATGATGAATCATGTGAATAAGTCCATATTCATTACAACCAGTCTTTTATTCCCTTTGTAAAATTGTAAATCCCAATGAGTCCTCAATGCAAGCCAAAATCCCTTTTTCCCAGCAAGATTCAATCATGCAGTCAAATCTACTTGTTTTCATTCACCCCTAACCCACAAAATAAAACAAGAAGCTCACTTACAAAAAGCTCACTTATTTTCATTTCCATTTCCTTCTTTTTCCACCATTTTCATCTTCCGCCAATAAAATCCTGCTTCTACATATCACTGAGTCAAAGTCGTAGAGTCTAATTATCTTTGTAAAAACACCTAGAGGCTTGCATGCCTTAATGGCAAGTACTCTTGCCAATGAACAATGGGAGTACATTAATATCCCTTGTTCGTTGGATCTTGTAGGTGACTCGACCACAACAAACTCATTCGTACCTACAAAGATGTGTTAGGCATCTTGACTCCCATTGGAATCAATGGTGGGAGATCTCGTGTTGGCTAGTGGCATTCATTAATGGCCACTAAGTCAACAAATTCTTACTATGTTCGACACCAGCACATTTAATCACATAGTAAGATTTGTGCCAAATATCGTTGAAGACTTGAAGACCCATATTTTGTAGCAGATGAAGTAGATTTCCTTTCATTGTTTTTCAGTTTGTCATGACTTGAGGACAAGTCAATAAATAAGGTTGGGGGGAGGAAAATGTAACTTATATATTTTGTATACCTTCCAAGCCTTATAGATTTTCAGCCATATTCAGCAGACTCATCAGATTCATCAGACTATCCAGTAGCAGATACGACAATACAGATCCATCTTTCATCCACAACTTGCAGAAGAAGCTTCAAATCAGAATTTTAGCAGCTAAACATGCATGATTCATCCACTTTTGTAGGTAAGTAAGGTATGATGTTTTCTAACCTTTAATCTTGAAATTCTTTTTAGATGCTAAAATGATGATATTTGGAAATTATTCCACTATTTCACTATTCCCTTTCTCATTAAAAATTGCCAAAAACCATCAGTTGGGGAGGGGGAATTTCACACTTCATTTTTTTCCCTCATTCATATTACACCTTAACCCACATAGTCTTCCCACAATAAAAACTACTACAAAATGATGAGCATATTAAATGACTTCTTAAAATGATTGATCTCCACAAAGTAAATAATGATTGTAACAAAAGAACCAATCATTAAAATATGTAAATGCTTTGCAAAAATAAAAAGTTATCCAAAGATGTGCAAAGTTAAAAGGAAGTCCATGATTAAAAGATGGTTGTTACACAAGAACCAAACATCTTGTAAAAGGAAGCTCATCTAAGAATCAAATCAAATAAGTCATTGTAGTAGCTTGCATGAGGACATGCAAGAGCTTCAGTTGGGGAGTATGTTTGGGCTTCAAAATGTCATACAAATATCACTCATTACCATACATTTTTCACCTATGCTTCCATTATATCACTCATTATTCACCACCATGTCACTTCATTTTCCCATTTGTTCATCATTAATGGGTCTCATTTATATCTTCCAAATATTATTTATTTTTAAGCATTTTTAAGAGAAATTCCTGATTAAATATTATAAAATAATATATTTTAGTTCATATACGGAAAGTGGATTGTTTTTGTGACATGTGTAGGTGCCAAGGAAGCTTCCAAGACACCTTTATGTGGCCTTGAATGATCAAATTCGAATTTGAAGAGATAAACCTCATGGAGAAGATCAAGGACAAAAGGGGGTTATGTGTCTAGATGGTTGAGAGATTTATGGAACTAAAGAGAGATTAGTGGATGATCATTATGAGTTTGTTATTCATCCCATTTTATAAATAGGAGTACAATCTCCTCCATTTGTAATATTGAAGTTTTTGTAATCTTAGAATTTTGGAGTACGTAATCTTAGAAGCTTAGAGTTGTAATCTTAGAGTTGGTTTGTAATGGAGATTTTGAAATAAAAGATCATACTTCAATTTTGCTTCTACATTTGAGTCTCCATTGAAGTGGTGTGCTTGTGGAGTTATGGAGGGCCCCCATGGCCTCACTTGCATGCTTATTTGTTTATTTTAGGTATAATTATTATTATTATTATTATTATTATTTTCTTTCAGTTTTCAAGTTTTTGTTAAATGTTCTAATATTGGAAGAGTCTTATTTGAAAGTGTTATTGTAAGAGAACCATAAGATTTCAAACAATTATTAGATCTAGGCTTTTAAGTTCTTATTAGATGTTCTAATGTTGGAAGAGATCTTGTAGAATATGTTCTTGTAAGAGAACCATAGATCTCAAACAATTGTTAGATCTAGGTTTGATTAGTTATTGAAAGAGGTCTTATTGAACATGTTCTTGTAAGGGGACTTTAAGATCTTGGACAAATTAGGAATCCTTCTAAATCTATATATTTTAGATAAGCGCTTCTAAGTTTACCTTCCCGAGTTGACATTAAATTAAACTCTAATTGACATCATCAATTGGAACCAAACACTCATCAGTGAAGTAATTTATCTCAAGCTTGGTAAGGGCTCTCAACATTCAATTATTGTGTCATTTTAAGGTTTATTTCTCATTATTAGAGTGTCTTTCACTTGTTGGTTTACATTTTTTGCAATATATTTTTACTGTTATATTGGGAAAAAATCTAAAATTAACTCTTGGACCCCATCACCCAAGAGGTATTTTAAAACATCAACTTACTAGCTTGTAGTGGAGGGTAATTTAATGTAGAGAAGCTTCCCCTAGCTTTGTAGGAGTTGGCCTAAAGAGTGGGGACTTGTGTCGAGATGACAATGGGCACTTGTCCTATGTGGTGCCAACTTAGCATCTTCTAAGGACCTTAGTGAGATTTCTAGTTTGGGTAGTAAAAAAGCATCTAAACAAATACCACTAAGGTCAATCCTTGCTAGACATGAGGTAGCCCATCACTAATTCCTATGGGTCACAAGATATGAGCATAATGCTACCATTGTGAATGATTGTCTTAATGAGGAACAATAATAGAAAAAATTCAATTAATGGCCAATGATGAAAGAATTTTTTAAATGTGAGGTGAGCACTAATAAGGTTTGCAATCACTAAGGTATTCAATGTCTAGATTAACCTCTAGAGTAAGATGCGTTGTAGTCAATAGGGAAAGAGTTAGTAGGGAAAGATACTTTGGAAGGGAATTTATGAAAAAATTCTCCAACTAGCACAGGACACATATATGGATGATAAAAATAAGTAACTAATGTGATGGAACTTTAAAATACAAACTCTCAACTTGAATCAATTTCTTCAAACTCAAAGTTAATACATGATTGAGAAGACAAGAGATAAAGTATGAAACTTTGAATCCCAAACTAAGTTTTTCTAACATGAAATAGTTGAGCAAAAAATACATTAGAACATGACACATGACTTCATTGTAATGACTTGATATTTTGACCCCATGGGGGCTTCACTCCATGTACCTCTAACATATCATGTGCGTTCATGGCATACTAAACAATACCCCTAACTTAACTACATATTGGAAAATACCTCTAAAAATCACATTATTTAACCCCCTACCAATACAAAACCAATATGCCTTCCCAATTAAAAAATCCCCACTTTCTCTAGATATTATAGATATCAATTTTTTCATTAACATTTTTAATACCTCTTTATATTTTTTCATTAACTTTGAGCTCCATTTTTTATACTTTCCAATATAAGCCCTTTACCCCTTATATATTCCCCAATATGTTAAGTCATTTTTTCCTTAATATATATCCTCCAATATGTTATGTCATTTTTTCCTTATTATATATCCCCCAACATGAACCCACGTGGTATGGTATTTCTCCTCCAGTGAAGCCCCCGTGTTTGACCCAACAAGAGAAAAGGCATGAATCCATAAATTGAGAAACCACCACCTCAAATAGAAAATTATTGACCCGCAAACACCCCCACAACTCTATTTGACCAACATCGAAACTTACTGTGAATAAAAAAATAAGAATTCACTTGGAAAATTGAACTTTGGCTTGAAGGAAAGAAAAGACATGAAGTACAACTCAACTTGCCTAATAGCTCAAAAAGGGAACAATTGAATTGACTTATTCAAGTAAGATGAACTTTCTCTTTCTTTGTGTGTTTTTTGTTGTTTCCTTCATGCCACTCATGGGAGTACATTGAATCTATGATGATCAACAAATTTGAACAACCAGTGGTACAACCATGCATATAAGTGATGAATCTTACATGCTTGATAAACATAGTCATATCTCTAGGGAAGCCACCCTTGAACTTTGTTGAGATAGAAATAAGTATTCGCATAACTAAGTGTCAAACAACCAAGTTCCTCTACTAGCTTAAATTTTGAACATGATTGATCACTAGAAAGTAACAAGGAAGTAAGAAAACTACAAATTTGTTGCACTGCCCCTCGAAATACCTCTAGCATCCTCTTTTCAACCAAATCATGATATAATCTAATATCCAAACTAAGGATCACATTGAAGAACACAAGTTGGCTATGAGATCATTACCATACTATGGGGAAAATCATTTTTGTTCGAATGGAAAGATGTTATTTAAGTGGAAATAATATCTCAATAGGATGTTCATCTTGAACCAACTCATTTATATAAACGGGAAAATAAGTCACACTAATTACAATCCTCATGACCAATCCATTGCACCTTTAAATCTACCCTTTGTACTAGGAAAAATTAACAAATCAAGATGGTAACCCACTTTCTCCTTTCTCATGTTTAATGTCATCAATATGATCCCTAAGATGTTGCTACCAATCAAAGACACAAGATACATAAATTTTATCATAATCCTCCTCATCTTTATCACAATCATAACATGCATTGGATTTTAATAATATTTGCATATGGTTCTAGTTGAGTAGACAATGTCATAGAAAAAATGCCAAACGCTCTTATCAATCAAATTCCTTAACTTTGCCGGGTTCATCACATGGTTCCTCTCCTATAATGTTCAACTAAATCAATAAAATCTATTGAATTTGAAAAATGATTAGAGTAAACAAAATCTTCCTATACTTAAAAATAACAACCACTACTATTACCTCTCCTTGGTACAATCACCATCAACTTGAATTACCATCAACTTGAATTAGAAACTTAATGTTATATTATAAAATTACCTCATTTTCAACTTTGACATTACTATTGAAAAATATCATTGTCTTAGAAATAGAGAGTGTTCATCATCAAAGAAATCGCGACATAATAGAAACAACTTTATTCATAAAAGAGATCTCATTAACCGTGCCATCCTTGATAAGGCATTACAGAGTACTAATCATCAAAGAAATCACTACATAATAGAGAAAACTCTATTCATAAAAGAGATATCATTAACCATTTCATCCTTCTTAATTTTAGTCAACTCAATTCTCTTTAAATAACCTCACCATCCCAATTATTATCCCACAAATGATTGAAGAATGATGGAAGGAAACAACATTATCTTGATTGAAGGAAACAACATTATCTTCATAAACATAATCACCTTCACTGGGGCCCTTACCCTTAAACTTGTGTATAAGCTCTCTTGGCCGCTCTACCCAAGATGTAATCATAAATGAACCATGCCACGTTGTAGTGAATCGATCTCACAAACAATTTCATCAAGACATTTTCATGCCTCACATCAAAATGGTAAATAAAATTTTGAGATGTTGGTAAATAATATTTGTGCAATAAAAAGGCAACCATAACACAACAAGCAAATTTGTGTTTAGTTATTTTAATGGTTGATTTCGGAAATATTTCAATATTTCAAAATCCAATGTCTATAAATCCAATGTTTATATACGTGAGAGTCATTCAATGTTTATAGACTTGAGAGTCATTCAATTGCAAAATTCAGACTAATTTCATATTTATTAATCTGAAATAAAATTTAATATTTTAAAATTTTGATGAAGTTAAATGAAACCGTTAACTTTATTACTATTTATAAAATTTAAAAAATATTCCTAAATCTACATTCTACATTTTACTTGTATTCATCAAATTTTAAAAATATTCATAAATCCAAATATTCATAAATCCACAATCAAAATAAAGATAATCTATTTATAACACAATAAATTAATATTCTCAACCAGCATAATCATAATAACACAATAACACCAAGGTATCTTCAAGATTACTCAGATGTGAGGCCAGTCACTGAAGTGTACATATAGATGTTGGGATAAAAGAAATCCAAACAATAGTTGAAAAAGTCTCCACCACTATTTCAGAATGGGCAATTTTTATTGCAATTCCTACAATATTTTGTTCATTAATTTTTTAAATATTTCTAGAATTTACTATTAAAATATGTACAATGCTTTAAAAAAAAAACTTTGAAACGCTGATTAATAAAACAATTACGTGTAGTCTAATGAGGGGGAGTAGTTGCCCGAAAAGTTATAGAAATTCTGATTATATTTAGAAAAAATCTAGTAAATCCAAGTTATAGTTGTTAAACTTCAAAATTTTAAGTGATTTAGACGTTTTTGATAGTGCTGAATCCATTTCCACCATCAAAAACACTATTCAAACACTGTCTCTACAAGATTTTTTGAAATTTTTTTACTGGATTCTGGCCACTTTTGACTATTCGAACAATTCCTCCACCTCCACCTCCACCTCCACCTCATTAAACGACTCCAAACAATTATTTTCCTTAGCTGTGGAACAAAAGAGACATTACTTGTTGGTCAATGACACTTACAACATTCATAATGGATAAAAGTCACAAAACTAAATAAATATAAATTACATTTAATGCAGTTTAATAAGATTCCCACATGCGTGAAACCAAAAAAAATATAAATTATTCGTAATGCAGTTTCATAAGATCTGATTTGGTTTTATTCCAATGATAAGCTAAGTGCCTCCCTTGTTTAGCATAAGATCTGATTTGGTTTTATTACCAATGATAATTCAAGTGCCTCCCTTGTTTAGCATGGCAAAGGAGAGTTTTCTTAATATTTTTATGGTTTTTTTATTCGTTGAGGTATTTTTCAGTTATTTTGAAATAAGATTTTTAAAATATTAATTTAACTATTAATAATTAATAAATAGATTATATAGATTTAAATTATAAAAAAAATATTAATAAAATATTTTTAATAACAAAAAAGTTGAGATTTATTTTAAAAGTTGTTTTGTTTTTTTGAATTTGATTAAAAAAAATGTTTGAAAATTATATATATATATATATTGAAATGAGTTGTAGTTTTTTGAATATGTGGTATTGATAATTTATGATATTATAACAAAAGCTTATGTATAAGTTAAGAATCTTTATGGTAAATTGGGGTGGAATCTCCATGATTCTTATATGTTTAACTCATACACTTGTCTAGTCGTATAAAGTAAATGATTGGTAAACGTCCATAAGCATCAAAACATTTCATTATATATTTCACGTTGTTAAAATTAAGAAAATCATAAAAATTAACTAAATTATATCTTTATTTTAAATTATAATCATGATTAATTATAAAAAGAATATATATATATATATATATACTAACTTGTGACAAGATTCTTAAGCATAGATTCAATCCCACCTTATCATAGAGATTCTTAATCTCTAAATAGGCCTTGTTACAATACCATGAGCCAATATCATGGCTTATCAATACCAAATGGCCAAAAAAACATCTCATTTCAAATGTCACTTGTTCATATGACATTTCTTTAAATTAATCATTTTAATTAAAAGACCAAAAAAAGGGAATAACTACTTTGGAAATAAATTTCAACTTTTGATTTGTGAATACTACAAAAAATATTTTAGAATATTCCATGGAGGTTAAATTCCTACCATCCACCTAATAATTGTTGATAATTAAATTAAAATCCTCTAAGACCTATTCCAAAATAGAGATACTTATAAACATATTTATTAGTTTTGTTTATAAATATTATTATTATCATTTTAAATTGTATTGCCTCAAAATTTCTTCATACACCAACAAAGAATCTCATTTCTCATGCTATATTTGGTCTCAATCTACCTCAAGGGAAATTAGATTGGTTGAGCATTGACAATAGTTCAGATAATACAAAATGATAACAACTAAAATGAGAAATTTATGATAACTACCGTAGATTGGACTATAGAAAGTAAAAAAACAACTTCCAAGTGGCGAAGCGTAAGATGAAGTAATTGGGGTCGACTCTTTAAGTCTTGTTTTAGCTGGTGCAAGAGGTTTATGTTCACACTGTAGATGGCTTTTAAGGTGAGCAAGCAAAACATATAAACTAGAAAGATACATGCACTGATAATGTTGCACCCGCTTGATTTCATTTAGAGAAGAGATTATATCATTGCAGTCTTCATGTTTCTCCTTCAGGGCCCTACCCAAGAGTGTCTTCATTTGCCAATGAAGGGTGATGGAGTTCAGGTATTAGCTTCGTCTTCCCCTAGTGTGTCCCGGTTTGGGAACCCAATTGGCTACCTTAGCTCAAATATTTGAATCAGAGTAAGCTTGTTGTTCACTAGTGGTCAAGGCTTCAAGCTAGCAGATTTCCTCTTGAGATCCAAGGGGAGTGGTAGAGTGGAAAATGGTTGTGGAATCCTAGGCTTGAGCTCATGATTGGCCTTGAGGACCCCTTCCCCTAGAACCTTGGCTAAAAGGCATTCACTATAAAGGCACACTGCATTGAATAAGCAATGGCCAAGAGAGAGATATTTCCCACAACACCCAAAAACAAAAGTAATTGGAAAAGAGAAGACTAAATAAAAGTAAAGGCCAAAGAAATTTGACAAACTAAAGAGGTTCGTGATGACTTCCAAAGGAAAACAAATAATGAGGGAGGGTAGATAATAGACTCCTGGAGGGGTCCAACAACCACCAGGAGTCAACAACATTAAATCCACATCACACCCCCATTGAACTCAAAACATTATAGACCATCACCCACCAAATAAAAGTAGAACTAGAGAAGGAATTGAGAAAACCAAAGGAATCAGATATATAAATAATTACTAAATGTTGACCAACCCACCAAAAATTAACCTACGTAGTCATGAGAGCTAGTTGGTTGCCATCTCTCGCTCCTACAATATGGAGCTTCATGGTTGTTGTTAATGACCTAAGTGATGGATCCTTTACTTGCCCCAAGATTTTCCCCTTGCCATTTCTTAACGACTGGTGCCTGAGCTGAAGAACCTTAATCCATGAAACAGAGTCACCTAAAATTCTAGTGCATGTTAATTCATGGCCATGACAAAAATTTGTCACTATAACTAGAGAGAATGCCCACAATCTATGCTACATAGTTTCATATTCTCCATTAAATGGAAGTCCCCCACTATCGGTCATCTAAAGGAATTATCCCACCTGTGGTGGAGGTGAAACCCAAACATAACATGAATGCAGGGGAGTAAGGTATCTCATCCCAGATCATTCGAGTAGAGTGTTGTATATCATAAGAATGAAAGGTGGTAATTGTTGTTGACATGTGTGTTGCATGGGGTAGGTTGGACATGCCAACCCCCTCTTAAATGTGTTGGGGGGTGGGGCTCTCTCCCCCCCGATGTCCTGACTTCCAACACCCCAATTGGCGACATTTTATCTGCATTTATGATTATTTGGAGTGGTTCCTTCCAGTTGGACCATGACTTATCATACCATGACATTTCTAGGAAATTGTTACGATCTTGGCACCCCAATTTAGCTAAGAAGTCAACCACTTTGTTGCAAATTCATTGAGAATGTGAGGCTATGACATAGGGAATGTATTGGAGTATCTTTTGAATGTGGGAGATAATGTATTATAGTCATAAAAACTTGAACACATTTTCTATTGGGGTCATGTTAATTACTTCTTGACAGTTGAGATAACTAGCTGGGAATCACCATCAATATGTAATTTTGAGTACCCGTCATTGTTAGCTAGGCTAAAAATTCTCTCCAAAGCAATGAAATCTACCACTATTATTTGTGATGCCACAATTTCCAAAATACAACTTTAAGTCTTAGCCTTCATAGTCGTGAAAGATTCTTCCATAACTTGCTTATGCAATATTTCCTCTGGAAGCACCATCGAAATTTAACTTCACAAAACCCATTGTGGGGGCAGGGGGGTAGATTGTAGGAGAGACATTCTGAGGGACAAAATTATAAGATGAAGTATTTGAGATCATTAACAGTGAAAGCTCTAGTTTTTTCAGTATGCCTTATTCATGGATTTCCAATCCCCCTGAGTCCGGACCTCTAAGAGGATGGTCTCCCTGATGTTTTTCTTGAAAATTTTCTAGATCTTCCCATCCTTGTTTTTCTTTTGTTTGAATATCCTCTTGTTTCTTTCTTTCCAACTCACCCACATAACAAACCCTAGAACTAGATCCATGCTCGATTCAAAATTGGGTTAATGAATATGCTTGTTTTCCATTGCTCCAACATTTCCACCATACTATTGTAGTTGTGTAGCAATATCTGAAGAGGTGTATGACTTGCACCCATAGATGATCAACAAAAGGACAAATTTAAAAGAGGCTCCACAATCTCTTCTTGATTCTAGCATAAGGGGAATATCGAAGGACCTTGGAATCCATTCTTTCTAATTTGATCCCATGAGAGGATCTTTTATTTTCCTATCAACCACAAAAATTTTGCAACAGGCCAGTGGTCATTCATCCAAACTTTATGCCATCGGGGGTCCTTATGAAGATCCTTATGACCAACTAGTAGGGAGTAGGCTTCTTTAAGTGAAAACATCCCTTTGGTTTGGTAACCCCATTGTAGTTTATCATTGTCTTGAGCAATGAATATTTGACAAACTATAAGCCCTTGGGCAAAAATGGGATAGGCTATCAAGACTGGGTGCTTGAACAAATACTCAATTTTCTTCCACCCTCCCCAAAGAATAGAATCATGAAATTTTTTCTAGAATTCTTCTACTATAGTACATTTCTACTTTGAAGTAAAAGCCTCTAACTCTCAAAGTTCCTCGTGGTCCCATGCACAAGGATTTTGTTTCCTAGTTTCTTTCCAAAAGAGGCAATGCAACCATTCATGATCTTATTTTGAATAATACTTTAGTTTTCCCATGCCAAATTCCAAATAGATGAACATAAAATAAATCCTGTAGCTCTTAGCTTATCTAACTAAGAAGAGGTGTGAAAGGATTTCTTGTTCCAAATTTATTTCCAAAGTTCATTACCTCCTAAGAGCCACCTCTACCATAATTTAGCTCCCAATTCGTTATTCAATATCTCTAGGTATCTCAATCCCAAACCCCCATCCATATTGGGGATGGACATTTTTTCCCAGGTGGCCAACGACCATTTTATTTCTTTCTTAGCTCCTCTCAAGAGAAAATATCTATAGAGGACAATAATGGATATGGAAATTACTTTAGGATTTTCTAAGACTAATAATTGATCAACTGCAAGAGCTTGAAGGATAGACTTGAGAAGCAATAGATGGCCAGCCAATATAAGAGAGAAGAATTCCCACATTTTAAGCTTATTGAGAGATTTTAAAGTATGTTCTACTAGCGGGCTGATTTCAAAGAGTTCTCCACCAGTGGTGCTTCTAGGTATTTGGTGGGGATTTTACCTATCTGGAAATCCATGAAGCAAGCTAGATGCCTCTTAACAAAAACATTAGTATTAAATAAGTATATATTCACTTTTCCAGCATCTATCACCATACTTGAAGCTTCCATAAAGTCATTGAGAATTGTTTTCACAACCATAGTCTCCCCTACTATCATTTTGAAGAGAATAATATCATGAATGAATTGTTGATGAGTGATAGGTAAATCATTACCATATAGGAAAATTCCTTAGATGATATCTCGTCTCCTTTCACTTTTAAGATATCTTCCAAATTCATGTACTGCTGCCAAGATAAATAGAAAGGGGGATATAGAATCGACTTGCTGAAGACCTCTAGAATGATTAAAAGTCATAGTTGGGGATCCATTAAAAAGAATGGAGAAAAAGGGAGTATAAATTAGGGACTTAATCCAAGCAATCTATTGAGTTGAAAACCCACAGGCTTGGAGTGTTTGAAGTAGATAATCCAAATTTATTTGCTTGTAGGATTTTGAGAGGTCTAATTTTATCAACATTTTGATCCAGTTGGATCTCTTTAGGGAATGTATAACCTCAGGAGATACCACTTCCCATCTAGAATTTGGCATCTTTCAACAAAACTAGCTTTCTCTAGTGAAATGATATTATTTAATTGATGTTTGAGATGATTCACAATGACAAATGATACGATCTTATAAAAAACATTACAAAGAGAAATTGGTCTAAAACGAAGGGATTATCCACTCTACTAGATTT
Source organism: Pinus tabuliformis (assembly GCA_031772625.1). Taxonomy (NCBI): domain Eukaryota; kingdom Viridiplantae; phylum Streptophyta; class Pinopsida; order Pinales; family Pinaceae; genus Pinus; species Pinus tabuliformis. The sequence continues at coordinate 19,776,689 of CM062809.1, forward strand.
TGGAATTAATGTAATAAAATTAGCATTAAGATCGGGCCATACCATTTGTGAGTGACAAGATTATTCAACCATAGAATGAACCTCTATGCCGACAAAGGGCCAACAAGATTGACAAAAGTCTGCAGTGAAGTCATCGAGACCTAGAGCTTTATTCTTTGGCATCACCATCATTGATTCTTCCACTTCTGCAAATGAGAATTCTCACATCAGGGCCTCATTCTGGGTTGGTGGATTAAGTTGGGTATATGTGAATTAATTTGTTGGATAGTTGCTAATCTATTGGGCATGGGATCTGTTAACAGGGAGTGATAATAGGAGACAAGTTCCTACTCCAACTCCTCATGATGCACCAAGTGTTTCCTATCCCTAGAGGAGAGGGAGAATATATCGTTGTTATGAATATGTTAAAAAATTTCCTTATGCAATAATTTTAAGTTCCTTTCTCCTCCCTTCAACCATCACACATGAGATTTATCTTTCCAGAGGGTCTCCTCCATGTGGATTTCTGTTATATTTTTTCCACGACTAGCCTACATAGTTTATGGGGGGGTTAGAGTGGGGTTAGATCCCCCCCTTCGTTGCGCCGATTGCCCAGTGGGGGGGTCACAGGGGGGTGATTAGCCCCCCTCTATGGGGTCTAGGGCAGCACCCCGGGGAATTTTTTTTGGGACCCTATATTAGGTTGGGCAGACCTACCTATGGTTTTGTGCATGGTTTTCGCACATGGTTTTGGATGCGATGGTTTTCAGTCCATGGTATTGGATGCTTCGGCATGTATACATATGTATTGTAACATTGAAAGGAACATAATGAAAAATCAAGGTGGTAGTGCCAGTTTTGGGATCCAGGGGAAAATATCTATGTATATGTGTTTTATGTGTTATGCTCTCGCATTGTTTATTTTCTATTCTTAGAATTTGTATGCATGTAATTTTTGTAGGGGGTTAAAACCTACATTTTGTATCAGAGTTGTTTTGGCTTCAAGGGGATGCATTTGCCGCTGAGGGGTTTCACTCAGGCCTATGGTAGACCCTGTTCAGTGGGAGATCTGTGGGATCAATTCTGGTGGTGAAAGAGGATGGCGAGCAGTGGAAAGATAGAGATCGATAAATTTAATGGTTAGAGTTTTGAGTTGTGGAAACTTAAGATGGAGGATCTGTTGGTGGATAAAGATCAGTGGATCGCAGTAGATCTAGGTACTAAACCAACGGGAGTGTCCGATGAAGAATGGAAGAAGTTGGATCAGAAGGCAAAGAGCACAATACGAGCTCAGATTTAATATTGGTGAATGTATCAGGGGAAGCTATGGCTAAGGCTTTGTGGGACAAGTTAGGGACTTTGTACCAATATAAGTTTTTGGTGAATAAACTATTCCTACAGAAAAAGTTGTATAACCTGAGGATGAAAGATGGAGACTCGGTGATAGAGCATCTGAACGCATTTAATAATGTGGTAAGTCAGTTATTATCTATTGATATTAAAATTTTAGATGAAGATAACTGCATCAATTCGTTGTGTTCTCTACCAGATTCGTGGGATAGTCTAGTTATTGTAATAGGTAGCAATGCAACTACCTTGCAATTTGATGAAATAGTCTCATGCTTGCTGAAGGAGGATATGAGACGGAAAAATATGGACAGCCGGAATGGTGATGTCTTGTCTGTACGAGGACAGTCCCAGAACAGAAACAAAATAAGTCATCAATTGGGAGATCTAAATCTAGAGGGAGATCTAAATCTCCAGGAAAACTCGTAAAGGTGGTGTGCTCGAAATGCAGAAAGGAAGGGCACTACAAAAGGGACTGTAAATCTAAAGCTCCTAACAAAGGAAGGGATTTGATGATGCTCCTTCCGTAGAGGTGAAAACCACCTCAGATGAAGGTGGGGATGTGTACTTGGCTTCTTCAAGTACACATGTACTAGATCATGAGGCATAGTTGGTTGAATCAGGTGCATCCTTTCACTTCACTCCCCATAGAGAGTGGTTCTGTGAGTATGAGAAATATGATGGTGGTGATGTCTTCTTAGGGGATGATAGGAAGGCTAGAATCATTGGTCATGGAAAAGTAAAGTTGAAGTTGCAAGGTGGAAGGGTTAGAACACTTCCGAGTGTTTTGCATATTCCTGCATTGGCCAAAAATCTGATTTTCGTAAGCAAGCTGGATGATGCAGGTGTAAAAACAATGTTCATGAAGGATACCTGCAAGATGCTTTGGGGATCATTGGTATTGATGTAGGGAGTTCGGATTGGAACTATATACAAGCTACAAGGTAGCACTGTTGTTGATGGGTGATACAGTTCTGTGGTTCCTGAAAGTGGAGCAGAAAATCTAGTGGTCTCTAGAGAGAAGACCATGTTGTGGCATCAAAGGCTTGGACATATAGGAGAGAAGGGCCTTCAAATACTTCATGGTAAAGGTATGGTGGAAGGTATGAGTAATAGCTCTCTGGATTTTGATTTCTATGAAACTTGTGTATATGGGAAGTAGAATCAGGTAAGTTTCCCCTCTAGTGGTAAGAGGGAAAAAAAGATATTAGAGCTTGTACATAGTGATGTGTTTGGACCTATGAAGGTTCCATCACTGGGGAAGTCTGTGTACTATGTATCATTTATAGATGATTTCTCAAGGAATACATGGATATATCTCCTTAAGAAGAAATCTAAAGTCTTTGACAGGTTTAAAGAATTTAAGGGTCTGGTGGAAAAACAGACAGAGAAGAAGATGAAGGTGTTGAGGTCAGATAATGGTGGAGAGTTTTGCAGTAAGGAATCTGAAGAATTATGTAAGAAGTGTGGTATAACACGGCAGAAGAATACAACATACACACCTGAGAAAAATGGAGTTGCAGAAAGAATGAATAAGACATTGATGGAAAGGGCAAGAAGCATGCTTAGTGGTGCCAGGTTAGGACACGAATTCTGGGTAGAGGTGGTGGAGACAGCATGTTACCTGGTCAATAGATCACCTTCATCAGTGTTGGAGGATAAGACTCCACAAGAGGTATGGACTAGTAAGAAACCCTCTCTTTCACATCTAAGGGTATTTGGATGCGATGCATATGTACATGTTCCAAAGGAGAAAAGAACCAAGTTGGATAGTAAATCTGAAAAGTGCATTTTTATTGGGTATAAGGATGGTTTATAGGGTTATAAGCTTTGGAACCCAGTAACAAGGAAGGTTGTGTACAGCCGAGATGTGGTGTTTAGAGAGGTGAAATATGTTATTAAACATGAAGTCTAACCAAAGGAACCTGAGAAGATAGAGTTTGAGCTTAAGGAGGAAGAATCAGACTCTACAACAAAGGAGGAATCAGAAGACAAAGAGCCACAAACTCCGGGTGAGAGAAGATCAGTTCGAGAAAAAGGCACCTAGAAAGGTATAGTCCATCTTCTTTCTGTTCAAATTTTGCTTTATCTATTACTGATGATGATCTGAGAACTGTGAAGGAAGCAGTAGATTCAAAGGATGGAAAACTCTGAAAAGAGGCCATGGTTGATGAAATGGCATATTTTCACAAAAATGAGGCTTGGTATCTAGTGGAGTTGCCGGATGGAAGGAAACCCATTGGAAGCAAATGGGTGTTCAAGAAGAAGACAAATGCAGAAGGAAAGGTGGAGAAATACAAAGCTCGATTGGTAGAAAAAGGTTAGTCCCAGGTGTCGGGAATTGATTTTGGTGATATTTTTTCTCCTATTGCCAAGGTAGCTTCTATTAGATTACTTTTATCTGTTGCTGCTTCTTTTGATTTTGAGGTAGAACAGATGGATGTGAAGACAACATTTCTTCACGAGGATCTGGAAGAGGAGATCTACATGAAGAAACCTAAAGGCTTTGCGGTGAAGGGTAAGGAAGAACTGTTATGCAAGTTAAAGAAGCCTTTATATGGGTTAAAACAGTCACCAAGGATGTTGTATCATAAATTCGATACATTTATACGGGGACTTGGCTTCACTAGAAGTAAAGGAGATCACTGTGTGTATTCTAAATTAATTGGTGACTGTGTTATTTATCTGGTCTTGTATGTGGATGATATGTTGTTGGTTGGAAATGACAAAGAAATTGTCCAGGATTTGAAGACCCAATTGTCCTCCAAATTCGACATGAAATATCTTGGTGTTGCAAACTATATTTTGGGCATGGAAATTAAAAGAGATCGGACAAAGAGGAAGCTCTGGTTAAACTAGAGGAAGTATGTCGAGACAATACTGCAAAGGTTTAATATGCAGGATAGTAAATCGGTAAAGGTTCCTATTCCTATAGGTGTGAAGTTATTTGTTGAACAGTGTCCCAAGACACAAGAAGAGGAAGAGGACATGCCCCATGTTTCATATGAAAGTGCAGTTTGTAGCTTGATGTATGCAATGGTCTGTACTAGACTAGACATTGCACATGCATTGGGAGTATTGAGCAGGTTTATGTCAAAACCAGGGAAGGAGCACTAGATAGCAGTGAAGCGGGTTTTTAGGTATTTGTGTGGCACTAGTGATTATGTTTTGCGTTACCAAGGAAGACTAGGATTGGATAGAGTGTTGTATATTCGTGGCTTTTTTGATGCGGACTAGGTTGGAGATTTGGATCAGAGAAGATCTACAACTTGGTATGTGCTTAACTTATTTGGAGGTGCAGTCAGTTGGATGAGTAAGAAACAATATGTAGTGGCACTATCAAATACAGAGGCAGAATACATGGTAGCCACTCATGCAAGCAAGGAATCAGTTTGGTTGCAGAGATTGCATTCAAGTATGGGGTTAGTACAAGGAGCTATAAGGATAGACTGTGACAACCAAAGTGCAATTTTCTTGGAAAAGAACCCTGCTTATCATTCAAAGACAAAGCACATTGATGTTCAGTATCACTTTGTGAGGGATATGATAGAAGACAAAAAGGTGTTGTTGGTAAAGGTGGACACTTTAAAGAATACTGCAAATGCATTGACAAAATCTGTGAGCTCTAAGAAGTTCTCTTGGTGTAGAGAAACAATGGGCATTTTAGGGCTGGATAAATGATTAAGCTCTCCTGTGGAAAGAAAACAACAAGTGTAAGAATGTTGGGTTGTGTTATATTCTTTCCATGACTAGCCTACGTAGTTACCGGGGGGCTTAGAGGGGGGGTGGAGCCCCCCTTCTTTGTGCTTACTACGCAGTGGGGGGTCACAGGGGGTTTGAGGGGGGTGGTTAACCCCCCTCTACATGGTCTAGGGTAGCGCCTTGGGGAATTGTTTTTGGGACCCTATATTAGGTTGGGTGGACCTACCTATGGTTTTGTGCATGGTTTTGGACACAATGGTTTTCGGTCCATGGTATTGGATGCTTCAGCATGTATATATATGTATTATAACATTGAGAGGAACATAACGAAAAATCAAGCTGGTAGTCCCGGTTTTGGGATCCAGGGGAAAATATCTATGTATATGTGTTTTATGTGTTATGCTCTTGCATTGTTTATTTTTTGTTCTTAGAATTCGTATGCGGGTAATTTTTGTATGGGGTTAAAACCTACATATTGTAATTAATCATTTGTCTTACTTTCATTACCAAGGCATCTACGTGTTCATCTAGAAAAATCTATTGATGCACTTGTTGCGAATGAGTCTCCAAGCTTTGCTTTTCTTTAAAGATATGGAGACAAGTTGTTGCTCCAAATCCTCATGATTCACCAAGTGTTTCCCATCCTTAGAGGAGAGGGAGAATATCCTATTGTTATGGTGATGTTTAACCATTGCCTTATGGAATAATTTCGAGTTCCTCTCTCCTTCCTTCAACCATCACACATGAGATTTTTGTTTCCATAGGGTCTCCTCCTACTTCCTTCGCTACTCTATTTGAATAACCAATTTTCCTACTTTCATTTATAGGGCATCTATGCATCTTTCCAAAATCATTTGTTGATGCACCTGTTACATGAGTCTCCAATACCTATTTTTCTTTAGAGATATGTCCAAATTCCTTTCTATTACATTTTTTGAGTTTGAATTTAAATTATTTGAGCTTAATTTAGAAGGTATGCATGTAGTTTCTTCCTTGGATCTGTAGTTCCATCCACTACCCTTTGGATTGGTCAAGAAATCAAGATCCTAAAGGAAAAAGCTTTCAAATATGAAAGGTTGATTATGAGGAACCACTCTCAAGTCTAGCTCAAAGTGGATTGGCTAGTGGTATGAGCCACTGTTTGACAAAATAACGACTTCAACAAAAATATATTATTCTAATAGGGCTTATGATACTGCAAATCTATCTAGTTTAGTATCTCCTTGATGTTTCCTTTCCTTGTGGTTATTCCAAGTATAGACTCCGTTGATGGTATTCAGGTCAACCACATGAAGTTGATGTAGAAGATCAAAAAATTGCTATGTCTCTGGATCAGGCCTTCTAATCCCCCCTTCCACTCTTCCAGGGATTTAATAAGTTTGAAGTCTCCATCAAAAACCCAAAGCTCGTCTTGGTGGAGGGATATTATTGTTATAATGTTTGCTTAAAAAGCCAAGTTTTCCATAGGGAGGTGGGGGTTGTATACTATTGTTAAGCAACTAGATTCGTTGGCTTTGGCATATTAAAACAACACAAGAGAATTTGAGGGAGTTCTCTCCAATATTGGAATGAAACCTCCTGGGGGTTTCAAAGAATGGCTAGACCCCCCACACTTCCTTTGGTGTCAAATGATACCGCTTCACACCCTCTCCAACATTGAGAGGTGATTTCCTTGACTTTATCACTTGAAACTTTTGTTTCCTGTATTAGAAATATAGTTGGTATTTCATTTTTTATTCAATCTCAAATATATATTTGCTTACCCCAACTATTGACACTACAGATGCTCCGGTAAATAATATTCATTGTGTGGAGTATTTAGTTGAGGCCAACACATCCCTACCCTTTATTAACTAAATGTTCCCCAACTGTCTAGATAAAGGCTTTGTTTTTCCTTCTACTCCTTTTTTTAAATTCCTCATGAGGTTGTGTCTTCCTTTCCTACTTTGTTTAATTACTCCCAAACTCTTGCCTAGAGATCCCACCTCTCCATTGGTTGCTTGAATTTGGTCCCTCACTCTTAGATATATCTCATGATGTTGGATTTTTTGATGCTCTAGAATCATGCCCATATATTTATCTTTTCATTATTCAAGGAGATTTAACATGATTTTCTTGTCCTTGTTCAAGATTCACTGTCCTCCTTTGCATCATTTTAACCACACCCAACATGATTACCTTCTTATGATTTGGTATTTCCATTAATGTGATTTATGGGGCCTTCCTTTTAGGAGATTTGTTTTCCTAATTAAACTCCACATTTGAGTCTAGATTCATGAGTTCTTTGAGTAGATCTATATCACCATCCTGATTGGTAAGCATCAAATACTTATTTTGGACCGGAATGGAAGTTGCCTCCATTTGAGTAGGTTGATTTTTATGGTTTCTCCTTTTGGTTATATCTCTTTGAAAACCCTATGGATTAACTATTTGGGATTCCTTCTACATTTATTCTTGGTGAATTTTGAAATCTATGAATAAATTTCCATACTCGTGGAATCTCTGACATTGAAAAGGAACATGTTCGTAATCAATAGGTTGGATCTAGACCTCATACTGGTAGGATATTTCTATAGACTCTTGAACTGTGTGGGATATATTTATGTAGACACATATTATGGAATATTAGGTGCACCTCTTGCATTTTATGAACTTCAAGATCTTAACAAAATATCCAATCGAGTTTTTGATTCTTTAAAGAATGTCTAGATCCCAAAATTATTTGGTTAGAGAAAAAATTCTCACCCACACCAGTGCTACTGAAAATTGCTCCTTTTTAGGGTTATAACGTTCCTCCCATAATTTCATAAATAGACCTACATTTTTATAAAAGCAAGTGCCATTTTCAAAGACTCGAGCACTATCTTCCAAATTAGTGAAGGTTACTGCAAAGATGCCTTTGACACCCAATTCCAAATATATTTGGCCAATTGGTTGCCATTTGTTGTAGATCCATTTTACCAAGTCCTTCTCTGATGACCATATACCAATAAACTTATAGATAAGGGCATGGTATTTCATATATTGTTTTTATCCTTCCAGTTTATTGGGTTGAATCTTGTATTTGGGGTTTGTTTCTACTTTAGGCAGACACCAACTTTTAAATCAAGATTGCCATTACGCTCCAAGAATTGTAGTGTCCCATGTTTCTCCTCCTCCATGTGAAGCTCTAGATCCTCCTTTTACAGATTGGTTTTCCCCAATCACTGATTTTTTTAAGCACATGGGCACTCATATATGAATTTATATGCCGACGTAGTGATGGTATCCAAATCTGATACTTCTCCTTGCTGGGTTACGCTAAACTTTAGAAGTGATAAGGCTTTACAAAAAAATTGTTGTAAAAACAAAGACCTAACCTTAAGGAGGAATGATTTTATCCTTCTCAGCCAGTTTCAATTCCTGCGAATGACATGATGATAGTCATAACAATCATAATAATTTAAAAAATTACAATTTAGTTAATTTTTATAATTTCTTTTAATCCTGACAATTTGAGATGTACCATGAGGTAAGTGTTTTTATGCTTATCATGGATCCATATTTATCAACCATTTAATTTATATGGTTGCGAAACAATTTTTTTGTCAAAACATGAGATTTTGTTGTTTAAAATGCATTTTTGAATGCATATATGGATTCATCGTCCTAAAAAACCCTCGGGAAACTTGGATTATGGAGTTTTCACAGCTCAAATTTGTGATTCCAAAAAATTCTTGCCCATATTTAAAACAAACTCGACTGGAAAATATTCTTGAAAAGACTCTAAAACATAGAATAAATAAGCAATGACAATGAATAATAATAGAATTTCAATTTTAAAACTTTAAAATATTTTTAATGCAATGTTTGTAAAATAATAATTATTATAAAAATTTAAGAAATTATTAAGTTATTAATTGTCTCGAATTTAATATTTTAACTAACTTTAAAGTTAATCACTATATAAAATAAGCAACATCATAAGTGTGATTATGTACAAAAGAGATCCTAACAAATATGAAAGCATAAAAATGGATCTCGTAGGAAGTTGATCACTACTTTTAAAACATTCATTTTCATGAGAAAGTAAATTAAATGAACATGTTCAATACATATTTCTATATCTAATAATAGGTATAATGCATTTGAGAAGATGATACATTAAACTAACAAGGGGAATAGTTGCGATGCAACATAGTCCCTGCCTCTACCACTAATTAATTGATTAAAGATTATGTTCGTATAATGAAATCTCTCAGCACAAAGTTCTCGGCACAATGAAAGTTCTCTACATAAGTGTGCAATGATGTTTTGCACTCGTGTATACATATTATTGCTAATATTTTAATATTAAATAATCCATATCTATGTATTTTTGAGCTCTCCACATAGTGAAAGCTCTCCGCATAAGTGTGACGTGATGTTTCGTACTCCCGTATGTGTATTATTGGTAATATTTTAATATTAAATAATCCATCTCTCCGTATTGCGATTTTTCGCACTTGCATATATGTTTTTCTTTTTCAACTATAGTTGATGGTCACCGAGTGGCCACTAAATCCATGAGTAATAATCTGGGCAGATCCACCCAAAGGGATCTACCCTCCAACTTATTTGGTCGGGCCTAACCCTAAGGACGTCGACGAGATTTGACCTTGTGACCTCCAAATTGGAAAGGTACTTAGCAGCGGGAACTCGACCAATTGAGCTATCCCTTGGGCATTCTTGCATATATGTATTATTCCTAATATTTTAGTATTGAATAATCCATATCTTCGTATTGTGAATATCACTATTTCTACCGGTATTCACAATAACACCAAGGCAAGTGGTGGACCCATATGATATTATTGGTAGTATTTTAACTATAAATAATCCATCTCTTCATATTCTGAATATCACTAGTCAATTGAGTAAAGGTTGTGCAGAGTGCAGACAAAAATATGTACAATTAAATCTCTTTAGAAAAAACTCTCTGCATAAGCAATGTAAGCTTTATTTATGGTTATATTTTTGAAATTAGGCATATGTGTTGGAGTGTAGAGGATCTCAATTATGCAAAGGAAGATTTTAAGCTTTCATTTTGCGGACCTCCGCACTCTGCACTAAAGGCTTCGCTAATTAATTGATTAAAGGTTGTGCTCTGATAATGAAAATTGTATTTTTTATGTAATAGGAAAATGTGAAATATCATTGGATTATGAAGTGAAAGCTCTTCGCATAAGTGTCCTGCAACATTTTTCACTTGCGTATACATATTATTGCTAATATTTTAGTATTAAATAATCCATATCTCTGTATTGTGAATATCATTATGTCTACTGCTATTCACAACATCGAGGCAAGCGGTGGACCCGTACGATATTATTGGTAATATATTTTAATTATAAATAATCCATATCTCTGAATTCTAAATATCCCTATTCAATTGGGTAAAGGTTGTGCAAAGTGTGGACAAAACTCTGTACGATGAAATCTCTCTACACAATGAAATCTCTTCTCACAAAACTCTCTACATAAGAAATGTAAGCTTTTTTTATGGTTGTCTTTGTGAAATTAGGCATATGTGCGAGAGCAAGGAGGAAGTCCAATGTGTGGAGGAAGCTTTCAAGCTTTCATTGTGTGGACCTCCACACTCCTCACTAAAGGCTTTGCCAATTAATTGATTAAGGGTTGTGCTCTCATAATGAAAGTTGGACTTTTATGTAATAGGAAAATGTGAAATATCATTAGATTACAAATTAAAGTTATAAAGTTCCTTTTGTACCTCTATTTTCTCATACATATCACGCATAGATAAATTTGTAAAAGTTTTAAATGGAAAATAGCTTAAGATTAATTTTCTCTTTGCATCCCCATTGTCCTGAACAATCCTTGCCCTCCACATAGTTAAGTATTTTCACATAGAAAGCTTCACGCATGGAAAGCTCTGCACAAGGAAACATAATAATACTAATTCGAAATTTGTTCATAGTTAAATTAATTACGCATCGACAATGTGCCAAGTTTCCACTATCACCTTTGATTTTCTTGATTGTTTGGTAGTCGTTGATGGATTCGACATTAATGGTGAATACAAAGGCTTAAAATCAAGGAAAGTTAGATCAATGGTATATTTAGATTGTTGGAGTGAATTTGCAAGCATAGAGTCAGGGATTAGAGCCATAATTCACAAAGTTTATTAGCAAGTGTGGCACAGGTTGAAGTTTATGGAGCGTAAGAAAAACTTTACACAATAAAATATCTTCACACATTGAAATATATTGACAATTTTTTTTTCATAAGCACAAATGTCAGTGAAAGCCACTCGGAGACCAAGTCAATTTTTTCATAGTCCAGTAGAATCAACTTCTTATGTGGTCAATACTTTGCTAATCAATTGATTAAAGGTTGTAATGAAAGCTCTCATCACAAATCTCTTCGCACAATGGAAGCTTTGTTTATGGTTATCTTTGCATAATTCGGCATATGTACGAGGCTGTGCATGAAGTCCATTGTGCCAAGGGAGATTTCAATATTTCATTGTGTGGACCTTCGCATTGTGCACAATGAGAAACCTTTTCCGCCCAATTCATACACACTCACACTCATAAACAAGTTTTTTAATCACAAAATTTACAAAAAATACTTTTTTTCATGTCGACACCTATAAACAATGTTGGCGCTCACCACTATGTTAATAGTTGGCCTTAGGAAAAGTACGAATTGTGTAATGAATATTGTTATGTCTACCGCTATTCGAAATATCACCGAGGCAAGCAGTGGACCCATGCAATATTATTGGTGATATTTTAATAATAAAAAATACATATCTCCATACTCTAAATATCATTAGTCAATTGAGTAAAGGTTGTGCAGAGTGAAGAAAAAACTATGTGCAATGAAAGCTCTCTACATAATGAAATATCTTTACACAAAACTCTTTGCATAACCAATGTTATCTTCGTTTATCTGTTAGAGTGCAGAGGAAGATTTCAAGCTTTCATTGTTTGAACCTCCACACTCTGCACTAAAGACTTCGCTAATTAATTGATTAAAGGTTATGCTCTCATAATGAAAGTTGTCATAATTGTGTGGAGCATGAAAGCGGAATCAAAACTTTTATTGTAGAAAACATGAAATATCATTAGATTAGAAAATGTGAAACTTTTATGTAATAGGAAAATGTGAAATATCATTAGATTATGAATTAAAGTTATAAAGTTCCTTTTGTACCTCTATTTTCTTACACATATCGCGCACAACTAAATCTGTAAAAGTTTTAAATGGAAAATATTTTAAGATTAATTTTATCTTTGCACCCCTGTTTTTTTGCACAATCCCCGTCCTTCGCACAGTAAAAGATTTGTACAAGGAAATATTTAGACAAGGAAACATAATAGTACTAATTTAAAATTTGTTCATAGTTAAATTAATTATGCGTCGACATTGTGCGTAGTATCCATTATCGCCTTCGATTTTCTTATTTGTTTGGCAGTTTTGGATTGAGACAACATTAATGGTGAAGACGGAGGCTTAAAATTAAATAAAGTTAGATCGATGGTATATTTATATTGTTGGAGTGACTTTGCAAGCACAGAGTCGAGTATTAGAGCCATAATACAAGAAGTTTATTAGCAAGTGTGGCACAGGTTGAAGTTTATGGAGGGTGAACAAAACTCTGTACAATGAAAGCTCTCCACACAATGAAATACTTTTTCACAAAACTCTTTGAATAATGGAAACTTTCCACGGATGTGTAGATAATATTGATTTTCCCGCGTTGTCACAGAATCAATTTCTTTTGTACTGAAGACACCACACTATGGATTTTTTCTTAGAACACGTGCAAGAGTGAGAAGCTTTATTTGAGTGCAGAGAGTGAGTGCAAAAAAGTTCAAAGCCAACATACAATGCCACACAATCAACTTCTCTACACTTCATAGCCAATATACAATATCAAATTTCATTTATCAAATTTAATATCACATATTATACTTGTTATTTGTGCAGTTTAACATTAGTGTTTATAACATATTTTATTATGTAATTATTGTAATGATAATAGGTAATGTACAAATTGTTGGAAGCACTTAGTACTAGAGCATGTGAGAAAGGACAAGTGTGTTATATGAAAAAACTCTATCAAGACGGTAATGTTTATGAAGATGCGAAAACTTGGAAATCACACTTAGCATTGAAGAATTAATTAATTCTTAGCAGTGATATTAATATATATTCAACAAATCGATATGAAATTACGTTATACCTGAAGCACTTAAAAACATTTACTCTGATGCATTGTGTAATGATTATTGGTTTCAAACATATCAATAAAATCATATCTATCGGTATTGTAAAATACTCCTTTCGATATAGTATACATAGTGCTTTTAAAAGAACGACTTTGGTTAGAGATATTGTTGGTGTTGGTGCAACTGGTGCTGGTGATCAATAGTTTGTATTTACATGCTACTAGTCAGAAAGGTTAGTCATAGAGGAAGGATATGTGGAGGAACTACAGTTTACGGGTTAGAAATTAGGTTGGAGGCCAAGTGATAGTTATGTGATTGGACCTGCTTATGTTTCTTCGATGGAAAATAGAATCTATTTCAAAGGCTATTTCTCAACTAAATAGTTTGAGACTCATTTCTATCATGTTATGCCTATATGAAGGTGCAACATGGAGATGGATGGTTCTATTCAGTCTTAGCTTTTCTATGATTTTTGGAGCATAATGGTTTTTGGAAATGTAATGATCCTGAAAATTTTCTAGATTCTGAATGTTTTGTTAGGTTGTTAAAGTGCATAGTTTACAATCAAAACTTTTATTGTGTAGAAAAAATTTATAATGGTTTTGGAATGCTAGTTTTTAGCTTATCGCAAAATGACATAAACCATACCAAGTTATAAATTTTTACTTAATTCACTTATTTGAGTGAACTAAATTCATTTAACATTTGGATAATGCGACAAATGCAATAAGGCATCTAAGTCACGAATTGACATCTAATATCTGAAATCACTTCATCTTCTGCATAGTAAAAGTTGGTTAATAACAAGGCAAGTTTACATAGTAAATGTGTTGAATACACGTTGGTTCAGTGAATAAATATGGAAAATATTTATATTTATTGGCAGGAGATCTTTAGTTAATCAAAATAGAATGTGTTTTAGGATATTAATAAAGTAGTATCTTGATATCGATTTATAAAGCATGCGAAACATATCAATCATGAAATGTAATTGTATCAATTAGACTATGTCAAGTTGGAATTTAAGTGAAATATATACGATTTAAAGTAATCAATTTCACAACAATAATTTTTTATTAAATATCAAGCGAATCAATATTAGTTATATTGATGACAATCACTGGTTAATGAATACCATTAAAACCGATAGTAGTAAATGTCATTTTAGAACTTAGATGTCAATTCGTGATTTAGATGACTTTCCGCCGTTGACAAATTATACGTAGGCATGTTTCTTGTCAAAGAAATTCATCAATGTTCATTTTGATTTAGACTCGTTAGTAAGTTATAGGCAACCAACTTACTTTGTTTGTTATGAAACTGTTAAGTGTTTTCAGGTTTTGCTTTATACTTTGTCTATTGTTTTTTGAATTTATTACTAAGAGTGAAAAAAGGCTCAAAGAAACAATGGCAAAAGCACACAGGAAGAGTTACATGCAGAGAGCCAAGGTAACTTAATGCTCAACCAAGATATATTAATGCTTAGTCAATATATTTTAATGCTAATGGATAAGATACTGGAACTTTAGCAAACACTTAGGTGACTCGAAGATGGACTATACAGAACATTGTTAGAAGAGCTCTTGCAAAACATGAATAGAGCTACCAGATCTCCATTCTGGTAGCATATTCACTAGAAGCATTAATCTCCAGAAACAATGCTTAATTAGTAAAGAAATCATTACCAAAATTTTCTATTTTCTCAACCAATTTTGAAATTTAGTATACGCTAAATTCTATGTATTGTAATATTCTCGACACAGTTAATGAAAAGAACACATCAGACTATTATGGATTACATACGTATGTATAAATGCAACATATTTTATAAGTTATATCATAATATTTCTTATTCGATTTAGAAATTTGTTTCAACTCTGTATGATAATGATTTATTTAGATATTTGTTTAAATCTTGCATGAAAAATAACTTTAATAGGAAGAATAATGGATTGGCCGACAATGTAAAAAAATAAAACCATGATTGTAAAGTCAATTAATTAACAACAATGTCATCGGAAAATGATTAACCAAGCTGAAAATTCCTGCATAACCAACTTGCAATATTATCTGACTAGTTATAGAACTTGAAAATTTGATAAATCAACAAAACAATGTAAGAAACAAGACTACAAGAAAGCAAACACGACAAATCATAGTACAAAACATAGAACCTGAGTAAAATATTTCATTAAAATATGTTCTTGTACAGTCATATTAGCATTTGCATTAGTAGAAGCAATCATCGTGTTTTCCCTAATGATTGCATTGCTAACATTATTCTTATAAGTATATTATATTGCTTGACAATGTGAAATTAGATCCCAACTATCCAGTAAAATGAAAGAGAAATTCGACAACAGTCCAATTCATGAACTAGAAACTATAAGGTAACGTTAAGATGCATGACAAAGCAAACAATGAGAACTATGTTGTTATCAAAGTGCTCGATAATCTAAAAAAGGAACACCATCATTGTATATGTATAATCATGTTTTGACGATCTATTGTAAACGTGCTATGTATCTCGAAATTGGACAACACATCAATAACATCTAATTTTTTTGTACAATATTGCTCATAGGAAACTTCTCATAGTGTAGATAATACTTTTTCTAGTTCCACACCTCTCAAAACACACTATATTTTAGTATTGACATTTACATGTATGATCAAATTTAACCGATGGAAATACACGAAGCGAGAGTCCTACTTACAAGTGGTTTAATAAAGCATAGTTTTATTCATATTTCTAGCACTTGTAATTGGACTTCTACATTTCACTTGTAATTTCTAATGCCATGTAGAAATTATGATGTATATTTGCAACTGCTCGTATAATTTTAATCAAAATCACAAGACAAAAACATATTCTACTACTCTATGGAATTCAATTCATAATTTAGAACATCAATCACAAAAATGCAATGAGAAATAACACGCATGCACATAGTATTTTTTTGGGGAAAGCAATCTGGTAAAAACCCCAATGTTTTCTTGCATTAATTTGATGAATAGAGATGTATCATAATTGATTTTCTCAACTGAGCACAACCTACAAGTGAATAACCTATTTCTCTGATCACTGAGAAGCTTTGACCCAGACTTAGTCAATTTCTGCCTTTGCTTGAGCCCTTATTTCCTTGCACAATTCCTTGAGAAATTATGACCCTATTATTTAGGATTTCTCCAAAATGGATTGCGCAATTCCGAAGGTTGATCATTTGATTGAATGTAACACATGTACACTCAAGACTAGTCTACAACTGATGTCACACTTCCGTCGAATCTCTACCATAGTTAGGGAACTCGAATTATATGCATGCACTAGTCATTTTTGGTTGATTGATTAGTTAACTAGATGATCACTGATTTTGATTGAAGTCCCATTGCTTAACTAACCTTACACTAGTTCCTTCAACAGTTAGAACTATTTTAACTGAAAACAACCTGAGATAACTGACCTTGATTTCTACAAATTAGAAATCACACATTCTTAACATAACTATAGCTCCTCCAACTCGAATTTACTGAGATAACTGAGTGACAAGAGCCATGTCACCTCGGTTAACTGCATCCAAGTTGTTTGTTGATGTGGAAATTCAAATTTTCCTAATTTGACCAAGGCAAAATCAAATTGATAATTTCTTGTTGCATTTTTCAACACTTCCTCTCAGCAAGAAAGGGATTATCAACCACCCCTATCCTGCACCTGTGGAAATCGAACTTGCCTCTTGACAAGGCCTTTGTCAAAATGTCATCATCTTGTTCCTCTATCAAAATGTATTGTAGCAACATTATCTACCTCTACACACAATCTCGTAGATGGTGATACCATATATCTATATGCTTGGATCGATAATTAAATACATGATTCTCAAAGAGCTTGATTCAATTATGATTATCACAATAGATCAAAGTTGGATCCATCATCTAACTAAATAGTCCAGGAAGTATCTTTCTTATCCAGATTACCTCACATGTTTCTTGACTTGCAACCATGTATTCTACTTCTGCTGAGCTAAGCGCCATAGATATTTGCTTCCTGCTGTATCAGGAAACAACTACAGACCCAAAATTGAAAATTCCACCTAATGTACACTTTTGGTCTGATGGACGACCCAATCTGCATCTATGAAGCCACGCAACTTCACTCCCTTTGTCCATCTGTACCAAAGTCCAAACTGGGTAGTGCCTTTGAGGTACCATAAAACATGCTTAGTTTCCTTCCAAAAACAATTTGTTGGCCTAACCATAGCATGTCTCAGCTGGCTGACTGCATAGAAAATATATGGTCGTGTTTTCACAAGGTAGATCAGTGAATCCACTAGTTGCTGATAAATGGTAGCATTGACTTCTGCACTTGAAGTGGTATCCTCCTTCCTCTAGTTGGATGCTAGAGGTGTCTCCATGCATTTGCAACTCTCCATGTGAAATCTATGTAGTATCTCATTTTCATACTTGCCTTGAGACACAAATAGTTCCCCATCTCCTTTCCATACTTCCAAGTTGAGGAAGTAGTGAATGAGACCCATGTCCTTCATTTCAAATTCTCTTGCAAGGCCCTCCTTGCAAGATCTAATCAATTGTTCATCACCAGTTAAAACTAAATCATCAACATATAAGACAATAATAATAAATTTACCTTCTACCAAGATATGATAGAGGTTTACATTCTCCTCACTTTTGGTGAAGCCCACACTAGTGAGATAACTATCGATCCTAGTGTACCAAGCATGGGGTGCTTGTTTGAGATTGTACAATGCTCGATTGAGACTGCACACATGAGACTCCTAATAAATTATCTCAAACCTTCTGGTTACTTGATGTACACCTCCTCCTCAATAATCCCATTGAGAAATGTTGTTTTTACATCAATCTGGTGGATCTTCCACCTTATTTGCACAAATAGAGCAAGAATTGATATAATGGATGAGTACTTTGCTGCAGGAGAAAAAGTATCGTCATAGTCAATTGCCTCAACGGGAGAGTACCCCTTGGCCACAAACCTATACTTGTACTTCTATATGCTTCCATCTGCTGCTTGCTTTACCTTGAAGATCCATCTCAAACCCACTACCGATTTATCTGTTGGTCTTGGGACCACTTCCCAAACATTTTTCTTTATGATGGATTCATATTCTTCAACCATTGCATCAACCCATATAGGTTTCTCTACTACTTCCTCAAAAGAGGATGGTTCAGTCTCTACAATCTCAGTCATTAGAGCCTTGTAGCCAGTGTATCGATTAGGTGATCTTCTTTGTCTGCGCAAATTTGAAGGAGCACCCATATTCTCCCTCGCATCTTGCACAAATATCTCTGCTTCCCTGGTTCTTTTTCTTCTTTCTTTGGATGGTTTTTACCACTCTCTTCTCTTCTACTTGTGGCTGCTCCACAACTTCCTAAGTTCTTGCTTTGGAGCTACAAGCTCCTCTTCTGGTGGGATCTGAAGATCCCTCTCAAGAGAGCACCACATCACTTTCTCCTCATCAAAATTTAGATCCCTTTGCACAGCTGTCATTCTAAGGGATGGAAGGTACACATGGTAGTTGTGGGGAGTTTCTGTGTAACCCACAAATACCCCCAATTCTGTTGTCAGCTTAACCTTCTTCCTTGATTCTTTCAAAACATGGCAATAAACAGAGGCTCCCAAAATCCTGAAATGTGACACATCCAAATTTCTCCCTGAGAAATCCTCCTCTAGTGTAATCATTCCTAGAATCTGATAAGGACTTCGGTTCTGCAAACAAATTGTTGTGTTGCATGCCTTTCCACACGAGTGCAGTGGTAGGCCTTGGTCATGCAACATTTCCCTCGCTACTCCCACAATACTACGATTCTTTCTCTCAGCTACCCCATTCTGCTGTGGGTTGTGAGGTGTTGTCAACTCTCGTTGAATGCCTTCTTTTTCACATAAATTTTAAATTCATTTGATATGTACTCACCTCCATTATTGCTCTTGAGATCATTCACCTTCTTGTCGATTTATTTCTCAACCAATGCCTTGAATTCTATGAACTTGGAGAATGTCTCATCTTTCTTCCGCATGAAGAAGATCCAACACTTCTGTGATAATTCATTAATAAAAATGACAAAATATTTGTGTCTGACAGTGGAGGCTATCGAGAAAGGTCCATAGACATCAGAGTGGATCCTTTCCAACACTGCATGTGCTTTTCCATCTCAATCATGGAATGTGGATTTCGTGTACTTCCCTAAGGTACATCCTTTGCATACATCTTGCTGCTCAAGTGCTCCTTTAGGAGGGCAAGTGGTTATTTGCTGCATAATCTTCAGGGCGCCATGATGCAAATGGCCAAGTCTTCTATGCCAAAGTTCATCGACATCACGACTTTGCACCTTCTTCACCTTAGTTCTTAATGCAACACAATATTCCACATATATCTTATAGAACTTCTTCACACGAACCCCGATCTTCTTCACTTGTCCCATGGCTATGTGTCTTAGGAACACCTTTCCTTCGTTGAATATCACATCATAACCACGGTCTTCCAAAACTGCAACAGAGATGAGATTTTTATTTAGGCCTAGAACGAACATGACTTCATTGAGCCTGAGAGGGGAGCCTAACTCCCTTTGAAAGGTGATTGTACCAACCTTGGTCGAACTTTATACCTTCTGCTGCCCCCAAGATTGATGTGAATATGCAAATATTTCTCCTCCAGGTCACTGAAAAACTCTCTACACCTCGTCATGTTGAACGATGCATCTGAGTTCAAGTACCACACACTCCCCATTACTGTGCTAGCCATGCATGAAATAAGGGTAAATTCAAGCTTGAACTATGAAGCCAAGGATTCACCCGCTCCTCCTCTTGAGGCATTATTGCTTTCCATTTTGTGTGGACATTTCATGGCATAATGCATTAATTCATGATAATTGATGCATTTAATTTTGGAAAAATATTTCTTCTTTCCCCTTTGGCTAGATTTTGGTTTGGATTGACACTTCTTCCCTTTTCCCTTCTTTCCCTTTCCAACCAATGTAAAGTTTCCTTCATCCTCACCCTTGGATGAAGTCCCATATTTGGTATTCCTCCTTATTTCCTCTTATACCTATTAGAATATTCCGACACATAGGAAATAGTTAAGTATAACTTGGTCTAGTGTAGAGTTAGGTAAAGTGTGTTTCTTTACTATGTACTTTTGTAACTTACAATCCAATGGTCATGATATGTTCTAGACATGAAGTGATCCGACAATTCATTCTCTCCTCGATATTACATATAGTTGATCTGTGACTTAGCACTCGATTGTTCCATGATATCTATTTGAAGAGCATGGAGGGTCATTTGTAAGATCACCGTTCATGAGATAAGCTTATGTAAATTTTCTTTCTTTTATATTAATACATTTCCTGAAGTGGCCGCATTGGCTCAAGTCGTGGACTGGTTCCCTCTTTGAGGGTTTTAACCACGTCAAGAATACTGGTGTACTGATATGTGATTTGTTTGTGAGCGGTGTCCCTTGGTGTTCTATCTAAGGAACTTACCCTGTAAATTCCTACATGGTATCAGAGCTATTTGAGGGCCGCATCCATTGGTGATCCAAATTCGAAGCCGATACAACTGTATCCAACTTTCGTTTCCTAGATCTATTGTTTTTGTCCACTTTCGGGCCGAGAGGACTACTCTATTGTGTTAGGAGCATATGTTCTAGTGAGGAAACCCTTTCGTTTCATGCGAAAAGGTTTTCGGTAACTCTAACTACGTCATTTTTAAGATATGGAGGTATAGAGTCTGTATTTGTAGTTTTAGTTATTTATCTCTCTATTTATTTCGGTTTATTTATATCTTTATTTTTATTACCGGATCTATAACTTTCATTTCTGCATATGCTCTTTGTCCTGCGACTTTGTGCAATCTAGGAAAATCAGAAACAGAAAGCAAGTACTTTTCTCATGCGTATGCTCTTTTCCGCCGCGCCTTAGTGTGATCTCGGAAAATCAGAAACATAGAGGAAAATATTTAGTTTCCTGCGAAATCTAACTTTAAGCCGTAAGGTTTGTTTTATTTGCATGTTCGTTTTGGGTTGTATGGCTTTTTGTTTTGTAGGAAAAGATGGGGTTTTCAAGTAAGCGCGTACCCTAAAGCTCCAAAAATTACTAACCTTTTAAACTAGCTCACTTGGTCCAAAGTTACTTTATGAGAATAGAGGTCTTGGGTTCAAGGCTTTCTTTTTGTTGAGTTACTTTTTCAAAAAACACATGTAGCTGTCACTTTATCTTTTATTTCAGTTACAATTTAGTGGCTAGTTCATAAAGTACCATTGTAAAAGTGGCTTTCACTTATTATCCCTGTCGCGCAGGTATAACACATTCACAAATGCATTGGTTTTTGAATTAATTTTAAATTGACCAAAAATTAAATTAAGATATCTAATGTTTACGCTATAAAAAATTATATTAATTTGCTAAATGTGATTTTTCTAAATTCTGTTTGGTTAAATGACTTGGGGGTCTTATTTTGTAATCATTATATTGCAGTCAATTTGTACTTTGCATGTTGACAGAGATTGTCAGGGTCACGTGGCAAGGCCCGAATTCCCGGCAGCATAAATCCCAAGGAAATTAGAGTACAGTTGTTAGTAAGGGAAATTAAAAAGTGTTGATATAAGGAGAATTTTTTAATGGTAAATTTTGTAAATTTAAGGGACGCGTTTGTAATTATATATAGTATTTCTATGCTCAGCAATCAATTATCGAAATCGTGCGTATTATTTTTCAAAAGATATAAGTACGTGTTATTTATTTGAAAAGATTGAACGAGAAGTGAATTTATGTGAAAGTACATGACTGTTATTTATTTAAATATCTGGATACTATGATAGAAAGTACATCTATGAAATAAATATGGATACTAAAACTCATATACCATTATTGCTGAAGTGAACTCAGATTTAGATTTTGTGAGTAGACACAATCATGGATGGATTATATTATTTTCATTTTATAGATATTTTAATATATCATTCAAATGAGCATTTCAAGACAACATTGGAATTTGAAATATTTAATGACATTGAAGTACAAAGAAACACAGATTAGATTATCTTGAATAATTTGTTGATATGGAGTATTTGCATAAAACATTGGTATTTGAAATATTTAATGAAGTTTAAGTACAATATATGACAAGACATAATTGTATAGCAATTACACTGATAATCAATTAGGTGGCCCCTTGTATCATTTAAGGGGGATTTTGATTCAAATCTGACAGTTGTGATAGTAATAATCGATAAATTTCATAAAACTACCATTTCATCAATTTATGAAAATTCAACTGTGATGGTCTTTAAAATGTAATTTAGGGTAACAATCTTAAAACTGTTTGCGAAACAATATGAAATTTTTATTAATTTTGAAAAGATTTTTGGCGTATCGTATGTGAGAGAGAGAAATTGTTAGTTTTACACAATGATGTCGACAATACCCACTCTTCCTACAACTATGACCTGAAATCCTCAGATCCTCTAGCATCTTCGGCCCAAATAACTTCTTTTAATTGATCTTGCAATCAGGTTTGAATTTCTCTTGTCGTTTTTTCTGTAGATGTTGATGACATCCACAATCACAAATTGGTGGCCCATTTTAAACTGTTATCTAGGCCGTACTAAAAGGATGATGTCACCGAATCTCCTTCATCTCATTCAAAATTATAACATGGTCTTAGGTTTCTCATGCGAAATATTTTCTTATTAAATACCATTATATCATTTAGCATTGTGGTCGCTCTCCGTGGTTCATGTTTTCATCCATCAACACTTTGGATCGTTATTATCCCTGCCGCTTAGGGTATAACATATTCACAAGTGCGTTGACTTTTGAATTAGTTTTAAATTGACCAAAATTTAAATTAGGATATCTAATGTTTACATTATAAAAAGAAAAAAGAAAAAAATATTTTTCAAATGGGTTGATGATTATTTTTGGTTTTAAATTAAATTGTCACAAATAAAAATTATATTAAAAAATAAAAAATCTAAAAAAACTATTATAATAATTTAGGCTTTGTTACAATACCATGACTTATCAATATCAATATCACATGCCTAAAAACCATAACTCATTTCAAAATCATAATATTTTATTTTAATTTTATTATCCCTACTACATAGGGTATAACCCATTGAGTAATGCTTTGAACCCTAAATTAATTCAAAGTTGAATAAAAATTAAATTTTCAATATATAAAGTCTACATTACAAAGAAAAATAATGTATTTAAAAAAAAGATTTTTATATTCTGATTGGTGCAGAAACAAGGGTGTTTAATTTCCGCAGTGTCTTCAACATGTGTGAGGATTTACCCTTTCTTGTACTCCTCTGCAATTACCACAATGTATCATACCTCGTAAATTGAAAGAGAGATGGGACGGATAAACAGAGAGGGTAAGTTCCGGTACAACCTTATTTCTGATATCTATAGCAGAAGTGTTGTTCTAGCAACTTCGCATAGATTCTCGTTCGCATAATTAGCCGTTGTTGATATGGTTTCTCTGTAAACTGCACTCGTCTTGCAGGGGCAAGGAAAAACCTTACCCAATTAAAATTACTCAACTTTCGAATGTGGATAACTTCAAGGATTAATGGGAGAGGAAAGGACTCTCAGATTTTTACTGTATCCAAAACTAGGTCTCGAATTTTAACAAGGAATTCGGAGAATTGAAGGGGAACTAAAGATAATTTACGAGTATTTTGAAAACCTATCACGACAAGTGTAACACTGCCCAAACAGCATAATTTGTGGTTGTCCATAAACCATTAATTGATGTAAAAAGGTAGTTAAATTTGGATTTTAGTTTTTCAACCGACATCTTTGTTGTGTTGAGGATTTAAAAAGGTACTCTCCATCAAATATACATCTAAATCTGTCTAAAACTGGTAGGGCACTTTGATTGCCCTTAATTTCCCGCCTATATTTAAATTATTATGATTGCATGGGGCATGGTACATGTTTGACATGTCCACGTTTCAATAACTTCAACTTGCAAATTTAAATTATTATGGTGATTAGTTTCCAGATTAATTACGTAGTGCCCATATTTACTTAGATTACTTAGGTTATTTGGTGTGGAGAGTTTTTAAAGCAATTTAAAAAACAAAAAAACTTATCAAATAAAAATTAAATAAATTATTTAATTTTATGGAAAATTATTAATTATTTTAATAGAAAATTATTTTAAATATAAAATTTGTTTTATAATAATGGATAATTTATTTTAATATAAATTTAATCATAATAATTTTTTATGATAGAGACCACGCACTCATTCATGTGTATGTTTCTACCTCAAGAAAAAGACAAAAGTAGTTCACATGTCAACGTTATCCGATGTGGCAATATATTTGGGTCAACTTAGGGGATCATTGAAAACTTGTCATTGAAAAGGTTTTCACAATGATTATCAGGTTTAACGTGTTTGACTCCTCAAATATTTAAAATAGTATGTTTGAAACCTAAAACGGAAGTGGACAAGTGTTTAAAATTCAAAGTGTTAATGGACATTAACTTGTATCAGACTTAAAAAGAAAATGCGAAGACTTTATTATTTTGGTTGAATATATTGTTTATATTTTAACAAAAATCTGCATGAATTTACAACAAAATGAGAATACACATGTAAATGAAAAAATATATTATAGGTTTCTTTCACCTATGTGCTTAATTTAATTTGCAATAATCATGCAATCCTCCATCGCAACCACCACTCATTTGCAATATCACAACCACTCATGATAACTTATTTTTATTAACTTATTAGTGTCAAATTTTCAAAGCAAATTTACTATTAAAAAAAACAAAAAATTGTATTATTAAATTTATATAAACATGAGAAATATATTATAAATAATAAACTATGAAACAATTTATTACCAAATTTTAATAAAAAATCAAAAGATTAAAAGAAAATATTACACTTTTTTAATTTCTCACTAAAATATTAAAGTTCTCCACCTAAATTCAGACTTTCAATTTTCTAGTTCATTTTTATGACTATCCTCCATATTCCATTAAATAAATATAGTTATAAATACATATTTTCCTTATTCATGTATATGAATAGTAACATTTTTAAATGCATCTTATATTTTTTTAAACTTTGTCTTTATTGTTTTTAACTTTAGTTTAACTATATTTAAACTAAGCGGCAGGGAACGCTAGCTATGTGGCCTTGTTTATAAAAGTGGGTCACATAGAATAATATTTTTTAAAAGTGAGATAATTAGATTAAGTTTGGAAAGGGGGATTTTTTTTTTTAAATATAACATTATCATTCACTTTCGAACATTCACGTACTTCGTTGGCATCTTTAACAACTTTTCTTCAAAAAGTCATAACTTCTACATCTGTAAGCTGTTTTCAGAGCCGTTTTTTTTAATCGACCTAAGTTTTCGAGATCTTTCCATTGGAACACTTAGTTTCAGCATCTACAGCTTCAGTTTCTATTAAAATGGAAATTCCATGCCAAGTTATTCTTGACAATACCAACTACTTCCAATGGTTTTCCTACATTGTCGATTTACTTAGAAGTAAAGGTCTTTATAGAATAGCCTCAAGCCAAGAGTCTAAACCTAAAGATGAAGATAAGCAAGCCAAATGGGAAAATAGGCAAGATCAAGCACGTGGGTTGATAGGGATGTCTATTTCTCCAGACCTTATATTCCATATCGCAGAACTTGATACCCTTGATGAAGCAATGAAACAACTCAATAAAGTTTTTGGAATTAAAAATGAAATTAGAGCCCATCAACTCGAAAATGAGTTGCTTATGTTGGACCCAAATAATTTTTCTTCCATTGAAGATTTTTTGTCCAAGTTCAAGACCCTTAGACTTCTCTTGGAAGGTGTTAAGGTTAAGAAATAAGATGGTAGCCTTATCATTCCATTCTTATGAAGTTAGGACCAACATACTATGTGTTTGTTTCCACCTTCCATTCTACTAGAGAAGCCTTTATTTCTCAAGGACAAGCCTACAAGTCCCCATCTTTTTATGCCTTTTGTGATTCTTTAATAAGAGAACAAGAAAAACTCTTACATCTTGGTCTTCTTAATACTGGAAACTCTTCTAAGAAAGCCTTAACAACCCAACAACAACCAAATTCAAAGAATCCTAGGAAGAAATATCCTAAAAAGAATGGTTCTAAACCAAACAAGGGTCCTATGCCATTTCAGCCTCAAAATGAAAAATAAATTCAAGAAAATGATAAGGAAAATAAAAACAAAGGGAATAAGACTGATAGACATTGCAATTTGTTTAATCAAGAGGGCCACTTAGAATCAAAATGCTTTAAGAAGATGGAAGCCTGGGAAGTAACAATGAAGAAGCATAACACCCATTTGGAGCACTCTTCAACCTCAACTTCATCTTTAGGAATAACACTTTCTACATGTGGTTGTCAAGCATCTCGGTCTGGTTATGCACTAAATGTATCTTCTTCTTCTCATTCTCATGAGTGGCTCATTGATTCTGGAGCTTCTTATCACATTGCCAAAAACAAAGCCATGTTTTCTTCTTTAAATGATTGTAACACCAAAAATATATATGTTGGTGATGATAGATATCTTAAGTGTTGTAGGGGTTGGAACTATTCATATAGACAATGGTCAATTTAATGATGTATTATGTGTTCCTACCTTATCCTGCAACCTTCTATCTGTATATTAGATCACTGATTCAGGTGAAGGTAAAATTGTTGAATTTTAACCTCACAATGTTGTAATTAAAGGCCTAAGAGATCCTAGACATATTTTAGCTACTGGCATTACTGATGATTCTACAAGGTTGTATAAGTTTAACAACTTTGGGTCATCAACTCTTCCCTCGGTATTTTTTGCTGATAATGATGAAGTGAGAAAACTTTGGCATGAGCGATTTGGTCACTTAAACTATCACTCCCTTCAAAATCTATGTAAATAAAATATGGTGACAGGTCTTCCTATGGTATCTTGCAGAGATGGTGTTTGTTCCAAATGTGTACTCGGAAAACATCATCGAGGTAGTTTTGAAAAACGTGCCTCTTGGCAAGCCTCAGCCCCTTTACAACTTGTCCATAGTGATTTATGTGGTCCAATTCCAGTTGTTTCATTCTCTAGATAGAAGTATTTCTTAACTTTCATTGATGATTTCTCTAGATGCACTTGGAAATACTTCTTAAAACTCAAGAGTGAAGTATTTAACATGTTCTTGGCCTTTAAGGCCTTTTTTGAGAAATAATATGGACATCAAATTCTTAAGCTAAGATCTAATAATGACGAAGAATATGTTAACAACAAATTCATCAACTTTTGCACTAAGCATGGAATTCAATTGCAACACACTGCTCCATACTCCACAACAAAATGGTGTAGCTGAAAGGAAGAATCACACCTTAAAGTAAATAGCTAATTGTATGGTTCAATCTAAAGGACTTAGTCTTAATTTTTGGACAGAAGAAATTAGCTATACAAATTACATAGTAAATCACACTTCTACTAAGGTTTTAAAGAATATCACTCCAGAAGAAGCATGGAGATCAATTCAACCAGATGTAAGTCACTTCTTGGAAGTGAAGCATGGGCCCATATTCCAGATGAGAAACATAAAGCTTTAGAACCTAAGAGTGAAAAATGTATTTTTTTTGGATATTTTGAAGATGTCAAAGGATATAAACTTCTTCCACCTAAATCCAAAAATCTTATCATTAGAAGAGATGTAAAGTTTGTTGAAAATATATCTGCCTTTGAGCCTGGTTCGTCAGATGATGACAGTGAAGATGAAAATCCTCCCCCACCTTCTTGGGATCCTCCTTCAGCTCCTTAGGTTCAAAAATGGGTATGCGCTACTCGGGATGCAGCAGGTGCTCTTGCAGGTGATCCTACAGATTAGTGTCATACACGTTCTCAGTTTGATAGAGCCTCTTCTTTACTGGCTCAAGCTTCAATAAATTATGATCCTGACACCTTTGTAGAAGCTTCAGGCCATCCATATTGGGACACATCTGTGAATGAAGAATATCTTTCACTATTGGCAAATGATACATGGGATTTTGTTCCTCTTCCAAAGGGACAAAATTTTGTTAGATGCAAATGGGTTTACAAAACCAAGTTTGGACCATATAGAAAAGTTGATAAACATAAAGCTTGTCTTGTTGCTAAGGGTTTTTCACAATTTGAAGGCATTGACTATAAAGAAACCTTCTCCCATGTTGCCAAAATGAACTCTATCCATCTTGTTCTTTCCCTTGCTGCCTCTTTCAAATGGGAAGTCCATCAGATGGATGTTAAATCCACATTCTTGCATGGGGACTTGCATGAATAAATATATATGGAACAAACTCTTGGATTTATACAAATAGCCTCTAGCCTTGTATGTCAGCTTAAGAAATCCCTTTATGGTCTCAAAAAACCCCTCAGTCTTGGTATGCCAAAATGGATATATTTCTTTTAGATACTAGCTTTTCCAGGTGCCATTCTGACAATACTGTCTGCACCAAGAAAGTGGGTAAGTCTCTTATCATTATTATTCTTTATGTTGATGATATTATCCTTACTGATAGTGATCCCAAACTTATAAACCATGTGAAGTCCAGCCTTAAAACAAAGTTTGAAATGACAAACTTAGGACATTTGCATTATTTTCTTGGTCTTCAAGTCTTCCAATCCAAAGAAGGTATTTCCCTTTCCCAGTCCAAGTATGCCTGTGATCTTCTTTGCCACTTTCACATGGAAGACTGTAAGCCATCCCCTTCTCCCTTTCAGTCTGGAGCCAAACTTTCAATCAATTGTACTTCCCCTGAAGTTGATGTTACCTTATACCATTAGCTTGTAGGACAAATTTTATATCTGACCCATACTCGTCCTCACCTTTCCTTTGTTGTTGGCCTTATTTCTCGGTTTATGCAAAACCCAAATGAAATTCATTAGAAAGTAGCTAAAGGAATACTTCATTATGTTCGAGGTACAGTTCAGTTTGGGATTCATTACACTGCAGAAGCATCTCCTCTATTAGTTGGTTTCATTGATTCTTATTGGGCTGGTGACCCTGATGATTGAAAGTTCACTGCAGGTTATGTCTTCACTCTTGGTTCTGGACCTATTACATGAGCTTGCAAGAAACAAAGTGTCATTTCTCTTTCTTCAGCAGAAGCAGAGTATCGTGGCGTCGTAGAAGCTAGTAAGGAAGCCCTGTGGCTTTGTCAGATCCTGTCAGACTTTGGCTTTCAGCAGTAGCATCCGACTACATTTTGGTGTGATAATCAAAGTTCCATTCAACTATGCAAAGATCCAATCCAACATCAGCGCAAAAAACATATTGAACTACACATGCACTTCATCAGAAAGCTCATTCATGACCATGTTCTTGAAGTGCAATAATGTTCAACCGATGATCAAGTTGAAACCATGTTTACAAAGGCTCTCACAGAGGCGAAGTTTACTAAACTTCGATTTATGGTTGGAGTTCAGGAAGTCGTCACTAAGGGGGGATAGGCTCTAATGCCTCCTTCCTTCTCCTATTGTTTCATATTTTTACATCCTTCAATCCTATTCCAAGTTGTTCTTAAGGGGGGATGTTAGGATATTTCCACACATAGGAAATAGTTAAGTATAACTTGGTCTAGTGTAGAGTTAGGTAAAGTGTGTTTCTTTACTATGTACTTTTGTAACATACAATCCGACAGTCACAATATGTTCTAGACATGAAGTGATCTGATGGTTCATTCTCTCCTCGGTATTACCGACACTTGGTCTGTGGCTTAACACCTGCTTGGTCCATGATCTCTATTTAAAGAGCATGGAGGGTCATTTGTAAGGTGACAATTCATGAGAGAAGCTTATGTAAATTTTCTTTCTTTTACATTAATAAATTGCCTGAAGTGGCCGTGTTGGCTCAGGCCGTCGAATATTTCCCTCTTTGAGATTTCTAACCACGTCAAGAATACTGGTGTACTGATCTATGATCTATTTGTGAGAGGTGTCCCTTGGTGTTTTATCTAAGGAACTTACCCTGTAAGTTTCTACAATACCAAATCAAACCATAAACATCCCCAATTCAGTAGTTTCTCCCTCTCGTTCACTGAATCTTGGTAGCTATGCCAGCTCTTGGGAAGGCCTAGAAGGGCTAGGCTTACCAAGTCATCTTCTGCAACATTAACACCAACCCCGCGAAGTTCATCATGAAATTGTGTGAACCTACTCAAATACTACGGAATAGTGTCATTCTTTTGCATCTTAATATTTCGAAGTTTATCCTTGAGCGCCATCTTCATGTGGTCACTACCATTCTCGAACAATTCTATCAGTGTTTTCCACATTGTGAACAAAGTTTATTTCCTGTGGATATTTAAGACAATGTGATCGTGCACTCCCTCCAAGATTATTATCCTCATCTTGGCTACATCTTTCTTCCACTAAGCAAGATTATGGGCATCAGATTCTAGAGGTTTTGCAACATATGTCTTTATGTATTCTAGCAATCCATTTTCATCCAATATCGTCTCCATGTGATCCTTCCATGCGATAAAATTATAGTTTCATTCCAAGGCATCCTCTAACCTCAATCTATTGAAGGTCATCTTCTTAGCTCTAAAGAGATCCTATTGCAATGAACTTCAAATTCGATTCTCCTGAGAAGAAACTTTCAAATTCTGGCTCTAATGTGAATCCTGCTCTAATACAATGTAGAAATTATGATGTATATTTTCAACTGCTCATATAATTTTAATCAAAATCATAAGACACAAACCTACTCTACTACTCTACGGAATTCAATTCACAATTTAGAACATCAATCACAAACATGCAATGAGAAGTAACACACATGCACACAAGATTTTTTCTAGGGAAAACAATTTGTTAAAAATCTTAATGCCTACCTACATTAATATGATTAATAGAGATGTACTACAATTTCTTTGCTCAACTGAGCAAAACCTACAAGTGAATAACCTATCTCTCTACTCACTGAGAAGCTATGACACAGACTTAGTAAATTTCTTCCTCTGCTTGAGCCCCTATTTCCTTGAGAAATTCCTTGAGAAATTAGGACCCTATTATTTAGTAATTTCTCCAAAATGGATTGCGTAATTCCTAAGGTTGATAGTTTGACTACATGCAACACTTGTACACTTAAGACTAGTCTACAACTGATGTTACACTGCCTTGAAATATCCACCACAGTCGGGGAACTCGAATTCTCTGCATGAAGTAGCTATTTTGGGTTGATTGATATGTTAATTGGATGATCACTAAGTTGACTAAAGTTCCATTTCTTAACTAACCTTCCACTAGTTCCTTCAACAGTTAGAACTAGTTTAACTGAAAACAACTTGAGGTATCTAACCTGGATTGCTACAAATTAGCAATCACGGATGCTTACTTTAACTCTAACTCCTCCAACTCGAATTTATTGAGATAACTAAGTGACAAGATCCATTGCACCTTAGTTAACTACATCTAAGTTGTCTGCTGATGTGGAAATTCGAATTTTTCCAATTTGACCAAGACAAAATCAAATTGAGAATTTCTTGCTGCATTTTTCAACAATTCGAATTCCATATCTTTTTCCTGTTCACAAATAATACATTAAAATCACTTCTTAAAAGGACATGATAATTGAAACTAAGTAAGAATTGTCTAATGAAAACAAAATAAGATAATGCAAAGTCATTGCTAATGTACATAAATTCTGAATTGATTTTAGTTTTAACAAATACAAATGTTTTATAGAAATGTTCAGAGTAATTTTGTCCTTGTAATTGTTGTACTAGATTCGAATTTCTAAGTGTTATATGTTTCCTGAAAATTGAAAAAGCCTTGCTTTTAGTTATAGTACATTAAATATATGGCAAAGAAAAATATTGGGTTGTTTAATGTAAAGATAATCAAATGACAATAAATAGAAGAGAAACACACCTATTAGCAAAGTTATCATTGTCTTTAACGATATTTGTTCTACTTGTGTTCATTTCCGCTGCTATGATGACATGAGTTAGATAAAATATATAGATATAATAAAAATAAGAGGTTCTAATTTCATAACAGATAAGTAATTCAGACGTAAGAGCTATACGGAAATAATTTATCTTCTACAATTGTCTTTATTATTATCACATTATCCAATATGTGAACTTTGTACATCATTTCTACAAGACTGTACCATATATTATATAAGTGTTCTAAGTACTCGTATATAGAAGAAACAATGCAGTGTTTACCTGTTAAAAATTCTACACATTTTTCACTTTCACTTGAAATGAGTCTGCAAAGATAATCCCTCATGACATGCAACTACTAAAACAATATTGTACAACCTAGACAAGGAATCTACTTGTGACTAGCTCATCCAAAAAGAAATGTAACATGCATTCGTAATGTGTATGCTAAAAATATTGCATGATGAACACCTAGTGGATGCTTCTACGAACAACGCAACCAAAACTGATGGTTACAATTGTCACATTACCTTATAAATATTGGACATGTGTACAAGATAGTGAACGAAGTTCAACCAGCATATAGGAAAAATTGTAGTAAAATATAATCGATAGTTTGCGAAGATAATCACTCACGAACAAACTACTACTAATAATAAAAATTTATCATTAAATAGATTTTATTCAATGCATCATTGTAATGAGTGAAAAAGATTGTTGTTCAAAATTATTATTATTGTCATATGCAAACGTGTCATAAGTGAATAAATATGCATAAGTAGCTTTGAAATATTAATTTAATGTGAAAGATGGGAAAATGAACACAAGTGTAACAGATACAGTTAGAGGCAATGGTACACATTGATAACTGTTCTAAGTGGTGTCCTTCTGTTCAATTTATTAAATAGATCTTAAAATAAGAGAATATGTAAAAGTATTAAATGTAGAACAATGGAATAAAGTCCACTTTGCACATTTGTTCTCCAACGCATATCTCGTCCTTTGCACTTTCTTCATTCGGTACTGATTCATAGCTCCCGCACATACCCATTCTCCGCAGATCCTTCATTTCACACATATAAATATGTAGAATAGTAGAAGATAAATATAGTAGCAATAGATGCCTTTCTATCAGAGACAAATCACTAGTCGAAGAAACGTCTTCCCCCCCTCTTTGACACATGATGAAAGCTCCTCATAAGAAAAGTTTCAAACAACGAAACATGCTAAAAATGATCGAAGATCGTTAGTTCATAGTAGACGCTGAAAGTGATTGAAAAGTTGATGGTTATTGCTAAATAAATTACTTTGTGTGGAATTCTTAAAGATTATATTGAACCTTAGTACTAGTTTACCATCTCTAGCAATCAAGAAAAATTAGAGCTACATGACAAATTCAAATCTATTTTTTTTAATACGGTTAGTTTTCTGATATGTAGAAGAAAGACAAATCTTGTAGGAGAACTATGCCATAAAGAATGTTCAAGCAGAATTGGGAGGAAATATGCAAAAGTAGCTTTGAAATATTAGTTTAATGTGAAATATGAGAAAATGAATAAAAGTGTAATAGATATACTTAGACACAATGATACACAATGAGAAATTTGCTAAGAGGTGTGCTTTCTCCCCTACATACCCTATCCTCTACACATTTTTCATTCTGCATAGCTAAATATATAAAATAATAAAAGATAAACATAAAAACAATAGCTACCTTGCTATCAGTGACAAAGCATTAATCGAGGAAACACCCCCCTGCCCCTTCTAGTTTTTCTTATTACATTCTGAATTGGAGTTTTTGTTTCTATTCAAATTAAATTCACGCCTATGGAGTGAAATTCCCTATGCATCCTAGTTCTCCCACACATACCTTGTAATCCATACATCCTTTAGTCCACATAGATTCATATCTCTATGCAACTTCTCTTTCGCACAACTAAATATGTAAAAGTATTAAATGCAAAAGAGTTTTAAAATAATTTCATCTCGTTTGATTATTATTATCACATTATACAACTTTTTTGTTTTTGTTATATCTTTTATATGCTATGCAACATGTAATGTTGTATACATAAAGGCACACATAAATATATACATACATATGAAACATTACACAACAATGTTTCTATTGCTTGTCCCGTAGAACTATTATCCTATACAAAAGAGGAAATTCATTTAATATTACATAAAAAAATTAATAAGAAAACTACCGTTCCATTTATGACAAGCACTAGAAAATATAATTTTTTCAATAGTCTTGCATCAATGTTTCTTGCGCAGTTCTTCATGACTACTTCCCCCTTTGAAAGTCTTGTTGCTCCACAACTTGCCCCATTTTCATCAAATCTTCTATTACAAAGATAACCATAAACAAAGCTTGCACTGATTATGCAGAGACTTTTCTGCGAAGATATTTCATTGTGATCAGACCTTTCATTGTACAAATTTTTGTCCACACTCCACACAACCTTTACTCAATTGACTAACGCTATTCAGAATACAAAGATATTGACTATTTATTGTTAAAATATTACCAATAATATTGTATGGGTCCATCGATCGCCTTAGTGTTATTGTGTATAGAAGTGTTATGGTTATCTTTATTTAATTAAGTACACTTCATTTTTTTATTAGTAGATTGTGCAGAGTGTAGAGGTCCGCACAATGAAATCTAGAAAGATTCTTCAGTAGTCCCGCACAAGACTAGTGGTTATTTTATTATTAATAGACTGTGGGGAGTGCGAAGTTCTGTACAATGAAATATTGAAATCTTCCTTCGCATAATGGACTTTCTCTATAGTCCTGCACATATGCATTTGAGCTAATTTTGAAAAAAATGTTAATATTAATATTTTAATGCTTTGAAAATCATGCTTTCATATTTGATATCTTAATGCTTTGAAATAATGTCATATATAATAATGCTCTTTAATTTTGATGCAATGTGGATTCTAATTAAAAAATTAATATATATATTAGTTTAAATTTTAAATGTATATCGAAATTAATATATAAGATAATTATATTTAATTTTGATACATTAATTTAAATTTTAATGATTTCAAATAATGAATGTGGTAGTTTGTAATAATGTGTTTTTCTTTGATGTTTTAATTGTAATGCATTTTAACTCTTTTGGATTTAGAACACATGCAATTTGGCTCACCTCATTTATTATTATGGTTGTCTCTGTGTAATTAAACTAGCTTCATTTTTTTATTATTAATATATTGTGTGGAGTGCGAAGTTATGCACAATGAGATCCTCACTCTCCTGTGACTTGCCATTTGCTGCATTTCCTACTTGCAACTTGCGCCCTAATCTATGGTTCTTGTCCTTCTCCTTGAGTGAACTTTATTGACAATCTCCAACTTGTACACCTTCTTTCTATTTATGTTAGTCATTGCCCAATAATTTGTTTGGGTAGACACCCCTTCTTAAGTCAGGTCGACCCACCATGCCATGCACACATGCCCCTTGCCATTCAAGCGCCCCGCCGTGCCCGACACGCAACACCTCGTATGATGTCTGGGTGCCCCACCAAGTGTGCGCAGGGTGTAGGCAGTCATTTTTTCATGTATCGCATGTCACCCCATGGCTTGCTTCACTAAACTCGCCCTTTCCTATTTCACACATCATGCTAACTTCCTCTCATGTCGCTTGGTCATTCCCAGTGCACATCTCGCCTGATTATTACTCATCATGTGCGTATTGCGAGTGCCCTCCACCCGACTCTCCCATGGCACCCATCATGCAGTCATGTTTCTCAGTGCTTTAAATCACCCGCTTGTCATCAACTCGTGCACACAATCCACCTATGGGCGTCGCGCACCCCGCATTCTTGCAGGCACACCCAGGGCACTCATCTTTGTGTCGTGCACTCTACACAACACCCATGGGTCCACTTCATCCAACCATTCAACCCAACACCTAACACATGCGTCTAATGTGTCATGCCTATGCTCCAGACCCATCACATCACATGACTTGGGAACATATGATCTATAAGTCATGAAGGATCGTCATGAGAACTCGTTTGGCTATGGTACCAAATCTAAAAATTATAACCGAACACTAATATTTTTTTAAACATTGTACAAAATGCAGAAGTTCACATTTGTACATTGTTCAGATTTATATATTCTATTGAACATAGTTAATAGTTAAAAGGAGACTTCATTTGACAATAAATACTAAGGCTGCAATGCAAAAGTATAAACAATGTTTTCCTTGTGTTAGAGTCGGTCTTGTCAGCCCTCCGTCAGAGATCAAAACTCTTTGTGCATTTCAATTTTAGGTGTCCCGCTCCATTCACTCAGCTGAATTTCGCTAGGGACATGCCATGATCTGACAGAGAAAGTCATGCTAGTCATTTTCCCTCATGCCTGGCCCCTGTTGGTTCAGGTCTTGGTCCATAATCACTGAAATTCATGATAGTCAAGGTCTGGTCATATTACAGGACAAAGTCATCTTTTATATTTGGGTTTAGGAAATCATCAATGTGGTCTTTGAAAAACATGTCCAGAACAAGCCATGCAGGCCAGAGGGAGACCTTATATAGCTATGGTTCCGAAAGCTTCATCATCACCTGAAGAGACATCGACTCTTCTTCAAAACTTTGTTTTGAAGAAAAGTCAAATAAGGTCAACTATGAAATTTTTTTCCAAAAAATCGCTAGTTAAATTCTTCAGATGCAGTCATGGTTTCCATGGCCAAATGCCCAGTCACACAGTCCCCGCAAAGAAATGCCGAAAATCCCATCATGAGAGCCAAAATTTCAAAGAAAAATGAAAATCAGGGTGTTTTAAAGTCAATGAAAAAGTGCAAAACACAAACATTAGAAAGTGGGTTTTCAAGGAAGAAAAAATCAAACCAATTTCTCTCAAGCCTATATATATACTTGTTGTGGCCCAAAGCAAAGCCATTGTGCCATTGAAGACTTGGAGAGACATTACAAAAGGTGGGAGAGCGAAATCGTGAAAGTGTGAGTGAGTGAGAGTTGGTTTGGGAAGCGCGGCGCATACACCAGGGAGCGCGGCGCACACAGAGGGCGCGGCGCACAGGCAACCTGCCTGCCATTCAGCTTTTGCAAGGGCGCGACGCACACCCAGTGCATGGCGCACTGGGCTTGGCGCGCGACGCACACAACCAGGGGCATAAAAATAGTGCTAATCATTCCAAATCTTGGTGAAGGCTAGAAAATCAAGAGGTAGGCCCTGTTGACACCTCTCCTCTCTCAAATTTGTCAATAATTTGGTGTGCATAAGACATTTAAATGGTACCCCAAAAGCACAAGATCGACCATGAAGAAATCATCAAGAAAAACGAGAAATGGGGTTGCAAAAATGTGATGATAAGCACCAAGGTTCTTCTCCCCTCCCCTTGTCCCCTCACTCCTCATCGTTCCCACCTCCATTCCACCATGTTTCCTAAAGAAACCACCCTAAAACCGCCCTAAAACCCTCTCCCCTATTTTTCAAGCAAGTCTGGGCGACTTTTACAGTGCGCGGCGCACACACGAGGTGGCGCGGCGCACTCAGGGCGCGCGGCGCACTGGGAGCCCGACCATAGTGCAAAATTGCCACTGGCGCGGTGCACTGGGAGCCTGGCCACAGTGCAAAATCGCCACTGGCGCGGCGCATACCCGACGCGTGGTGCACTGGGCAGAGCGTGCAACGCACAGACTTATAAGCCCAAAAATGTACTAAATCGCCCAAAATTTTTGTGAATAACCCTCAAGATTGGAGAGGTAGCCCAACTACCTTCACCATTGGCATTTAAACTTGAAGAGGAATGTGAGTATGATGACCATGAATCAAATGCAATTTTTTTTTTTAAAGTAAAACAAAGAATGACACAAAGAAGGTCAAGAAGCTAGGGTTTTGCTACAGTGACTTTATTGCTAAATTATGCTCCTACCCTTCCTCTATCAGCTAATTCCCCTGTAGCAGTTTCCCCTAAGAATCACCCTAGCTCCATTGTAATCATGTCCATTTGTTCCCTTTATTCCTATGGCTCAAAATATCCAAACCCTACCCCATCAAACACCATACCCAAAACGCCCCCAAATCTCTGATAAATTTCTCCTTTTAAACCCCTATTCCCCTTTTCATCATTCCCCTCCTAACACTCCCTGTTTTATTGTCCCCTTGGTGACAGATTTTCAGAGCATCTATCAGTTTCATTGGATTCAGAGGGCAGCATAAAACTAAGGGTACAGACAACAATAATGGCATCAGAAAATTCATTAGAGTATGAGGAGGGGACCCACAGTGACACATCTTCAGGAGAGAGGGCCCATAGAAGACATCACCGGAGCGGCAGACATCTTAGACATGAGCCAAACACCCTCACTGAGCTGCATGCATGCCCACTTGCCATGTCTTGTTTCTAGCACTTGGCATGTTATGAATTTTGTCAAAAGGTGGCAAATGTCAGAGTCCATCATGAGTTGGCCCGACTTTTTGCTCTTCATCTACAGGGAGGTCAATCTATCCTGGTTGGGGTCACTTTCACATTGACACCGGAAACCATATCAGTGGCAACAGGAATACCGAACATTGGGAAACAGTGGCATAAGAAAAAGAAGGTGGAGAGGCATCATTATGAGCCTTACATCAAGAACAGTTGCTTGAGCCAGCTCACCATAGTTTTTCCATTTAGATTTTTGAGAGATGAGTATGCCCCACTCATGAGATTGATCATGAAGTATTTCATGTGTGAGGGGAGGTTTTCACGCCTTTATGCATATCACATCAGGTTGCTCATGCAC
Source organism: Pinus tabuliformis (assembly GCA_031772625.1). Classification (NCBI taxonomy): domain Eukaryota; kingdom Viridiplantae; phylum Streptophyta; class Pinopsida; order Pinales; family Pinaceae; genus Pinus; species Pinus tabuliformis. The sequence goes on from CM062809.1 coordinate 19,815,643, forward strand.
TTCACCTGGGTGCGGATGATGAGCCTCCCATTTTTCATTTGCAACAACATTGAGAAGATGAAAAACTTCATGCAGCGCAAGACCCCTCGACAGCAGCTAAACAGTGTCTATCATTTTGCTCTCATCTGGACTTTGGTGGACCATCAGTTGGGATTGCAGGGTTTTTCTTGGGAGGACTTCATCTCCCGTGATTTCTTCAGTGCTCCACCGGTGGTATCAGAGGTAGAGCATGAGGTGGGGGGTCCTTCACATCAGTTTGAGCACCACGAGACTGCCACCATGCCAATATACATCACATACCAGAAGGGCAGTAGACCGTTGTTTGCAGCAGCAAAGCGAGTGTTATCTCCAACCGGGGTGGAAGGGGCCTCGCTTCTGACATCAGCACCATAGGAGCAGGGTAAGGGCAAGGAGCCAGTGCAAGAGGAATGGCCATCAGGTGATCAAGAGACCGAGTTTGTTCTCCTCCAGGATGATGAGATAGATGCAGAACCTACGAATGCTGAGCTGAGAGAGATCATTCAGGAGCAGCAATCAGTGATTGAGAACCTATCCCTGGACTTGGAGAGGGAAAAATGGAATGTGCAGTATCTGGAGCAGAGGAACAAGCAACTTGAGGTTCGGCTAGCTGAGATAGAGTTTCAAATGATCAAGGAAAACTGACGACACATCCTGGCAGCACAAGGCAGACCTATGGAGAAAAGAGACGAGGACCGGGAGTATGTGTTAGAAAAAGTGAATGTTCAATTGGAGCAGTGGTTGGATAAAGCTAACATGGAGAAAGCTATGCTGAGGCGCATGACTCACCACTACCAGGCCCGAAACATGAGCTCCAAAGCAAGAATCAGGAGCCTAAAGGCAAAATTGAGCAAAGCGACAAAGGAGGCAAAGGAAGAAAAGTAGCAAGATCAGCTTCGAATCTTGGTTAAGGCTTCATTGGAATAACATAGCACTTCATAGGGAACCTCCAGCCCAAATTTCAAAAAATTTGGGCAAATTTTGGTCACAGGCAAATTTTTTGGGCACAAAACAGGAAATTCCTCCCTGTGCACCGTGCCACTGGCGCGACGCTAAAAATATAGGGCTCCAATCGAGGAATGGCTTTCATATTCGGATTCAACATTGAAAAATATGACTACTGGGGTCTGGGCAAGAAATTTTGACAAGATCTGGGTCTCCTAAAGGTCAAAAAACACCCACAAATGGCCTCTCTGCCACCTTTTTGACACACAGAAAGTAGTCTTGGGAGAATGAAGATTTGGAGAGGCAAATGAGCACCAAATTGGGAAATTCTAGTGCGTTTAGAAAGTAGACAGGACAGGCTTTCCAACAAGCCCACTTGGGCACATTTTGGACACCTGCAAGTGCCCCAAATAGGCTCCAAAGTGGCGCAATGCACAGAGAATTTGGCGTGGTGCACAGAGGAAAAAACTGCCAATTTTCTCCCGTTTCGCGAAATTTCTGGTCGCGACTTCTCCAAGTGGGCCCGGTCATCTACACTTCGGTTTTTTGGCACCAAAGGTGGCATTTAAATAGTTTTCTCTCCCGATGGGCATCTATCCAAGTGGCAAAAGAATGCAAAGGGTCACCCCAGCCAAATGTCATGCTTGAGAGCGTTGCACCTGTAGCTGATGGTTGGCTCTCCATCTCCTTTTCGTAATGATTTGAGAAACTTACCAATCCCTGGGCATTCTATCTCTTCCTCACACATTTGATATATTGTATGCAAGTTATTTGCAAAGGGTTGACTGGCTTGTAACTTCTCGAAGACTGTGGGAAAGAAACTCTATTTCTGCACTGTGTATTTTTGACAGAGAATTAATGAAAGGAAGCGACTCTATTTCATGAGATTCTTGTGGTTGTGAGTGTAGCAAATGTTTTCTTATGTTCCATATGTATCTTGTTATGTTTCATAATTCAATTCATGTTTCAGTTCAGTGAAATTTTCTAAGTGAGAATAGGTAGAATTCAATTTATATTGCTCTGCCTGTGGGAAAATTTCATGTGCAGTGTTATTCTTCAGTTAAAAAGGATTCATGTGACTATGCCCTTTTCACTTTCTTCAGCAATCTTTCCATTCCATGTTACCTTAAACCAAAATTGCTGCGCTTTCCACCTACCTTGCCTCACGGAATAATCTGTGCCTTCATATTCAATTCTCTGTTCTTTGTTGAGCGCCAGTCCCATATACATCCCAGAAGCTCGGTCATTCATAAAATTGTTTTCAAAATCCCTTTTCACTTACTAGCCTAAGGTAAATATTGCATTGTAAGTCATCTCAGACCATTTTTCTTATCCATTCACTGAGCGTGACTCGGAGAGAGCCCTCTCCTGCTCTGGTAGGGCTAGCTACCAGACTGAGCGTGGTTTGTGGTTACCCTAATTTTTGCCTTCCTTCAGCCTAAGGCAGATTTAGGTGCTAACATAGTGGTGACCATACTGGGGATAAGTTGAAAATCAAATCCCCTTGTTTCATAAGAATTCTAGGCTTCCGGATGATGAGCTTAGGATTGGAAAGGCTGAGTAAGTTGGTTGTGTCCCATAATTTCTCTCAATAGCACGCTGGCTTCGAGACGATATACCAGAGCGAATCCAAACCCGGACCCTCCTCACATTTACGAAAATCCCAATTTGATCCCAAGACTCCTTCACCAAGAAAGCACCATAACTCCTGTGTTCAAATCCCATTCATGTCCCGACATTTTCGAGTATCTTGAAGAGCTTGAGTTTGAGGAACGACTTGAAATATCTTTGTTTGAGTCTAAATCCGAAAGGGTTGTTGATTATACCGTCCCCAATCTGCAATTTCTTGTGGACCTTGAAATAGAAAGAGCCAATAGATTAATTGATAATTACATTGCAATACAGCCCCGAACTCCAAGTGCAAGCCCCTTGCAAACTGTGCACACTCCTCCAAGGCCAAATCCACCGAGAATGATGGCTGCTCGTTTCGCACCCCTTGTTTTTCCCCAAGTCCTAGATGACATGCCAAATGATTATCAAAGTAAAATCTCGTTTTTTTATGGCACTCCTAACAGTATTACAGCTCAGCAACATGTGGACAAAATGGCAGACTTCTATGAACTTCATGAGATCGATGCAGAGAAGGTGGCAATGAGGTCTTTGTAAAAACATTTGCAGGTGATGTGAGGAAATGGTTCAGAGGTTTGACGGCTGCAAGCATCACTACCTTGGCTAAGCTACAAAGACAATTTTTGAACCGATTTTCCCTCACGTCTGGCCCCTGCTGGTTCAGGTCTTGGTCCATAATCACTGAAATTCATGATAGTCAAGGTCTGGTCATATTATAGGACAAAGTCATCTTTTATATTTGGGTTTAGGAAATCATCAATGTGGTCTTTGAAAAACATGTCCAGAACAAGCCATGCAGGCCAGAGGGAGACCTTATACAACTATGGTTCCGAAAGCTTCATCATCAATGGTTGCCACCGGTGGTATTAGAGGAAGAGCATGAGGTGGGGGATCCTTCACATCAGTTTGAGCACCACGAGACTGCCACCATGCCAGTATACATCACATACCAGAAGGGCAGTAGACCGTTGTTTGCAGCAGCAAAGCGAGTGTTATCTCAACCCGGGGTGGAAGGGGCCTCGCTTCCGAAATCAGCACCACAGGAGCAGGGTAAGGGCAAGGAGCCAGTGCAAGAGGAATGGCCATCAGGTCAGCAAGAGACCGAGTTTGTTCTCCTCCAGGATGATGAGACAGATGCAGAACCTACGAATGCTGAGTTGGGAGAGATCATTCAGGAGCAGAAATCAGTGATTGAGAACCTATCCCTGGACTTGGAGAGGGCCAAATGGAACATGAAGTATCTGGAGCAGAGGAACAAGCAACTTGAGGATCGGCTAGCTGAGATAGAGTTGCAAATGATCAAGGAAAACCGACGACACATCCTGGCAGCATAAGGCAGACCTATGGAGCAAAGAGACGAGGACCAGGAGTATGTGTTAGAAAAAGTGAACGTTCACTTGGAGCAGCGGTTGGATAAAGCTAACAGGGAGAAAGATATGCTGAGGCGCATGACTCACCACTACCAGGCCCGAAACATGAGCTCCAAAGCAAGAATCAGGAGCCTAAAGGCAAAATTGAGCAAAGCGACAAAGGAGGCAAAGGAAGCAAAGGAGCAAGATCGGCTTCGAATCTTGGCTAAGGCTTCCTTGGCACAGCATAGCACTTCATAGGGAGCCTCTAGCCCAAATTTCAAAAAATTTGGGCAAATTTTGGTCACAGGCAAATTTTTTGGGCACAAAACAGGAAATTCAGTGGCGCGACGCTAAAACTCTAGGGCTCCAATCGAGGAACGTCTTGCATATTTGGATTCAGCATTGAAAAATACGACTACTAGGGTCCGGGCAAGAAATTTTGACAAGATTTGGGTCTCCTAAAGGTCAAAAAACACCCAAAAATGGCCTCTTTGCCACCTTCTTGACACATAGAAAGCAGTCTTTGGAGAATGAAGATTTGGAGGGGAAAATGACCACCAAATTGGGAAATTCTAGTGGGGTTAGAAAGTAGACAGGACAAGCTTGCCAACAAGCCCACTTGGGCATATTTTGGACACCTACAAGTGCCCCAAAACAGGCTCCAAAGTAGCGCGATGCACAGAGAATTTGGCGTGGCGCACAGAGGAAAAAACTGCCAATTTGCTCCCGTTTCGCGAAATTTCGGGTCGCGACTTCTCCAAGTGGGCTTGGTCATCTACACTTCGGTTTTTTGGCACCAAATGCAGCATTTAAAGAGTTTTCTCTCCAGATGGGCATCTATCCAAGTGGCAAAAGAATGCAAAGGGTCACCCCAGCCAAATGTCATGCTTGAGAGCGTTGCACCTGTAGCTGATGGTTGGCTCTCCATCTCCTTTTCGTAATGGTTTGAGTAACTTACCAACCCCTAGGCGTTCTATCTCTTCCTCACACATTCTATATATTTTATGCAAGTTATTTGCAAAGGGTTGGCTGGCTTGTAACTTTTGGGAGACTGTGGGAAAGAAACTCTGTTTCTGCACTATGTATTTTTGACAGAGAATTAATGAAAGGCAGCGGCTCTGTTTCATGAGATTCTTGTGGTTGTGAGTGTAGAAAATGTGTTCTTATGTTCCATATGTATCTTGTTATGTTTCATAATTCAATTCACGTTTTAGTTTAGTGAAATTTTCTAAGTGAGATTAGGTAGAATTCAATTTATATTGCTTTGCCTGTGGGAAAATTTCATGTGCAGTGTTATTCTTCAGTTGAAAAGGATTCATGTGACTATGCGCTTTTCACTTTCTTCAGCAATCTTTCCATTCCGCGTTACCTTAAACCGAAATTGTTGCGCTTTCCGCCTACATTGGTTCACGGAATAATCTGTGCCTTCATATTCAATTCTCTGTTCTTTGCTGAGCGCCAGTCCCATATACATCCCAGAAGCTCAGTCATTCATAAAATTGTTTTCAAAATCCCTTTTCACTTACTAGCCTAAGGTAAATATTGCATTGTAAGTCATCTCAGACCATTTTTCTTGTCCATTCACTGAGCATGACTCTGAGAGAGCCCTCTCCTACCTTGGTAGGGCTAGCTACCAGACTGAGCATGGTTTGTGGTTACCCTAATTTTTGCCTTCCTTTAGCCTAAGGAAGATTTAGGTGCTAACACCTTGTATGAAGTGCGGAAGTGGAATCAAATTTTCTTATCTTTGCAAGTAGCTCTTCTTACAACATTTGCACATAGAGGCCTTCAACAATGTGTCTTTGAGACTAAGGTTGTTTTTAATTTTTGTGAGGAGTACAATAAGTTAAAAGATAGTTTAAAGGTTGTCCAATTTTTAGGAAATGTTGTTACAGTGAATTAATGAGATCATTACCTTTTTGTTTATGCAATGTCCTCCAATATGAATTTTCATGAAAGCGCCCAGTTCTCAATGGTTTTAATTCTACTATAGATTCTACTAGTGTGTGAAGAAATTTCCTTGTAGAAATATAGGTCAATCACGTCTGCATTGTAGGAGCTAGGAGTTTCAATAGACTTTAGTTGATTTCATGAAAATATTTGTTAGACTTGTGTGGAGCTTTGCTTACACAAATCTTTCACTGTGTGGAAATCTCCACACAAGAAAGGTTCCACACAATTGTTGTTCACACAAGAAAATCTTTGCATACTACTTGTTCGCACAAGCAAAGATGCACACATTGCTTGTCCCTCTTCAACAAACTTGATAAACACAGTTAATGTATTGATGTTTGTTTTTAAATTTTGAGGAGATGAATTTCATTCACATTGTCAGCAAGGTTTCATTGGGAAAATTCTTATCACCTAGCAGTGTTGTTCAACATGGTGAAAATTTCCCAGTGTTGTGAGGAGGCAAGTTTCCTCCACACAACAAGAAGCCTCATTCAAATTCTAGACCATTCAAATTTGAGACCGCAACATGTCTAATGTTGATATTTATTAATAGTCTAATGTTCATATTTGCTTATTAATAGTATAATATTAATATGGGTCTAGTGCAGAGTGTGTAAGTTATCGTCGAAATTTTTATTGTACGAAGCACTCTTGCACTTTTTCTTATCTCCACATATAGCCTTTTTTGACACCTCCACACTTTGCACATGAATCCGCTAAACAGTGTGTCTTAGAATTATAGAGAAATGTGAAGGTGCAAAAGCTTCCATTATGTGACGAGATAGTCAATGTTTTCATTATACGAAGTGCAGAGGGACATCAAACTTCTTTCTACAAAGCTTTCACTGTGCACAATGCATTATCCTATTATGGCAGAATGTGCCGAAGGAAATATATGTGGAAGAATATTCATTCATTTTTTATGAAATCTCTCTATATAAAATCTTATAGATTCACAAGCTAATGCAATTTGCTAAAGAAAGAGACAAGAATCTACTTCTACGCTTTACAGTGGAAGCCCATAAACATCGAGAAAACAATAATCAATAGAGGAAGAGAATCAAAGGCACATAACACAATAAATATCTAGGCAAATCCACAGCTCAAAACCCCACTATCTGCTTTGTATTAATCTGGAAAATCAAGATGAAATTACAATGCTTGTTCTCTATAGAACAATCTGACCATCACTCAGCAAATTCCATCCCCAACTCATAAGCAAGATCAATGCCAAAGCTTAGCCTCTTCACAAGCTCTCCAACTATCTATTCCAATGTGTAATTCCTATGAAGGATATCTTGTATTTAAAGGGAAATAAAGCCTCTAAAAATAGCGCAATCCCTCAAGGATCAGTTCCTGATTGCATGCACTATCAATGCAACTCATAAAAATATAAACGAATAGTACACTATCCCTGCACTCTAGTCTCAACTGGTTCTTTCTCGTAATCGACATGCATGAGTTTCTGATGAGTAAATATTCAATTAACTAGAGTAACATTGGTGGAGTTCATTAGTGTCACCATTGACTATTAACTCACTATTAGTTCTCTCGATTAGTTTGAGAACTAAATTAAGTGAACTGACTCATGAAACCAAGTCTTCTATTTTACAACTCACAATTAACTCACACTGGAATCCTGCAAAGTAGGGAGAACATATACATGACTTCCAAAAGACTTCTGACTTGAATTTCGTAAGTTAAGTAAGTTAATAAAATTAATTTAACTATTTTAAGTTGCTATGAGAATAGAATTCGAATTTAATTCACAGTTCAATTCAAAGACAAATTAAACTGGAATTTCTTGTTTCTATTTCTCAACACTCCCTCTTAACAAGAAAGGGATTATCAACTACCCCGATCCTATCTCTGTGAAACTCAAATTTACATCTTGACAATGCCTTTTTCAAGATGTCAGCATCTTTCTCCTCCATGGGAATGTAATCTAACAACATGATCTGCCTCAATACACAATCTATGAGATGATGATACCAGATATCAATATGCTTGGACCGATCATGAAAGACTGGATTTTCAGAGAGTTTGATACAACCCTGATTATCACACTAAATCACTGTCAGATCCATCTGCTTACCAAAAAAACCAACCAGGATCTTCCTCATCCAAATAGCCTCACATGTTTCATGATTTGTAGCCATGTACTCTGCCTTTATCGAACTGAGTGTAACTGATCTCTGTTTCCTGATGTACCAAGAAATTGTTGCTAACCCAATACTAAATATCCCTCCTGATGTGCTCTTCCTGTTGGATGGACTCCCTGCCCAATCTACATTGGTGAAGCCTTGAAGCTTCACTCCCTCTATCCATCTATACCATAACCCAAACTGAGTAGTGCCTCTGAGGTATCTCAATACATGCCTTATCGCCTTCCAATACAGATTGGTAGGCATAATTATCGCTTGACTAAGTTGGTTAACTACATAGCACATATCTGGTTGTGTGTTCACCAAGCACATGAGTGAACCCACAAGCTACGTGTAAACAATATCTTCCACTACTTCCCCTAAAGTGGCATCCTCCTTCCTCCAGTTACCAGATAGAGGAGTCTCCATGGGTTTATTTCTCTCCATGCAGAATCTCTTGAGTATCTCGTTGGCATACTTTCCCTGAGATACAAACAACTCTCCATCTCCCTGCCACACCTCCATGCCAAGAAAGTAATGCATGAGCCCCATGTCCTTCATCTAAAACTCTCTTGCAAGGTCCTCCTTGCAAGATTTGATGAGCTTCTCATCACCTATCAGTATGAGATCATCTACATAAAGTACAATGATCAACATCTTACCTTCCACCACTATGTGATACAGGTTCGCATCCGCTTCACTCTTCGTGAAGCCCAACCCAGTGAAGTAGCTATCTATCCCAGTGTACCAAGAATGGGGTGCTTGCTTCAACCCATACAACGCTCTCTTGAGTCGGCACACATGCGACTCATGGTCCAAGGTTTCAAAACCTTCGAGCTGCTCTATGTACACCTCTTCCTGAATCATTATATTGAGAAAGGAAGTCTTCACATCCATCTGATGGATCTTCCAGCCCATCTATGTTAATAGTGCCAAAATAGATTCGATTAACGAGTACCTTGAAACAGGAGCAAAGGTCTCCTCATAGTCAATCACCTCCACCTATGAAAAGCCATGGGCCACAAATCTGGCCTTATGCTTCTCCACACTACCATATGCAACTTGCTTTACCTTGTAAAGCCAATGGGATCTCACAACTAACTTGTCCTCCGGTCTCGGGACCACATCTCGAACACTATTTCGAACTATGGAGTCATACTCCTCCGCCATTACATCAACCCAAATTGGTTGTTGCACTGCTTCCTGAAAGGAAGATGGCTTTGTCACAACACATGCACCCATAAGTGCCTTGTATCCAGTGTACCTCTCTGGTGACCTCCTCTGTCTATGCTGATAAGAGGGTGCTCCCACGTTCTCCCATGCGTCATCCAACAATCTGTCAGCTTCTCTAGTGCACTTTCTTCCCTCTCTAGAAGACTCTGCCTAAGTGGATGTCTCCACTCTCTGAACCTTTGCATGTGCCTGCTCCACATCAATCTGACACCCCTCAACCTTAGGAGCTAAAAGCTCCTCATCCACATGTAGTTCAAGCTCCCTCTCAAGGGATACTCACATGACCTTCTCCTCATCGAACCTGATATCCCTACGAACCACTGTCATCCGACTAGTCGGCATGTACACCCGATAGTTGTGGGGTGTATTAGTGTACCCCATAAAGATCTCCAACTTTGATGTTGGCTCAAGCTTCTTCCATGCATCTTTGGTCACATGGCAATAAACCGATGACCCAAAAATCTTGAAGTGACCAACATATGGCCTCTTACCGGAATAATCCTCCTCTGGTGTCTTCATCTCAAGTATCTGATGTGGGCTACGGTTCTGAACATAAACTGCTGTGTTGCATGCCTCATCCCACAAGTGTAGTGGTAGGCCCTGATCATGCAACATCGCCCTTGCTGCCCCTACTATGCTCCTGTTCTTCTTGTCGAAAACCCCATTCTATTGAGGGTTATGGGGTGCCATCAACTCTCGTTTAATCCCTTCCGCTGTATAAAATTTCTTAAACTTATTGGAGACATACTCACCACCATTATCACTCCATAGAGATTTAACCTTCTTGCCAGAATATTTATCTACCAATGCTTTGAACTCACAAAACTTTGTGAAAGTTTGATCCTTTTTTTTTCATAAAAAATACCCAGCATTTATGAGAATAGTCATCAACAAATATAACATATACCTATGTTTGGCTGTGGATGCTGTCGAGAATGGTCCACACACATCTGAATGAAATCTCTCCAGAATAGACTCTACTTGACTATCTTTGTCTCTAGAGGAAGACTTGGTGTATTTTCCCAAAGTACAACCCTTGCATGTATCAACTTGCTAAAGCGTACCTTTGGGAAGACAGGTAGAGATTTTTTGCAATATCTTCAAATCCCCATGATGCAAGTGGCCCAATCGCTTGTGCCACAACTTTCCAATGTCTCCACTCAACATCTTTTCTGCTTTTGAACTCAGAGAAACACAATCGTCTACCTCTATCTTATAGAGATTCTGAACTTGAATCCCTATCTTCTTTACTTTCCCTATGGCTATGTGTCGAAGGAACACCTTTCCTTTCAAAAATATCACATCATACCCTCTATCCTCAAGCATGGAAATGGATACCAAGTTCTTCATCAGTCCGGGTACATGCATAACATTCTTCAAGGTGAGTGGAGCCACATGCTCCCTCTGAAAAGTAATAGTGCCCACACCAGTAACACTATACTTACCATCATAACCCATCTCTATATGCATCTTGATATCTTTCTCCTCTAGTTCACTGAATAACTCTTTGTCACATGCTTTGTCACCAATCGTGTGGAAGGAAGCTCCACTATCTAAGTACCAGACACTTCCCATAATTGAAGACACCATGCATGGAATGAGGGAAAAGTTCAATTCAAATTGGGAGGCCAAAGCCTCACCCGCCGCTACTCTTGAGGACTTCTCCTTGGACTTCTTCAATGGAAAATTTGTAGCAAAGTGACCCATCATGTGACAATGAAAGAATTTAACTTTCATCATGTCCTTCTTCTTACCTCCATGATAAGAATCTAATTTGGAACAAGAAATTTTACCTTTCTTCTTCCTCACCTTAATCACTAAGGCACAATTCTCTTCATTATCAGTTTTTGATGAAGATCCATCCCTGGTGTTCCTCCTAATCTCATCATGCATTAAATCTGACCATAGTCGTTCCCAATTTGGCCGCTTCTCCCAACCATTGACAGAGTCCTAATAACTATGCCAACTCTTTGGGAGTCCAAGAAGATAAATAATCACCATATCCTCCTCGGAAACAGTGATTCCAACACTTCCAATTTCATCCCGACATTGAGTGAAATTGGTCAAGTACTTTGGAACCGTCTCACCTTCCTCCATCTTGATTTTATGAAGTTTATCCTTCAGTGCCAACTTCCTTTGATCACTGCTATTTTGATACAAGTCTGTCAATGTTTTCCACATAGCATGCAAAGTTTCCTTTCCAAGGAGACTCAAGGCAATATGATCTTCCACTCGGCCAAGTTCTATGCATCAGTAGCTATTGGCTTAGGAATTGCTTGTTCAACAAATTCCTTCAAGCCATTTTCCTCTAGCACGACCTCCATCCTGTCCCTCCAGGCTATGAAATTTGAGTTTCCTTCCAAGGCACACTCAAGCCTCAACCCATAGAATGCCATCTATTGATCTTGAAGTATGTATGCAAATTTGACTTTCACCTGTAACCCAGAAACTCAAAACTTCGAAATCTCCTCTAAAGAGTTGATTTTAAATTAGTTATATCTCCCTCATCCGAACTCTGATTCAGTCGATTTTTTTTTTGAGTTGGGTGACTTTTCCCAAGGAATCCAGATCTGTGATTTTTTTCTAAAAGTTTTGCACAAATTGTTTTAGATATTTTCTGCAAACTCTCGGCCCAAAAAAAACAATCTTGCTCCAATACCATGTAGAAAATCCTGTAGATTCAAAAGCTAATGCAATTTGATAAAGCAAGAGACAAGGATCTACTTCTAATATTTACAACAGAAGCCCATAAACATGAAGTAAATAATAATCAATAGAGGAAGAGAATCAAAGGCACATAACACAATAAATATTTAGGGAAAGCTACAGCTCAAAACCCCACTATCTGTTTTGTATTAATCCCGAAAATCAAGATGAAATTACAATGCTTGTTCTCTATAGAACAATCTGACCATCACTCAGCAAATTCCATCTCCAACTCATAAGCAAGCTCAAGGCCAAAGCTTAGCCTCTTCACAAGCTCTCCAAGTCTCTATTCCAATGTATAATTTCTATGAAGGATAGCTTGTATTTAAAGGGAAATAAAGCCTCTAAAAATAGTGCAATCCCTCAAGGATTAGTTCCTGATTGCATGCACTATCAGTGCAACTCAGAAAAATCTAAATGAATAGTACATTGTCCCTACACTCTCGTCTCAACTGGGCCTTTCTCGTAATCGACATGCATGAGTTTTTGATGAGTAAATATTCAGTTAACTAGAGTAACATTGGTGGAGTTGATTAGTATCACCACTGACTGTTAACTCACTATTAGTTCTCTCAATCAGTTTGAGAACTAATTTAACTGAACTGACTCATGAAACCGAGTCTTCTATTTTACAACTCACAATTAACTCACACTGGACTCCTACAAAGTAGGGAGAACATATACATGACTTACAAAAGACTTCCAACTTGAACTTCCTAAGTTAAGTAAGTTTAATAAACTTAATTTAACTATTTTAAGTTGTTATGAGAATAGAATTTGAATTTAATTCACAGTTTAATTCAAGGAAAAATTAAACTGGAATTTCTTGTTTCCATTTCTCAACACTCTCTACAAAAAGAAATCTCCCCATGCAATGAAATCTCTCTACACAAAGCTCCACCACTATCTAATTGATTAAAGGTTGTGTAGAGTCCAAAATGAAAGGTTTTTGTACAATGAAATATTTCCATACAAAACATTTTGATTTTTTTTCTTTTTCCTTCTTTTGAACAATATCAGTTCGTTTTCCTTAAAGTTCTTATTATGGTTATGATAGAAACATTTTATACCAAGAAACTATATTTTAGAAAATCCAAATCGCATAACAATATATCAATTTCATTACGAAATACGAGAAAAGCTTCCATTGTGTACAGTAGGGAGATACAACAAAAGCGTAATAAAATCTTTTCCCAAAGTGTCATAGTCCACACAAATTTAAAATATTAAGACAATCAACATTATTGAAGCTTAATATCAAACATAAGTACTTGGAATTCAAAAATATCTTAACTAAATTTCTATTTTGTGTTATTGGCATATATGTATGCATGACATAATACAAGAGCTCTGATCAAAACAAATTTTGGGGTCTATTCATTTTCAATATTTTTCAAGACTCGATATTGGGACCTATGGATTATGAGCCCACAATCGCAACTCATCCTTGCTTCCATTGCAAACTAAAGAACCCTACAGTCTACATGTAACATTAATTTATCAAACAAAGTCGACGGATCTATGCATCAAGCCATCAATGCATTAAATCACCACATGCACACATAGAATTACATAAAGTAGACATCAAATTTCATTAATTAAACCCACTAAACTATTACATTGCATCTATTGGCGCCTTGGCTAGCTAGATCTTCATTCTAATGGTCGCCTTTTTTCAATGCCCAAAGACTACAATTTATAGAGGAAATTACAATATTGTGGATCATTTCAAGATCCATGATCTTCTCCATAAATCTCTCAACATGATCCTCTCCACAAAGCTCTCAACATGATATTTTTCACAAATCTCTCAACATAATCCCTAAGATCCCTCACAGATCTGATTTTTCAAGATTTTTAACAAATCCCTTACCTTTTGATGCATTTTTCTCATTTTCGCCTTCCAGAAGTCATTCTTCCTATTTTTTTCTTCAAAGGATGGGTTGATGCTCCTGCCTCCAAATCCCAAGGTACAAAAATTTATGATCTCCTAGTCATATGTATCTAGTATTCTCATAACAACTTCAACTCATGAGCTGCAACTCACCTCTGTAGTAACAAGTCTCCACCTTGCTACATGATACCTCACCAAACTTTCTCCTGAGTTTGGGCTTTTGGCATCTTCCTAGTTCTCTTCTCTAGAACCCTTTGAGCACTCCTTGCTCTAGGTTGTTGCAAATCTTCTCACCTTCCTCTACTATCACATACATAGAGAAAATAAATATCTTAACATATCTTCAATCACTTGTACCTTCTTCTTTTTCTTCTCCTCCACACTACATGCATGAATCTTCTGCGCTCTGATACCACTTGATGAAAACGAATTATGGGGTCTATTTGTTTTCAATATTTATCAAGTGTCGATCTTGGGACCTATGGATTATGAGCTCATAATCTCAAGTCATCCTTGCTTCCACTGTAAACTGAAGAACCCTGTGGTCAACATGTATCATTAATTCATCAAACAAATTCAACGGATCTATGCATCAAGCCACTAATGAATTAAATCGCCTTGCAAACACATAGAATTATATAAAGTAGAAATCAAATTTCATTAATTAAACCCACTAAACTATTACATAGCATCTATTGGCGACTTGGCTGACCAGATATTCATTCTAATGGACACCTCTTTTCAATTCCCAAAGGCTACAATTTATAGAGGAAATTACAATATCTTGGATCATTTCAAGATCCATGACCTTCTCCATAAAACTGTCAACATGATCCTCTCCACAAAGCTCTCAAAATGATAGTTTTCACAAAGCTCTCATCATAATCCCTAATATCCCTCACGGATCTCTTTTTTCAAGATTTTTAACAAATCCCTTGTGTTTTGATGCGTTTTTCTCAATTTCGCCTTCCGGAAGTCGTTTTTCCTAAAAAAATTGAGAGAATGGGTCGATGATCCTGCATCAAGATTAAAGCATAAGTCCTTAACATTAAGAAATACAATCACAGTAACAAAAATTATATCGAGTTTCAAATTTCAATAATCATAGTTATGATTAAAATAAATACAATTCATGGAACATACATCTAAAATCCAAAGCTATTCTCCACTATTCATTATAACTATGATCAATAAATTATGCTCTCTTAATTTTTTTGAGCAGTGTCACATAATACATATGCGTACAAGATCTTATGCAAAACATTAAGAACTATGATTCTTAGCAGGAATCACTTATATCGGTAATGAAAATGCTCAATAGCTCATTCACTATGTTATTTTGTCATCTTCTCTTTAACTACATGCTCATGCATTTTGGAAAAGTAAATGCATTCATCCCAATGGGAATTGAGATTGGGCTCTTGTGAACGTAATATGGAAAAATGCAACTGTAAAAGAAAACAAGGAGTGACATTGAGCAACTAGACTAGGTGACATTAATAAAATTAACAAATCCCAATGACTAGATAGTAGTAAACAGAAAACAAATATGTGAATATTTAAGGACATCTATAGTATGTGAAATCATATACGCTAATTGTTTCACTATCAGTGGTCTTCGTTATCCATGATTTGTTGAACCAATATATTCAACATAGCTTTAATGAAATATTTCATAGGTTCGATTGTAATCTCAAGCTTAACATGTTGATCGAATATCTGCTTTTCAATCTCCATGGCCTATTTTTCTAATTGAGAAGCTAAGACAAAATTCTTATCATTAATACTAACAAATCAAACTTGACTCTTTTAGCTTTTCCAATTTAGCCGTTAGCATATCTTTTGTGATCAATTCAGAATTTAGTATGATGCATGTGTTGAAATATGTCACTAGGTTCGGTATTCATAATGACATATGTAATAATGATTTTATTTATTTTATGTAATAAAAAAAATATTATTATTTTTGTTCTTGAGGCATGGGTTTCATGCTTAATGAAATTTATTTTTATTTCAAGCTCCCATTGTAAGCTTCTAGGGGTTGTCATTAAGTATACAAGTCAAAAAAGTCATTGTCATGTATGAAAGACCCTTTTGGCATGTTACATATTGTAAAAATAATTATTTGAGTCAAAATTAGAGTCAAAAGACCCTCCAAGACCTTGTCAAAGTGCAATGAACAAGTCGGCCTGCACAAGCAACACGTCAGCTTAGAGATAGTGATAAGTCAACCTAATTTGAAGTGGCAAGAATCCTATATATAGGGCACTTGGCCTCATTAAAGAGCACACTTAAAACTCACTCAAGTTCGATCAAGGAAGAGGATAAAAGAGAGTAAGAGCAAGACAAAGGAAGAGAAGAAAGATCGAGGTTATAGTATTGTTTTTGGGTATTCTTCTCACATGTGGGAAGTGGATTATGGCACCCTTCTGTAGCAACAAGTACAAAAATTGCAGTCATCATCAAGGGCCGAATTGTGGGTCACGAAAGGTCTCTCTAGCAAGTCGAATTGTAAAGGAAAGGAAGTCAAGTCAAGCGAAGTTGAAAGGATGAAAATATTTCCATTTTCAGGCCACATGTGTGACCTAGAGTTTCTGTAGAATAAGTCAAAGTTGTAGGTCTTCAAGAACAAGTTGAAATTATGAAGTAGGGTTGAAATCTAGAGTTATGGAATGAGTTTGACCAGCGTTGACTTGAATGAAGAGAAGTTTATAAAAAATAAGTTTGAATTGGTCTTGGAGTGGTTTTTGGTCAAGTGTCTAGGTCTTGGAATTCATCAATTGAAGATTCTATAGGAAGAATAATTCTTATGGATTTTCCTCTCGGAGTTGGAGAGGTTTTGGCCCTAGTTGATCGCCTATATCTTGTGTCCTTTATCTTATTTTTCTTTATGGTTTGGTATTTTTTTGATGAATAAAACACTAATAATGATCAAGTCAAAGAAGAATCTAATTAAGCGAAGTAAAAATACACCACAAGTAGTTATTGAAGTAAGAGAAATCACCTATCATGCTACCCCTAGATTTCTCAACATGGTTTTAGAGCTAAGGTGACAAGTTAGGGAAGGGAAACTTAAATAAGGACACCAAAGGATCGAATCACTACAAGATCATCAAGAGCATCAGTAATCAAAAGGGATCTCTCATCTCAAAGGAACTACAAGGACAAGTACTACATCATCATCTTGAAGGAAGTTACTAAAGAAGACCTAAATCCCTATTTCATTCAAAGAAGGATTCTACTCTTGAAGTATTCTTGGGAACCTCGCACAATCATCACCTCAAGGAGAAGAAGACCTAAAAAAATTTACCTCCACTAAAAGAAGGACTTTGAAGCATCTTGAAGTTTACACATCCAAGGGAAGTAGTAGAAGGCACTGCCATCATCATCAAGGAACCAAGGTCATCTCCCCCTCTTTGAAGGATCACTTTTGAAGGAAGGCGTCTTCATCAGGAAGACATCTTCTATCATTATCATCATCATCAAAGTTAAGAAGGAAACAAGTTGAAGATAATGTTATCAAGGAGTATCTTTAGATGTAAGCATCTTTATGTCCACATCTAAATCTATCAAAATGACTCCATTTTGCAAATAAAGCAACAAATTGTTTAGGTCATCAAACTTTCTTGCATGGAAGAAGAGGATTGATTTGATCCTCATAGAAAATGAAGTCATTGATCATGTTAAGGGTTCAATTACTAAACTTCCAAAGGAAGAAGCTCAAGCTCATGCAAAGTACATGAAATGGGAAGTAAGGTCTCAAAGGATCCTTATAGAATCCATCAAAGATACCCTCATTCATATGTATCAAAACTTGATACATCTAAAGAAATATACAAGAAGCTAGTAGAATTGTTCTTCGTAAGTACTATTAGAGAAGTGATATCATCAAGACAAGAACTCTACAAGAAGAAGATATCATAGATGGAATAGCCTCATAATTTATGATGGTATTTGAAATAAGAGATGAACTACAAGAATTGGGAGAAATAATGTTTGGTAAGGAAATGACTACCATAGTGCTCAATGCACTACCAAAGGAATGGAGCAACTCTACATCAAGCATCTATGGAAAGAAGGAAGCTACCCCATTCAATGAACTTTGGTATTTGGGCATTACAAGAGAAATTTCCCTAAACTCAATAAATACAACAACAAAAGAGGAAGGGAAGAAGCCCATATCATTGAAGAAGTTAAAAAGAATAAATCAAAGAAGGAGGAAGTAAAATATCTCTACTATGATTGAGATAATCTTCTCCACTTAGTTATTTTTAGTTTTTGTGGAGTATAGTTCTCATGGTAGAAAAAATTAGAAGCATGATAGGATGTGTCATTTTGGGAGATGGCACAATAAAAGAATACAATTGAAGCAAGAGCTCATGACATCATCATAAGAAGATTGAAATATAGCTGAAGTAGAAATCTATGGTAGTCATCACTAGAAGGAAGCATCTCTTGGTAACCTCATTGAAAGTATAAGTAGTATTTCTAGGTAGAAGAAAGTCATCTAGTGTAGAGCTCGTCATACATCATTAGGAAGGAGAACTTTTAGGATGATGATAATCAAGATCCTCCATTGGAATCTTCATTAGAATGTTCACCTCTTGAAATAAGCAAGTGTCTCACTGATAATTCCATCATGTATGGGATTCATTGTTTGGAAGAATGACGGTATGATGACAAAGGAATGTAGCATGTCAAGTACTCTCAATCAAGGAAAGAAAGTTGTTGAAGGAATTCTAGATGACCAAAAGAAGAAAATAGGTGTGTATGCATATGTTTAATAGATTGACTCATTTCATCATATAGTTGCATATAGCATGGGTGAATACTCTACCTCATGAATATGATCAAAATGAAAGGGATATTTTTCGTTCAAAAGATGCATGAAGGCATAATTCACATATTGAAAATATGAAATCAATATAATATGTCCTTATATGGAATATGAGGTGGTTGAAAAATATGAAGGAACTATGGATGGAAGTTCCTGGGGAGAAATATGTGAAGAAAGGAAGAAGAGATTGTGAAAGGTGCAACTATGGTCACATAGAAAAAGAAATCAACTTCTGATGACTAGAAGTATTGACCATGACATCTCCATGGAAAAGGTATGAATACTTTGATGAAATCTGGAAAGGAAGGAGACCCTTGACATTGACATTGAATATATTCTCTGAAAAATTTCTTGAAATACTTGAGATGTGTCAATATGTATGTAGGATGTTGATATTGCTACAAGTAGATGTCATGATGAAAGTCCATCACAAAAGGTAATTTTAATTTGATGTTCATTTTTAATTTTTTAACAATACCTAGATGAGCTAATATAGAGCTACCGAAAGAGTTTATGGATGACACCTACAATTAGTACTCATGTGATGGGATGGAATATCCTGAAGGAAACATGATTTGGAAAAGGTAGAAGTATGAAGAAAAACGAGATATGGACTAGTAGATCACTTTTCGATCAAAGAAAGGACGACATGATTGACATGGTTCATGAATTAAAGCGATGGATGGTTGATGCCATATGAATAAGTCCCAATATTTGAAGGATCCATAATGATAAAGATGAAATTCATGACATCAAAAGGAGGGGCTCTCCTAGCAACTAATGGTCCCATGATCTCCAAGTAGAGCAGAGAGTTGTTGGAAAAAAGACCCTGATTAAGAAGGCACTTGCACAAGTCCCTGGTTAAGAGGGATCTTAGGTATATTCCTTTTATAGGAATGGGTACATTACTACATTCCTTCATAGGAATGGGTATATTGTCCCTAGTTGAAATGGAGAGATAGACACATAATTCTTGTCTTCACTTTGGAAGAAAGAATGGAGGATTGGGTAAGCATCTAACATTTGATACTCTTTGAGGATGAGGTAGGGCATCCAAGATAGAGTAGTCATAGAGGACCAATATTCTTTGAGGACTTAGAATCCAAGATAAGAATATTCTAGGAAAGACATACCCTGTGAACACCCAGGTGGGGTATGCGCCTTGAGATACAATGATGATGGTGTCAATAAATCATTGGTCTCGCCAGCATTATGCTCTCATCTTGTGGAGAGATAGAGTTGTTAGTCAAGGCCTTGCTATGTGACAATGTTGACTGGTATGATGCTATATAGATGGGTTACCAATCCAACTCTTCTTATGAGAATTCTTCAGATTGAGAAAGTACCTTGTATGGATTATGAATACCTCCTTAGTTAAGAGGGAGTGTTGAAATATGTAACTAGGTTTGATATTGATAATGACATACGTAATCATGATTTTATGTGATGAAAAAATATATTATTGTTGTTCTTGAGGCATGGGTTTCATACCTAAGGAAATTTATTGTTAGCTCAATCTACCATTTTGAGCTTCTAGGGGTTGTCATTAAGTCTACTAGTCAAAAGAATCATTGTCATATATGAAAGACCCTTCTTAGGCATGTTACATAGTGTAAAAAGAATTATTTGAGTCAAAATTAGAGTCAAAATACTCTCTAAGACCTTCTTAAATTGCAATGAACAAGCCGACCTACGCAAGAAACAAGTTGGCCTAGATACAGTGACAAGTTGGCCTAATTTGAAGTGCTAGGAAGCCTATATATAGGGCACTCTGTCTCATTCAAGAGCACACTTACAACTCACTCAAGTTCGATCAAGGAAGAGGAGAAATGTGAGTAAGAGGCGGACAAAAGGAAGAGAAGCAAGATCAAGTTTATAGGACTATTTTTTGGTATTCTTCTCACATGTGTGAAGTGGATTAGGGCATCCTTCTGCAATGACAACTACCATTGCAGTCATCATCAAGGGCCAAATTATGGGTCAAGAAAGGTATCTCTAGAAAGTTGAATTATCAAGGAGAGGAACTCAAGTCAAGAGAAGTTTAAAGGAGGAAAATATGTGCATTTTTCAAGCCACACGTGTGACTTAGGGTTTCTACAGAAGAAGCCAAAATTAAAAAAAAATTGCAACAAGTTGAAATTCTGAACTAGGGCTAAAATCTAAAGTTTTGGAATGAGTTTGACCAGTGTTGACTTGAACGAAGAGAAGTTCATAAAGAAGAACCTTTGACTTGGTCTTGGAGGGATTTTTGGTCAAGGGTATAGGCCTTGGAATTCATCAATTGAATATTTTATAAGAAGAAGAATTTGTGTGGGTTTTCCTCTCAGAGTTGGAGAAGTTTTGGCCCTGGATGATCACGTATATCTTGTGTCCTTTGTATTATTTTTCTTTATGGTTTGGTAGTTGTTTGATGAAAAAACACTAATAATAATCAAGTGAAAGAAGAAGCTAATTAATTGAAGTAAAAATACACCACAAGCAGTTATCAAAGCAAGAGAAATCGCCTATCTTGCTGCCCCTAGATTTCTCAACAACATGGGTTGTCTAAATCTTGAACAATTTTTATTTTTTCTATTAACACATCACCTCTTATATTATTTATGTGTTCACATTCATAAATGATGTTTTATACTGTATTAATTCTTTTAGAAAATCCAACTTTGATTTGCATGATTCAATTAGCATTTGGAATTTCTCTATTATTTTTGTCTATATCAGAAAACAATTCAAAACTTTGACTAAAAGAAAGTATGTCATGTTAATGGAATGTTTGTTTTCATTAATATTAATTCTCACCAAATTGAGAAATGAGTTGATTTCCTATGCTAACCATAGTAGATAGGAAATTGCTTGACATGCATGTTCAATGATTTCTAATCTTTGGCATATATTAGTGACAATATGGAATTTGACTACATTAATGAGTTTCAGATATTTAATAGATCCATGAGATGTGCTAGCAGTGGAAATTTCAAATCGTAGTGTCCGTATTGCGAGTGGAGTCATCAACAAAGGACCTAGATTTAAAGAATTTTCCAGTGCTTCTATTTTTTTTTTAGTACCAGTTTCTCTGGTTCTTGTTGCTCAATAAATACTTCAAGTGCATTCCTAGTACCTTTATGGAATACCATGAGGTCGTTCACTGCAATTCCAGACACATCAACTTTTTTTTCTACTTTATTAATAACTTTCTTACTATGCATCTTTACTTTTTCAATTTTCATTGTTTTATTGTCCTTGTTATAGTTTGCATCTTGAAAAGTGATAAAGCGATAATCGAAACCAGAAAATTCTTTGGAAATTTGCTCCATTATTTTCTAATTTTTGTTCAAAGAAGTACTAACCCAATCAAGTAGCAGGCCGCTTTCAATTTTCATGTTCATAGCTTCTTCACTACTTCTTGTTTCCAGGATATTTTTGTATTTTTCAAATTCAATGATGTGCATTTTGTATGGAATAAATGTTTGATGAGGCTCCTCGTCATCCCTGCTAATTGATAGCTAACCATGAATCAAATTTTCACTTTCAGTATCTTTTCATTTTCATTCACTCAAATATGAAGATGAACTAATTCCAGATGTGCAAGCTGAAGATTACGTTATGTTTCTGCATCTTTTCTTGCACTTTGTTTCAGTGCTAATGCTTGCTTCTTCAACAATTTCTCTAGTACTTGTTATCAATTCTTGATTATTTCTTGGAGCACTATGACTCTTTTTCCTATCATTTACAAGTCTTTTCAACAAGATCTCGTATTTAATAACATGTATATGTGCGATAAATAGGCCTTCTAGATCAATCTCTCGTCAGGATTCAACTTATTTTAAATTAAAACAATACGAAGACTTTGCAAACTCTGCAAGGTGGCTTCCATTATTTACAATTACTTGTCAAATAGTAAATGGCAAAGAAATATTTTTTTTCTTTCCAAATATAACTTGCTAATCTTAGTATTTCCTACAGACTTCAATAACAAAATACCTTTCTATAATAATTCTTGGAAGAAATAGTGGTTTACCTTGAAACCCATAAACTCAAATAATCATATTATTTCCTCTTTCTTCATGTATCCCTTTTCCCCACAAGAAAAATTTCGCTTCGACAAATATTTGATGGGGCTCTTATCCACTTATCATGCAAATAACTTGCCTTACAAAAATATTTATAATTAGACAAAAATTTGAAGTAGCTTCTTACCTTCACAATATGGGATACTAGAACTACATCAGTTCTTCATTAAAATTGAATTTAGGGTTATGAAGAAAATCATCAAAGACATTTCTTGAGATGAGGGTTTTTATTATATACGCCATCATGAAAAATATCTTGCTTTTGAACAAATTCACTAATTAAAATCCAATTCATTTGAAATAAGATTATTCGAGGTGCCCCTTCCGCATTGATTAAAATTATGGAATTGCATTAATATTGGTTCAACAGTAATGTTTCTCACACGCACTAAAAAACATTTAATTGAATATTCAATAATTAGTAATTAATTCACAAATGTAAGAAGCAACAATGGGTACGTGAAATAAATTTTCTAATAGGAAATTTATATGCAAAACCACAACATTGCTAATGCAATTTTTGGTTACACTACAAATTAAAGTTTATATTCCTTTCTTCGCACACACATTCTCTCCAAAAACAATAACTGTTCACACACATTAAAAATATGCTTATCACAAATTCATATAGTATTTAGAAATATTGTGCAAAGAGTAAAAACTACACATTTCCCTATTTGAAAAACCTAATTTGGAGCAAATGATTACATATACATGAAATTCTTAAAACTTCAAGCACAAACTTAAGATCCAATTGAAACAAAGATACAATTCCTGTGTATAATGAAAACTCCACATTTTGATTTCGTCATAAAGTTAAATTAATTTAATTTATATTTATTATTTTTAGGTTTATAATTCTTTAATAAAAGCTTTCATTGTGCAGAAGTAGAGTCGTGTGCACAATGCAAGCTTTAATATGAACTTCAGACAATAAAATCTCCACACAATGAAACATTTTTCTATATCTAGCACGAGTTATTTAAATACTTATTTTCTTTAAGAAAACAAATTGTACATGTCTATAACTAAATTACTTACAAAGACTGATTTACCATTAAATATTGGAAAACAGAATATGGAGTTTTTGCACAATGCTTCGAAAATAGAATCCATAGCTTAATGTATTATTATTATTATTATCATCACTTCTTGATTTCAAGTTGAGAAAAATAAATTATTTTGTTAGAAGTTCCTCTTTGTTTTTTACAAAGTGATAAAATTTATTATTAAACAAATATGATTTAGCTATAGTATGTTTCATTGTGTGGAGCTTTTACTGTGGGCAAGAAGGTTACTCTGCACAATGAAAACTTTCATTCTAAGCCCCACACCATGAAAAATCTGCACAATGAAACACTACTGTCTGCAACTCCCGCTTTTGTACAATCACTCATAAATAAAGACCACTAGGATAGACTAATCATTCTTTTTACATGAGAAGCCTTCAACAGTAATCAACATAGTTACAATAACTATAATTGTATTCAGATTCAAATTCTAATCACAACAAATGCAATAGATATCTGACAACCAAAACTTTTTCCAAACATTCATGTCCATTATGAACAGAACTGGAACAAATTAATGAGTCTTTGTGCTCACAATCCTTGAATAGCAACAAACATAGTTACGGTAACAATATTTGTATTTAGATTCAAATGCTAATCACTATAGCTATCATTAAAATAAGAATCACAAATGGAATAGATATCTTTGAACCAAAACTCTTGCTAAACATTGATTTTCATTGTCATCAATTTCACATGATTACATAAAATATAAAATCTCAAAAGCATAGTATCACGAACTTATGTTCAATCAATATTTTTTAAAAAAATTATAGAATCCAAAGTAATACATGTTCTCATGCAAAACATTATCTAATAATTCTTGATATAACTGGTCAACGATTTCAGTATTAAGACAGAGTAAACAGAAATCCATTCTAATTATCATTATTTATAGAACATTAGCTAATATATAAAAGCTCAAATCAAATACTGGAAAATACGTGTTCAATTAGTGTTTTCTATACAATGTCCTAGAATTCAGGTCTATACAACATCCCATGTGAAACATTATCTCATAATATTTTACATAATTGGTAAATAGACTAAGAAATAGAAAAAGCAGTAATCAGAATTCAAACAAGGTATTATTACAGACTTGTGGTCTAGAAAATCACCTTTGTTGCATAATTTTTTTTATCAAATTTCTAATACTTAAGTCGGAAAAGTAAATGCATTCATCCCAATGGGGACTAGGATCGGGCTCCCATCGACCATAATCTCTAAAAGTCATCTGCAACAAAGAACAAGGAACTGCATTCAAGAATTAGATTATTCCATCATAACGTACCCATAAAACTTCAATAGTTAAAAGGATATGAACATAAAAAAATATGTTCCAACGTATTAAAACACTTACAATATGCAAAAGTATAGCTCGATATTGTTTAGCTCTCTTCTATCTCTCAGAATCACGCTTTCTGCAGCAAATTCCTTCACTTTAGATTTAATGAATTATTTCATCGAAGTAACAGTTGTGTCCTGTTTAACACATTCATGTAATATATCCTCTTCAACTTCTCTAGTTTCTTCTTGTAATTGTAAAGCCAAGGAAAAATAATCTTCGTTAACACTAACAAAAGTAATTATCCATTTGCTAATTTTCTCTTCTGTCAAATTAGTTATATCATCGAACTTTGTTGCCTATGATTATTTTAGCTTCTCCAATTCAACCTTCAGCTTGTCTTTCGAAATTAATCTAGACTCGTATCTAATGCATATACCCTTTAAATCCCAAACAATCGCTATCGCCTTGACATACAAATCAACTCTTCTATTTTCTATGCATCCAAACTCAAAAATAATTTCCTCTAATGTTTTGATTTTCTTAGACCATGCAACCTTGATCTGCTTCATCCTATCAGCGTATGAAATCCCTTGTTTTTGGATAGTAAACATACTTCTGACTAAAAGTTAATAGGTCATTGTCTACATTCCTTGTCTCCCTCGAGCTCACTTTTGACCAACTCGACATAAGACTTAGTTATCTCCTTTAAATGCAGCAAATCAAAAGCTTCTTTCCATTTAGATTCAATAATTTACAATCTTTCAAATATATTACCAATAATATACAATTTCACTGCATTAAGAAGATTGATGAGTTTCTCAAATCTATGAGATCCATCGAGTCTAGAAATTGCCAATGGCAGTGTGCGTATTGCTAGTGGAGTCTCTAACAAACGACCAAGGCTCGAAGTATCTTCTTTATCTTTTCTTTTTTACTTCAGCTTCGTATTTTCTTCTTGTCATTAGGTAACAGAGTTTGTAAGCATGTCACCACTAGCTTGATGAAATTTCATCATCCTTGGTATTCAACCCTAGATAGATCAACATTCATGTTTTCTCAATCAACAACCTTTTTGTTGCAAAGTTCTACCCTTTCAATCTTTAACCTCTTACTTCCCCTGTCATAATTAGCATCCTGCAATGTGATAGAGCGGTCATCGAGAGTAATGGCCTCTTTGGAAATTTTCTCCATCATTTTCTGATTTTCTTGCAAAAAAGTACTAACCCAATCATGTAGTACAACACTATCAACTTTCATGTTCATAGCCTCTTCAGTGCTCCCTGTTTCAGTCAGACTCTTGGTTCTAGTTAATTCATTTGTGTGTGATCTTTTTGGAGTTACTCTATGAAGAGGTTCTTCATCATCCCCACCACCTAATAGCCCATGACCAACCATATTTTGCTTGCAGTAATTTTTTTCCTTTTTTGGCTGGTAGATGAAGTCATAGCAACAGTACGTGTGCAAGATTGAGATTGTCCTGTAGGTTTTGTGCATCTTTTCACGTATCTTCCTCTCATGTCAATGATCTATTTTTCAGCCATCTCTTCAGCATCTATTATCATTTTTTTTTTTTATCTTTTATTGATACATTATGACTTTCTTCGTTCTTCTCTCTAGTTCTTGGAAACAAGTTCTTGTATCTAATAGACTCAAGGTGTTATGTGAAAATTATTCCTTTATCAAAGCCTTCAATAAATTCAACTTAACCTAAGTTAAAATCATATAAATACTTTGCAAGAAAGTTAGTGTGAGCCATATTATTCACAATGACTTTCCAATAGTAAATGAAAAAGAAATGAGATGTTTTTTCTTTTTCCGTTCAAATGTAAGTAGCCAAAGATGATATCGCCTACATACTTTGGAAAAAAAAATGTCCTATCTTCAAAACCATAAGTTCAAATAATCATATTTATTTCTCTTTCCTCATGTTTCCCTTTACTATATAGGAAAACCTCAACCTCTGCAAAAATTTGAGGAGACTCTTGTCCAGTTACCATGCAATAGACTTTCCTTACAAACACATCTTGAATTAAACAAAATTTTACGGAAGATTTGTTCTTACACAATATAGGATAACATAAGTGCATTAGTTCCTCACCAAAATTGAATTTAGGATTAGAGGGTAAGCCATCAAACACATTCCTTGACACGAGGGTTGTTATCATACATGCCATCATAAAGAATCTATTATTATTGGATAATCTATCTAACTGAACAACTAATTAATTGGAAATGACACCAGCCCAATCGAAAATATAATTATTTTTTTATGTCTCATAAAGTACATAGAAAATTCATTTCAAAAAATTTTCCCTACTTTCTTGGTCTATTACATAGGAAAAGAGCCAATAAAAATCCATAAATAGTTTCCTAAACAAAGAAATATCTACCAGAGAAATATTGGAAGGAACCTCGGAAGTTAGAGAAATGAATTCTCACACAATGTCAATCCTGCCTACTTCTGGCTTCAGGGAGCTATTCACATTGGAAAATTATAAACAATTGTTATGTTACGGTAACTTGAGTAACCATCTGAATGCCTTGGGATTCACATGAACCTTCGTTTCTCCTAGCTTAATAGTTCTCATTCTTAAATCAAAATAATTTGCACATAGATAAACAATTTCTCTAAAATAAAAGACATTCAAAACACAGCCAACTGTCACTAATCTGGTACTCCAAATCTTTTTGCTTTCTTTCTCTTCCATTCATAGATTCACATATTTCTCATACATTTTCAACCAGTCAAAGTTATCATCGATGTCAGCAAGTGAGTTAATTGTATCACTGCAAATAACCTCTTTCCTTCATCTGCTACCCATTTTTACTTTGCAGTAAAAAATACTCTATCAATTAATAACATTTTCAAATCTCGTTTAACTTTACAATTATCCATTCTCTTCACAAACATTGGTTGTTACTATTACTCATGTGAAAACTGTTACACATGACACTCTCAATAAATAGCAATTAAAGATATCAAAGCCAACTTTTAGGAAAGTAATGGGAAAAATTATGAAATTCGAAAAGAATTTCGTCCATTTACTTTGAGCTTTTCTCCTACTTCAATATCATTGATATATGTGTCATAATAAACAAAAACTTATGATATATAATAATAGGTGTTGTCTATCGAGGCAACAATTTTTTCCGCACGACAAAAAATCGTTGGAATCTGACATTTTTTTCAATAAAAATATGGAAGTATGAGTGTTTGAATTGTGTTTTTGATTGTGGAAATGGATTCAACATCATAAAAAACCCCATCGACATCAAAGATCTTGAAAGTTGACAGCTATAACCAGGAGTTACAAAAAAAATCTGCCATGTTTTATTAGGGACGTGCTAGAATTTCCAATATTTCTCTAGAAAAATTTCAAATATCATTAGATTATGGTTGTGATCACGGAAGTTAGCTTAAAAATATCAATAATAGCTGTAAATATTAGATTGTTCAAGGACATTCGCAAATAAATATTATGTGGACACGTATTTAGCTACCTTCTACAACAAATTGACTTGAAAACTAGTCCCCTCTACTATGTAAAACCTAATCAAATTTGGTTTACAAATGACTTGACACATTGTTTTGAATATTATAGTGCAAGGGTAATTGTCAAGACGTGTTTGATCTATCTGGGAGGAGTCACATATATTCCCCACGTAGTCCTTTCGCATTCAAAATCTCCCACACAACTTGACACGCAGTTTCGATGTAGTGAGGACCTTATTCTGCATAGGCGATTTAATTTTAAACTATTCCATTTAAAACATTTACTAATTTAGTTGTGGGGAAGAACAGTTGCATGCAACTATCAATCAAATGCCTACGTAAAGCGTGTAAATATTTAGTTGTGCGAAAGAGAAGTTGCATAGAGTTGTGAATATGTGAGGAATGAAAGATGTGAGGAGGATAAGGTGCACATGGTACTTTATTATGTATACATGAAATTAATTTAATTACTAGAAACATAAACTTTAATTCGTAATGTAACAAGCACAATTGGAAAAAAAAATTGTAAACTAGAAATGATGAATATTTTGTGTATTAAATACTTATTATTATTATGCAATATTAGATTAAGTGTCTTTGTAATGCATCCAGACAAGTAATGTTTTGCGGGAGAACGTATGTGCGCAACAAAGATGAGAAATAATGATACATTGTGTGCATCGATATATTTGAATAAAGACATGCGCACATACATTCTCAGTAAATTGAATGTTGAAAACACTAATGTCTACCCACAATGGTGTTTTTTGGTTAATAAGAGAACATACATCAGAACGATAAAAAATCTAAATGACAACTTTATCCTCGACAAAAATATTTCGTAACATGTTTCAGACGCAAAATAGTAGTAGGTAGTGAACTTAGGGAAACGAATCAACAAGAATTTGAAATCACTACTACAATGAGGGAAAATGTTATTTAACATTAGAATTCATTCAAAAAAAAATAAAAATCGACGACTTCGAGTAAACTGCAAAATTCAAGCAACAAAGAATAACACTTTGTATATCTGCATACATTACACTAATTAATTAGCCACCATTTACAATGTATCCAAACCCCACATAATTACTTTCATTATAAGCACTGCACAAGGAAAATATCTTATCAGTGTTATGTTTACAAATTTGTTAAAAAACCTAAGGTTAGGCTAGTCTTTGAATGTTAACCTCTAATAACATTATCTTTCTATGCAATTTAATAACATTGAATGCATATAGACATACGAAACATTGCAATGAAATTTTTTATGTAACTTGCTTCACACACCCACTCTCCTGCAATTGTTACTATTACTTGTGTCAAAATTGTTACACATGACATGTTTAATAATTAGCAATTGAACATAACAAAGATAATCACAATCGCATGCATTTACTCTGCACTTTGCCACTTCTTTAATATCACGGTTATATGTTTCATAAGAAACAAGAATTTACCATACAAAATAAGTTTGAACTAGCTATGATCATGATAATTAGCTAAGAAACTGTCAAATGTGAATAGAAAACCGAAAAAGGTGAATCGGTTTAAAAGCTTGTGGTATTGTAGAGCTTCTATATTTCTACACTATCACTACCAATCACAAATTAATAGAAATTTCATTGGGACACTATTGAAGCAAAAATCTTATCTTCAGAGGTAACATTTTATGGAAGGCAATATGATCTCACACAATACTCCAAGCTTTTAAATGCAATTTGTAAAGAGAAAACATTACATGATCCGTTTTTCGAAATACCTAATTGATTTGAAAATTATCCTATCAATATGAGAAAATAACTTCTTTCCTTTCTTTGCTAATAGCTTCAAATGTTTGTAGACTCGTTTCCCTATAATTCACCACCTGTTACGTTTTTGCTTCTGACATTTCACATGAAACCTTTGTATCAAAGATAGAGTTGACATCCAAATCTTTCTATCATCCCAATGTTTGTCCTATCATTAATATTTAATTCACAAATGTAAGATGCAAGAATGTGTGTGTGAAAGAAATTTTACGAGGGAAATTTATGTGCAAGACTGCAACATTGCGAATGAAATATACTGCAAAGAGAAAATGCCACATTCCACTATTAGACAAACATAATCTAGAAAAAACGAGTTATTTGTTTGTCTCACTGCAAATATCATTTTTTACTCACTATACTATCTATTTCAAATGCTTGCATACTTGTTTCCTTAGAAATCACCACTTGCTACTATTTTTCATCTGAAACATGTTACAAAGATAAAGCTGCCATCTAGATTTTTTATCATCCTGATTTTTGTCCTCTAATTAATAGAAAACACAATTGTAGGTAAATACAAGTCCTATGATCATTCAATTAACTGATTATGCACCTATGCACATCTTGAGTCAATGTACCGATGCATAGATGGAACGAGAAAACCACACAAGTATTAAAATATCAAATCTAGAAGCATGATTTTCAAAGAATTAAAATATTAATACTAATGCATACTTTCAAAATAACACAAATGCTTATGTGCAGGACTACAAAGAAAATCCATTGTGTGGAAGAAGCTCTCAAGATTTCATTGTACAAACCTCCACACTTAGCACAATTAATTAATAATAAAATAACCATTAGTCTTTGTTGGGTTGTGTTATATTCTTTCCACGACTAGCCCATGTAGTTAACTGGGGGTTAGAGGGGGGGCGGAGCCCCCCCTTCATTACACCAATTGCGTAGTAGGGGCGTCACAGGGGATTTGAGGGGTGTAGGTAACCTCACTCTATGGGGTCCGGGGCAGCGCCTTGGAAAATTTTGGTTTTGGAACCTGTGTTAGGTTGGGCGGACCTACCTATGTTTTGTGCATGATTTTCGCACATGTTTTTGGAGGCGATGATTTTCGGTCCATCGTATTGGATGCTTCGGCATGTATAAATATGTATTATAACATTGAAAGGAACATAATGGAAAATCAAGCTGGTAGTCCCAGTTTTGGGATCCAGGGGAAAATCTTTGTGTATATGTGTTTTATGTGTTATGCTCTCGCATTGTTTATTTTATGTGTTTTAGAATTCGTATGTAGATAATTTCTGTATGTGGTTAAAACCTACAGTCTTGTGCTGGAGTACAAACAAAGCTTTCAAGTTTTCATTGTGTGGACCTCCACACTTTGCACAATCTACTAATAAAAAAAATGAAACATGCCTAATTACATATAAATAAACATAATAATAAATGTGGTGGGTCAGATTACATGCGCACTGACTCCAAAAGAGTTAAAACTAATTACAATTAAAAGATCCTTTTGCACATCTTTCATCCCGCACATATTCACAGCTCTATTCAACTCCTCTTCCACACAGCTACATTTGTAAAATATTTAAATGGAAAACAATTTAAAGTTAATTCCATCTCTGCAGAATGAACTCACCTTTGCACCCATATTCTCCCGCACATACCCCATCCTCTGCACATCTTTCATTCCACACATATTCACAGTTATATGCAATTGTTGTTCCAAACATATAGATTTGTAAAAGTTTTTTTTTTTTTTTGTAAACTTGGCAGTGCTCCCTCTATTTATATTAATTTTCTAAAATCGTAGACTTCCATTTGTTCCATGTGGCTTACCTGCCCGAAGGAAACCAGGTAGCCACCTGTCTGCATTAAAACCTGTCCAAAATTTTAAAAGGTTTTTTCTATCCATCTAGTGACATTGTTTTGACTGTCTATACTACTTCTCAGATAAAACAAAATAAACAAGTGACTACATTTCATCAAAATTTTATCAGATTCGAACTAGACTGTTGCATCAGTCCTCATCCAAGGATATTACTGTGGCTAGTGCTTTGGCACTAGAGCTAGGCATCTCGCTCATCTTCATATCTTGTAATGTTTGCTCAATTCTCCACTTCATATCTTTTAGTGTCTGCTCAATTCTTCCCAAGGCCAAGTTATATCTGTAGGTCTGTATCTGAGCTATTGCTATTTCCCTGAGTAGTTTAGCCCTAACTGGATTCTTTTCCTTGTTTTTCTCCTGCGCCTCTCTTTTGTCACTCGCTGCTTGTTCTCGATTCAGGGTCATAGCCCGTGCCACCACATTCTTCATTACCCAATACTGCTGTATCGTTTGTCTGAAGAGGGAGTGAATGCCTCAAGAATTCCCTGGATCGGGAACCATGATTTCCCACTTCTCCATGGGGATGGCCTGGTTCTTGATGCTATCATTCAGTTCTCTCTCCCAACCAGTAATTTGAGCTCTGATGTCCGGCAGGTTCCCTACCATATATGTGTAAATAAGAGTTTTCATGTGTTCACTACCCGACTTCCTCCCTCTTTTCCTGTTCGACCCGCTTGTTCCTTCTTCCTTCTTGTTATCTCTCTTACCTCTCCTGGGTGCCATGTTACTCCTTGCCTGCCTGTAACTGTGTTCTTCTCGTTGTTATGTATCTTCCTTGTTGTGTTGTTCGCGGTGTGAGGTGAGACCTATCACAGAGCCATTGCATTTATCATAATTATAATAGTAAAACAAAACTATTTCCCTTTTACCTATTTCCTTTCTGTTATCCCTTCCGTTTCCAGGGTTTGTTTCCTTCGGGATTTTTGTCAAAATGTCGCAAGTCCTCTCCTTGTTATGGGTTCAATCATTTCTTGGATCTCTTACCGTTTTCCTCCCACAGTAACAGTCAGCATGCGGCCTGTCTGTTTTGACTGTCCTCATGGGTTCTTCCCCAGATAAGGTCCATTTTTTGTTCCTCCCTTCCCGTGGTCTCCCAAGTTTGTCTACGTCTTCCCTCAAGGTGCTGGTGCTAAATACCTCTCCTAGAGGTTTCTTGTTTCCCTGGTTCTCAATTTTCCTTGATTTGTTTTGTTCCCCGAGGTGCTTCCTTGTTACCTTCTGTACCCATCCCATCATTTCCTATAGGGGTGGCTATAGTCACACTCTGTCTGGGTTTAATTTGAGCTTTTACCATGGTATAGTCCTCTCCCTTCCTGGGTTCGAGACCCTCCCACCTTATCTCCCTACCCTGAGTTTTCACAAGCACTTCTATTTTGTCTACACCAGTGTCACAGGACGGTTTGGTTTCCTCCTTGACAGACTCATTCTTGTTCCATATCAGATTTCCTATATTCTTACTGAAATTAATCCTGAGCCTAACGAGGTTGGGGAACATAGGAACTACATACCAACTTGTAGGTCTAATGCTGCTTTCGTCTGCAGGCTGGATCTTCGCTCTTCGGCCACCTTTCCTCTCTCCAACTCCCATCTCTACAGTCTGCATGCGTCTAACTATGCCTTGATTTCCTTTAAGTGCTATGCCCCTCTCCCTCCTATCCCTTACCTTTACTTCCACCTATCTGGCATTATTACCTACATTGTTCTCTACGCTGTCATCTCGAAATGTTTCCCCCCTATCCTGGCTGCCATCTCCTCTCATTAATTCTCACTTTCTCTCGGCTGCTCTTGCCGTGTACGCATTGTCCTTGTCTTGCCACTCTCTGACATCCTTCTGCCCAGCCCCCTGTTCACTGCCCTAACCTCTTCACTATCATGCTCATCTGTCACCACCCTCATTCTCTCAGGAGTTGTACTTTCTCTGCCCTGCTCCTCCACTTGCCATCTTACATGTCTGCTCACTTCATTTCCCTCATCTGTCCATTCCCCCACTTGTCCTTTTCCTCTCTTTTCCTGATCACACCTCCTCGGTCTCTCTAGATTTCCTGTGTTGTCCCCCGATCAGGGGTTCCCCTCTCCTCCTTTGTCGTGTTCTAGGATTTTTACTAAATTTTCCATCTCCTCCATATGGGATAGCTCTTCCTCGTTTGTGTCCAAGGTTCTTCCTCCATGATTGCTCCCCCAGTTTGCCAGTTTGTTTGCTGGTGCATTGCCTTTCCTTCTCACATGGGTGGGAAGGATGTAGTCTATTTGTCTGGTGAGTTTGCTAATCTCCTGCACTAGCCAAGTGGTTCTCTAGCTACGTCTAATCTTCTCCAATTGGGTTCCTTGGTGTAGTTGTTTGACTATATCAATTACCATTTTCGAGTCTCCTTCAACCTGTAATTTTTGGTATTTCTCTCTTATTGCAATTTCTAGCCCTTTTTTCAGTGCATGAAACTCTTCTTCATTGTTTGTAGCATTACTACAGTCCATCGCATAGATTTTGAGGGTCCTCCCCCTATCATCTCTGAATACTCTGCCAGTGCTTGCCTTGTCGGTGTTCCCTTTCGCAGCCCCGTCGAATTTTAACTTGATGAGCCCCTTCTGGGGTCTTCTGAAGTGGTTGACCTCCTCCACCTCATTGCTTTGGTGTTTCCTGGCTAGCTTATGCGTCATGCTTGGCTTTAGGTTCAGGTGTTTCATTATCTTTGTTTCTGATGGGTTAGTTTTCCAATCCTCCTCAAACCAGCTCTCGGTTAGAATGGTCTCTCTGATATTTTGGATAATTTGGTTCCATATTTTTTTCTTGCTCTGCCTTCGTCTTTGAATATCAGTATGTTTCATTCTTTTCATATATTCCACAGAACAAAGCTTAGTGAGAGTCTCCATGCCCTGTTCAGGATTGTGTTCTGGTAAGGTTTGTTCCTGCAGTTCTTTATCATTGTTTGCATGTTGTTTATATTTCTGTCACTAATTTCAAATATTTGTTGATGTTGTTTCCATAGGTTTACACTGACTTTATAGGCATTGGTTAGGTGCTCTATAGTCTCTTCCTGTTATTTGTAGAGGGCACATCTCGATGGGCCTTGTAATCCTTTTTTTCTCATTTGGTCCCATGTTAGTGCTCTCCCATGGCTTAGGATCCAGGTAAAGAAAGCTACCTTCAGCCATGTTTTTTGTTTCCCATATGCTTTCCCATTTTTTTGTTTCTGAATGTTTTTTGTGTCCTGCTTTTATTTGGTAGCCTTCTCCTATTGTAAACATGCCTTTGATTTTATGGCCCCATCATAGAGTGTCCAACCCTTCTTTTATCGCTATTTTCCTTGTTGTCATTTCCTTTTCATAAAGTTCGCATTGGGGTGTTGTTGGCACTTCTGGCTAGTTTTCTTGTTGTTTCCACTTTCTCCAGTATCCTTCTGGTTCCGGGAACCAGTAATTTAGTAATGTGTCGCCCTCATGTAAGCTAGTGAATTGGTGGATCTCTTTGACTGCGGGTGGTTGTTGAGTTTTTCTCTCTGTTGCTACACTTCTTCCCAAAATTTGGCTTTATCCCCTCCTTTGACTTCCTAGAAGCTGTGCTCTCTGATCAAATCCATGTTGGCACTGGCCAGATTCCATATTGCAGAGCCTTTCTTCTCATTTTAACTTCTCAACTTTCCTTCTAGGGACCTAGGCATATCATATTTTCTCTCCCATGGTTTTTTTCCAAAGTTCTTCCCCTCCCTGTGTCCATCTCCACCACAACTTTTCCCCCATTACTTGATTTAGGATGTAAGGATCTTGAAGTCCAAGTCCTCCCTCTTTTAGGGATTTGCTTAGCCAGCTCCACGATAGGAGCGCTCATTTCTTTGTCATACTAGGCCCTTGCCATAGGAATTTTTTGAACATGTCTAACATTTTCTGGCAGATTGTTTTAGGGGTGTCCTCACTGGTAGGTTGGTATATCGGGATGGATTGAAGCACTGATTTTAGTAGAATGATGTGGCTCGGGGTATTCAACGCCCTGAATGTCCATTTTTGCATTCTCCATTGGATCTTTCTCATCAGGGTACTCTAGTTGGCCACTCTATTTTGCTGGTCATTTAAATGGATACCTAAATACTTTGTAGGGAAATTCCCAATTTTAAATCCCACAGTTCTTTCCAGGAAGGCTTGGGAGGGTACATGGGTGTTGAAGAAATATATATCTGATTTCTCTATACTTATCTCTGTCCCAGAGGCACTTGTGAAGTCTGTGAGAATTTCCATTATTTTTTTTGCTTCTTTGAGTGTTTCCTGTCCATATAGCATGATGTCATCAACAAATTGTTGGTGGGTTAGAGGGAGATCATTCCCCAGAGTCTTAGGCCCTTATATTGTTCGTTGTATACTTTAGCTTTTATGAGTCTTCCTAGTCCTTCAGTTGCGAGGATAAACAAGAACGAAGATAATAGGTCTCCTTGTCTCAGCCCTCTAGTCGCATTGAAAGCTTCTATAGGTGATCCACTTAGTAGTATTTACATAACTGGAGTGGTTATCTTTGACATTACCCAACTTATCCATCTTTCATCGAAGCCGAATGCCTTTAGGATTTTTTGGAGGTATCCCCAATTTAGTCTGTCATAAGCTTTGGCTATGTCTAATTTTATCAGCATCCCTTTGGTTTTTGAATTTTTCAATGAATGTATTGTTTCTTGTGTCACCACTATGCCGTCTATTATTTGTCTGCCTTTGACAAATCCTGTCTGCTTCTGGGATATCAATCCAAGTAGTATTGGTTTCAGTCAGTTTACCATTATTGTAGCTAAGATTTATATATAACATTACAGAGTGCTATAGGTCGAAATCCTTGTGGTTATTCCGAGTACTCCGTCTTTGGTATCAAGGCTAGAAATGTGGCATTTAGGGTCGGATGTATTCTTTTGGTGCATCTCGATTCTTCTACTATGTTCTAAGCACTCAGAATGAACCTCAAGGCTGAGAAGAGGCAATTTCGAGGTAACCACAGACCAAGCTTTTGATCTGGCATCTAGCCCTGCCAGACCAGAGAGGGCTATTTCTTTGCCAACGAAACGTGGTTGTGATAACTGAATGTTAGGCTAGCTATGAAGTACGGGGATTTGATTGAAAGTTGTGGGTCGGAAACAACAAGAGAAGGGACCATTGGG
This sequence comes from Pinus tabuliformis, assembly GCA_031772625.1. Taxonomy (NCBI): domain Eukaryota; kingdom Viridiplantae; phylum Streptophyta; class Pinopsida; order Pinales; family Pinaceae; genus Pinus; species Pinus tabuliformis. Next base: position 19,853,055 of record CM062809.1, read on the forward strand.
CTATGGAATCGAGGCTAGTTTCTGCCGGCAAACTTGGGGCAAAGTAAGTGCAATGCTCAGCCAGATAAAAGATGTGAATGAGAGAAGGAAAGAGGAGAAAGCCCACTTCCCTACAGGCATCAATCAAAGGATGGATCTATAGTGGCAGCGTTAGAAGAAAAAGAAACACAGGGTTACTCAACAAAGCATCAAACAGAGGATGGATTCTGCAAAGATAACCACTACATTTAACAACAAAATCATTGCAAAAGGAGCATCATGCATGGATGGATTCCTAACACTTCCCTTAGATAATGCTGTAACAATAATTAGTAGAAAAAATAAAGTATGTAAGTGATTTTACAAGGAACACATGCTGCACATTAAACACCATGATGGATCCCAAATCTAAAAGGTAGAAACTGCTCCATCAACAATAATATTCAGAAAAAGCTTTACACAGTCCAAAGAAGCTTTGCTCTACTGAAAAAAATTCAAACTATTCACACTCTGAAATTCATAAAATATATACAATTAGCTCATCCCTGTACTAAGGGATTTGAGCTCAACCATCTCCCTCAAGATAGAATCAGTTACATTAAATTTGGATTGAATTTCTGAAAATAGGTGTCAAAGATGAACTCGTATGTCATGAACCATAACACCTATTACAAAAATGAAATAGGTTTTTGTAGATAAGGTCATGTTTGATAAAAAACTCTCTCAAATTTTGGAAATTCATTTCAATTTTCTCAGAATATGTGCCACAAAATAATCTCTAAAACGGGAAATCATTAAATATTTAAATCTGTAAAAAAAGGTTGTAAAGATCTAGTAAAATATTCCAATTCATGACACCTGTGAATAAACTGAAAGAGATTTTTGTTATATGGCTCGTGCTTAACAAAAACCTCCTTAGGTTTCTCAAAATTACTTTCCATCTGTTGTAAAATGGCGCCGCACTACAATGACTAAAACAATAAAACAAATGCAAAATTTGTTTTTTTTTAATGTAGGCTTCAAATATCACTGCATATCTGCCACATAGTAACACCTGTGCATAAATTGAAGGAGGTTTTTGTTATTTGATTGACAAAAACCTCTTTCACTATTGTAACATGCATGTCCATTACTTCAGAAACTGATTTTGTAGTAAACTTATCCCTATGTGCAGCAAATGACCTCAAAACATGCATAACCAAGAATCAATCATTCATTTCGATCATATCTTCTGATCCAAGAACTGGTTTCGGGCGTGAAATATACAATTGGAAAGATATTTCCAAGCTGCTTCTGATGAACATACTTAGGATATGATTTTCACTGAAACTAATGTGCAAAACATCTCTGAAAACTAGACATAGTAAGAGCCCATTTTGATCCCTAGTGATAGGTTGCGAAGACTAGAACTAACATTGGCCTTATTGGGGATGGAAGCTCCTTGGAAGTGTCAAGAACACCATAGACCAAGTTCCTAGCTGATTGGGCCAATATAGTCAAAAACTTACAACCAAACCGAACACTAAAAATCACACACTGCAAACTGTAAACTAGATGCTAAAGGATGTATGTCCAACAAGCTTATTACACACTTATCTTACACTAATATACTGCAAAATCACTTAATCAAGTGATACTAAAGTGCCAAATCAACCAATCAAGTAGTTTTTGCAATGATGCAGTTGTTTGATGGTGTTTGAACTAGAACATAATTGGAAATTCACCAGCAATATACACACATAGTACCTATGGCTTTGTAAAAGGAAATCTGGTTTTTCATTCAACTTAAGAAAATATTCCATATATGCTACTATAGGATCATAAAAACTAGATTCTATCTGTTGCCCCAACTCATTAACATATGCTCTCGGCTGGAGATTGTCACATCCTTGTTGTAAATCAAAACATCCTTCAATCCAACCATCCAAGGGCAGCCTTACCTTTTCTTCTTTGGGAGGAGGGAGAGTTTCCAAGAACTGTTTAGGATCTTGGAAATCATATGATTCAATTTGAACATCCAATAGTTCAATTTCATTTTCTAATCTTTCAGCAACTAAACCAAGAAATTTTTTTTTACCTTCAGGTGTGAGTCGGCTGGATTTCAAACAATGAAATACTGATGTTGAGAAACTCTGATCAATTTGAAATTTCGCTAACTCATTCCTTAAAGTTAGTAATATTTCCCTAGATAAAGGATGTTCCACATACCTTATCATTGGTTATTACCATCAATGCCCTGAAATCTGGATTCTTTGGCAGTGAAGTCACTCTGAACTTTGAAGCTCGGGATCTTGAACAATGGAGTCACCAGGTGAATGATTTCAGCCTTCATATGTGTCTGACTATTGTCCACCATTAGCAATCAGACCTGCAACTTGAATGATATTTCCCGAAGAAGATCTGTCACCTCATCCTTGGCAACGGTGCTAATATGTTAGCACTTAGAATGAACCTCAAGGTTGAGAAGAGGCAATTCCGAGGTAACCACAGACCAAGCTTTTGATCTGGCATCTAGCCCTGCCAGACCAGAGAGGGCTCTCTCTTTGCCAACAAAATGTGGTTGCGATAACTGAATCTTAGGCTAGCTATGAAGTACGGGGATTTGATTGAAAGTTGTGGGTCGAAAACAACAAGAGAAGGGACCATTGGGCTATGGAATCGAGGCTAGTTTCTGCCAACAAACTTGGGGCAAAGTAAGTGCAATGTTCAGCCAGATAAAAGATGTAAATGAGAGAAGGAAAGAGGAGAAAGCCCACTTCCCTACAGGCATCAATCAAGGGATGGATCTACAGTGGCAGCATTAGAAGAAAAAGAAACACAGGGTTACTCAACAAAGCATCAAACAAAGGATGGATTTTGCAAAGATAACCACTACATTTAACAACAAAATCATTGCGAAAGGAGAATCATGCATGGATGGATTCCTAACACTTCCCTTAGATAATGTTGTAACAAGAATTAGCAGAAAAAGAAAGCATGTAAGTGATTTTACAAGGAATACATGTTGCACATTAAACACCATGATGGATCCCAAATCTAAAAGGCAGAAATTGCTCCATCAACAATAATATTCAGAAAAAGCTTTACACAGTCCAAAGCAGCTTTCCTTTGCTAAAAAAACTAGAGCAATTTAAACTATAAAATTCATAAAAGATATACAATTAGCTCATCCCTGTACTGAGGGAGTTGAGCTCAACCATCTCCCTCAAGATATAATCAATTACATTAAATTTGGACCGAATTTTTGAAAATATGTGTCAAAGATGAACTTGTATCTCTTGAACCATAACACCTATTACAAAACTAAAAGAGGTTTTTGTAGATAAGGTCATTTTTGAGAAAAACCTCTCTCAAATTTCAGAAATTCGTTTCCAATTGCTCAGAATCTGTGCCACAAAATAAGCTCTAAAACAGGAAATCATTAAATATTTTAATCTGTAAACATAGGTTGTAAAGATCTAGTCAAATATTCCAATTCACGACACCTGTGAATAAACTGAAAGAGGTTTTTTTATATGGCTTGTGGTTGACAAAAACCTCCTTGTATTTCTCAAAATTACTTTCCATATGTTGTAAAATGGCGCTGCACTACAATGACTAAAATAGTAAAACAAATGCAAAATTTGTTTTGTTTTAATGTAGGCTTCAAATATCACTGCATATCTCCCACATAGTAACACCTGTGCATAAACTAAAGGAGATTTTTGTTATTTGGTATGTGATTGACAAAAACCTCTTTCACTTTTGTAAAATTCATGTTCATTACTTTAGAAACTGATTTTGTAGTAAACTTGTCCTTGTGTGCAGCAAATGACCTCAAAACATGCATAACCAAGAATCAATCATTCATTTCGATCATATCTTCTGATCCAGGAACCAGTTTCAGGCATGCAATATACCGTTGGAAAGATATTTCCAAGATGCTTATGATGAACATACTTAGGATATGATTTGCACTAAAACTCATGTGCAAAACATCTCTGAAAACCAGATATAGTAAGAGCCCATTTTGATCCCTGGTCTGCGAAACCAGAGATTCTCGGTTCTATCCCCAGTATGTTCGCCACTATGTTATCACCTGGATTAAACCTCAGGCTAAAAGAAGGCAATGCCAGGGTAACCACAAGCCATGCTTAGCCAAGTAGCTAGCCCTACTAGGCTGGGAGAGGGCTCTCTCCTTAAGGATTTCAACCAAGATGACTAGATCAGGTAAAGGATATTAGGCTAGGTATAGTAGCACAAAGTTTTGATTAGATTTTGAAGGGGTTTTGCTGGATCAGGAGGAACTGGATAGTTTAGGTCTAGGGAACTAGGTCAGAATTGCAGGGTGTTCAATGGGGAAAGGTAGGCATAGGCTTTATCACTCTAGGGCTTGATGGGGTGAGATGTTTAAGACTGGTGAGAAGCTAAGAAGAGCATGTGAAAACCATGGATCCTTCCTAGACTACAGAAAACATGAAATGGTGAATGGTTTCCTAAGGCAGAGCACTGATATAATGAATTCTGCCTATCAACTTGAAAACATTCAACTAGAAGAAATGAAATGATTAACGGAATACATAAAACATATTAACATATAATCACAGAAGAATAAATTTTGCTAAAACTCCATACCACATGGATCCCATAAAAATAGCTACAATTCTTATTAATCTCCTGCTAAACTGCTGCAAAATGGTGTACAATCAAGGTATGAGCATCCAGCTGAGTCCAACCCTCTACAAAGAGAAAGAAGAAGAATATATAGACATGATTTCAACCTCCTCCCATACTTAGGGGTTGAATCCCTAAGATGAGGAGTTAATCTAACTAATACTGAACAAGAAACAGGAATATAGGCATCTCAACAACTTGCCTCTAAAAGTGAAAAACTGATTCATTTGAGCTCAAACTGACTTCTAAAGCAATGAATCTACCCTATATTACTATTTATCTATCATAGTTACATTCCAAGTCATCATTTACAAAGGTAAATCATCCTCCATGAGAGAAAATCCATGAACACAGTCAAAAACTAGAAAAATAGCCATCCTGAGCAAAAACTGCCCTACGCGTAGTGCCACTGGCCCAACGTGCAGTGCCACTTTCAAGTCCCTTTTGGAGGCCTTCCCAGAATCCAAATTGAGCTCATGATAGCTCATTGGAAAGGTATTCAAGTCTACTTTCAAAAACACCTATAATTTATGCATTTGAAGCTCATTTGTCCTCTCAAAACTTGATTCTCCCAAGACTGCTTCTATGTGTCCAAAAAGTGGCAGAAAGGTCATTTTTAGGGTGTTTTTTGACCTTTTGGTGGACCAGTTCTGCCCCAAAAACTTTGAAAATATCTAGGGTGCATGTCCTCATCACTCTAATCCAAAAATTCAAATCATTTCTTCATTGGGTGCCCCTAGAAAAAGCGTAGCGCCAGTGGCGCTGCCCGTCTAGGCAGTTTTCCTGTGTGTAAAATTTCAAAATTTGGAAATGACAAAATTTCCTCAAAACTTGCCCAAAATTGGTGAGAAGCACCATCATCAAGTTCCTTGATGAGCCAAGGAAGCTTCAGAAAGCATCCTAAGCCTATCCTCCTCCTTTTCTCCTTTCAAATCCCACCTTAACCTAGCTTTCATCTTTCTGACCCTCCTTTTGCAAATCTTGTTTTGGGTACTGTAATGATAGGCCATGTGTCTGATCATCTAATTTTCTATATTGGCCTTCTGTATTAGCTTCTTAAGGTGCAAGTTGAATCTCTCAAGCCAAGTGTCTCTATCATTATCAATCTCTTTCTCAATAGGAGTCAAAGTGACCTTTGCCTCTTGTTACTTTGTTGTTTTACCTTGAGAATTTCCAGCTCCATGAGGACTTGTTTGTCACTCAATTGCTTGTTTTCTTGTTCCAAATATGTGATGACATACTTGGCCCTCTCCAAATTTTCCATCAAAGCTTGTACTTCAGCCTCCTTTTCCCGTATGATGATGTCCTTTATTGTTTCTTTATCCTAGGCCTCTAAGTCAATTATTTCCATGCCATGATGAGAGTAATGCTGCTTCGGCTCATCATGCTTTGTCAAATTAAAGTCCCTATCTTTCTCCTCATCATCAAAACTCTCATTAGGCATCTTTTCCTTCCCTTTGTGCAGCTGTTGCACCTGTACCTATTGTGTCGATGAAGAAGGCAAAGCCCCTTCCACATCCTGTGGAGCTAGCATTTGCCTATGAGTTGATGAAGAAGGCAAGGCCCCTTCCACATCCCATGGAGAAAACACTTGCCTATCGGCTGCAAATAATATCCTTGTGCCCCTCTAGTATGTCATGTAAACGGGCACCTCATTAGTTCTAGTCTCCTTGGCTTCCTCATCTATTTTCACTTGAGCACTGCTAGAAGGTCCCCCTGCTTCTTGAGACACTGGTGGAGGAATTTGAGGACCCCTAAAGATGTCATGAGAAATAAATGTCTCCTAAGAGATGTTGAGGAGACTGAGATGATGAAGCACAATGATCTTGATTAGGGAGTAATGATAGAGACTGCTCATCTGCTGAGGGTATGGCTTCTTTTGCACAAAATGAGCCATCTTCTCAATATTCCTAAATAAGAAATAAGGAAGGCTTAACATCCTCACCCTGGTAAAATGCATGAGGAGCCTGATGTGATAGGTGTACAGCCTAGAAAATCTGCCTTCACAAGTGAAATACTTCATGATGATTTTCATCATGGGGACATACTTGTTTTCAAGAAATCTAAAAGGAAAAAGTCCCTTCACCTCATTTCTATACCGAGGTTTGATATAAGGCTCGTAATAGTGTTCATCCAGGTCTTGGGTCTTGTACCACTTCTCGGCTACATTCGGAATCCTGATGGCATCTGAAATGATGGAGGGTGAGACAATGAATGTTATCCCAACAAGAGTCACCCTATTGTCCTAAAGATGAACTAAAAAATGTCTGGTGAGCTCAAGGTAGTGTTGGACTCTCTCCACCTACTCACAGAACTCATAGTAGCCAAGATATCTAAAACATGTGACAGCCAACTGAGAGGCCTACAATTCCCTAAGGTTTGATGGCTCTTCTCTGATAATCCTGCATCCCTTGTGTGGTTTTCTCTGCTGCCTAGCTCTATCTACTAAGGTGTCACTGCCTGTGTTTTCCTCCTCCCATAGTCTCGGTCCTCTGTTTCCATTTTTGCAAGGCTTGAGGTTGTATGAAGGGAATGAGTGAAAGTGTTTTAGGAGAGAGGGGATGGGAAATGACTTTATGGGCTAAAAATGAATAAGGGAGTATGAAATGGGAGGGAGGGCTTGTTTTGTTTGAGAAATTTCCCTTAGGGAAGAGGGATAAAGGGATGGAAATGATATGGAATAGGGGTAAAGGGATAAAGGGATAAGGAGATAGAATTTAGAGCTGTAGGGATAAGTGATATGATGAACAATGAGGGTTTAGGTTTTTAGGCATCACTAAGGAGATTTTTATGGTTTTATATTTATTATGGAGAATGATGCTTATGATGTTGATATGAAAACCAAAACTGCAGCAAAGGAGGTCAACTTACTTGCAATGAGGGTAAGAGAGAGCAATTTGGAGGTTTCTTGAAGTTTTGAGGGCTTTATAACCCTTCTGCTCAACGCGCAGCGCCAGTGCACAGACGCACAACGCCACCCTAGAAGTGCAGCGCCAGTGTAAAATAACACTGCAGAAATTTCCTAGACGTGTAGCGCTGGGCTCAATGCACATTGCCAAGTCTTCAACACGCAGCGCCAACCCTGCCTGCCTTAGACGTGCAGCGCCACCCTACCTACACACAGCGCCACTTCACCACTGCTCTAGAAGCACAACGCCACTCTCCAGAAGCGCAGCGCCAACCTTCCTTCGCCCAAAACTCACTCAAGCTTGCCTCTTCTTCTCACTTTTTGACTCCTTTCTTGCCAAATGAGAATAATGAACTTGAAAATGAAATGTGAGAGCTTAAATAGGAGTAGATTTTGATTTTTCACTTGAAAAACCCACTTTCTAATGTTTCTTGTCCTTCTTCAAAACTCTGTTTTTAATGCCTTTTCTTCTTTGTGTCTTTGCAGGTGGATAATGCTCAACTTGAATTGATTTTTGTAGTGTTTCTTTGTTTTGCAGCAAGAAGAGATGCTTTGGTGTAGTTGGGATCATTTATTACATATAGTGACTTAAAATTACATAAGAAATACAAATAAACTCAAAATACTCTATTTTCACCTTAAAAACATGTTTTTGAGGTGAAAATTATATTAGGTTAAAAGATAATGATTCAGTGACTATGACCTACAAGCCATCATACTTGATTTATTTATCATCCTCATACCCTTGCTGACCTTTATTTACACTTTAAAATCAGGCTCTTGACCTTGGAAATGAAACCCTAAGACCTAATGAAAACATGCCCTATGACCTAATGAAAGCATGATTGCAAATCGACCATGAAACCATAACTGAAGACAACCTGAAGAAGTATCAGAAAGTATGCTCTATGAGGAAAACATTTAGATTTTTTGAAGAGAAGACAACCATCAGTGTACCGGTTTGACATGACCTAATGAAATGATGTAAAATTTTGTTATGCTCTTAACCTGCAAAATAATACCCAAACACATAATATGCGAAGAAAAGATACCCAGAACATAGAATAGCAATGATTTTATTATTTAGAGAGCAATGTTCACATGCCTCTTCGAGGGGGCAACCTCCAATAGAGCAGAGCTCGATTACAAAAACAAGACACAATGCTCCTCGTAGGGAGTCTCTATCCTTTATATATGACTCATACATGCAATACCACGGGCCAATACCGTGGGTTTTATTAATACCATCTATCTAATACTACGGCCCATTTGCAGCTAACTGTGGTCCCGTCATTGATTGCGGGTTAACCACTTACAAATATTAATATGGGCTTTATTGACTCTTGACTATGACGTGATCCCATGACATAAATAAGGGGGTTAGGGTGGGACCCTAACATGCCCTCCCCCTTAAGACTAGCCTTGTCCTCAAGGCTGAAGCTGCGGAAACTGCTGAAGAATAGTGGCTGGTTCCCAAGTTGCATCTTCCGGAGAGGTGTCTTTCCATTTGACGAGGACTTCCTTAATCATGCGGCCGCGCAGGTGCTTGTCTCGTGTATCTAGAACCTGTTCGGGTTGAAGCCAGATTGACCCTTCTTCGTCCAATTCAGGTAGACTGGTTTGAACTCGGAAATTGTTCCCAATCACTTTCTTGAGGCACGATACATGGAAAACTGGATGGATTTTTTCTGTAGGTGGCAAAGCTAACTTGTAAGCCACTTCTCCAATGCGCTGAAGTACTTGGAATGGTCCGTAGAATTTTGGAGAGAGATTTTGACAACCCTTGTCTTTGAGTGATGTTTGCTTATATGGTTGCAGCCTCAAAAAGATCTGATCCCCTTCTTGAAATTGGCGCTCTGAGCGATGTTGGTCGGCTTGTTGCTTCATGCGGTTCTGAGCTTGATGAAGATTCTCTCTAAGATGGGCGAGCATGGTTGCACGGTTTTGTAGGAGTTGATCCACTGCTTGTACTTTGGAGCACCCCTTGAGATAAGAAGTAGGGGAAGGCGGAAGTTGACCATAGACTGCTTCATAGGGAGTCATTTTGGTGGTGGCATGATAGTTGGTGTTATACCACCATTCAGCCAGAGGTAACCACTGTACCCAAAGGTGTTGCTTTTCTGAAGTGAAACCCCTAAGGTAGGTTTCTAGACATTTGTTGACGGCTTCGGTTTGACCATCTGTTTGCGGATGATATGAAGTACTGAGTTTGAGTTGAGTGCCTTGTATTCTGAAGAGTTCCTGCCAAAAATTACTGGTGAAGATCGGGTCGCGGTCGGACACAATAGAAGTGGGCATGCCATGCAATTTGAAGATCTGATCCATGAAAGATTGAGCAACCAAAGTTGGTGTAAACGGGTGGGGTAGGGCGCAGAAATGAGCATACTTCGACAGTCGGTCCACAACCACCATGATGACTGACTTGTTCCCTGACTTTGGAAGACCTGTAATGAAATCCATAGAAACCTCTGTCCAAATTGATGCCGTAATGGGCAATGGTTGTAATGAGCCTGGTGTGTTGACGGTTTCCCCTTTGTGGCGTTGACAGACATCACATTCTGCTACGAAAGTAAGGATGTCCTGTTTCATGCCTGTCCAAAAAAATGATCTTCTGGTGCGAGCATACGTTTTCTGAAAGCCCGAATGTCCTGCAATGGGAGATGAGTGCAATTCTGCCAAAATGCGACTTTTGAGGGTGGATGTTGGTGATATTACCACTCTGTCCTTGTAGCGAAGAATATCATTCTGCCACGAGTAGCCCTTGCTAGAATTAGGATCTACCTGCAATTGAGAAATGAGTTGGGAGAGCCCGGGGTGTGAAAACCATTCTCTGCGAGCCTCTTCAATCTAGTCTGGAATGGGGAGGGAAATTGCGAGCAGAGTACTTTCCTCCTCAAATTGGCGAGATAATGCATCTGCTACACTGTTGTCTTTCCCTTTCTTGTAAATGATCTCATAATCATGTCCCAGCATTTTGGCTAACCATTTATTTTGTTGTGGGGAGGATAGGCGTTGCTCCAAAAAATATTTAAGACTGTGATGATCTGTGCGGATTTGGAAACGTTGCCCCAATAAGTAAGGTCGCCAGGTCTCGACTGCATGTAAGATGGACATCATTTCCTTCTCGTAGGTAGATTGGCCCAGATTCCTCCCACTGAGTTGTTGGCTTGTGAAGGCCAATGGTTGCCCTTCCTGCATTAAGACCGCCCCAATACCTGTACCCGAAGCATCACATTCAATGACAAAGGATTTGGTGAAGTCAGGTAGTGCTAAGACTGGAGTGGAACACATGGCGTTTTTGAGAGCAGTAAATGCCTGTTGTGCTTCCTTGTTCCAGAAGAAGGAATTTTTCTTTAGGATTTGAGTGAGGGGCTTCGCTATGCGGCCATAGTTGCGGACAAATTTACGATAATAGCCTGTAAGACCTAAAAATCCTCTCAAACTCTTCAAGGTCTTAGGTTGAGGCCATTCTTGCATTGCCTGGATCTTTTTGGGGTCCACCTTGACACCTTCACGCCCCACAATGTGGCCCAAATACTCAACTTCTTCCATGCCAAACGAACACTTAGACATCTTGACAAATAATTTATGCTTGTGGAGCAGTTGCAAGAGTAGATCTACATGTTGAAGATGTGCCGCCCAAGTGCCACTATAGATGAGGATGTCATCAAAGAAGACAAGGACAAATTTTCTGAGATATGGTTTGAGAATATGATTCATAAGGCTCTGAAAAGTAGAGGGGGCATTACAGAGACCAAATGGCATGACCAGGAACTCATAATGGCCTTCATGAGTTCTGAAAGCCGTCTTGGGAATGTCGACTTCCTTCATGCGAATTTGGTGGTAGCCTGAGCGAAGATCCAACTTAGTGAAGAATTGAGCCCCATTGAGTTCGTCCAACAAATCGTCAACCACCGGGATGGGAAATTTATCTTTGACTGTCAACTTATTGAGGGCCCTGAAGTCCGGACACATCCGCCACTCCCCATATTTCTTGAGGACCATGACCACTGGGGATGAATAAGGACTAATGCTGGGACGAATGACACCTACTTCCAACAATTCCTTGATGATTTTTTCTATTTCATTCTTTTGGGTGAACGGATATCTGTATGGCCGCACATTTGGGGGTTGGGCCCCTGGAACCAAGGTGATGCTATGATCATGTTCCCCTCGCGAGGGTGGAAGCTCATGAGGCTTGTTAAAGACCGCCCGATGGTTATTTAAAATCTGTTGCATCTCAGGATGAATTGGCGGAGACAGGGTTTCGACTACCTGGATGGCATTAAATTGAGCGACCACTCCATGATGGCCCTTTTTTAACAATTTTCCATCCTATGCGAGCTGATGATAGAGGGGGCTCCCGCCTAGAGTCCACGGAGGGTATGTGTGGAGTTGTTCTGCTTAAAACTCATATATAACTCCTGGAAATCCATTGTGATTGGCCCAAGAGTGCGGAGCCATTCAGCACCTAGGACAATGTCGCAACCCCCCATGTGTATGGAAAACATGTGGGTTTTCAACTGATAATCCCCCATTTGAAGTTTGACATTTTCACAGCGGCCTTCACATTTCATTGTGCCCCCATCTGCAATTTGGACTTGGAAATTAGAGACTGCCCGTACAAAACAATGCACTGCTTCTGCGATTTTTTGATGGATGAAATTATGGGTACTTCCACTATCAATCAAGACCACTACTGGGCGATGTTTAAGAAAACCCCTGATTTTGAGAGTTTGAGGGGAAGAAATTCCTGCCAACGCATTTAGTGAAATAAATGGTTCGTTAGATATAATCTCCTTTTGGTTGTCTTCTTCGATCGCCTCCGGTTCCTCAAGTGGTGGATCTTCCTCAGTGGAGCTGTAGTCAGTGGCATCTATTTGAAAAAACTTGGGCTCCTTGCATTTATGACCTGGGGAATATTTTTCATCACAGTAGTAACATAGTCCTTGCTTCCTTCTTTCGGCCATTTCCGCAGGTGACACCTTTTGAATCTTAAGTGTCTGAGTCGTGTTGGGAGCCTGTGGGGGACGACCTTTAGCGGGGAAATTGGGGTGGCTGTATTGGGCTGCTAATGCTCGTTCCACCTTACGAGCTACTTGGCAAGCCTCTGTCCACATGGGAGGGTGGTGGAGTAGAACTTGAGCTTTGATGGCTTCTTTAAGACCGCTGATAAAACATTCCGTGTAGAATTCATCTGTGAGACCCTTAGTGTGGAAGGCTAAGGCTTCAAAAGCGGTAATATATTCATCCACTGTACCCGTCTATCGGAGCTTCGTGAGACGCCCCAAAAAAGAGTCTTCTTGTTCAAAGCGATTTCGAAGAGCTTTGGTAAATTGGTCCCAATTCTGAAAAGGTCCATTGCAATGCTGATGCCATTCCCCCCATTGCCATCGTTCATTGTCCAGGTACATGGTCCCCACCATAAGCTTAGTCCAATCATCTAGGATATGATTCAATTTGAAATACTGCTCCATTTGTGCTAGCCATACGGACGTGTGAGAACCGTCAAATTTATGCATATCCAACTTGGGAGGTCGCTGACTGGGTGGTGGATGGGTGTGCCAGACGTGAGGAGCGTGGCTCGACTCACCCTCATGGTATTCATGGCCATTATACGCCTCCTAGTGGGCTAGTTCCTTGCCCTTCGAGAGTGCTTCCTGTACCTGGAGACTTAGTCCGCTAATCTCACGTTGGAGGGAGCCCATATTTGCTTCAAGTTTGTCCAATCTTTCATTGGCCATCGCTTGTGCTCTAGTTTCTACCATACACCAACTTGATGAAAAAATTGGGACCGCCTAAAAATTTTGACTAATAAATTGAATGGTACCACCTTGCTCAGCTCGTCGTCCTGCTGATGGGCTAGATCACCAATAAGCGCCTCGGAAGATCTCAGACTCCGAAAAGTATACCCTGGTATAGGAACCCTTCACAACAACTCCGATCTGGTGGATCTGAGAGATCTGAATGGTGGAACAACTGCTGCTGCGGATCTGATGGAGCTACGAGACTGATGTCTGCTGCTACGGCACGTCTTTGCACACGCGGATCTGGAATAGATGATGTGTGATCCCCCGATAGAAAAGGGAACTATAGTCTAGAGGAGTGTCAGGTGCTACAGATCGCAATATACATAAGGGTCTGACAGTAGTACTCGGCCCAATGTTTCAGGCCTCTAACTAAGGAGGATCGACCGTACCCTTAGCCGTACAACCTGACTACCCTATCGTACGGGCGAGTAATCTCTCCAAGTGCTGTTCTCGGTGTACTGTAGCCACAAGACGACCGAAGGTTTATCTATGGCAAGGTTTCAAGGGAGCCTAGGGGGCTTCCTATATACCCAGAGGGTACGTGGAAGACAATCCGTGCGCGGTTCTGTCTAATGCGCTACTACTCGAAGGGGTACCCACAGGGGTTACAAGGGAGTCCAACAGAGTGACCACCTCTTGTATTTCCTGCGTGCATGCCTCCCCAAATCCGCAGGTTTAGGCGCTTAACGACAGATCCCGTGGTTTAAAGACGCCGGAACACGTCTCTAGCCAAAAAAAAATTTGCTAAAAATTAGAGATCGCACCGAGCCCTGGAAAGTGCTCTGATACCACTTGTTATGCTCTTAACCTGCAAAATAATACCCAAACACAGAATATGCGAAGAAAAGATACCCAGAACACAGAATAGCAATGATTTTATTATTCAGAGAGCAATGTTCACATGCCTCTTCGAGGGGGAAACCTCCAATAGAGCAGAGCTCGATTACAAAAGCAAGACACAATGCTCCTCGTAGGGAGTCTCTATCCTTTATATATGACTCATACATGCAATACCACGAGCCAATACCATGGGTTTTATTAATACCATCTATCTAATACTACGGCCCATTTGCAACTAACTGTGGTCCCATCATTAATTGCGGGTTAACCACTTACAAATATTAATATGGGCTTTATTGACTCTTGACTATGACGTGATCCCATGACATAAATAAGGGGGTTAGGGTGGGACCCTAACAAATTTTCAGTATGGGACCCCTAAAAATGAAAATGCAAAGAGCAAATTTTGATCCCTGACGGAAGTATGCAGATACTGACACTAACATACTACATTCACTATGTCTTGGCTCATGAAGTTCCACATAGCTTGAAATAATTCTGAATTGAATCCATCAGGCCCAGGTGCTTTATTCTTTGCCATCTTTTTTATTACCTCCTCCACCTTCACTTTTTTTATGACTCTTAGGAGAGCCAAATTCTGATCTCTAGTTACTAGTTTGGGGATATGTTGACTAATTTTACAAATGTTGTCGTCCCTTCTGATATTTGGTTCTGTCAGGAGCCCTTTAAAATGTTGTACCATCAGATTCTCCATTTCATCTTTCTGAGTTAGCCTGTTTCCTTGTTGGTCCTTTTGGGAGAAGATTCTATTTTGCTGTTTATGATGTACCATTGCTTTATGGAAGAATTTTGTGTTTCTTTCTCCTTATTTTAGCCATTGGATTCTTGATTTTTGTTTCCAAAGGATTTCCTCTTGTTTTCTCCTTTCTTCGAAGTTATTTAGCACCAGTCCTTCCTCTTTTGCCAGCTCTTCGCTTCTTCCTTCCTTTATGATTTTCTATTGTATTTGTTTCATCTTTATCTGGAGTATTTCTTGTTCTTTCTGTATGTTTCCAAATTCTTCTCCATTCCATTTCTTTATCATTCCTTTTAGGACTTTTAGTCTGAGTTGGAGGGTGTGCATTTGGTTTCTTCCTTCCATCACATTCTCGGTCTCCTTCCACCAATTCTTCATTTTATCGATAAAGGTGGGTTCTCTTAGCCAGAATGCCTCAAACCTAAAGGGTCTATTCTGGTTCTGATGATTCATAGCTATTTCTAATTTAATGGGCCAATGGTCCTGTTATCACTCCAGGAAACTCTCCTAGGTTGTAGCTCGGAGATGCCTGGTAACATATAATCTTCAATATTGTTCTCTGAACTATTGGAATGAATGATGGTTTGGATCAAGCGAAATAACCATTTCAACTTTGTTTTTCACTCAAGACATGCATGAACACCCTCAGCTTTACAAGGATTTAGACCACTAATGCTCAATAGTTTGTAGATTCAATGGATAGATGGAGAATACTGATTGTACCGGCAGATGCATATATATAAACACATATGAATGGCTAGCTACAGGCAGTAAATGAAGAATACTGGCTGTACAAGCAGATGCATATATAAACACATATGAATGGCTACCTACAGGCAGTAAAAGAAGCTTTCAAATCTAATTTATCAATGCAAAGATAGATGAAAGTTATCTGGCATTAGATACAAAAGAAAACATGAACAGCTTGTTCAAGTGCAAGCTTAGAACAGAAGAGGAAATGAACATTGAACATATAACATCAAAAGAAGCTTGTATTTGCTAGAATGAAGATGATAAGCTTGAGTAGCAAAGTCTCAATAGTATCCAGAAGTTGAACCCCTATTACATTTAGTTTTCAACCTTTTATAGGCCTTTTACAATGCTCCTGATCTCTCAAAGGCTCGGAGTCTTAATCTGTTCCTTTTTCTATTTAAACAACTTTGATACCATGACTAGGCACGCATGGCTCGGCAGTTTTTTCTTCTGACAGAAGAATAACCACATTCAGATATTTTGGCTGCGCTGGCAGGGAGATATCTTGTGCCAGAGATGCCCCATAATCATTATGTTTGTTTGGTTGTGCGCTGTTGATGCCCCATGATGTTTGTTTTGGGTTTGGATGTGTCGTGTTGTGGCTGCAGCCCTAGTTTTTCCCTTTCCAGTCTCTGTTTCCTGGCAATCTGTCTCCTGGACTCTGGTATGTGGTGGAATGGGTCTTCGGGCCTTTTTCTATAATAAACAGAGAAATGATGCAATACTTTAAATTACCGCCCAGATCTGTTCTTTTGGACTTCAAAAGTCCTTAAAACTGGGCCATTCTCCCATCGGGTCCACCCTCTGGGTCGCTATCACAAGTCACACACGGCCTGTCCCCGTGTTCCCTTTGTATTCTGAAACGTGTTGAAAAACACTAAAAAACCATGAAAAAATGGCTTATGGCGGACCTGAAAAATTATGCATTTCATTCTTGAACCCTTTTGGGTTTGGTACCTATCACATCATCGCTTCCCAAGGCTCCCTTTGTATTTCGTTAAAATACAAAAAACATTGAAAATGCATTAAAATTGGCCTTCTTGCGAACCTGAAATACTATGCAATATTACGTATATAATCATCGGGTCTGGTTATTAGCTCGCCCATGTGTATATGTTAGCTCACTTTTTATAGCCGATGCGATATAGCGATGTAACGTGGGTCGTCGATCTGCGCACTTGATCGACGGTCCACATTGAATCACCGATCGCCATCGCCATCACCCCATGGTCTGTGTCGATTACCACTGCCTGCCTGTGCCGATTGCGACCGCCGATCAAATCTGCCAATTGCAACCGCCAATCCAATCATCAAAGATCGTTGGTTAGGGGTGTCTTGCACCGATACACATCGGTTTCGTCCGCCAATTGCAACTGCCGATTGTGATTTACCGCTTAGAACTGGGCCGTTGATTGGCCAGATCTAACGGCTACTGTGCATTGCTATGCTCAAGCCTGTGATACTTGGTTTTTTGAATGTTTTAATGTGTTTTAGCCTCTTGATAGTGTTTTTCTACCCTTTTAAGGGCTCTTGTCATTCGACTATTAGGATTTTTGAATTATCCTTAGGTAAACTTTGAAGACTTCAGGAGCCTTAAAAATAATATTTGGAAGCCTTCAGTAGTGTTTTGGATCCATTTTTTGGGCCAAATTCTTCCAAGGCTAACACTGGCTCCTTCTAGGGATGAAATCCTGCTTGTGAGGCTTCAAGAATCATAGATCAATGCCTTTCCTGTAAAAACAACATCAAACCTTCCTCCTAGTGTTCCATTGGGCATGGAGTCTATTTTGTAATGAAATAAAAACTGGAAAAAACATATTTACAATACCAAGGCTTTTAAAGCCTTAAATGAAATAAATTTTCAAAAACTGCCCATTGACTGGGCCATCATAAACTTGTAAAAGCCTGTTAATTCGATCATCCTCTTCAAAAACTTTGCAACATTTGACTTTGTCAGGCAGAGATGGTTTATATTTCACCTCATCTCTGTATGCTTTCAACCTTGGATGTTTTGCTTGGAAGGTTTTGTTGACCTGAAAAGTAAATATGAAAGATGAATCAATGCATTCCTGTGTGGGGGACACAAGGATTACACCTGCTCTTGTAACTTCCTTAGAGAAAGCCCCATCAAAGAACATATCCCAAACCTGTGTGCCTTCTTCCTCTGTGATTTGGAAAACTGGTTTTTTAAGCTGCGTGGAGGCCAGTTGAGATTCTCAAATCTAAAGAAATTAAGCTCCAAAATCAGTGTCTACAGCATAGATGGGGTGATTTGTGGGATTCCTTTCATCACTGGTTGTATAAGCCAACTGACCCTCTTTGTACAATCTCCTATTTTCACCTCCAAAAACTGGGACAGTAGCATAGGACAGATCATTTTGAAATGTTCCACCTAATCTCTTGATCCAACCTTTGGAAAGCAACATGCCAAACTTGGGGGGTACATTTGCTACCACAATATCCATCATCATGTTCTTCATGGGTAGCTAAGACAAAGTGATGGCTAGGTCTTTGATTAGTCCCAGACATTTCACCTTTCTAGAGTCAAAAGAAAACAGGTCATGATAGGGCTTGCTAATGTCAAGACC
The DNA here is from genome assembly GCA_031772625.1 of Pinus tabuliformis. Taxonomy (NCBI): domain Eukaryota; kingdom Viridiplantae; phylum Streptophyta; class Pinopsida; order Pinales; family Pinaceae; genus Pinus; species Pinus tabuliformis. Next base: position 19,871,343 of record CM062809.1, read on the forward strand.
TAATTTATCCATGACAGACTTGGGCATTAGATTATGGCTAGCTCCAGTGTCTAGAAGGCAATTGTGAAGGATTTTATCATGAATATTCAGAGAGCCATAGAATGATGGGGAGTTGTCTTCACAATTTTCAATCATTGGGCAAAGAATAACAGCTGGTTGGTCATCTTGCAGATTTACATGGTTAGGGGAGGCTTGGATGGCTTTAGGCTCAAGGGCCTCGAGGATAGATTTCTTAAAGTACTCATTCTTTACTAGTTCAATAGAGGCATAGGTATTCTTAGCTTCTGAATTTCTGATTGAAAACTGAAAGGAGAAGGAGACTCGTAAAGGCCTCTTACCTCGTGAGCTGGAGCTTTGAGGATGATAGGATCAACTACTGGTTGCTTTTGATTATTAGCTTGTTGTACTGCAGGGATAACAGCTCTTTGAACATGGGTTTCCTTGGCATTATTGATCTTTAACCTCAGATTATATCTGTGCTGATCTTCAGTTTGTAGAACAGCTTCATCATCCCACTCTTGGCTGATCTCGTCATTGAACAATGACTTTTCATAGGTAGCTAAGGTCAAAATAAGAGGCACTGCCTTTTTCTTTAAAACAATGGATCACATCATCTTCTTCAAACTTCTCTTCCTCCATGACTGCGTTCTGAAAATGGATCTTCACCCTTTGGTCTTCATTGGCATTTTTTCTTCTTTGCAAAATCTGCAACTGCTCATTTTCTCTTCTATATGAATTTGGATTTGGAGGAACAAAGGTGTTAGGAACTCTTCCTTTCCTAGAGTGTTTCTCAACTTTTAATTTGGAGATTTCAGAGGCTAATGACTCAATTTTTGTCATTTTATCTATATTGGGATCTGAAGATGATGAAGATTCACCCCTCTATCTTCTTCTATCAATATTTCCCTTGAGCTTCTCAGCAGCCATGATGTTTGATTCTACTTCCAAGGCTGCATCCTGCATATCAATCAAAGTAGCACATTGCCTCTCCCTCAACAGTAGGCAGAAGTTAGAATCAAAAGCACTGGAATAGGTGAGTTTAGCAGAGGTAGTGGTGGGTTTTACTTTAGCTGGTATCTTGCTATACATGCGGTTAAATCTCTTATTAAAATCAAACAACAACTCACCATTTTCCCTCTTTAAGTTCCCAAACTCAGTGTGGTAGTAGAAGAGATCCTTCTTATCCCCCTAATGCTTTAGGAATGCATCATCTAAAGCTTTAATATCTGCTATAGATCTTGGGGTCAGTTCTCTGAACCATTTTCTAGCCTCTCCATCTAGGCTTTGGACAAAGACTCTCATCCAGACATCATCTTCACTAATGTCCAGGTTATCAGCATAGCTATAGAATGACTCAAGATGTTCCTTAGTTGTAACACCTTTAGTCCCAGTGAACTTAGGCCTATATTTATGGTATTCTCCAGTAGGCATCACTGATCTAAAATTCACTCGTGACTGATCTCAGTTAGATAATTAATGAATGAAGGTATTGCAGACTCATGTGCTAGTGTGTGTCTATGTTATATTAGGCAACGGATAGATCAGATTGCAAAATACACAGACACTAGAAAGTAGAAAACAGTAAGAGAAACATAGTAAGCAAATACAAGAACACAACAGATTAATAAGGAGTTCACCCTATTCTCCAGGGCTACGTCTCTGGTCCAGCTTTCAGTGGTGGCCTTATTTTATTGTGTCTTAAATCAGAGATTTACAATGAGGAGCTCAACTTGAGTCTCTTGAAATAGAGAATGCTTAGTAGGGTGGTTCTTGGATCCCCCAAGCCACTAGAGTGCACAGACTATTTCCTTACCAAGTCTTGACTTCTCTGGTCTTCAATGGGATGAGTCCAATGGTGCTTAATTCCCAACAGATATCCTCACCGGGATGGATTGAACCTATCAAGCCTTCTCTCTGCTTGACGCTGCCTTAGGTCAGCTCGACTCTCTGTTTTTCTGTTTCTTGCTTCACTGTCTCTTTCTCACTTGTCTCTATTCTCCTTCTTCTCCTTCTCTTGGTCTTCGTATTGTATTCTGTGTCTATTCATGGCTGAAAGCCAATCTGTCATCGACTATTTGTTTCCTCTTCTGCCCCTTCGGATTGCCTGCTGCTATTCGTTTGGAGTTCCCTACCTCTGTGTCATCACCAACGTCTCACAGGGAGTGGCCACTTGTCCTGTCACGAACTACGCCAGCTCGTCCTCAACGGTTTGAAAGTTCAGTTACACTGTGGAATGACTCATCCACCAACTCAGTGGTCAAATCAGACGTCAAACTTCTCTATGACGTGGCTTAATTCCCCTGTCAAATCCGGTTTCTCCATCGGGCACAATCTTCGCCGTTAGATCTGGAGTCCCCAGATCCTACGACATTCGCTCATTTCGCGTGGTTGACTCGCTCGACCATTAGCGTGCGATGAGAGGCAATTTTCTCTCTCATCCACCGGACACGCGTCGTGCGATGAATGGAATCGCTCGTTTTCAGCCAAATCTGCTTACCACCCAAGGATGCCCCCGATATACTACTGGTTTTGGAGTGCGGGACCCGCCTTTCGCGTTAGCGCTTTCCCTACGGTTTCCCAGCTTCCCATGTGACCGAGCACTCGGGGATTCTCCTTTTCAAGGGGTTATTCCCATAATCGAGCATCAAAAATGGCCTCTGTTTCCTGATCCGGGCTTCCTAACTGCCAATTTTGCCTCCTGCGCGGTCTCCATTGGCCTCGGTCAGCGCACTTTGACTAAGGTCCTCGTCGTTCCTCGCTGGTTGTAAACTGACATTGTCTAGAGGTCTTCCTAATCACTCTTTGTTCATAAATTTTGAAGTTTGTCCTGATTTGATATAGTCATGGTACTTTGATAATTTTCATGGATCCAATTCGGATCATGGCCTTCCCACTGAAAAAGCTTTTGGACCACCAGGTAGCAGGTCATCAATAGAAGGCAATTGACTCTACTCTTCGGGATCTTCAACTAATGAAGGTTCAAACAATCTCAAGCAATCTGCATTTACGACTGAGTAGATGTGCATGTAAGCTAGTAGATGAAGGTGAAAAGAATTTTCACCAATCTTCTCAAGTATCTTGAAGGTTCCATATCTGATAGGCTTTAGCTTTTTACCTTCACCTTGCATCCTGTCCTTGCTGACATACAGCCAGACTTGGTCACCAACTTGGAAATTATGCTCCATCTGATGCTTGTCATGCCTTGCCTTGTATTTGGCTTGGCTCTTTTCCAGCTGTTCCTGTACTGCCTGGTGGATCTCTTGGATTTGTTCAATGAACCTAGTTACCCTATCCACATCACTGTGTCCCTCAACTGTGGTGTCTTTACCAAAGACAAAATCAAAAGGAGACCTTGGTGTGCAACCAAAACAGGTCTCAAAAGGAGATCTTTGTGTAGAAGAATGTTTTTCTCTATTGTAAGCATGCTGCACATAACACAAATGTTCATCCCAAATCTTAGGATGTTTGCTGCAATATCCTCTGAGTAACTGGATCACTGTCCTGTTAACTACTTCTGTCTGGCCATCAGTTTGTGGATGAAATGTTGTGTTTTTCTTCAATTTGGTGTCCATCAGTTCCCACAAACTTGACCAAAACTTCCCCATGAATTGGGTGTCTCGATCAGATACAATGGAAGTGGGTAATCCAAAATGAACCCATACATGTTCAAAGAACAGTTTTGCAGTTTGTTCAGCTGTAATCTGTTTATTACAAGGTATCAAGATACACATTTTGCTGAACCTATCCACAACAACATACAGATAATCATGACCTTTCTTAGATTTAGGCAGTCCTCCAACAAAATCCATGGAAACACTTTCCCAGGGGTGAGAAGGAACTGGTAATGGAGTGTACAAGCCTAGTTTCTTGTTGCTGGGCTTGCTTTTTGCACACATAGTACACCCTCTTACATATCTAGAAACTGTCTCATTCATTTTGGGCCAATAACAAAATCTTTGCAGCTGTGCAACTATTTTACTTACCCCAAAGTGACCTGATATTAGAGAAGTTTGTGCTTCTTGAATTATCTTTACTCTTTCAGTTGTGGAATGCATAACTTCCCACAATGGTATAAGAGTCGATCCTTTACATGATAGTCCAATTCTTCTACTCTTTAACTTAAAGTTGAATATACATCCCTAAAGTCTATATCTTGAGCATATTGTTCAGTGTAGCTCTCATGTAACACAGAATTATGCTTAAGTATAGAAGATGCATTTATAATGGGTCTAGATAACATGTCTGCAGCTTTATTATGTATGCCCTTTTTATATCAGATGACTAGATGAAACTGTTGTAGAAACCCCATCCATCTATAGTGTCTTGATTACTGCAACTTAGTTTGGGAGTGTAGATGTTGAAGTGGTTGATGATCAGTATGTATTACTGTCTCTTTGCCCATTAAGTAATGTTTCCACTTTTTCACACACTGTAATAATGCATACAACTCTTTATCATATGTAGGATAGTTAACTACTACAGAATTAAATGTCTCAGAATGATAACATATGGTTTTACCATGTTGTGTCAACACTGCTCCCATGGCATAGTCACTAGCATCTGTTTGGATCTCAAATGGTCTTTGAAGATCAGGCAGTGCTAGTACAGGTGTTGTACTAATCTTTTCTTTCAAGGTGTCAAAGGCTTTCTGCTGTTTGCCTCCCCACTGAAACACCTTGTTCAATCCTGTTAAAGCATGTAAGGGAGCTGCAATTAAGGAAAAGTTAGAAATGAACTTCCTCCAATATTGTGTTGCTCCTAAGAAGCTTCTAACTTCTGTAGTAGATTTGGGTTTAGGCCAGTTTACAATGACTACCACCTTAGAGGGATCTATCTTCAATTCACCACCCCCTACTATATTTCCCAAATAATTCAAAGATGTTTTGCCAAATTCACATATTGAGAGTTTAACATAAAGTTTTTCTCTTTTCAAAACATCTAGTGTTTGCTTAACATGCTTTAAGTGTTCTTCCCATGTTTTGCTAAAAATTAGAATGTCATCCAGATACAAAATAACAAAATCATCAAGAAAAGGTCTGAGTACATCATTCATTAATCTCATGAAAGTAGCAGGAGCATTAGTTAAGCCAAAAGGCATAACCAGCCACTCATACAATCCCTACTTTGTCTTGAAAGCAGTCTTCCATGCATCTTGTTCTGCAACTCTGACCTGATGGTATCCACTATGCAAGTCTAACTTGGAAAAATAAACAACTTCTTTCAATTAATCCAAAATATCATCTATGCGAGGAAGGGGGTAACGATTTTTTATTGTTATCTTATTCAGTGCTCAGTAGTCAATGCACATTCTCCACGAGCCATCTTTCTTTCTCACCAAAACGATTGGTGACCCACATGGTGATGTGCTAGGTCTGATGAACCCTTTCTCGAGCAACTCCTGCACCTGCTTCTTGATTTCAGCATTCTCTAAAGCGGACAACTTGTACATTCCAATGTTAGGCAATGGAGCATCTTGCTGCAAAATAATATCATGTACTATTTCCTTTTTGGGTGGCAAACCTTTAGGTTCTTGAAACAAGATATCATATTTTGAAACAACCTTTTCTAAATCAGCTTGCTATTCAGCATTACAGCCCTCAAATACATTGGTTTTATCAAGCTTCTTTTCCTTTACAACCATCAGTAAGAATTGCTTACATGAATTTATCATTCATTTCATCTGCCCTGATTTTATGAGAGTATAATTATTCTTGAGCTTATGAGCTCTTACAAAGTATTCGATTCCATCTTTAACAAGTAGATACTTATTCTCAGCTCTATGGAAGATAGCTTTTCTGTCATACAAGTGAGGGCTTCCTAAAACAATTCCACATATATCCAAAGGAATTATGTCTAACTCAACCTCATCTACAAATGTTGACCCAAAAGAAAACTTGAGTTTGCATTGTCTAGTCACTTGTAGTTGTGCTTTATCATTTAACCATCCTAATGGGTATGGTTTCTTGTGAGGTGTAGTCACTAATCCCAATTTCTTTACAATTGCTTCAGAAACTAAATTTACTTGTGAGCCACTATCAAACAAAGTATCAATCTTTTGATGTTTAGAAATAACTCGAATATGGAGAAGCTCATGTATTTTTCTCTCATTTTTTTCATCACTAGTAGATTGTGCAGAATTACTAGTAGATGCTTCAGAATTCTTACCTCTTATACCTGTGGTTGCAATAGTTGTTTCATCTCCTGAGTCTGACCCCAAATTTTTCTGAATAGTTGTAGCAGTCTTCTTCTTCTTGCCCTCGAACTTCTTAGGTCTCAGCTTTGGATGCAGAATCCAACAATGCTCATCATCATGGCCATCCTTTTTACAGTGAGTCCATGAAGCTTTGCTCTTCTGTGCAGTGTTAGCCTTCCTTGCTTTCCATTTCTACTTTCTTTTCTCCTTATTCTTACTTGCAGTGGGTTGGGATGATCCCCCAACTTCTAGACTTCCATTCTTTCCTCTAGGTTCTAGATGAGTAGCTTGTACAGATACCTCATATATACTAGTGGGATTAAACATGAGGATAGTGTGCCTCATGTAGCTGTGTAGACCACCAATGTACTTCAATAGAGTCTCAGGTGAGTCTAATGAGATTCTTAGAATCAATGATCTCTTTCTAAATTCTTGAGTGTACCCTTGAACACTTTTCCCTTTCAACTATCGAAGAGTTTGCCAACTCATCATGGCTTGCTGCATGTGGGCCAATGGATAGAACTGCTTTTTGATTGCAGAAACAAATTCACTCCAGATAGAGATAGTCTTGCCGTGTCTTTTAAAATCAGCTTGGGTCCTGCCTTCCCACCAAACCAAGGTAGTGCCTCCAAGGCTTAGGCTTGCCAGTTGAATCTTTCTCTTGTCTGAGTTGATATTCTGCACTCTTCATTACACAACAATTTTTCTAATCCAATTGTCCAACTTTTCTGCATTCAACTCTCCATCATATATGGGTAAATCAAATTTAACATCTAGTTTGATCAAAGATGCTTTCTTTTTGTGTTCAGGGCTATTAGGAGGTGTGAGAAAGCTTTCTTCTTTCCCTTTGCCTTTTGAGTGGTCATGGAAGTGAGACTCATCTTCTCCTTTGTCTTGTTTAGAGCCTGATGAATCTTCATCCTTATGTTTTCTAAAGTCCTTATACATTTCCTCTACCATGGACTTTATGGCTAGGAAACTATCTATGAATTGAGGGTCTGGCCCCATAGAACCTTCCTCTAACATTGTCTTCTAAGGATAGACTCTCCCAATTTCAGGATTAGTTTCGACCAACTCTCCTTCTCCTAATTTGAGCTTTGATCTAGTTAGCATTCAACAGCTAAACCAACACAAGCTTGTCTAACCTTAACGGACTAGAGCTCTGATACCTCTTGATCTGAAATTCACTAGTGAGTGATCTCAGTTAGATAATTAATGAATGAAGGTACTACAGACTCATGTGCTAGTGTGTGTCTATGTTATCTTAGGCAACGGATCGATCAGATTGAAAAATACACAGACACTGGAAAGTAGAAAACAGTAAGAGAAACACAGTAAGAAAATACAAGAACACAATAGATTAATAAGGAGTTCACCCTATTCTCCAGGGCTACATCTCCGGTCTAGCTTTCAGTGGTGGCCTTCTTTTATTGTGTCTTAAAGCAGAGATTTACAATGAGGAGCTCAACTTGAGTCACCTGAAACAAAGAATTCTTAGTAGGGTGGTTCTTGGATCCCCCAAGCCACTGGAGTGCACAGACTCTTTCCTTACCAAGTCTCGACCTCTCTGGTCTTCAATGGGATGAGTCCAATGGTGCTCAATTCCTGACAGATATCCTCACTGGGATGGCTTGAACCTCTCAAGCCTTCTGTCTACTCGATGCTACCTTAGGTCAGCTCAGCTCTCTGTTTTTCTACTTCTTGCTTCACTGTCTCTTTCTCGCTTGTCTCTACTCTCCTTCCTCTCCTTCTCTTGGTCTTCGTATTCTGTTCTGTGTCTGTTCATGGCTTAAAGCCAATCTGTCCTCGACTTTTCGTTTCCTCTTCTGCCCCTTCGAATCACCTGTTGCTATTCGTTCGGAGTTCCCTACCTCTGCATCATCGCCAATGTCTCACAAGGAGTGGCCACTTGTCCTCTCACGAACTGCACCAGCTCATCCTCAACGGTTCGGTAGTTCAATTACACTATGAAATGACTCATCCACCAACTCAGCAGTCAAATTGGACGTCAAAATTCTCTATGTCGCGGCTTAATTCCCTTGTCAAATCCGGTTTCTCCATCGGGCATAATCTTTGCCATTAGATCTGGAGCCCCCAGATCCTATGACATTTGCTCATTTCGCGCGGTTGACTCGCTCGATTGTTAGCGTATGATGAGAGGTGGTTTTATCTCTCATCCACTGGACATGCGTCATGCGATGAATGGGATCACTCATTTTCAGCCAGATCCACTTACCACCCAAGGATGCCCCCGATATACCGCCGATTTTGGAGCGTGGGATCCGCCTTTCTCGTTAGCACTTTCCCTACGGTTTCCCGACTTCCCATGCGACCGAGTGCTCGAGGCTTCTCCTTTTCGAGGGTTTTTCCAATAATCGCGCATCAGAAATGGCCTCCGTTTCTCGATCTGGGCTTCCTAACTGCCAGTTTTGCCTCCTACGCGGTCTCCATGGGCCTCGGTCAGCGCGCTTTGACCGAGGTCCTCGTCGTTCCTAACTAGCTACAAACTGTCATTGTCCAAAGGTCTTCCTGATCAATCTTTGTTCATAAATTTTGAAGTTTGTCCTGATTTGGTACAATCATGGTACTTTGGTAATTTTCATGGATCCAATTCAGATCAATGGCATTCAAAGGAGTGGGCAGTATTAGAGGTCCATATCTAGCAGCTATGATTCTTTCCATTTTGGTGGGTGCTTGTGGACCTGCCATAGTTGTAAGGAACATAAGGGTACTGGAAGTCTGAATGAAAGAGGGCTGAGGAGTGATTGATAGGACTAAAGGAGCATGATGGATAGGAGGTGAGGTTTCCTTTGGGCTTAAAACAAAAGAACGTAAAGAATAAGGAGCTTTATAAATCTCTGAGAGTTTTTCTTCACTTCTAGTATTAGATGCTATACTCTCAACATGTATTTGTTCTATTACAGGATTTTCATGAAGAGATATAGAAGATTGTTTAGATTTCCCTGAACCTGATGCTCCTTTCTACAATGCCTTTCTTTCTTTGATGATTTTTTCAAGATCAGATATTGGGTCAGCTTGTGGCTTCTAAGGATTTCTCCAAGTATGCCTCACAAACTGAGCCAAAACTATGAAGTGGAGTTGCCAAAAAGGTTCGACCTCCAGTAGAGTCGCCAGATAGATGATTACAACCAAAAAAGTGTCCAGACTTTGTCTATCATCAAAGCTGGATCAGTGTTGTCTCTCAGGGAAGCTGAGCTTTAGTCTCTTCTCCCCGACAATGGCTCCAATTATGTTATCACTCTAGGAAACTCTCCTAGGTTGCAGCTCGGAAATTCCTGGCAACATATAATCTTCAATATTGTTCTCTGAACTATTGGAATGAATGATGGTTTGGATCAAGCCAGATAACCATTTCAACTTTGTTTTTCACTCAAGATATGCATGAATACCCTCAGCTTTACAAGGCTTTAGACCACTAATGCTCAATAGTTTGTAGATTCAATGGATAGATGGAGAATATTGACTGTACCGATAGACGCATATATATAAACACATATGAATGGCTAGCTACACGCAGTAAATGAAGAATACTGACTGTACAGGTAGATGCATATATAAACACATATGAATGGCTAGCTACAAGCAGTAAAAGAAGCTTGCAAATCTAATTTATCAATGTAGAGATAAGATGACAGTTATCTAGCATTAGATATAAAAGAAAACATGAAAAACCTGTTCAAGTGCAAGCTTAGAATAGAAGAGGAAATGAACATTGAACATATAACAGCAAAAGAAGCTTGTATTTGCTAGAATGAAGATGAGAAGCTTGAGTAGAAAAGTCTCAATAGTCTCCAGAAGTTGAACCCCTATTACATTTAGTTTTCAGCCTTTTATAGGCCTTTTACAATGCTCTTGAGTTCGCAAAGGCTCGGAATCTTAATCTATCCCTCTGTCTGTTTAAACAACTTTGATACCATGACTAGGTACGCATGGCTCAGAGGTTTTTTCTTCTGACAGAAGAATAACTACATTCAGATATTTTGGTTGCGCTAGCAGGGAGATCTCTCATGCCAGAGATGCCCCATAATAATTTTGTTTATTTGGCTGTGCGCTGTCGATGCCCCATGATGTTTGTTTTGGGTTTGGATGTGTTGTGTTGTGGCTGCGACCCTGGTTTTTCCCTTTCCGGTATCTGTTTCCCAACAATCTATCTCCCAAACTCTGCTATGTGGTGGAATGGGTCTTCAGGCCTCTTTCTATAATAAATAGAGAAATGATGCAATACTTAAAATTTTTGCCCAGCTCTATTCTTTTGGACTTCAAAAGTCCTTAAAATTGGGCCATTCTCCCATCAGGTCTGCCATCTGGGTCGCTATCACAAGTTGCACACGGCTTATCCTTGTGTTCCCTTTGTATTCTGAAACGTGTTGAAAAACACTAAAAAACCATGAAAAAATGGCTTATGGCGGACCTGAAAAATTATGCATTTCATTCTCGAACCCTTTTGGGTCCGGGACCTATCGCATCGTCGTTTCCCAAGGCTCCCTTTGTATTTCATTAAAATACGAAAAACATGGAAAATGCATTAAGATTTGCCTTCTTGCGGACCTGAAATATTATGCAATATTACGTATATAACCGTCGGGTCTGATTATTGACTCGGCCATGTGTATATGCCAGTGCCCTTTCTATAGCCGATGCAATATAGCGATGTAAGGTGGGTCGTCGACATGCGCGCTTGATTGACGGTCCACGTTGAAGCGCCGATTGCCATTGCCATTGCCCGTGGTCTGCACCGATTACCACTGCCTGCCTGTGCCGATTGCGACTGCAGATCAGATCCGTTGATTGCGACCGCCGATCTGATCATTGGATATCGCTAGTCGGTTGTGTCTTGTGCCGATACCTGTTAGTTTCCTCCACCAATTACGACTACCGATTGTGATTTGCCGCTTAGATCTAGGTCGTTGATTGGCTAGATCTAACAGCTATTGTGCATTGATATGCTCAAGCCTGCGATACTTGGTTTTTTTTACTGTTTTAATGTGTTTTAGCCTCCCGATAGTGTATTTCTCCCCTTTTAAGGGCTCTTGGCATGTGACTGTTGGGATTTTTGAATGATCCTTAGGTAAACTTTGAAGACTTTGGGAGTCTTAAAAAGAATATTTGGAAGCCTTCAGTAGTGTTTTGGATCCATTTTTTGGGCCAAATGCTTCCAAGGCTAACAGGTCTGACCCTAAATACGGGAGGATTGTTGCTTCATGGAAAATATCTTTTCCATTGAAGTGTTTTGTTGCTAAGAATCTGTCTAACCTGGATGCTATCTGTCTGCTCCCTCCTCTTCGATTGTTCCACGTGTATTTTCCATTTATGGTTGGAATATCTACCAATTTTAGTTCTGCTTAAAGGTCCCTAAACCTCTCCATCTCTGGCTCTTCTCTTTGCAGACCTCCTTTCTTCTCCTCTACTGATGTTTTCAAGTTAAAGTCCCCTGCTATCATCCACAATTTCTCCTTGTGGAGTTTTCCAAGCTGTTGTAGTTGGAGGAGGAAGCTTCCTCTTTCTGCTGGGGTATGAGGGTCATATACTGCAAAGACTAGAAACCATTCTCTGTTTCCAATTAGCCGAAATCGTCCCATGAGTATTCTTTTCATGCCTATCCAATAATATACAGTAATCTCTACAGGGTTCCATAGTATTGCTATACCTCCCGCACTGCCTTTCGCATATACTGACATGCATTCATATTTCTGTTTTATTTTATTTAGGATTTCCTCCATTTTCCTTCCTAAAATTTTTGTTTCCTGTATCAACATTAGTTGAGGTTTTTATTTTCTTAGCCTTTCCGCTAAGTGTCTCTATTTTCCTTTACTATTAAGGCCTCTTATATTCCAAGATGTAATTATCATTGGGGTGCTTCGTTGGTTTGGTGGAATATCGTCGATAGCGGTACTAACCTCCCTGTATTTACTAACATTTCTCCCATGATCTATATCGATTCTTGTATGTTTCTTCGACCTCTTTTCTTTCTGCCTTTTGCTTTGCTCTGTTAGTCTTAAGTGCTATCCTATTGAAGGCCTAGTTGTTCTGCCATTTCCATTTTCCCTTGTCCCTATTTCTCTTGGTACTGTTGAAATGTTTCTTTGTATAGTCTTTTATGCTCTTTTGGAATGAATCTTTTGTCCAGGTGTCTCCATTAATTTAGTAGTTTCCTCAAAACCTCTTCTTCTGAACTTAGTTATTCTCCTATGCTTGTATCAATTTCCATTATAGAGTTATCTATCTTCTCCCTCTCTTCCTTTTCCTCCTTCTCTGTTAGTTTGGTTTGTGCTTTCCTCTTGGGTTTTGAATTTCCTTGGCTTGTGCTGCTTTCCTTTCCTTTTCCCCCCTGATAGTCCATTGTTTGGGTCTCGTTGTTATCTTCTTCTTCTTCTTGTAGGACTTCAAAGTTGTTTGTATTGCTTGGTTAGGCTTGTTGTTCTTTCTTTCCCTCGCTAGTATTCTCTCTTATTTGTCTTCTTTTGCTTTTTACTTCTTGAAACCCTTCCTTGTCTTCTTGGTTTTTCCTCTGCTGTTTGTTCCTGCGCTCCTCTTCTTCTATATTGAGTGGGCATTCCTTAAACAGATGTCCATACTCATGACATCTTCTACATCTGAATGGAATATGTTCATAGTCAAGGGTTTTTTTCCAGACCTCTTTGTGATACTCTAACTCTACTGTGTTTGGAATAGGGTCAGCTATGTTCATGTAAACACAAATTCTAGCGTATGAGGTGTATCTTCCTTTTTTTGTCGTTTCTGCTATTTTGACAAAACTACCTATCATGTTTCCTATGCCCTCTAGGATCTCCAGGTCCCAGAAGTCCATTGGAAGGCCAAATAACCTAACCCATATCGGGGCTGCCAAGAATTTTTCCTTGTCTGGGTTATAACATTCTTCCCAGTATCTCATGAACAATCCAACATTATAATGAAAGTAAGGGCCATTCTCAAAATTTTTTTCTTTATCTTGCAGGTTCGATAATATTACCGTGAAGAAGCCTCTTGCTCCTAGCTTTAGTTCGATGTGGCCTCGGGGTTGCCATTTTTACTAAATCCATTTGGTGAGATCCTTTTCCATCGGCCATACTCCAATGAACTTGCATATGAGCACGTGGTATTTCATATAGCTTTTGTATCGCTCCAGTTTGTTCATCGGGATTATGAATCTTGGTTTCTCCATCGCACATGGTAAACATTAGCGTCACTGCCTACTTGCCATCATGCTCTAAGGACAGGTCCTGGTTTTCTTGTTTCTCTTGCCTGGTTACTGGTGTTCTGGCCTTCCCTTGCCGCCGCATCTCGATAAGAATGGATTTCTCCCCTCCTCTCCTCCTCTGTCATTTTCTTCTGGTTATTGGTATCTGGGTCTGTCTCTTGCTGCAGTCTGTGGTTCTTCCTAGCGCCGCCTAATTCATGGCCACTTGACTGTTAGGGTTGCAAAGCTGCGTTCGTCTCAAAAAATATTGAAAAAAATAAAAATTATATCTGTAAAAATTTTAAATAGAAAAGAGTTTAAAATTAATTCCATCTCTACAGAATAAAGTCATATTTTCACCCCTGTTCTCTGGCACATGCTCTGTCATCCACATAGTAAAAGCTTCACATAAGAAAACATGGGGGCATTTCATACATTGTTTAGTTTTACACACATAGACCAAAATTTTCATGACACAAATTGTTACTCAATTGACTCACTCGTAGTATGGTTTGCATATTCATTTTACTGCACAACACTTCTTCCTCACATGGATTGAAAACACAATTTATTTGATGTTTCATAATATGCGTAGCTTTTATAGTCCAATTATTACAATAATCATTACATCAAGAGCATTTGTCACCCAACCGTTAAAGTAATAGCTTGTTGGCTTCGAAAGTTTTTCTCCTCGCATACACCTTTCTAATGGGCTATCACGTGCACCAAACAAAGATCATATGCCAAAGTTTCGACGACATATTTAGTAACATGAAAGGAAAAAATAGAGGAAAAGTGATGAATGTAAAGAGTAAAATTAACAAATTTCTTTCACAGCCAACTGGCCTACATATAATGCATCAAAAGTGATATGACATCTAAGTCGCGAATTGATATATAAGATCTAAAATCAACCCATCCTCTACATAGTGAAAGCTTTTCTTTCAGCTACAGTCTTAGTGTTAGAGCACCCTCGCTTATGAAAAGGACCTCTTTCCCTTGTACATACTCTGTCCTCCGCACAATAAACTATTCGAACAAGGAAACATAATAATATTAATTCAAAATTTGTTCAACCACCCCCCCCTCCCTCCTATGTAAATAACTTGTAACTGCATCAATTCTGGCTTCATTCAACAGAGTCGTAACAAAACAGTGTCAGTGCACAAGCACCCCAGCCTATGCGAAGGACCCCCATTTTGCCACACATACTTTTTCCTTTGCATAAGGAAACATAATAATATTAATTGAATATTTGTTAACTGCCCCCCCCCCCCCCCCCCCCCAAGCCTTTTCAAATAACCCGCAACCACATCAATTCTTGCATCATTAAGCATAGCACTAACATAACAATGTTAGTGTCAAAGCACTAACCAACAGGATGACCACTCACAAAATTACTTTTAATTTAATTTTAAAATGAATTGCTAGGCACTAACAAATACCGAAAATAAAATTCCTTCCACTAGGGGAATTATATCCCAGCAAAGCTTCCTCTTCCAATAAAAAAATAGAAATAAGATTTTCTAAATATTAGAAAATTATTTTGAATTTTTGAAAAAATATAAATATTAAGCATTTTCCCGAAACTTTGGTTAAAATTGCGAAAATGCATCCAAATAATGTAGAGTCAACGCACTTTGACTACGAGGTGAATGTTATAGTCCCTGGCAAGGTAGGCACTAAGAAGAAAACGATGCTAACACGTTGAAGCTTTATTTATTCTTTAGCAAAAAATTTCCCTTGGTCTTGATTACATTTTTTTGTGATAACAAAATGGCACTAAGGAGAATAGATAACATCTATTTTGAGATTTTGTGACACCCTCTGTTACACTAAAAAATGTCACCTTGACTACTTACAGTTAGTATGGCTCCAATCAACAAGTCATGCTACCCTCTTAGGCAAGTCTCATGCCTCTGTTATCCATCTCAAACTCAAAGAAGAGAGAAAGTCTTGTAAAAATCATGTTTATCTCTGGGGTCGCAGGTTCTCTCTAGCCTTACCTGCGGGGACGCTGACCATGTTCACAAAATATGCGTCCATGGACGCTCTGTATGTTAAGGGACAGGTGCGTCCCTCTGTAAAAGGCAAAATGCGCGAGTTTTATCTTGAAAAAGTTACTTGTGGTTACTTCTAGAACATTCTAGAGGTCGGTTTGATGAAATGGATGCGCCTCCAGTTGGTTCATGTATCTCTATTAAGGGGGAACCTATCCCATCAATAAGGGAGCTATCCCACCCATAGAGGGGGATGATCCCATTGATAGTGGACCTGAATAACCTCTTTACAGCACTATAAATAAAGGCATTGAGCCAGAAGGAGAGGAGGTTGGAGCTATACATTTTCTTTGGGTAAATGCTGCAGGATTTAGGTCTTCCATTAGAGCCTTTGTGAGGAGAGATTGTCTTCACTTGATTCTACTTGGGAGAGGGTGAGCTTTGTCAAAGTAGAGGAAAACCCTTGATGGACCCTGGGAGGAACTTGCACAACACCAAGGCCAGGTTGTAAGAGTTTCTTTGTTTCGTTATTAATACAAACTGGTTTATTTTTCTCAATAGCTTGTGTTAATGAGTTATTTCATGTGTTCCTTGGTCTGCATGTTGAATATATGTTTTATTATATGAAATGCAAGTGCTTGGTAATTGTTTGATTGTTTGTGGTTGCAGGAATTGACTTGAAGGAGGAGCTCATCCGGATCGTCAAGAACGGACTTCAACAACAGCGTTTTGGAATAAGGTAAGCCTAAACACTTGTAGTTTTCATGTTGTAAAAGGTGTATTTAGAGAAAGATCACTCCATTTTGTCTTGTTTGTCATTAGAATGTCTTAGACTTCTAGGAAGGTCAGTCGTGTCCGCACCCTTGACAGATTCCGTGTGACAAATTGGCGACTCCGCTGGGGAATCCATTAATGAGAGAGTCTTTTCCTTTATATGAACTTTGCTTTGAGAAAATCATTTTTATTTTCTGGTTTTTGACTGTGAGAATTAGTATTTGGGTGGCTTAGCTGTAGCTTTAGTTGGCTTTAGTTTTTCTTCCTTTTTCCAGAAAGACGCAGTCTCTGTGTGCTGCACAGTGCGTCCTTGGACGCGCTGTTGTCGACTGCACAGTGCGGGGTCGCACCTGTGACAACTGCTGGCCTGCGTCTTCCTGTAAAAGTTAAGAAAATTCCATTTTTGCCTTAAATTACTTTTAGATTTTGTTTTTTCTTAGTGTTTTCTGCCCAGATCCTTTAGTACCCTGTCAAGAATTCTTACCTGAACTGGTTTTGTGAGCTTTGAGTGTTTTAGTGGTTTTCAACGAAGTTTAGACCTAGGGTTTGATTTTTGGAAAGGCTTTGTAGTAACTTTGAGCTTAGAAAGTTGTCCAGCCTTAGATATCTCTGGTTAGTCAACCTTCTTAGAAGTTGAGCCTGCCGTAAAGTCTCCTTGTTTGAGCAACTTGTCATTTGAGTTGTTTTGGGTCAAATTTCGAATTGCTTGTTTTTAAAGTATTGATTTCCATTTTCAAAAAGGACAAAAAGATTAGAATTTTGTTTTGACTAGTTTTTGGTTCTGCAATAAGCTAGTCCTTGATTTGATTGTGATCAAGTAAAACACCTTAGAAATAATCATTGTTAGTTTTGGCCTCGTTAAGATTGCTTAGAGTAAATTTGCCTTTAGTTTGCTTATGAGTGCATTTTCATAGATTTTAAGAGTTGTTAAGATTGATTTTTGGTTATATTAGATTTATTTGCTTTATTAAAAGAAAAATACAAAAACATCTTCTTAAAAGTCTTGTTTCAAGTAGCTTTTTGTTTTCAAAAGAAGAAAAGAGTTTTTTCGTGCATGTAAAGAGAAGTTATGTTTTTATGCTTGGAAAAGAAAAACGAATTGTTTCTTTGATTGTCTTCAATTAAGAAGTTGCTTTTATAAAGATTGCATTCTCTCAACTTTTTAGTTAAGCAATTCATCGAAAAAGTAAAGTAGTGGATAAATCATTTTAGGTGCATTTTGTAGTGGTTTCGAGTCGAGTCAACACACCACTAGTTTCACTTCCATCACCTTTTGACTTAAGAAACAACCTTAAAAGTAACGCTTAAATTAAAATCAATCTAGTAATCTTTATTTTTCTAGGGCTCTGAAGCACCAACATAGCTTAGGCTAGGGTCTTGGAGTAGGTGAGTACTTAACTCTCCAAGACTACAAAACCAAACAGATAGTCTATCTTGAGTAGAACAAATCCAATTGTTTCAGTTACATTCTGGGAAAGCTCCTCTTAAAGGAGAAACACGAGCTCGTGTCCGAACCAGTGAGGGGATCATTCCTCCCTCGTTGGGAACGACGCCAGGCAGTACGTATTACAAACGGTAAACCTCGGATTAACCATTGTCGAGGAGCCAGGGGTCACTTATCGGTAAACCTTGGATTGTTGTCAAGGAGCCGGTAAGGGGATTGGAGCTTGCTACTCTGCCCTTGCGTGCTGTCGGAGTTTAGACTGTTCCCCCAGGTGTAATTGTTGTGATTGGTAACCTTAGTGGCCATAATATCTAGGATTCTACCCAAGGTGACGGTGGAGGGAAGGTCCCACTGTACCTGGAGCAGACGTCGGTTATACTCACTTGGATTTTCTGGGGGGTTCGCTTCACTTCGAGACGGTTAAAGTGGAGGAACTTGGTCCAGTCTATTCATTAAGCAGGTTGCCGGGGTAACTGTTCCACCCACTATTTCTGTACTGAATCCTGCGAGGTTGGGCCTAATCACCAACTAGCGCTTTTGGTCCGGAAGACTACTGTTTGTGTGTGGTTTGACGCTCTAGATTATTTAGGCGTGTGCTTCAAATTTGATTGGTTCTTTAGAAGACTTTAGGTGGTTTGATTTGAAATTTTTTACTTTGTTTTCGTGTGTTGTAGTTAAAATCTTTAATTGTGGCGGAATTACCGAGAAGGTCCCGTCGTATTGCGGGCCAGTCTCCTGAAGTTGTATCTGTGGCCGAATTGTTGAGAAGATCCCGTGAACTTCGGGGTTCACCTCCTCGAGACGACCCCAGTTATTTAGAGGGTTTAAAGGTCCTTGTAACTCCTCCTAGTGGCAGTAGAGTAGGTTCACCTGAAGAAGGAGAATCTTCTTTGGTAGTCCATCCAGATTACCAAAGATTAGAAACAGGTTACAATCCCGAAGCTGTTACAGTTTCCGAGCTTGCTGGTAGTTTTTCATCTGCCAGTGAAACAGGCGAAGAACCTGAAATTTCAGAACCTGTTACTCCAACTCCTAGTGTTCCTGATTCACCAAGAATAGAAAGAATTATCACCGAAAATCTTCCTGTTGGATTAATTGCTATAGAAGAACTTGTTCCAGAGGAAGAAATAGGCGTTTCTGATTCTGAAGATCTAATTACCCTTGATCTAAGGGAGCGTGAATCCATCTTTTACAGTCCTCCTAGAAGTGAATCTTGGTACCTTGCATTAACCAATTTTTTAGACAACTCAGTAGGTTTTTCTACACCTCGTACTCCGGTTCCACCTAGAGGAATTCATTCTCCTGTAAATATGTCTGGTCAGTCGTCTGTGTTTTCACAAAGTCCTGAATCATTTTTACATGGCGGTCCTTCTGTTCCTACTGGGTATCAATCACTTTCTGGTACCTTTGCGGGAGCATCTCCTCAACCTGTTGATCATGGGTTATTAGTTGGAAACAGTGGTAATGTACCATTGAGTATAGGTGAAGTTTATATGATGTCAGGTTCAACTCCCATTAACCAACCTCAAGGTGGCCAATTACCGCCTGGGGGGCAACCTTCGTTAATGCCTGGGGGGCAACCTCAAGGTACTTCATTTGTGACTGGGGGGCAACCTCAAGGGTATCAACCCCAAGGGTATCAACCCCAGCCTCAATATGTACCCCAAAGTCAACCTCAGTATCAGTATCAACCTCAAGGATGGCAACCTCAAGGATGGCAACCCCAAGGGTATCAACCCCAAGGGTATCAACCTCAAGGATACCAACCTCAAGGTCAAGGTCAACCCCAGTATTCGTATTTACCTCAAGGTTATCAACCTACGGGTCAATACCCTGGTCAAGGTTATCAACCACCTCAAGGGCAATCATATGGGACTGCACCTTACAGTTATCAACCCTATCCTCAATACGGCTATGGATCTCAGTATCCTCAACCTGTTACGAGTCAATACCCTGGAATGTTAACATGGGATCCGTCACAGGGTCAACAGATGTCGCAACCAAGTATACAGTCGGTACCTCAAGCAGGACAACCTGCAGTTCCTGGTCCACCCCAGCAACCGCAACTTGTCCAGTCAAGTGTTCAGACCCCTGTAACTTCTGTAGTTACTCAGCCGCCAATTGCACCGAGTACTCCACCTCACACGGCTGCAGCAGCTACCGCTTCATCTACCATGCTTACATCTGGAGTATCGGCAGCTCCGGTTTCTACTGTCCCTGTAACCGTTCCTCAGACATCTGTACCGTTGTCTGGACCCACGATTCAAACCACAGTCCAGATGCCTGCAGGTCAACCTGGTACAAGTACGGTTGTTACTACTCAACCTCAATTTGTTCAACCTCCGTACCAGGGACAGTATCAACCTGGTCAAGCTGCCCAACAACCGGTTTACCAGTATCAACCGTATCCTGGGTACAATTATCAACCACCTCAACAACCCCAGTACGGTCCGGTTAATCCTGGTTTTCCAGGAGGATATAATATCCCCAATGCGAATCCTGTTCCTAGTTATCCTGGATATCCTCCTCCTGGGGCTGGTATTGTGACTCAGAGTTTCGAGATCCTAACCGGCAGTTACCATTTATTGCGACTTTAGATTTACCCGACTTGACGCGCCTAACGAACGATCCAATTCAATATCTTCCGTTCTGGCCGCCAATGCCAAATAAGTTGCCCAGCGATATACCCAAGTTCGAAGGTAAGTCTGGAGAGGATCCGTCTAATCACGTGATGACTTACCACCTCTGGTGTGCATCAAATTCCATCTCAGATGATTCTATCCGCTTACGTCTTTTCCAGCGTACACTCATTGGTCTCGCAGCCAAGTGGTACATTGAGTTGCCACGGGCTTCTTTTTACAACTTTAGCCAGTTAGCTACTTCATTCTTAACTCATTTTCAGTTACCAGTCAGATACGATAATGGTACGGAATTATTAACTTCGCTAAAACAATCGACATCCACGTACATTTCTGATCACATCCATGAGTGGAGACGTCGAAGGAGATTAGTGAAAGTTTTTATCCCGGACCAAATTTTAGCTGAATGGTTTGTAAAATCATTATTACCAAGAATTACTGAAGATGTAGCTAAGGCCGGCGTAGTTACTGAGGAGCAAGTCATTGCTCAGGCACAATACCTTGACTTAGTTTACACTCAGTCGGGTACGTTACACGAGAAAATTCCGGATCTTCCAAAGTCAAACCAAATCGCTGCTGCTCCTTCGGGATCTCATGCCGCTGATGGTATGATCGGTATCGTGACTACGAAGAGTAAGAAGAAGTCTTCCAAGACCTCCAATACTCCAATTATCACTTTGCCTGATTCTCCGACAGGAGAGTCTTCTCCTCCTGAACTTACCGCCGACATTCACGCTGTAGAGTCATCTACGGCCAAATCCAAAAACGGTGGAAAGAAGAAAGGAAAGAAGAAGGCTAAAGCAGACAAGGCTCCAAAGGAGAAAACGGAAAAGTCGGAAACTAATGACGAAAAGCGCAAACCTCGTTATCCTTGTCTCATTTGTGAAGAAGATCATTTTACGAGAGACTGCCCTCATCGGGCCGAGGTAGTGAAAATAGTTAAAGGTTCTCCGACTCCTGCTGTGTTAAAGAATCCATTCCCCGAGCAGGAAAATAAGATGATAGGTTCTTCTTCGAATGCCAGTGAAGAACCCATTTTGATGATGTCTCATGTCAGGATTGCGACTCGATCGCAAGATTATGGTAGTAAGGCTCCTGTTGATGGTAAAGAAGCAGAATCTTCTAACTCTAACCCATCAACCTCAGCTCCTGGTTCCGATCCACTACAGATCGAAAAACCTAACCCAGACTTAGTGATTAAGCCGCCCGCCAAGGGTGTACTTCGAAGGTCTGCTTTCAATCCACATGCGAGAGCAGCCCAGAATTACAACATTGTTGAAGATTTAGCTGTTTCACCTTCAGCAATGTCGGCACTCGAAGTGCTGCAATCATGTCCAGCGCAACGAAAATTGCTTTTGTCGGCTATTGGAGCTGTCGATGTTCAGGACCCGAACCTAATGATCTTTGATCTAGAAAGTAGTACACCGCGTCTCCCCCATCAAATGGCTTTCCAAATTCCAGTGATAGTCAAAAACAGGCCTATTCATCGGACTGTGATTGATGAGGGAGCTTCTACGTGTATTATGTCGATTCAATGTTGGAGATCGCTTGGTTCTCCTTCGTTGAACCAATCCCCCACCATCCTTAAGGCCTTTGATGGCCGTGGGTTCCGTCCGTTTGGTATTCTACAAGAATTGCCTATAGGGGTCGAAGGTAAAACCGTTAGTCTGGATGTGGAAGTGGTTGATGCCCCTCTAGACTACAACCTTCTTTTGGGTCGAAGTTGGTCATATGCTATGACAGCGGTCGTTTCATCGGTCTTCAGAGTCATTAAGTTTCCACATAACGGTAAGATCGTGACTATTGATCAGCTGACATACTTTTCATCCGACCCAACCTCTTTAGAAACTATCCAGCATGTTGGTAAAACGACGATCCCTTATAGGGACATTGGTGTAGGTTTAGTTAAGGATTCCGGTTTACTGGGAACTTTTCCTCTCCCTCCACTCAATGCAGACCCTTCGTTCGCAACAATTCATATGATCACGTCAGAAAACATTATTTATGATGATCCTTGGTATGTTCCCTCTGACTCTGAGCTAGACTCACTCGGTGATGTTATGCCGTTGAGTCCGTATGAGATTGCTTATGAAGCTCTTATGTCTTTTACCGACTTTCATTCAACCGACCAAATGAATGTGGTCAGTGAAGAGTCACTTTTCACCTCACCCTTAGAACGGATAACGTTTCCCGAAGAAGTGTCATCTGACGAACAACTTCGCGAAATCCTAAGTGTAGATGATCTACCATGGGACGATCTCCATCACAGATCTTCGTTTTTACCTAAGGATGATGTCTTTGAAAATGATTTTTCATCTATCTTTACCGCTGAATATGTCAAAGACGCTCAGGATCCAACGAAACATTCTGATTCAGAGCTGAATTTAGGGAATATTTCTCGTACTATTCCCATTGATATTTCAGTGAAGCCCGGAATCAAGGAGAACATTCATATAGGTGCCGCATGTACTGACGAAGAAATTGAAACTTACAAGGCCCTATTCCAAGAATTCCGCGACGTGTTTGCCTGGTCCTACGAAGAAATGCCAGGAATCGATCCTGCCATTGTTGTTCATGAAATCAAAACCTACCCGGATGCTAAACCCATTCGGCAACGGTTGCGTCAGATTCACCCTCGAAAAGCAGCTGCAATCAAAGCCGAAGTCGAAAAGCTGTTGAAAGCAGGTTTCATTTATCCGATCCCGTTAACGGATTGGGTATCGAATATTGTTCCCGTCAATAAAAAACAAGGAACAATAAGAATCTGTATCGATTATAGGGATATCAATCGAGCTTGTCCAAAAGACAACTATCCTACGCCTTATATCGATCAAATTATTGATGATTGTGCCGGAAGTGAGATGTTTTCCTTCATGGATGGTTTCTCGGGTTATAATCAAATCAATATTCTACCTGCCGATCAACCAAAAACGGCATTCATTTGTCCATGGGGGACATTTGCTTATTGCAAATTACCTTTTGGCCTTAAGAATGCCGGTGCTACTTTTCAACGGGCCATGTCTTATGCATTTCATGACATCAAGCACATTGTGCAACCCTATCTCGATGATTTGCCTGCTCATTCTTTACACCGAGCTGATCACCTTGTCCACCTACGAGCAATCTTTATGAGGTGTAGGCATTATCGAATTCGGTTGAATCCCCACAAGTGTGTTTTCTGTATAGAAACAGGTCGATTGCTGGGATTTGTTGTTTCCAAAACCGGCATTCGCGTCGATCCCTCGAAAGTCGAGGCTATCATCCAATTGCCTCCTCCTTCGAGTTTGCGCCAACTCCAAAGCTTGCAAGGGAAAGCAAACTTTTTACGCCGATTCATCCCTAACTACGCCGAGGTCACTAAAGGTTTTACACGGTTGTTGAAACAGAATGTACAATTCTTTTGGGACGAGATTGCTCAACAATCTTTTGATGCACTGAAACACGCGTTGACCCATGCACCGTTATTGCATCCTCCCAACTACAACCAGGACTACTTCTTATACCTCGCAGCTTCGCATTCCACCATTGGAATGGTGTTAGTTCAAGAAGATGAATTCAAGGCAGAGCATGTGATATATTACCTTAGCAGAACCTTAAATCCAACTGAGTTAAAATATTCGCATGTGGAGAAATTGGCCCTGGCAGCCGTTCAAGCTGTCCAGCGTTTTCGTCACTACATTCTTCTCCGCAAAACTACTGTTATTTCGGATTGCAACCCTATGATTTATATCTTGACAAAACAACTGCTAGGGGGCAAGTACTCTAAATGGATCGTCATCCTGCAAGAGTTCGACTTGGAGTTTGAGAAGTCCAAGTCTAAGAAATCTTTAGTCTTCGCGGAATTGATGTGTGATTTCCCGAGTGCTGACACAGAGACTGTGGCAGAGGAGTCCATTGCGGACGAATCTTTGTTTCTTATTAGCACTGTAGATCCGTGGTATGGGGATATAATCATCTATCTCCAAACCCAAACCTTTCGGCCTGAAACTTCCAAGGAAAACCGTCGAAAAATTCGGTTTCAATCCCAGCAATACAGAATTATTGGAGATACACTTTATCGCCTGGGGGCAGACTTAGTTTTTCGACGTTGTTTAACTCACGATGAGGCTGAGAGAGTTTTGAATGATTGTCACTCTGGAGCATGTGGCGGTCATATGTCTGGGTATGCCACAGCTCAGAAGGTGTTGCGCGCTGGCTATTTCTGGCCGTCTATGTTTAAAGATTGTATCCTTGCCGTCAGAAAATGCCACAACTGTCAAGTGTTTGATCGCAAGATGCGCGCTCCACCTGCTCCTCTCCACCCTATAATTGCCGCTGGTCCATTCGCCAAATGGGGCATTGACTTTATTACTTGTAACCCTCACTCGGCCGGGGGGCATGCGTATATCATCCTTGCGGTTGATTATTTTACTAAGTGGGCCGAGGCGATGCCTACATTCGACGCAAGCGGCAAGACAGCTGCACTTTTCGTATTCAATCATATCATAACTAGGTTTGGTGTCCCACAAGCAATCATTACGGACCATGGAAGCCATTTTCGAAATGTCATGATGACTGAACTTACAAGCCAGCTTGGTTTGCGCCACGATAGCTCTACACCTTATTATCCGCAAGCCAACGGTTTGGTTGAGTCAATCAACAAAGTTCTAGTCGTCATGATTCGACGGATCATTGGTATCCATCGAACGAATTGGCATAACATGTTATTTTCGGCACTATGGGCATATCGAACTTCAGTGAAAAATTCAACAGGTTTCACCCCTTTTCAGCTAGTTTATGGCTTAGAAGCTGTGTTACCTATTGAGTGCGAAATCCCATCACTTCAAATGGCTGTCGAATTACTTCCAGCTACTTCCGAAGAGGAGAAACGGTTGTTATACTTAGCTAAATTAGATGAGACTCGACGTGACGCTACTTTAGCTATCGAGACTCACGCGAAACGAATGAAAGCTCAGTACGATAAAAATGTAACCCCTCGAAGTTTTTCGGAAGGAGACCTAGTACTATTATATGATCAAGCGAACGATAAGCTAGGTGCTGGAAAATTCGTTCCCATGTGGCATGGGCCCTACATTGTAAAGCGAAAGCTAGCAAAAGGGGCTTATGAGTTAGTTGATTTTGATGGGGACTCTTTGGGCAAACCCAGAAATGGACTTTACCTAAAGAGGTATTATGCTTAAAATGGTGGATGGAGAAATTTTTAGATAGGTTAGATTTCCTTTCTAGCTAGCAAGTGTGTTAGTTTAGTCAGTGTGCTTAGCTTAGCAAGTGTGGTTTTTCGTCATTATTTTGGCTCATCTTGGTTTTACTCTTGATATTGTAGATGTCGACGCCTCTCCAAACATACATTGGATTTGCTGATGGTGCTTGTCGTAGTACACGGAATATCTCTTCCGCAGCTTGGGTTATCTATTCGCCCTCTGACGAGTTAGTTTCTATGCATGGGGTAAGCCTCGGTCAAACAACGAATAACATTGCAGAATACAGTGCAGTGGTTGAATTATTATCCGAATCTATTTCATTTGGAATTCGACGTTTGATAGTGAGGTTAGATTCTGAACTTGTTGTATTACAGCTTAATAGAGTTTATGCCATTAGAAATCCTGTGTTATTAAGGTTGTTTTTGAGAGTGCGTCTCTTGGAACGTGAATTTGATTACATTGAATATCAACATATTCCAAGGTCTTTGAATACATTAGCAGATGCAATTGCTTCTCAAGTGTTGGACAGACATTTATAATAATCATGCAAGTAAATTTAAAGACATTTCATCATACATGTTAAACAAGATAAGCCGATAATAGTGATATATAGATATAGATAGAAGTGTGTCCAAAAATATATACATCGTCTTCGACCATAGTTTTAACACACCTTATGATCGGCAAAATGATAGTGCAAAAAGTCAAAAATGTCACATGTGACTACAAAAGTGACTAGTCAATCACTGGTGGTGCTCTCTGTACGACACCACTGCGCGGGCTATCTTGCGCAGAAATCTCCTAAACGGTCCAGGGACTGCAACCACGAAGCGCTGAAGCCTCATTGGAATGTCATCCATAGTAGTCTCAGGTATATCTGCCGTGAGACGCTCTAGATCATGCTCCAAATCGGCTAGTACTTCTGCTGTCGCATCCTGTAAGGCCGGTGCCGGTGCAGCTGGATGTCGTCTGTCGTAAGGCCGGAGATTGGCTGGACGCTGTGGTCCAACATCTGCATTTTTAAAATTTTACTGTTACTTTGAGACGATATATATGAAAAATAAAAAATACATAATTAAAAAACTTGTGAAAATGAAAGTACCTCTGTCATCCCATTGTTCTCCCTGTGGAAGAACCATGTCCGGATCACCTCTGAAATCCATTCCGGCATATGGAAAGTCTTGTATCACAAAAAGCTGGCCCTCTAGCCAGTCGAAGTAACTGTCAGAGAATCGAACCACTGCAGCACCCTCGTCAGGATGCCGGGCCATTACCGCAACCCATCGAACAAGCTTTGGCTCCCGAGGACCCAAGTCATCAACTGTGAGTTGCTGAGGGATCAGCATAGGAACTCTCTCCAAGGCAAAGCTCACGACTAGAGGCCCATATCCAAAAGTCTTTAGTCGTCCGTTCTTTGCCTTGGTTAGTTGGCTCTTCATATGAGCCGACACAGCTTCGCACCAGTTGAAGATGGTGCCTTGGTAACAGTCAACTGCCATCCGCATTTGGGATCCGGAAGCAATGTGCAAGGCGGCCGCGCCACAAATCCTAGTGACCGTAAATGCAATAACTCTAAGTTCCGCCAGAGCGATGTGCTTTATCTCCACGCCCTTTTTATGGCGAGTCCCTGGTCTGCACCACTCCTCGCGGAGATCATCAAGGGATTGGCCACCCGGCCTGGTCCCCGCAAGGTTGAGTTGCTCACCTCTGTTTGGCAAGCCAGTGAGAAAGTATACATCCGAGGGCTCTATCTCGAGCTGGTGCCCTCCAATGTAAAAGCATTGATCTTGAACGTTCCATCGCTCAACTAGCCATTCCAAAAATCTTACCTGGCCCCTCATGCCCGGTATGGTCCAATATTTGTACAATCCACATGTTCTTAAGGCATCCAGAGAGGGTTGGTGGTTAATCGCAGCTTCATCGTCTTCTACGTGCTCTCTCTCTCTCCAGTCTAACATGTTTTGGCCCCTGCACATCAAAAGAGTCAATTAGAAATTAATTTGAGAAAATTTGGTGGTTTTTTGAGAGAGTTAGGGTTTTAAAATGCGCCCTTTGCGGAAGACGCACCCCGGCTTTTTAGCACAGGGCGTCCGGACGCAGCTCGCCTGAAGGCGGACTGCGTCCCCAGACCTTTTTCCCGTGTGAGAAAAAGTCGGGGGACGCGGCCCACCCGAAGGGCACCTGCGTCCGCCGAGGGGCGCATTTTGAACCCAAAACCCCCCCAAAAAATGAAACAGAGACCAAAAACAAAAAACTAAACGGATAAAAATGAAGAGTGGGATGTGTAAAATACCTCGGTGAAGCGGCGTTCGATTCCGACGGTCAGATTTTCCGCAGCAACCACGGGAAGTTTCTTGTCAAAAGCTCCTTTTTCAACCTCAACAGTGAAACGGTAAAAATGACATGGTAAAAGGTCTTTTTATAGGTTTTTTGGATGAATTAGTTCATTTTTTACCATGAAAAGATGTTTTCAAATGTATTTTTGCCTATTTTAAACAGGTATGAGTAATGTGTCGCTTTTGTGCAGGACGAAGGGATTTCAAGGGAAATTATAATTTTTCACAAACAAAATTTCAGAGTCATCTTTTAAGCCCTTTTCTGACTCCTAAAACATGAAAAGATCGCCGAGTGTTTCTTTTTCACTCGTTAAAACGGAATTAAAAGACGGTCCCCTTTTAGCTCTTTTCTGACCGTAAAATCAGGAAAAGATTGCCGGGTTTTTGTCGTTTCAAACTCGATAAGGAAATAAAACGACGTGTCTTTGATCGCTTTTTACTTTTCAGGTCAACGATACTATTATGAAAGTACTCCTTGGTCGAAAGATCAAGCGGTTCCCCCAGGTATTATTTTATACTTTTTCGGGCTTGAGGGACACAAATATACGAAAAAGTTCAACGTGGAGTTTCCTTAAGTTTTTCAGACTCTCTAAAATTGAAAAACGCCGAGTTTCTCCTATACTGGGCTCGTTAAACTTTTACAGTAAAGGACCTGTTCAATTACAAACAGGAACGAACCACTCCTTCCTAGGGTTCGCATTTAAACTAGGTTGGACTCGTCCGAAGGATGAGCTTATAATCAAGCATATGTTATCCTCCTCAAGCTTGTTAAAAATAAAGAGGTACTTGCCAGAAATGGTGGGGGAAAAAAGAGAAGAATGAACCTATTTGTCACCTTTTGCCTCAGAAGAAACTTTATTACCGCTCTTGAACACGACACTTTTCATTCACCTGGGTTGGGAAATCTTTTACCTCACAGTTGACTAAATCACTTTGAAAATCTTTAACCGGGTTCAGGGATCGACTTTGAGTTATTCGTCACCAAACCATCTGTTGTGTCGTTATGTGTTCAAGAGGTCTGCAAGCAAAACTTTCATCTGCAAAATACTTGTCATCCATTGACCATCCCTGAGTCAGTCCTTACAGCAACATTTCTTCAACTTGAACAATGATTTCGTGTTGCAGGCTTGCCTGCAACGGGTCGCTTTCTATCGACATCGACACATTATCTAGAAAGATGACTTAGGAATCGACAGTACCTTGAAGTCTGCATGCATCAATGGCAGGTTTCTCGCCTTTGACGTCAGTTTACATCATTGACTTTCGATCAGAGGATTCCGTGAAGTGTTCGACATCAAAACATCTATTCACATTTCACGGGTTGTGCTTGGTACTTTGAGAACCATTGACATTACTGGTGTTTTCTCTCACGCTTGCTAACAGTTTACATCATTGACTGGTAATCAAGTGGTTTCTACCATGTTCGACATCGAATCATTTAATCACATGGCTAGAATCGTACCAATTCGGGAAGTAGAAGTGAAGACCCTGGATCTAGTTTCTACCATCCAGGCTGCGAGGAGTTTTGTATTCATTATCTATGTAGACTAATCATAAACAGATGGCTGCGTCCATACTGTGTCTACAAAAGTCTATAAAAATGATGTACTGCAAGATCATTCCTATATCAGAATAGTTAGTCCATTAGTTAAAGTTTTGAATCTGAGTATGGGAATGCCTACCTCAGTGATGATATAATCTTATCCATGTATTTTGTGTTGAAAATTGCAGGTTCCAACCAGGCCATCCACAAGGCAATCCTTGAAATGATAAAGCGCTTCACCCTTCCTAGAATTACAAAACCCTATTCTATTCCAGGCTTCGCACTTTAGGGGGCAATCTGTTACACTAAAAAATGTCACCTTGACTACTTACAGTTAGTATGGCTCCAATCAACAAGTCATGCTACCCTCTTAGGCAAGTCTCATGCCTCTGTTATCCATCTCAAACTCAAAGAAGAGAGAAAGTCTTGTAAAAATCATGTTTATCTCTGGGGTCGCAGGTTCTCTCTAGCCTTACCTGCGGGGACGCTGACCGTGTTCACAAAATATGCGTCCATGGACGCTCTGTATGTTAAGGGACAGGTGCGTCCCTCTGTAAAAGGCAAAATGCGCGAGTTTTATCTTGAAAAAGTTACTTGTGGTTACTTCTAGAACATTCTAGAGGTCGGTTTGATGAAATGGATGCGCCTCCAGTTGGTTCATGTATCTCTATTAAGGGGGAACCTATCCCATCAATAAGGGAGCTATCCCACCCATAGAGGGGGATGATCCCATTGATAGTGGACCTGAATAACCTCTTTACAGTACTATAAATAAAGGCATTGAGCCAGAAGGAGAGGAGGTTGGAGCTATACATTTTCTTTGGGTAAATGCTGCAGGATTTAGGTCTTCCATTAGAGCCTTTGTGAGGAGAGATTGTCTTCACTTGATTCTACTTGGGAGAGGGTGAGCTTTGTCAAAGTAGAGGAAAACCCTTGATGGACCCTGGGAGGAACTTGCACAACACCAAGGCCAGGTTGTAAGAGTTTCTTTGTTTCGTTATTAATACAAACTGGTTTATTTTTCTCAATAGCTTATGTTAATGAGTTATTTCATGTGTTCCTTGGTCTGCATGTTGAATATATGTTTTATTATATGAAATGCAAGTGCTTGGTAATTGTTTGATTGTTTGTGGTTGCAGGAATTGACTTGAAGGAGGAGCTCATCCGGATCGTCAAGAACGGACTTCAACAACAGCGTTTTGGAATAAGGTAAGCCTAAACACTTGTAGTTTTCATGTTGTAAAAGGTGTATTTAGAGAAAGATCACTCCATTTTGTCTTGTTTGTCATTAGAATGTCTTAGACTTCTAGGAAGGTCAGTCGTGTCCGCACCCTTGACAGATTCCGTGTGACACCCTCTATAAATAAAATTTCTCTTAACTCTTGTATATAGAAATAATGAGGTAGGAGAGTAGAAGAGACTTATCTAATGTCACTAAAGCCGGAAAAGTGATACAATAAAGGGAAAATTTATCTCAAAATCGCTATAGTGTTTTTTAAAATAAATTCTTGACCCTTAAGTTGCTTTCTTCCTCCTTACAACCTTAGTTCCTCCTCATACATGCATTTGATATCTAATCCACCTAAATTAGTTAATATTAGGTAATAAATCCTCTTAATCAACATTGTAAAACAAGACGGGTAGTGGGAATGTAACTGAAAGTAGTTACACATTCACTTTTTTCCCTTTGCTAACTTGAGGCTTGATCCTTTCTACACTTGCACTAGTTATCCCAACAACAAAACTAATGGTTTTTTTTAGATGATCATTGTAGTTGAGATACCCACTAACTTGGAAAAATTTGATCCAAGGGTTGAATATTTTATGGTGTCAATCACTTAGTCATAAACTTCTAACAAGGAGCCATCTACTGTTGTGGCACTTGTTATGATTGAACGATGATATCAGCATGGATTTTTCTCACATTAATCCACCCTTCTCTGTGGGAAACCATCATAACCCACAATATCTTCAAATGTTTATCTTGATCTGTATAGTAAAAAAATTCACCAGATTCATTATCCTTGTCATATGGTTTATGATTATTATGCCAACCAACAATTTTCTAGTCTTTATAATCTTATCTCTCTAGTCCCATATTGTGAGTGACATTGATTGGTAAAATATGTGAATGCAAACTAAGTTGACAAAGTGCTTGATACTTTATTGGTATGAGAGCTAGATGATTGTTCTTTCATTGGCCAAGAAATACATTTAGAATATTAAAAGGAAGGAAAATTGGAAATTGAGACATGGAAAAGGTTTGGAATAGCCAGCAATGGGATATCTAGTATTCAATCATCTTCAAACTATATTATAAAAGAGAATTCCAAGATAGATTCTTGGATTTACATAGGGAATCACTTTAATCTATTCAGGGGGTGGTTATTTGGAGTGGAGAGGCCTGGAGGCTACTTCTTGATTAAGGAATGTTTCTCACTCTCATGAAATGAAACATACATATTTATTTGAATCTCATGACACAAGATAGTGAACCTAAACAATAAGGATCCCTCCCACCCCCTTAGACTTCCCATGCTAATGGGAGGTGTGACTTTCATTTAACCTAGCCTCCATTATCTTGTCATGAAAACGAGGTTATAAAATTTCTCCTTCACCAAAGCTAGTAGAATTAACTTTAGATAACACCACTTCATTTAGCTCATCGATATATTTTAGGTGATATAAAATTTACCCCGATCTGACTCTTGGATCAAAATTTATGCCCATTTAAAGTTTGAGCCCCTTTACTTGCCACATCAGTGAGGATCAACCCTGTGGCATCCACATGGCCACCTCACATGATGTCCTATGTGGCACCTACCATGTCATAGCACCATAGTGCCACCACGTCATTCCTTGGATCTCACCCCATTCAATTTCTCATGGAACGTCATGAATATATTTGTTAGATAATGGAGAAAACTTATGTCACACAACTTCTATCTACCACCATGGGTTTTGTTAAGTCCAAAGTTTTCCTTGATAATGGAGCCACTGATTTTCCTCCATGGTCCCAAGCCCCATGATAGCATGACCTCAACACATATATCACCACATCATTACCACATGGAAATTC
The DNA here is from genome assembly GCA_031772625.1 of Pinus tabuliformis. NCBI lineage: Eukaryota > Viridiplantae > Streptophyta > Pinopsida > Pinales > Pinaceae > Pinus > Pinus tabuliformis. Next base: position 19,903,750 of record CM062809.1, read on the forward strand.
CCCATGCTAAGTGGCACCACAATCCACAACCATGTCTCTACTGGGTAACACATCAACCTATCCTCCATGTAACCACTCGACTACCTCTTATTGATATCATATTGAAATCAAGGTGATGTCATCTTGCCATGTGGTATTCCACAAGGGTGCCAAATGCCACCCAAAATCCAGCAAATTAGCCCTCCAAAGGATCCATATTTGCATGAAACATGTCTCGTTCTTAGTATTCCACGTCAACAACCTTTCCATGTCATGAGTACACGTCATTTTTGTCCCACGTGGAATCTACCTCATAAAAATCAAGGGTCCCACCAGATCCCATACCTCCATGCAAAGCACTACTTTTCCATTTAATGACAGATAGGGTTTCTGGGCGTGCCCTCTATCAACAACGTTACATGCCCAATCTCGAAGGAGCCCACCATCACACTTCCATGGTGAAATGACAATTTTGGTAGTAGCTGATGAGCATTTCCCTAGCCCATGCCATTTTTCAACCATGATCCTTTTCACAACCACTCTCTTGGCATTTTTGGCACGACGTAACACAAATAATATACGAAAGGTAATGGGAATTTTCATATCCCACACTTTATTAACTCAATGCCTTAGTATCTCATAGTGCTCCATTTGAAATTTAATCAAGGCCCATTTGGCCCAAAGACAATCCAACTCTACATGAGCGCAAACTTAGAGTCTTAAGAACTTCAATGACCCTTTGTAGTCATTCTCAACACATTTGATGCAAGATCTCAACATCATTTCATAACCAGAGAAGATGGACAATAGGATTCATATATAATAGGAATCCATACAATCTCTTAGTTGCATTCCATAAGAAAAATTTTAACAACATAGATCATTAGCTCTAAGACATGGATACTCCATCTCAAATATAACTTCCAACCCATGACCTTCCATGCAACACAATAGATTGCTAGGTTTATTAAACATTTTAACCACAAGTCTTCATTAGACTGCACATAATAATTGTCCATGGTATTTCAACATATTATACAATAAAACATCACACACAACCACAGTCAATTCGTCATGTCCACAATCAACATATGCATATAATTAACTTTTCCATTCATGAGCATATCAACATCACAAGGATGCACAAGTCCCTTACAATCACAAGAAGCATTCACAATCATCATCATGCAACACACAATAATACACATCCTCATTGATAGTGTTGACACACATCCATTATCATATAAATACATTAGTAATTATTTATACTGCATAAACATGCACAAGATACAAGTGAGAAATTTATCTTAGTAGTTAGATAGGGACTTCAACTCTCCACCTAACCATATGCCAATTGCACTCTTATCCTTTCTTGGAGTTAACCACCCCTAAGACAGATTCAGATTCTGAGGAGTTAAGTGCTCAACGGTTTGACACCAATCATTAGTCAACAACTAATCCAGGTAAAGAGTCCACTATCCAAGTGGTTTATCAACTACTCTTTATAGTAAGCACCACAATGACCCTTAATCTAATCTAAGTCAATCATAAGGATTCATCCAAGGGTCACTGATACATCATTTAGTTTTAGGAGGATGAATGAACTACGTAGGTGGTTTATCAACCCTATGAGAAAGAACTTAAGTGGTTTATCATCCCCAAGGCAAGAACTTAGTGTTTATCAGCTCTAGGAAAGCACCCCGGTGGTTTATCAGCCCTATGAGAAAGCACATAGGTGTTTTATCAGCCCCAAGGAAAGAACCTAGTGTGTAATGTCCCTTTTTTATCATTAGGAACAAGGGATATTGAGTCATAGCCTATCTATATCCCATGGTCTATTTACAAGAAAACTAAAGGGGTCATTATAATAAAACAAATAATAAATAAATAAAATTGGAGAAAGTCACTTTGTGAAATAAAGTGTTCCATGGTATTACCCATGGTTTTCAAAGGAGGAAGTCATTATTGAAAAAGGAGAAGAGATTGGAGGAGGGGTGTGGATGATTAACTAAGAATTTGTTCTAATAGTTATCTGAGAGGGTTTGCAAGCTCTTGTTTGTAAACCAATTTTGGTTTTGAAATATACCCTAGATGGCGGCATTGGTTTTGGTAGTTACTAAGCCACCCTAGACAATTACTTCGATTTGTAGATTGATTTTATAGAGGAAGAATTCATAGCATGAGGAATGGGTAAAAGTTAGAATTAAGAAGAACAATATTAAGGGGTCGATCTATACCATTCAAGTGCATATTAGAGGGCCAATATTGTACCCATAAAGGAGGCCACTTATCTCGCTCTTAGGGGCTGAAGTGAATTTAATGAGGTGGAAGATTTGAAGATAAATCCACTATCTTAGAGGGGTTGTCGTATTGTATCAGGGGCCAAATTAGGTCAATATTCTATCGCTCAGGACCGAGTTGGATATTACTAGGCAACCTATTTGAATTTAATGCATTGTCTTAGAAGGGACACATTATTATCTATCAAGGGGATGATTTAAAGCTGGTACAAAAATCTCATAGGGGCCTTATTTTTGTGGTCGAATTCATTGCATAGTTGGGCCAAATTTAGGGATGTCTACAAAAGTGTTGTGCACATTGTTTGTGTAACCACCCTCATCCCACACTTACCCAAGTTCATCAGTCCACAGGGGTAAATATGTGATGAAGAGTTACTATGATATGATTCAACCTCCTAGATGCAGTTAAGGAATTGGAATTGACATAACAAAACTTTATTGACTTCCCTCAGGTGCTAGAGGACCCCTAAGAGCTAAACCGCCCTTCCAGGCGCCCAAAACCCGAGTTAAACTTATATTTCAGTGACCTAGACTCCCAAATGTTGGTACAACACTGCAAAAATTTGATTGTAACCCTCCATTCACATGCATAAGCCTCCAAGGTAGCGACTGCAGTCTTTTTCTCCTAGTTCTATGCCTGAAACCATGATATCTGAGCCACTTTTTCAGGGCTAGTCTCTAGACCACTGCCCATAACATGATGAAACTTTCCAAAACAATAAGGGACACAAAGACAAATATTTTAACACAAAACTTGATCAAGGACTTGGCCTAAACAAGCCTAACCATGACAAACATTTTTTCCCTTGACTAATAATGGCGAGATTGTGATTGATGTCCCTTGACTGCTAATGGCGAGATTGTCAAGTATCTTCTGCCTAGGATAACATAAGGTACTCATCAAAGAAGAATACATCTACAAGATTTCTTTCCAGACCAGGTATGGGAATTGTGAGTCTATTGTAGTTCCTTTTGGTCTAACTAATGCTCCAACTACTTTTATGTGTTTGATGAATAATGTGTTGTGTCCTTATCTAGACAAGTTTATCATTGTATTCATTGATGATATATTGATATATTCTAAGAATGAGGAAGAGCATGCTGAACTCTTAGCAACAATATTGATATTACTAAGAGAGAATTAGTTGTATGCCAAGCTTAGTAAATGCAATTTCTTTCAGAAAAAGGTACATTATTTGGGGCATGTTGTTTCCAATGAAGGCATAACAGTGGATCAAAAAAAGATAAGAGTTATCATGGAATGGGTAGCTCCTAGGAATATGGATGAAGTCAGATCATTCATGGGGTTAGCAAGCTACTACAAGAGGTTCATCAGGGACCTATAATGAATTTCCTATCCTATTATGCCATTGCAGAGGAAAGGAAAGAAATTTGAACGGACAGAGGAATGTGCAGCCAGTTTTGATCAGTTGAAGCAATTGCTTACAAATTCTCAAGTTATAAATATTGCAGATCTTGATGAAGAGTTTGTGGTATGTACAGATGCTTGCAAGAGAGTACTTGGTGGAGTCATGATCCAGGAGGACAAGTGGTATTCTACAAGTCAAGGAAACTGAATGAGCATGAGCAGAACTATGTGACACATGATCTTGAGTTGGAAACGATCATTCATGCATTGAAGATGTGGAAGCACTACCTTCTTGGCAGGAGGTTGTTGAAATGTGGCAACAAGAATATTCCAATTTAATTTGTCCTTGAATTAAATTGTGAATTAAAATCGAATTTAGTCTTAACAGCTACTTGGAATTAATTAATTAATTTGTTTCAAATTAATTAGTTGGAGAAATTCAAGTTAGAAGTCTTTCTAAAGTCATGCAAGAGCTATCCCTTAAATTAAGGAGATAAGATTGAGTTATATTTGAGTTGTAATTAGTTAACTTAGTTTACTGAGTTAAGTCCAGTTAAATTAGTTCCAAAATATTTGAGGAACTAATGGTGAGTTAACAGTCAGTTGATGCATGCATGCACTCAACTAATGCTACTCTAGTTAACTGAAGATTCCCTCATCAGAAACTCTTGCATGTCTATTCTGAGAAAGACCTAGTTGAGATTAAAGTCAAGGATAGTGTACTATTAGTTGCATGTGTTTTCTTATAAAGGAAACTCATGCATACAGTCAAGGAATCATTCCTTGAAGATTGCATAGTTCTGACAGTGTGTGAGAGAGGTTTTCCACTTGGTGAGGTGAAGATCATCCACAAGGAACAATGCAAGGAAATAGGAGCTTGGAGGGCAAAGAGGAAGGCTAGAGAGAAGCCAAGATTTCTTATGAGCATCTGTGAGGATTGTAATGAGAGTTGGCTAGCTGTGAGAGCTAAGGCTTTGTATAATTCCTATGTATTTCCACCTGTATGATAATACAATAGTGTGGGGTTTTTAGCTGAGGCTTTCCCCAAAGTATTTTCATTTGTATTGTGTGATTGATTCTTCTTCTTCTGGTTATATGTGTTTAGCTTGATCTTTAAGCTTCCAGAAATTGATAGTAGAAGTAGGTTATAGTATTCTGCTTCAATTTATATTTCATTATCGAGTTAACCTACCAACAAAATTTCTACAGAGGTTTGTCTTGATGAGTGATCACAGTGGATTGAGATATTTATTTGACCAACCTAATCTGAATGTGAGGAAAGCTAGGTTTTTGGCCATGCTTAGTGAGTTTGACCTCGAAATTAGGTACATCAAGGAAAAGGAGAACGGGGTTGCATATTCTCTTAGAAGAAGGATACAAGTAAATCATATAAAAAATATAAGTTATTATGGGACATATTTACATGATCAAATCATATAGGCAAGACAACAAGATGATATGTACAGGGATCTTAGGCACATGTTACGACAACAAGGTACAGGTGAACAGGATGTGGATTTTCATCTCACGACATATGGTTTGGTCAAATTTAGGGACAAGATCTATGTGTCGGACAACAGTGAGATAAAGAAGATTATCTTGAGGTAATTTCATGTCAATACATATTCAGCTCACCCAGGAAATTAGAAGACGTTGACAATGGTCAAGAATTTCTACTACTAGCCAAATATGAAGAAAGACATGGAAGAGTTTTTGGTTGAATGTTTGGATTGTCAATAGGTAAAAGAAGAGTGTAACCATCTAGGTGGTCTACTACAACTTATTTTTATTCTAGAGTAGAAATGGGAGGTCATTTCTATGGATGTCATCACAGGTTTGTCGAGGACATCTAAACAACATGATTCCATCATGGTTGTAGTTGACAGGTTGACTAAGGTAGCTCACTTCATAGCAGTTAAGTCTACTTATTCAGCAAGTTAGGTAGCTCAGGTCTTCATCAAAGAGATAGCTAGGTTGCATGGTATTCCAAAGAAGATTGTATCTGACAAAGATACTAAGTTCACTTCTAGGTTTTGGAAAGAGTTATTTGCAGATTTGGGTAAAGAGTTGGCCTTCTGTACAACTTATCCATCATAGAAAGATGCATAGACAAAGAGAGTCAAGATTATTCTAGAGGACATGTTGAGGATGTATTTTATGAACCAACAAAAAAAGTGGAAAGGGTATCTACCACTCATAGAGTTGTCTTAAAACAAAGGGTATCGGGATTCAATGAGGATGAGTCTGTTTGAAGCATTTGATGGGCAAAGTTGTAATACTTCCATCAGCTGGATTGATCTAGTGATAGGGTTTTGATATGATCAGGCATGTTGGAAGATATGGACCAGGAAATGCAGGTTATCAAGAAATATCTAAAGGAAACATGGGATAGACAGAAGAGTTATGCAAATCAGCACAGGGCATTTAAGGAGTTTCAGATTGGGGAATATGTGTACTTGTGCATCAATCCCAAGAAGAGACCCTTGAGGATTGGGTCATGTGTGAAGTTGGTACCTCGATATTGCGGGCCTTTCGATATCCTTGAGAGGATTGGACCAATGGCCTACAGACTTGCACTACCTCCGACGGTGAAAGTCCATGATGTTTTCCATGTTTCATTGCTTAAAAGATATGTAAAGGATGTTGATCATGTGATTGATTGGTCTCTATTGCAGGTGGAGCCAGAGGGAGAATTCCATTTAGAATCTCAATGGATTTTGCAATGGAAACAACTCATGCTCCCGAATCGAGAAATTGAGCAAGTTAAAGTGTGGTAGAATACCTTTGGGCCCCATGAAGCTACATGGGAGATATCTTATCAGATGTGGGCTATATTTATTGGTCGAGGAAAATGAGTTTTGGTATATGTATATATATCTATATATCTGTGTGTGTGTGTGTGTGTGTGTGTGGTTGTTATTGTAAATATGGCAATGAGATAAGTTATAAAGCTCCAATAAGCAGTACGATTGTCATGTTGTTATGTTTTTCATGATGGTTTGCTTCTAAGCAGGTTATTCATTGTAAATACAACATCGAGCTAAGTTATAAAGCTCCATAAGCAGTATGTTTTGGTAATTCAATGGTTTTGTTGGTCATAGGTGTCATTGAACATCAAGGATGGTGTTCCCCTAAGGGGGAGGGGTTTCTAACAGCCTCAGGTTAAAATTTCATGTAATAAAGTTAATAAAGGAAAAAATAAGATAAAGGTCACAGGACACATATTCCAAGTTGAATGTTGGGCAAAACATCATATTGCGTGTTAATTTTGGTTTATTATGGCTAAGGAAATTGGAAAAGGCAATGGAAAAGGATTTGAAAAGGTAAAGAGGCATTAATTGGAATTTAATTTATGAAAATAAAGGAAAATAGGAGAAAAGGAAGGTGAAAGGTCACAGGTTTCAAGTGAGGAGGAAATTGAAGGAAAATAATGGAAATTGAAGAAAATAGAGGCCTCATTTATAAAAAACCTTCTAAGGATCATTTCACAACTATTTCTTGTTAACCTTTTGTCAATTCAATTTTTTATCTCTCTCCATTCTCTCTCTCTCATACTCTTGCACACTTAGAGCATTCTTGGAGCACTTGAGCATTGGATAAAGGAAGGCAAAGGAAGGAAAAGAAAGAAAAGGGAAGAAAAGATCAAGCAAGGAAGAGTTGGATCAAGTGGCTACAATGAGATAACTTGTAGGTATCGAGTTGTATGTATGATTTCCTTGCTAGTTTTGGCATGCATTTTAAATGAATGTGTGTATTTGGTTCTATTGCTATCATTGGCATGGGTTTTTCCACTGTAACAGTGGTTCTCATCCTTTCCTTTCCATTTTTAGATATGCATGGTGTGATGGGGTTCTTTTACTTGGTTGAAATTTGGATTGCCGAATGGTTTTGGAACCTAGTGAGTTGGTCTTAGGAAAATCCCAAGGCCCTAGAAATCCCTTAACTGGTAATTGTGGGATACACGATAAATCCTGAGGGTGGATACCAGAAAATTCCTCAAGGTATTGGTGAACAAATCCAGACGCATCCAAACTTGCTTAGGGGCTAGTGATCCCTTGACCAGTTTTGGTGGAATTGTGATAAAGCCTCGTAATGTATGTTTGTTGTTTGGCCTAGGAATCCCTTGACTGGTAATGGCGAGATTGCGATAAATCCTAGTTGTGTAGATTGCCTAGGATACATGGATGGTTATTGAATACATGATCTAATAGATGTGTGCCCCTTCAATTGATCAAACAATTCATCAATCTTAGGCAATGGATACTAGTTCTTGATGGTTACCCTGTTCAACTTCCTGTAAGGATTGCACAACCTAAGAGTACCATCCTTCTTCTTTACAAACAACACTGGTGCACCCCAAGGTGACACACTTGGCCTAATGTATCCCTTGTCAAGCATTTTTTTCAACTTCAACTTCAATTCCACTAACTCTAGAGTGCTCATCCTGTACGATGCCTTTGATGTTGGTGTTTCTTTTGGTACCAACTCAATAAAAGAATCTACTTCCCTGTGAGGCAACAAATTTGAAATCTCTAATATAAATACTCCTGAAACTATTGTAAAACTTGATACCTCTTCAATACTTATGCATCCTCAACATCCTTACCTTTCTCACTAGAAATATGCACTGCAATTAAAACACACCCCTTCCCGCGACTTCACTTTGCCTGCATATCTATAACCATTCTAACTGATGTAGCCTTCCTCTTACCCTACAAGATTCTTTGTTCCCCATTATCATCCAAGAACTCAATATCCTACTCATAACAATCCACCTTAGTCCTGTGAAGATACAACCAATCCATACCCAAAAGCATACTATATGATCCCAACAGAAGTACATTCATATGCGTTGATGTAGGAATACCATTCAACTGAAATGCACAAGCCCTTACCCAATGATGAACTCTTTTCTTAGAACCTATAGCCAACTGCACTAACCAAGACTCTGCATGCACTTATTTATTCAAACCACACTTATCCACCAGATCAGGGTTAACATAACTATAATTAGATCCATAATCAATCAAAATAGAAACAACTTAATCACAAAGATTATCATCCATCTTGATAATAGATGCCTGGTGATATACCTTCTTGTTATCCAATGTTGCATAGATCTAAGGAATGCTCTGCCCAAAATCCCCAATTGTCTGCACTTCACGTGCACTGTAAATCTGAGGCCTACCACCCTGATGCTCCTTGCCACATATACAACACTACAACTATCCCCTACCACCACCTCTATTTTGTTGCTCTCCGGGTTGAAACCCAAGTCCCCTCTCAACTTTATTAAACTTCTTGGAAGGAACATCATTCTCTTGCTCACCTACATCCGAAGGTCTTGTTCACTTCGGTGGCCATTTACCTTTAGCTTTTTCATTCCCTTTACAAAATTTCTTAGTCTTTGTCTTACGCTTCGAATTTTCATAATAGTGATTCTACTTTCCAATGACTTATTCAAGCGACTAAGGCCCTTTATCCTCAATCTAATCCTTAAATTCTAATGGCAATACACTAACAAATATATGAATCTTGGCCTTCTCATCCTTAAGATATGGTACATACCTCAATAACTCCAAGAACTTGGTCGTATACTCTTCATTTGTCATCAATCACATCTTCAGCTCATAGAACTCCTTGGGCTTACTGTCATATTACCTCTATGACAAATACTTCTTCCTCAAGAGTCTTTTGAGTTCATGCCAACTCAACTCCCCTGTCCTGATGTCTCTGACTCACTTCACATCTTCCGACCAAATGTATGTTTTCCATTTGAGACCATAAATAACTATCATAGCCTTCATGTTCTTTGTCTAGTCATGGAACTCAAGAATTTATTTATCGCAAGTAACCATGCCTCTACATCTTCTGAATTCTTCAGCTCTCCATCAAATGTAGGTGTCGAGAATTTTTTGAACTCATCTGAAATATATCCTCTATCATTCCTTCAGTAAGGATGATAGTGATGATGACCATGATACTTGTCTAAATCATAACTAGAGTAAAGCCCATGTCCAATTCCTCTCCTATCAAGGGTATCCAAGAATCTACCATCCCTGATGCTATCATCCCTATCTGACCTATGCCCAGCATGAGATATACTAGCATAGGCTCCGTTAATCTTGTCCTTCTGTTGATGACTAATCCTATGTAGTCCTTGTCTTTGCAAATCTAAAAAACTCTAAAGGATAACTGCATTGAACTCTAATTGTTTCTCCTTTGCCTTGGAAAGTCTTTCTTGTGACTAAATTATTTTTTCATTGTCCTCCTTGCAACTCCTTATTTCTTCCTTCAAACTTCTCAAAGTGTCTGCTATGTGAGGGGAATACTTATCACCATGTTTCTCATCTGATCTCTAAGGAAAGTCTCGTGAGCTTTAATCCACCATTTTTCTTGTCATCTTTGAGCTTCTATTTCCTAGAAGCATGCCATGTCATATAACCAAATATAAACAAAATCACACATACCTCAATGAAGTTGAGGGAAGGCTATCTTGTCTGCACCAAACAGTCCAGATTAATATATCATATGTATATATTATGAAATCAACATACCAAACATAGTAACATCATCATCCTATACATGAAGACACAACTGCAACAATGACCAATACCATGCATGCATCAAAAGCACATATACAACAAACATGCATGCATGACATTCACATTTCGCCCATTTATTCCAAGTATTGAACCATGCTCTGATACCAATCTATAACCATCCTCATCCCACACTTACCCAAGTTCACCATTCCACCAGGGTGAATATGTGATAAAGGGGTACTACGATATGACTCATCCTCCTAGATGCAGTTAAGGAAGTGGAATCAACATACCAAAACTAAACTGACTTCCCTCGCATTCTACAGGATCCCTAAGAGCTAAACCACTCTTCTAGGTTCCCAAACCTTAAGTTAAACTTCATTTTCAATGACCTGGACTCCCATACACTGGCACTACACTAAAATAATTTGGATGTAACTCTCCAGTTGCATGCATAAGCCTGCAAGGTAATGATAACATTCTTTTTCTCCCATTTTTGTGCCTGTGACCACGAGATCTTAGCCACATTTTCAAGGTTGGTTTCTAGACCAGTGCATAGAACTTGATGAAACTTTATAAAACAATAAATGACACAAATAAAAAGCTTCTAACAAAAAACTTGATTAAGGATTTGGCCTAACCAAGCCTAACAATGACATACATTTCGTCAAACACATTGAGAACATGTAATCCATATGCCATGAATTCATATTTAAACATAGGGTTCTGATACTTATTGGAGAATATTTAAGAAGGTATAATTCCCTCTCATAATAGTTGCAAAATTTATTATATCATGAATTCAATAACCATCCATGTACAAATCAAAACATGATAAGAGCCATAACTAGAATCTGTCATAAAACCATGATTATAACCAACATATAACCAAAATAATAACAATGATAGAACAACCATTAAAGCCACATAATAAAAAGTATAATTACTCATGAAATACAAGAGGAAAATAGCTCTTATTAACATATTCAAAAGCCAACGAATGCAAGGACTTCCACGTACCACCCAACCATAGATTTGGTTGAACTAAATCTTTCTTTCAGCCAATCACCCCTGTGACATATTCCAAGCATGAATGTGGGACTCACAACACAAAAACTAGGGCTTCCTCGAGATTTACCACATATCCTGTCATTACCAATTAAGGTATTTCTAGGCCCAAAACCCTCATCTATACAACTAGGCTTTACTGCAATCTCACCATTACCGGTCAAGGGATTCCTAGGCCAAATAATAAACATACAATACCAGGATTTACCGCAATCATGCCAAAACTTTTCAAGGGATCACTAGGCCATAAAAAATCTTGGATGCCTCCATATTTCTTCACCAATGCCTTGAGGAATTTTCCCGTCTCCACCCTCAGGCTTTACAACATATCCCACCATTACCAGTTAAGGGATATCTAGGCCCTTGGGATTTTCCTGAGACCACCTCACCAGGTTCCAAAACTATCTGACAATTCAAAGCTCAACCAAGTAAGAGAACCCCATCACACCATGGCTATCCATAACTGGAATGGAAAGGTTGATAACCAGTGTCACACTTGGCAAAACCCATGTCAATGACAACAAGAGAACCAAATACACACATCCATGTGCCATTCATGCCAAAACTAGCAAGTAATCTCGTTATAGTCACTTGATCCAACTCTTCCTTGCTTGATATTTTACTCCCTTTGCTTTCTTGTCCTTCCTTTGGCTTCTTTTCTCCAATGCTAGACTACTCTAAGAATGCTCTGAGTTTGCAAGAGTATAAGAGAGAGAGAAGAGAGAGAGCTCCAAAAATGAACCAATGAAATTTTAACCAACAAAAGTTGTGAATTGATCCTTAGAAGCTGTTTTATTAATGATGCCTCTATTTTCTTCAATTTCCATTATTTTCCTTCAATTTCCTCCTCACATGTAACTTGCAACCTTTCATCTTCCTTTTCTCCTATTTTCCTTTATTTTCATAAATAAAATGTCAATTAATGCCTCTTTTCCTTTCCAAAGCCTTTTCCATTGCCTTTTCCAATTTAATTAGTCATAATAAACATAAATGAACACCCACTAGGGTGTTTTTCCCAACATTCAGCATGGAATACGGGTCCCGTGACCTTGGTCTTATTTTTTCCTTTATTAACTTCATTATATGAAGTTTTAACCGGGGTTGTTACAGTTTTACAGGCACCAAATACTTCAAATTGTTTTCCTGAGTACTATATTGAAGCAATGTGAATCAGTGGAAAGGGGATACAATATATTAGTGAAGGAATCCAAGTTCGATTGGTGCAAGTAAGCCAATATGAAGATAAGATGATGGGTTAACAAATATGGAAGTCGAGATCAATATTTATCAAGGGGTTGACTTAGTTTGAGGGACTGAATTGTCAATCTTCCCGAGGCCAACAAATTGTTGGAGAAAAAGACCAAATCTGGGGTCGAGTAATAAATTGTTGGAGAAAGAGATCAGATCAAATAATAATATAAGAAACGTAATAATCTAACCTGCATGAAAGTTCTTCCTGCTAGTCTCTTCAACAAATATGAGCAATGAAGTGGCAATATCGACTTGTTCATTCTCAATTTCAAAATTAAGAGGATCCACTATTGTCATAAATTTTGGATCATACAAAAACAAGTAAAAGTAGACGAAAAGACTCAAAAAGAACAAAAGTTAAATCGAAAAGACTTAAAATTAGCAAAATAAAAAGAAAAGATCATATATAAACGATACCAATGATCACTTATGCTCCCCATTATGGTTTCCAAAGAAATGTTGATGGATAAAAATGGCCTAAGCTATTCTTGCAACATTTTTTGAATTCTTGGTGGGCTAGACAAAGAAAGATGGGAACGTAACCCAAGATTTTATAGCCTTGTGAATAACCACTTATATATTCAAAATAAAATAAAAGAAAATAACTTAACAATAAATATATTACAAAAATTTAAATGAATGTTGATAATAAGCACCATTGTTTAAGATTGCTTTACAACTCTAAGAAAATAATTTAATTAAATTGTTGTAATATGAAACATACACTTTATTACAACAAATACAAACTTATAAATAAAATAGAAATAGTATTAAAATAAGAGACACAAATATTAACAAGATACTGAAGAAGAAAGCAAAAACTAAAGCACGTGATAGTAAAACTTAATGAAAATTATTCATTGAGTTCATTCAAGAGAATTGTTGATACCTCTTGAGTCAATTTCAACATATATTAGAATCTATGAAAAATATCTCTTTACAAATGACATCCTCTAATGACCATAGAAGTCAAATCCAAGTAGTAAAGAACCAAAACAAAGCTTAGGCCTAGCTGCAATTGGTTCGAATAGAAACTTTCTAAACATTGGTAAGACTACTGCTAAAGTATCAATGATTAGCCATGATAAAGAAGCAACAACACTAAACACTCATCAATGACCAAAATTATAAAATAATACCTTCAACAACAAGAGAAGAACTTAATAACCCCATTCATCACTACTTTTTTAAAGAACACCTATATCATCACATCTATTAGACTCAATATCTCTTAAAGAAAACTAAGAGAATCTTCTCAATACTAAAAAAATAACTCTAAATCATTCCATGCCTTATGTAAAAGTCCATCCCCTTTCTCCGTCTGCAAGTTGAAATATATGGGTTAAGACTTGCTGAAATGATTTTAGAAAAATCATTCTTCTTTTTCTAATTTCATACTCAACTCTATACGCTCATCTTTTCCCAAAAGTTATCCCAAGAAAACTAATTTTGGATTTAAAGAAGGAAAATAAAAATAAGAAGAATGACATTTTTTTAGAAAGTAGATGGATGGCTACATGAATCGTTAGGGAGGGACGATCCAATTTCCATTTTGGAATATTTAATTTAAATTTCAAAATTTATTTAAATTACTAGAATGCATGATCCATCACCTTGTCACTCCCATACATGATTTGGTTAAAAAAAACACAATCATCAAATGATTGGCATCTTTTGCACATCAAATATATATATATATATATATATATATATATATATATATATATATATATATATATATATATATCAAAAGAAAGTGCAACAATATTAGTTCTTGTTGTTAGTTCAACTTATCTAAAAAAGTGCCACAATATCCATCAAAATATAATCGATATAACTGAAAAATAAACCTTAAAATTCTTCAATTGACTGCCATTGAAATATTAGAAGCGATAAGAAAACTGTGTTGAATTATAATGAATATCAGGAAAGAGATATTTTGCTAAAATTGTTGGTTGAATTTTAGAAGTCCCTACTAAAATGTTTGTACTTGAACTCTCTTCTCCTTCCTTGCCTTTTCTTTTGTTCTAAGAAGCTATAGAGGCATGGTCAAGACTAGCATTTTCTTGGTTGAGACATTCATCAACATCATACACTTTTGAGAAACTAGGGGCATTGACTTGATTAGGAATTGAATCAGCGAAAGGGTCATCGGGAACATGATCAACATGATTAGCAGGATAGTGAGCAACATGACAAGTAGTATCATGAGCAATAGTAGAATTAACATCATTGCCAATAGTAGGTTAAAATTACCCAACTAGTGTCATATGCTTAGGATTTGGGGTATCAATAGGCTATTGGATTCAATGCTCCCAAAGAAGATTATTTGGAATGCCTATCAAAAGAGTGTGGCTGATTGGGAGTACTAGCAATTATTTTACTCCATCCCTTGTTTTATTCCTGAGGTGGGTTGGGAATGGAATTCCATTCATCATTATCTTGGTTTTTATCAGGGATTTATCGCACATTAGGATGTGATTCCAAAGGGGAATGAGGTCTCACATGTGAATTTTATGGATGGAAAGACACATTAGGTGACCCATGGAATAAATAGATGGTAGTAACAAGTTGGTGAAATTCCTTAGAATCTGAATTGAAATGTACATAAAACCTTTTTTTTTTCTCCTATTTTCCCACAAATTACAAGGCATGTTTCCTCTATCATGACCTCTTCCATGACCTTTCCTAGCTGATCCCCCACTAAAGAAACTCATTTATGCAATTATATTTCATTTAAAAACATGATACATACTACAAAAATAATAACCAACAAAAATTCTAGATTGTATCACTTTTAAATTATTACAAAAGAACACATTCAATATTATCAATAAAATCTATGTGGAAAAGGAATAAAGGTTGTCATGGACAGAGGAAGTGAAAACAAGAAGTTGGAACGAACGTGGTTAAGAAGAGCTTCAATACTTGGTCATGTTTTTTTTAACATTCCTTTTCACATCCACTGATATCATGCATTTAAATTTCAATTTCACACCAGGGAGGTAACTGATATGCTCTGCATAACTCTGAATCATATGTAAAAATTGATTTACAACTACGGTATATGTATCCAAAATTATTATAGCCTGTGCAATAATGCATAAATATTTTTATTCAACTCTTTTATGGTTCCATATAACAACATCAGACAAAAACTGATTTGAGGACAAATAATGGTAGGAAGAGTAGTAGAATGGGAAGGCATATTGTATGCCTTGATGCATGCAATTGAAAATAAGTTTACCTTGCACATAGAATCAATGACATAATTTTTTGGTTCTTATTTAATGTTTACAAAACAACAGTAGGGTGTAGGGTTTTTATTTTTATACAACGGAGAACCAGGAAACCCCTTAAACATTTCAAAAGTTTTCATCTATTCAAGTCAACTTAATATGCAATGAATTTGTTGAATGGTTGCATTAAAGTTTTAATCATTTATAGGGTGAAAGAAAACATTTCAAATTGAATATGGCAGAGGGATGACAAACCTAGAGTCTACCACTAAAACCAAATATTTTAATTTGCATAATTAACCGTAAGCTAAGCCGAAAGTATCTAGAGATGTTGTGTAAAAACCAACTTCCATATCCCCAAGATGAACACACAATCCAATGTAATGAATTCCCTCTTTCCTTACCAAATTTCCGACAAAGATCACTCACATAGAAAGCAACAACAAACGAAATGGACAGAGTAAAGGAAAAAATGCTAAGTTTGTAGGTCTATTTCCATACAAAACCCAAGAAAAAAATCAACGTGATGCAGGCAATCTCCACCATTATTACAAAAACACTACAAATCCTACTTGTTGAACTAACGCAGGATAGGGGTGAGCATTAAATTTTCCACCTTCCTATTTATTTCATGACAACCAACATTCTATTCGAATTGATGTTTCCATTCTTCATACCCATTCATACGAACTTTATAAAACACCCATGTATCATTTGTTGGACTAATAAAACCATGTATACATGATAGAAATAACCATCGCATAACAACAACTGAAATATGGTAACCATTAATATTCATACCATGTCACACAACAAACCATTCTCCATGTGAATATGATTTCACAATCACCCAACCATATTAATGAGGCATCATAACATACCAATCAACATATCCTCGCTCTATTCACTACAACTTGCATTATTCCCACATTCAAACCAAATCACAAACCTTTGAAATATTTACAATATCATTTTTCAAACAAAATCCTACCATCAAATGTATGCGTTGTTAAAACATAATCTTTGGATACCTTGTTGATATTTGAAGTTGAATATATCAAAATTTCCAATGTTTAATACCAAATTCAAGAGAGCTATCAGCGTATATACAACCCTTTTTCATATAACCCAATGGATATGAACCAAAACCCTTCTTTTTCCACCTAACATATATACAATATATGTTTTTTAATTATGACATTATCACCATGATATCAAACATAAGCATAGAATTGTAACGATGCTTTGTGAAGTTGTAGCATATGATAATTTGCATATGCACTATCATTTCAAACCAAACCACTGATATTGAGAGTTGAAGCAAACATTCACATATATTTCGTGTAGTTTTCTGTGTTGGGTGTGGAGCCTAATTATCTTCTATATTCAAAGGTTTCAACCATATGTATAGCCCAGGAAGAATGTACACCCCTCCATGCGGGGGGGTGCGGGGGGGATTGGGCCGTTCATTAGGCGGATGATCTGACGATAGAAGTTATGCTTAATTTAGGGTTTTTTGCCCTAGAAGGCAACCCCTCACTATATATGAGGGAATTGTATTGCATCTATGTAGATCTGTATTCTGAGTGAGGAAGAGAGAGGAGATTGAGAGTGAAGAGGGAGTCACAGTGGATCTTTTGTAGGTTGTATCTCTTCATTTTGTTGGATAATATAAAAAGAAGGATTGTTGTTTCTCCGTGGACATAGCCCAAACTTGGTGAACCACGTATATCTGTGTCTCTCTTGTTTTATGCATTTTCTGTGTTTATATTTCTGCAATATTTTATGTGTTCCATTGCTCTATAATATATAATTTTCTAATAGTCTGTGATTTTTTTTAAAATTCTAAATATGGTTATAATTTCTCATGTGGTACCCTCCCTAACCTGTGGTCATGGTGAAGGGCACCATTTTTTTTTTTTGGGGGGGGAGGGGGGTGTGGGAGGGGGGGACATGGTCAAATTTGACGGGCAATGCAGGGTACTTTTTCAGTTTTAATGTAAAATTCAAAAAAATTCAAAAATTGGTATCAATATGCTCTTTTTTGTCCAACATCATACACCCTAATAATAATTTCATCTTCCAATACATGTTTATGGGTTTGCATGTACTAATTGAATCGACCCCTGGTCCACCCAGTATCAATGATCTAGTCATCCCATTCTACTTAGACCTCTATATCTGAGAGAGGGGTTTTGTGTGTGGAATATTCCCCTCAACTTGAGAAATTTCATCTTGGATAGGACTAGTGTTATTTCTAGGTATCACGTAGATAATTCCTCCAATCGATGATGCATGTGGGAGTGCCCACTTTGGGATCATTTTTTATAACAAGCTACCCCCTCCTTATATGTGTCATCTGTCATGGCATTGGTATTGAGAGAAATTATGTGGAAACCTGAATTAAATATTGAATACAATGGGTGAAGTCTGAACCATAACAACACTAAATATCTCTCAAACTGATGACCTGTACCAGAGGGAGTGTCTCGAAAAATCTGTTAGATAGGCCCACATTGTAGAGGGTGATATAATTATCTCCCCACCCCACTTCCTCTAGACTATTGGCCTTGACCACAAGCCATTTTTACCATTAAGTTTCCAAAAATATAGTGATTGCTATACAAAGCAAACATACTAGAAGTTAAAAAAAACATGTGACAATAAGGGATTGGAGACACATATATATAGATAAAGTTGAAGAACATATAAGCTATCGTGAAAGTCAATATTGGTGGAAATACTTTTGGTTTCCCCTACATCCTAAAACTAAATAATCCCTAGCACAAATTCCATCCCAATACCACTACAATTACACAGATGGTTGGTACCAGGTGAGGGACATTCCAAACAAGAAATAAAATATATCAACATGCCAAGGAAAGGATTGGAAAATCCAAATATCGTTCCCTCCCAATATTTTAGAGGTCCCTTAATTGGGGCATACAATAAAATTTCATAGTGTATATCCAAATCACCATCCTGTCCAAGGCCAAGAAAGATCAATTCAAATAAAAAGGAAATAATTGAGAGTTGCAAGCATAAGAGTAGAGATAACCTTGAAGGAAAAATACTACATCATAAATGCCAAACTGATAAATCTGAAACTAAAACCTCCTCACATCTCAAAATAGAGACAATATTGTTTTCCTTCCTTGCACACTATAGACGTTGTCGATCCTACAATTAGGAAGGAATAGAATACCAAAACTAGAGCCAAAAAGAAAAAGAAATTTACCCCCGGACTGGTGATTTTTTGGACGACTAAGAGAAAGAGACGCCCCTCTATGTTGAAGAACCAGTTGGGTAGGTGACCAACGAAGCTGCGTCGACTGGATGAGGAGACCAATATCATCCAAAAAGAAAAATAACTGAGGGGAAGGAAGTGTTTCCTTACAAGTGTCCTCTAGAACTCCACCTAGTATAATCACTTTGAACATTAGCAGGGTGGATTTAACCTCCACCATTGACTTCCTTCTTTATGAGACCACGCTACCAGAACTCTCTTGCTACAAATTTAGTAAACTAGTTACCATTATTTCCCCTCCTGCCATCGCACAAATGCACCTTTTTTCACTCCGTCTGCAGCCTACCGTCTTCTCCTGCTCATCGATAAAATTAAATCTCATGCAATATGCACTGATCCCATGGATTATTAGCATTATATTTCACTAAGAGTGAGTTCCGCAGCCCCCGACTCATTTTCTAGGTTGGGTGGTGGCATTCCACGCTCCCTTGCTGTACCAAAATTGTCACCCATCCATGATAAATAAAATGATTTTGATTTTATGGTGATTCAATATAATTTTCCAAAAAAATGCCATATTTAAAATAAAATAAAAAAATGTAGTGAGACAACAACATATTTTAGATATTCTTTATAAGTATATAAAATAAATTTTACTATATTAAACATTTGGGTTGCTCTCACATCATAAGATGGGGGAGATATTTGTATACATATGAATGTGAATGTGGGTAACATTAATACAATTTAATAAAAATAGTAGTATTTTATTTAATATTCAAAAAATTGATTAAAAAAGGTTAAATAAAAAAATAAAAAATAAATTCATTTTAATTCAAATATTTTTGATATTACTATATTTAATTTTAAATTAGGAGAAAAAATACACTAATTAAAAAAAAACTGTATATACATCCAAAAACAATAAGTTCTAATAACAATAAACACTTAAATAGAAAATGCATAAGAGGGGCTCTATTATGCCTCCTTTTTATTGAACACTTTTTTAATATTGGGAATTGGTAACTAATTGGAGTGATATAATATACGTCTAGGATGAAACCTCCTAGCTATAACCTAAGATTATATCCAACAACCTATAAGCTAGATATACCAATAAATATAAGGGCTAATGATCTAGATTGGATCGCTATATAATTTGGAATCCACTATATAATTCAGAATCCACTAGAGAATTAGGGTTTGAAACCTTTCAAGGCTAGTTTGAGGACTTCAATATAAAAACTTGGAGTAAGAATTTTCCCCTTAAGTGTTATACCATATGACAGCCTAAGAAGTATGCCAATGAATTTCATATGCAAAATTTATGTCTCTTAAAATTTGACCCATGGTGATTAACCACCATAATTCAAGTGGATTCCGTGTTAGACTCTATTACTCATGGAAAAGGGAATAACCATGTGGAGGTATAAAGAATATTCTATGAGGGTCAACATTGTAACTCTAGTTTAGAGTTGGAGTAAAAATTAACCCATAGTTGGCTATTGGGTTGCGTTATAACTAGGCCACTTGGAGGAAAATGGGTTCCATTCTATTTTAGTGCATTTTGTTCCATAATATAGAAAATTTGCTAAGAATGAATAGAAAGTGATAGAAAATAAAGGGGATTTGTGTTTTATAACATCCAATGGGCCTGTTGTAACATATTTTGGCACACTAAAAATTTAAAAAATTTCTTGTTTTGCCTTTTATAAATGTGGTGAGAATGGAATATGATACTATTATGAAATAATTGCTATGTGGATGGGAGGTCGAATGCAAAGATAAGGTGAAACTACATTTTACAGGAGATTCATAGATGGAAGACCAAGTTGGTAAAATGAAATAAGTGTAAAATGGTTTTACAACGACACATGAAATAAAATTCACAGATGCCATGAATTTATCAGAGAAAATAAAAGGGAAAATTTCATATGAAATTAATGTACAGGTGAGCAAAGATAGCATTCATGTAAATGCATTTCACGATAGGAGATTAAGGTAAAAGAAACATGGTGAAATCAATTTACAGGCATGGTGAAATCATTTATAGGCATGGTGAAATCAATTTATAGGTGTAAAATCATGTTGCAGGTGAAAGTAAAAGAGTAAAGTGAAAATACTCTTCCAACCACACAAATCAACACATGGTTTTGAAAAACCATCCTTGTATTCTACAAGGGTAAAAGGAATTTACAAGCATGAAATGAATTTATAGAGAAAGGTGAAAGGGAGAAACAAGCCATGGATTTTAAAATCTACACATGGTTCTGTGAATCCATGGAAAGGGAAAACAATACGCTGATTTGGTAGATGGTTTATCAAATCATTTAAATATATATATTGAAATTCTAAATCCTGAAATTCATTTAAGAGTTTAATCAAATATTTGAAAATTTTATATTCCTCAAATATTTGTGACAAAATAAAGGATGATGAAAATTAGAAAATGACAAAAATAGAATTCAAAGGGGCATATGGCAGACCAATCAAGTTTAAAGGGACAATTAGCAGATTATGGGAAAAAGGTTTCAACCTTTTTCTAGACCTCAAGGGAATAAAGATCAGTCTAAAACACCTAACAGTAGAGAATTGACAGATTGAGGTTTATTTTGCAGATTTTCAGTAGTCATTTAACCCATTCCAGATCTCAAGGCAAGATACTTGCAAGCAATTCAAAGTTTCCAACAGATAATTTAGAGAAAGTGTTTTATTTTTAGTATACTATTCAAGATTGTATTCCATAATTATTGTAACAGTTAGGAGAGATCTTGTCTATATATATTATTTCATTTGTAATAAACAAGGTGGGCTTTTGATGCCAAGGCTCTTCACTTTGTAATAGCTTCTATTATAGGATTTCTAATGAAAGCCTTCCGGCTCTAGTTTGACAGAATTTTGTGATTTCTAGTATGTTTTTCTAGTGTTTCATATCTTATTTCTACACATGTTCAAAGAATTTGTAGGAAGGTTTGGGTAAGTGTAGATTGAGTATCAATCTATTCTTAAATCCCCAACAAATTCATAACTTTAGAAAGAGATTATCTTATTGGACTGTTTGTCCAAGATAACTCCTCTTTGACTAGTTTTTTCTTTATGCCTTCTGATAGCCATTAAAAGAGATTAGTTTATTGGACTATCTGTTCAAAATAGATCCTCTTAGAATTGGTTTCAGTTTGGCCTTCTTGAATACTCTGTAATGTGTTTTGTTGAGTTGTAGAAACCTTCTACACGCATACAAATTTCCCTAGTTGTTAAGTAGTCAATCTGACTGCTTAATTAGGAACATTCGTACATTCTTCTATCATAATCCTTGAAAATCTAAGTCATTATGTTAGGCTGGAAGCTGACACGTTCTGAAGGAACCTTGTGAGAGAGGCCTTTAATCACAGATAGGGATTGTCATTGATCACCAACCACCCCCAATTAAAACCATAAATCTGACCATTGTGTTTCAAAGGTTGTTGTTCAATGACAGGTGAACAACATTAAAAAAGGCCTCATAACAACTGAGGGAGCCCCCTCTAGTCCAAAGGCCAACTTGAACCTAAAGGCTGGTTGAGCTGGTTTCCTGGCGTAGGTTTTGCAGCCAAGGACTACCTACCAGAAACGAGAGTTAATATATTTTAAATCAAAATTAATATATATAAAAAGAATAAACCATTCAAAAGCACAATAATTATATCTATCAATATTTAACCCAGAAGGAAAGTGGCAATTTCTCACTAAATTTTTTTAAATTTTCAGTGTGCCAAAATATGTTACAACATCAGCTCCAATGGGGAGTCTTCCCCCTACAGGATGTAGAGAACTAGTAGACCATATGCCTTATGTGTTGGGCATGGAGTCATACCATAAAATCATTGATCACTGATCTTCCATCATGTAATGTATAGCCAATCCCCATCATCCAGCGACTGCATATTAAACCTGCAACTATGATTGGCAACTTATATTTCTAGCACTAATCCAGAGACTTATTCATTCTGAAATCTGAAAATTGAAAACTGCTGAAGTGAAACAACTGACACTGTAAGTGGAAATAAGCACAAGAGTGCCTAATTCATGGGCTATGGAGTCAATTATTTAATCCCTTGGAAGTCATTGCACTCAACCAAACCAAACTTAATACTGCAATCTGGAAATATAACTGAAACAATTGTAGATCTACTACACCTTGAATCTAAAAGTAGCTAATCAATCCCACACCTCTATCTAACTGAACTGGAAAATTTTACACTATTAGGTGTAGTATTCTTTCCAATGTAACTGAGTGCAGAGTGGATTTATTAACAAACCATGTTGCGAGCAGCTGAAAATATGAAGAATATATACAATATGAACATAAAAACCCATGGAAAACTTATACTCATGGGTGTACTTTAAAAGTTGCATCCTCTACAAAGCTTTTAGATTTCTGACCATGGCTAAGAGGGAAAGACATATACTGTTGATTGCAAGTATCAACGAACCTTGCATAACAGTAAAGGTAGTTGAAATTTCAAAACAGTGGGATTGGTTACCCAGTGGAATCGCCATATGACAAAGTGGAGTCGCCAGGTGAAAGAAATGCAATAAATAATAAATGCCTACTCCTTGTACACCAGCAAGGAATATATCTAATCTTTATCATTCCCTGGAGAAAGATATCTTCGTTACTTTTCTCCCCGACAACGACACCAAATGTTGTTCCTATTTCCCATAGGCAGTCCTTGGCTACAAAAACTACGCCAGGAAACCAACTCAACCAGCCTTTAGGTTCAAGCTGGCCTTTGAACCAGAGGGAGCTCCCTCAATTGTTACAAGGATTTGTTTAACGTTGTTCACTTGTCACTAAACAACATCCTTTGAAGCACAATGGTTAGATTTATGGTTTAAATTGGGGGTGGTTGGTGATCAATGATAATCCCTATCTATGATTAAAGGCCTCTCTCACAGGGTCCCTTCAGAACATGTCAGCTTCTAACCTGACAGAATGACTTATATTTTCAAGGATTATGACAGAAGAATGTAAGTAGATTCCTAATAATTAAGCAGTTAGACTGACTACTTAACAACTAGGGAAATTTGGATGCGTGTAGAAGATTTCTACATCCCAACAAAATACATTGCAGGGTATTCAAGAAGGTCAAACTTAAACCAATTCTATGAAGAGCTATTTTAAATAGATAGTCCAATAAGCTAATATCTTTTAATGGCTATCAGAAGGCATAAAGAAAAAACCAGTCAAAGAGGAGTTATCTTGGAAAAATAGTCCAATAAGCTAATCTCTTTCTAAAGGTTGTGATTTTGCAGGGGATTTAAGAATAGAGTGATAGTCAATCTACACTTACCTAGACCTTACTATAAATTATTTGAACATGTGTAGAAATAAGATATGAAACACTAGAAAAACATACTAGAAATCACAAAATTTTGTCAAACTGAAGCCGGAAGGCTTTCATTAGAAATCCTATAATAGAATCTATTACAAAGTGAAGAGCCTTGGCATAAAAATCCCACCCTGTTTATTATAAATGAAATAATATATATAGACAAGATCTCTCCTAACTATTACAATAATTATGGAATACAATCCTGAATAGTATACTAAAAATAAAACACTTTCTCTAAATTATCTGCTGGAAACTTTGAACTGCTTGCAAGTATCTTGCCTTGAGATCTGGAATGGGTTAAATGACTACTGAAAATCTGCAACATAATCCTCAATTAATCCTCTACTGCTAGGTGTTTTAGACTGATCTTTATTCCCTTGAGGTCTGGAAAAAGGCTGAAACCTTTTTCCCATAATCTGCTAACCGTCCCTTTAAACCTGATTGGTCTGCCATCTGCCCCTTTGAATTCTAGTTTTGTCATTTTCTGATTTTCATCTTCCTTTATTTTGTCACAAATATTTGATGAATATAAAATTTTCAAATATTTGATTAAGCTCTTAAATGAATTTTAGAATTTAGAATTTCAATATATATATTTAAATGATTTGATAAACCGTACACCAAATCTGTGTATTGTTTTCCCTTTTCATGGATTCATGGAACCATGTGTAGTTTTTAAAATCCATGGTTTGTTTCTCCCTTTCACTTTTATCTGTAAATTCATTTCATGCCTATAAATTCCTTTTACCCTTGTAGAATACCTAGATGGTTTTGTAAAACCATGTGTTGATTTGTGTGGTTGGAAGAATATTTTCACTTTACTCTTTTACTTGACATGATTTTACACCTGTAAATTGATTTCACCATTCCTATAAATGATTTCACCATGTCCGTAAATTGATTTCACCATGTCTCTTTTACCTTAATCTCCTACCATGAAATGCATTTACATGAATGCTATCTTTGCTCACCTGTACATTAATTTCATATGAAATTTTCTCTAATAAATTCATGGCATCTGTGAGTTTTATTTCATATGTGGCTGTAAAACCATTTTACACTTATTTCATTTTACCAACTTGGTCTTCCATCTATGAATCTCCTGCAAAATGTAGTTTCACCTTATCTTTGCATTCGACCTCCCATCCACATAGCAATTATTTCATAATCGTATCAAATTCCTTTCCCGCCACATTTATAAAAGTCAAACAAATAAAGTTCATGGTTTTCGGAGGGGGGTAGTGGTAAGTGGTTTTAGGCTTTGGGGGTCCGAAATTACAAGGGAGTGACACGTAGTAAAAATGGGCAGCCATTGAACAGCTTTTGGGACCCCCCGTTAATTAAAGGTCGGAAGAGTTGGGTTTGAAAATTATTTTTAACTTAATGTGCCCATATCACGAGGCATGGGAAGAAAGGGGTGTTTTAAGCATATGAGTGCCGGGTGGACCATAAGTTTACCTTTTTACTTGGTTTGAATTTAGATCGAATTTTTATAACATAATTTTAATTTAAAGTAAATATTTTCATAAAAATATATAATTATATTTTTATAAAAATAATATATTTTAAATCAAAATTAATATATATAAAAAGAATAAACCATTCAAAAGCATAATTATTATATCTCTCAGTATTTAGCCAAGAAGGAAAGCCAATTTCTCACTGAAATTTTTTAAATTTTCAGTGTGGCAAAATATGTTACAACATGGCCACAAGTCTCAGATAACTCAATAGAGAGTGCCTTCTCCTTTGTATTTGCATCATTTCTATTTAGGCAAAAGAGAGCAGAGAAACCTTACCTTCTCGTTGGGTTTTCTCCTGAAAGGATTTCCCATATCATTTATCATTTCTTATGTGCACTTCTCGTTGGGTTTTCTCCTAAAAGGACTTCCCATATCATTTCTTGTGTGCATTGTGATTTGTGTGTGTTTGTATTTAACCATTCTCTATTTTTATCATTTTATCGTCGCATACATGAGAAAAGAAATAGTAACTAATAAATTGAGAAATATAAGGAAAATTAACCCTCAATTTATATATTTCAAATTTTAATCTATTTTTATCATATTTGTTGTGACAAATTGTCTAGTGAAATATCGATGACAATTTACAAATCTTATTGGTATCACAACATGATTCTTTGATTATTTTGTGAGAAGTTATAGGGGATTTGATTGGTTTAAGCATAATGTCACAAAACCCCTGTCACGGTTGACATAACCCTTGAGATCCGATAGAGGAGAGTTTTGCATAGTTGGAAGTGAAAGTGATCAGGTGCTCAAAATTAGGCTTAAAAATCAAAGTGTCATAATCTTGTTAAACTTAGGTTTAGATCGAAGAGTTCATCATTTTGATTCCAATGGTGTGAACGACAATCAAATCTGAGCTCGTATGCAGAATTTATAGAAATTCAAACTTCAAGTTTGACTTGCTCACATGGTAGGATTAGATAATGTGACAAGGTCCTACAGTGAATGAGGAGGCGCCAAGTGCCAGGATACCATTGCCCCACACATTTCACAAATCACAATCGCAAGTGAATTGGCATTAAAAATTTGCCCCATAACAGCCAAAGTGCGATGCGATAACGCAGGCGGGAAGGAATTCAAGTATCAGTTGAAGGTGTGATGTGATGGATCACAATCGCACATCAACGAAGGGAAGCATTTTAGATAATCAGGCCCCAGTATACCCAGGTTGCGATGCAATGGATCGTAGATCACAATCGCAACTCGCAAGAAAACAAAGACCCACATTAGGTTATCCATCAATTGCGATCGATTGTGAAATGCGAAAGGGATCCCAGATGCGATGCAACTTTAGGATTCAGTTAATAATTCTATCGGGTCCGCCACATTGCTATCACAGTATCGTTCGTCGCATACACAAAACTTAAGCCCGTTGGTCCTCGCCGATTGTGATGTGCGATAAGACTTGACCGACAGATTATGGCCCGCCGCGCGGCAAAATTTTCACCCAGTTAGCATGTTTTTGGGGCTAATTTATAGGATCATGCTGGTAATGGGGCAATTTGTGGAGCGAATAGTAGGAAAACTAGGAGAAGTCATGACTTCTTCAGTTTTCCACCAAATTTGTAGCAAAAAGAGGCAAGATAGCCATTTTTTAGTATTCTGGACTAGTTGGGGTAGGTTTTAGAAGCATTTGAGAATTATAAACACAAATTTTTACACTTCTGAGCATAATAGAGAGGCCTAAACTATTGGAAGCTGGACCAAGGAGATGTAGCCTAGCAGGGGTGAACTCCTTTATCATGTGCTTGTTGTAATGTGTTTTTGATGATGTTTTGTATATGTTTGTGATGTTGTTTAGTTTCCAGTTTATGTTAAATTGCTCATAAAATTAACATAAAAACTCTTCATTTCACTTGAAAAATTTGATGAATCCTTAAGCACGATGAAAGCATTTTGTTTATAATATGAGGAAGATCTTAGCACTACAAACTAATATTCTAAATCAGATCAATTTGGTATCAGATCACTAGGTTTTCTTTGTGAAAGAAGGATTTAATTGTTTACAAGTTTATGTCATGCTTACAAGGTTAAAACTTAAAATAGGTGAAGGAAAGCTGGTTGGAAGCCCTGAAGTTGGCTCAAGGGGAAGAAGAGCAAGGTTTCCACAATCTCCAACACTAGTTTAGCCTCAAGTTGCAGTTGAGACTCTAGAGTTCATGTCTCATGAAGGAGAACCTACAAACATGATAGAATATGAGAAGACCTTTAGAAAGGCTTTCTTTGATATGAAAAAGATGGTGAAGGTCCTCTATGAAGAGAGGAATAGTAGGTTGCAAGGAGAAAGTTCCAAACCTCCCAAAGGAGAAGGCTCTTTAGGAGGAGGTAATGGAAAAGGAGGTAATGGGAATGGAGACAAACCTCCACCCTCTCCACCATCTTCTTCATCTTATTATTCACAAGCATATTCACACTCTTCCACTAATACAACCCTTACTCATACTCATCATCATTCTTCAAAAGGAACTGGTAAATCACCTTTTTTAAAACTTGATGTTAAATTTGAGTTGCCCATTTATAATGGTGAAGTGAATGCAGAGAAGCTTGATAATTGGATTTCTTCAGTTGGAAGTCTATTGCAGGATTCAAAACCTTCAAGAGGATGACATAAAGATTCAGTTAGCTTCCTTGATAATGGAGGGTGAAACACTTGTATGGTGGGAGTCAAATACCAAAGACGAGATTAAAAAACATGGTAATATCTCTATTTCTTGGAATGATTTCATTGCTGCAATCAAAAGACAATTCTACCCTTTATCTTATATGCAGAACGTCATCATGAATTCGCAAAACTTTAGACAACTTAAAGGTCAAAATGTGCAAGACTACACCCAAGAATTCAGAAAAAGGTCTCTGATGTTAGGTGTAGATTTGCAGTCATAGGATACTTTGTTGAACTACATTGGTGGTTTTCACGGTTACCTTAGGCACACTATCTTAATGTTTAATCCCATTAATCTAGATGATGTGTGTGTGGAAGCCACTTATCTTGAGGCAAGAGGGAGAAACACTCCAGAAAAAGGTAGTAAAGAGCCATTTAGGAGTAAAGGAAAAGAAAAGGCTTTCAAAGGGAAGGAAAAGAAAAATGAATCTATTAAAAAAGAAGGAGAGAAGATTAGATGCAAACACTATTCCGGAGAGGGTCACGATGAAGCTCATTGTTGGAAGCTTCACCCCAAAATGAAACCAAAAAGAAATAACAACAAGGGAAAATAGAAGACAACTGCAACCACTCAATGGTATTTGGGATCTGAATCAGGTGATGAAACAAAAATCACAGCCATGGGGTTTTAAGGGAAGGAATACATTGCCAACACTAGTTATTCAAACTCACATAATGAAACTCCAAATGAAAAGAGGAGAATAGGATTGTTTCACATAAGGGTGATATCGAAACATAACAAGATTGGCACGATGTTTGATAGCGGCTCTTAAGCAGTTCTTATCTCTGAAAAAATTGTCAGAGTTTAAATATGGAAACTGTTCCACATCATAAACCATATCGACTTGGATGGGTATATGACAATGCGCAATTGCAGGTTATGAGAAAGTGTAATATGAGATTCACAATCACTGCAAAAATTCATAGATGAAGTGGAGCTTGACGTTGTGTCATTAGATATCCATGGGATTGTTTTGGGCAGCCATTACCTTTATGGTAGAATCTATCTTCCGTCAACATGAAAATAAATATCAGTTATTTAAAAATGGAGTAGAGTATATTGTGAGAGGTCACATTACGAAAACAAATATTGCGCTTGTTAATGCAAGGCAGATGAAAAGACTGGTGAATTCGAGCAAGAATTTTATGCTTCTGATGATCAAACCTAGGAATCATGTCGATAATGAAGCTTTTAAAGGTTGTGATTCAAATTTGAAATCTGAATTGGTTGACGTAGTTAACCAATATTATGAAATGTTACAGGAATGAAAGGGATTACCTCCCAAGAGAGGAATTCAACACGAAATATAGTTGTAGCAAGATTGTCCTCTTCCTAACATTGGCATGTACAGGATGTCAGTGATGCAAAAACCAAGACGCAAATCCAAGAGTTGTTGAATAAAGGTATCATCAAACCATGTTCCTCACCTTGTGGTTCACCTATTGTTTTGGTGCTAAAGAAGGATGGAACATGATGCATGTGTGTGGACTTCCGTGCACTAAACAAAATCATGGTAAGGAATCGTTACCCACTTTCTCGAATAAATGATTTACTGAATCAATTGAAAGATGCAAAGTATTTCACTAAGTTGGACTTAAGAAGTGGCTACCATCAAATTAGAATAGTTGAAGGAGACATTTGGAAGAAAACATTCAAAACAAAACAGGTTTTGTTTGAATGGCTAGTTATGCTGTTTGGTTTATGTAATGCTCCTGCTACATTCATGCGTGTGATGAATGTTGTGTTGAGGCCATTTCTTGATGAATTTTTCATAGTCTACTTAGATGACATCATAATTTTCAGTAAATCCCGTGCTAAACATGTCATGCATGTAAGAAAAGTACTTGATGTCTTGAAAAAAGAACATTTGTATCTTAAGATGTCAAAGTACGAATTTGGAAAGACTTCTTTAGTTTACTTGGGTCATATTGTTGGAGAAGGTGAGTTGAAAATAGATCCCTCCAAGGTTGATGTCATTGTGAATTGGCCAAGGCCCAAGATAGTTACAAAGGTAAGAAGTTTTTTGGGAGCAGCCCAATATTGGAGGAAATTCATTGCTAATTTTTCTCTTATAGCAGCTCCTTTGCATGCATTTACCAGCGTGAAATTTTTTTCAGTGGGGAGGCAAACAACAAAAGGCCTTTGATGCATTGAAATAAAATATCAGTACAGTTCTCGTACTTGCACTTCCATACTTGAGACAACCATTTGAGATTCAGACTGATGCTAGTGATTACGGTATGGGTGCAGTCCTCATGCAACATGGTAAGCCTATTTGTTATCATTCAGAAACTTTTAATGGTGCAATGATTAATTATCCTACATATGACAAGGAACTATATGCATTGTTACAAAGTGTGAAAAAATGGAAACACTACTTGATGGGTAAAGAAACAGTCTTTCACACTAATCATCATCCATTGCAATACCTGTAATCTCAATCAAAGTTGTAGCAATCAAGTCACTTCTGATGGATGGGTTTCCTTCAGCAATTCCATTTGGTAATCAGGTATAAGAAAGGTATCTACAATAAATTTTCCAATATGCTTTCTAGGCCGATTATGAGTGCAGCTAATTTAATCAAGCATAATTTTGTTTTACATGAAAGTTATGTTCAAAAAAATACATACTTTCAAGATGTATATTCAATCTTGAGTCAAAGGAATCAAGTGGAGGAATTTGTTTACCATTTGCATCATAATGTATTGTATCATCTTGGTAAGAAGGATGTTGCTACTGATAGTAACATGGACAAGGCCAAAGAGTTCATTGAACAACTCCAAATGGTACATCAAACAGTGCAAGAACAACTTGAAAGGGTTAAAGGAAAGTGCATAGAAAGGCATGACAAGAATCGTGGAGATCACAAGTTCCAATCCAGTGATCAATGGATCGAGATTGGAAAGGTGAGGGAATTGTACCCTCACCTGCTAGTCAATTGAAAGTGATCTTTTGGGATCCAAAAGACTTCCAGTGGGGAGGAGTGATCAGGTGCTCAAAATTAGGCTAAAAAATCAAAGTGTTAGAATATTGTTAAACTTAGGTTCAGATCAAAGAGCTCATCATTATGATTCCAATGGTGTGAACGACACTCAAATCTGAGCTCGTATGCAGAAGTTATAGCAATTCAAAGTTTAGGTTTGACTTGCTCACATGGTAGGATTGGATGATGTGGTAAGGTCCTTCAGCAAATGAGGAGGCATCAAGTGGCAGGTCACCATTGGTCCCTGCATTTTGCAAATCATAGTTGTAGGTGGATTGGCATTAAAAATCAGCCCCAAAACAGCCAAAGTGCGATGCGATAAGCCAGGCAGGAAGGCAATCAAGTATCTCCCGGAGGTGCGATGCGATGGATCGCAATCGCACATCGGCGAAGGGAAGAATTTCATATAATTGACCCCCAGCATACCTGGGGTACGATGCGATGGATTGCAGATTGCAATCACAACTTGTAGGAAAACAAAGACCTGCATTAGGTTATCCGCCAATTGCGAAATGCAAAAGGGATCTCGGATGCGATGCAACTTTAGGATCCAGTTAATAATGTCATCGGGTCCGCCACATCACTATCGCAATATCACCTTCCACATACATAAAACTTAAGCCCGCTAGTCCTCGTCAATTTTGATTTGCGATAAGACTCGGCCGACATATTATGGCCCACTGCGTGGTGAAATTTTCACTCGGCTAGCACATTTTTGGGGCTAATTTGTAGGATCATGCCAGTCAAGGGGCAATTTGTGAGTGAATAGTGGGAAAACTAGGAGAAGTCATAACTTCTTCTGTTTTCCACCAAATTGGTTGCAAAAAGAGGCTAGATAGCCATTTTTTAGTATTCTGAATTGATTGGAGCAAGTTTCAGAAGCATTTGAGCATTGTAAACACATATTTTTACACTTTTGAGCATAATAGAGAGGCCCAAGCCATTGAAAGTTAGACCAAGGAGATGTAGCCCAAAATGGGTGAACTCCTTTATCATGTTCTTGTTGTAATGTGTTTTTGATGATGTTTTGTATATGTTTATGCTACTGTTTAGTATCCGTTTTATGTTAAATTGCTCATAAAATTAACATAAAAACTCTTCATTTCACTTGCAAAAATTGATGAATCCTTAAGAACAATGAAAGAATTTTGTTTACAATCTAAGGAAGATCTTAGCACTGGAAACTAATATTCTAAATTAAATAAAAAAGTCACAAATATAAAATGTAATGTAAGCCTCTTCATAGCAACCCTATCCAATAAGATTGGGTTATTTGGAGAAGATGGAGGTTCCAACACATAGGTCAGATCGAAGATGAAATCGAGGGATTAGGAAAAACTGGAGAAGGAGTCTAAGAAACCTAAAAAGAGAATCTGATTTCAATAATTGTGAACCCTTCATAGTCTCTCTTCAACATGTAAGCAAAGGTGGACATCAATTTGTGTGCATGTGAGAATCGTCCTTTCAAATTAAATCGCTAATTGTAGCAGTTAGATGTTTACTTTAGTCTTCATTGTATACATAAGGAACACAAAATTTCATTTTCATGTTTGAAATTAGAAGGTTGTGTCATGACCTAATGGGAAAGTCATTTGGAAATAATCAAGATAGAGGGGAATCCTCCATAAACCAAGTGGGGGTATTTTAAAACTCTCAAAAGTCCCAATTCTACCCTATCGGGTATGTAAAGGACTAGTGGATCCAATGGAATTACTTCAAGAAGAATAGGGGCATAGTCTACAAAAGTAGACCACAAAATTCAAAAAGATGGAAATAATGTTAGATATATCTTCCAAGAACCCATACGTAATCCTCAAGTATTCGGGGGATCTACATAGCCATCTACGAAAGTAAGTGACATTGTTCAAACCAAGAATGGTGGACAAGGCTTGTGTGCAAGTGACATACTTAGAAAACATAGTCCAAAAGAAAGGCAGTTGAGAGGTTCAAAGTAAAAGGAACACCAAGAAGTTTCAAAAGAAGGGAAGAAGAATTGGAAAGGGGAGGAAGGACAAGAAAAGCGATGAAAACAAACCAATGTAAAGATCTTGGTAACCATTACAACCACTATAACATTGAGGGTCACATAGAGGAGAAGTGTTGGAAATTACATTCATAACTCAACTTGAAGAATTGGAAGAATAGCATGGAGAAGAAAATATCATAGCCATATATTTTAGTAATTAGTGGGAAAGTAGCTTGGACATGGATGAGAATATTGTCTACAGGTTAGTGCAAAAGTGGGTGAATTTGAGTGGCCTTTACCAATAGGAGGAGAAGGAGATGGCCAAAATATTCCATATAAAGATACAAGTCAAGAAGGAAAAAATTGATTCTATAATCAACTAGAGATCACAAGTGAATCTCATTACAAAAATCTAGTAAACAAACTAGGGTTGGAGTTTTGAGATCATGCTAGCCCATATCCATTGGGATGGGTAAATAAGGATGCAGAAATCAAGGTAACAAAAATTGTCAAATAAAATTTACTATTAGTGATGTTTTTATTAATGAAATAGAATTGATGTAATTCCACTTAATGTATTTGGAATTGTGTTTGGGAGTCCCTATATGTATATGTAGGATGAAATCTTTATGAAAATATCAAATCAGTACCACCTCATCAAGGAAAAATATATATTCATCATCAATACACACAAGAGAAAGTCTAAAATTTCATTGGTAAGTGCCAACGAAGTTAATAAATTAACCATTTCTAGCAAGAAGTGTGTTTTATTGTTTTTAAGAGAAAATTAGTTTGTATAAGAGTCAATAAGAGAAAAATACATCCCAAGAGAGGTGAACTAAGGCATAGATACAACAATTGGAAGAAATTATATAGGTATACAAGAGAGTGTTCCAGGATCCTAAAGGGTTACCACCTAAGAGGGAAGTGGTGCATGAGATCCAAACCTTGTCAAGCTATCCATCTCCAAACATTGGGTTATATAGATAGTCCATATTGTAAGTAAGTGAAGTAAAGAGAGTTGCAATAGCTATTAGAGAATAGTGTTATTTGACCAACTTTCTCACCATGTGAGAGAGAAGAATAAGACTCAGTGAATGCGCATTTATTATAGGGAGTTGAACAAAATTATGCTCAAGAATTGGTACCCCCACCCAAGATTGATGATTTGTTGGACCAGTTACAACAAGCAAAATAATTCACCAATATTCATTTGAAATTAGGGTATCCCCATGTTGGAGTCAAAGTAGAAGATACCTAGAATACTACCTTCAAAAATAGACAAGGTTTGTATGAGTGTTAGTCATTCCATTTGGTCTACGTAATGCACCAGCTACATTCACAAAATTAATGAATGATGTATTGTGCCCTTATATAGATTCATTTGTTATTGTTTATTTGTATCATATATTGGTATACAATGCTACCTAGGAAGTAATGTAGGTGTTAGAGATTGTAAAGAAGCAATATTGTTGGAAAATCTCAAGAAATCTAAGTTTTCATGGTAGCCTTTGGTGTATTTTAGCTATGTGATTGGTCAAAGGGAGATTAAGATAGACCTTTCCAAGATGGAGGTTGTCATGAAGTGGTTGGTGCCTACCAATGTTCCTAAGGTTAGGAGTTTTATTGGGGTAACAAAATACATAAGAAAATTTGTAGCCTCGTCTTTAGTAGTAGTTGTGCCACTCCACACCATAACAGTGAGTGGTAAGAGTTTCTATTAGGGAAAGAGTTATTAGAATTCCTTTAAAGAGTTGAAGAAGAAAAATAATCAAGCACTAGTTCTTGCATTACCAAACTTGTGGCATCCCTTCAAAGTGGAGATGAATGTGAGTTGGTAGGCTATGTGAGCAGTCTTGCTGTAGGGAGGAAGGCCTATATGCTACCATTATGAAGTGTTTCATAGCATGGTTCTCAATTTCCGTACCTATGAAAAGGAGCTCTATGCCCTAGTACAAGTTTCCAAAAAGTGGAAATATTATCTAATGGGAAAGGAGACAATTATTCACACAAATCACTAGTTTCTATAGTACCTACGAGTCCAAAGTAAGTTACAACAAAATAGACATTACAAATGCATGGGATTTTACAATTGTTTCATTTGTTGATCAAGTACAAGAATGGAAACACAAACAAGTTGGATGACATGATTTCAAGGCCACTCACATAAAAAATTACATATTTGGTAACTCTAATGCACACGGAACCTTTCATCCATGATGCATATACAAAGGATGATGACTTCAAGGAGGTGTTTTAATAGTTGCATAGCTAGTTTCATGTAGATAATGGAGACAAGAAAGTTCGCTATCATCTCCATAACGAGTTACTCTTTAGGAAGGGAAATCTATGCGTTCCTAAAGGTGAGTGACTACAATTAATCAAGGAGGCCCACACCTCCAAGGTTTAAGGGAATTTTGGTGTATGGAAGAAAATTCCAATTTGTAGAGGTATGTGTACTATCCCATAATGCAAGAAGATGTAGCTAAGTTCATAATAACATGTATGCTTTGGTGTACTAGCAAGCCTAGTAATAGGAAACAAGGCCTACAGTTGTACCTACTTGTTTGGGAAGGCATTTCCATGGAATTTGTGGGAGGTTTACCAAAAAATAGGAAGGAACATGATGGCATGATTTTGGTAGTTGATAGGTCTAGCAAGATGTTCTTTCTCGTGCACTATAAAAATACCATTAGTGGGAAAGAAGTAATAAACTTCTTATTTAGATAGCTCTAGGTGCACTTTATGTTGGGTATGTGTTATATTTTTGGCATGACTATCTCCATGTGTTGTATGTTGCACCAGGTGTAGCAGGAGCGCCACAGAGGGGTTCATGGGGGAGTGAATCTCGTCTTTCTTGGGGGTTTTGGGGACAGTTCCCCTGGTAATTATTTTAGACAATTTTTCGCATCCATTTTTGGTGGTTTTCAACACATGTTTTCAATTTTAGTAGTTTTGTGGCACATGGCGGTTTTCCCAATAGTTTTCTAGTTTCAGTTACGAAACTAGGATTGTATTATAATCTATGGTAAATGGATTGGTAGCTTATGGATACTGCGAGATATATATAATGTATTCTAATATTATAAAAATGAATCTATATTGAAATACATCTTATTGGTTTTCCTGGTTTAGGTTTCTAGGATAGAATTTTTGAGTTAATGTATGTTTTCCATTTCATATTTACTATTTGTTAAAGAATCTATTTGTAGTAGTTAATTGGACGGGGTTAAAACCTACATTTGATATCAAAGTAGTTTTTGCTTCAAGGGGACGCCTTTGTGGCTAAGGGGTTTGGCCTAGGCTTGTGGTAGACCATGTTGCAATGGGATATCCATGGAAATGATTCATGTGGTGAAAGGAAATGGAGAGAAATTCAAATATATAGATTGAGAAATTCAATGGGCAGAGTTTTGAGCTATGAAAGCTCAAAATGGAAGAGCTGTTGGTGGAAAATGATTAGTGGATTACTATGTATCTAGGTTCTACAAAGGTCGGGATTTGAATAGAAGACTAGATCAAGTTGGATCAAAAGGAAAAGAGAACAATAGGATTTACCTCAGATTCAATATTACTAAATGTTTCAGGGGAACCTATAGCAAATACTTTGTGGAATGAGTTAGGGGCTTTATATTAGTCTAAGTCCCTAGTGAACAAACTGTTCTGTGAAAAAAGTTGTATAACTTGAGAATGAAGGATGGAAACTCTATGAAAGGACATTCCAACACCTTTAATAATATGGTAAGTCAACTATTATTTGTTGATTTAAGATTTTAAATGAAGATAAGTTAGTTTTTTGTGTTCTTCACTAAACTTGTTGAATAGTCTATTTGTTTCTATAGGTAGTAATGCAACTACTTTAAGTTTGAACAAAATAGTCTCATCCTTGTTATCTGATCCAAGGGATCAAAATATGTTTAAAATCTCCTAAACCCAGCACCAAACATTATATCTCATCATTCTGAATCCAATGACACTTGAATCGCCTCAATTTGGCACCATATGAGGAAGTTATCACGTTTTGAAGTTTTTGGAAAACAATAAATAAGTCAAAGTGCAGGGTTGACTGTGTAGACCATATGCTGATGTGGAAGACCATATGTTGACTTAATCAACATGATTGGCTTGTACGGATTGTAACATGGACCAATCTCATGATGATAAGTGGTGATGTTTTATTGGCGGATTCAATTTGAGTTTGGGGAAATCCCAAGCCACGACGTGGGCCAATCAGAGGGTGCCACGTGGCCCAATGAGAGGCCTCCACATGGCCTTAGGAATGGAACCGACTTTTTTTTTGGTGATCAATAGGCTCTATGGGGTTTGACCCCATGACCTCCAACCAACAAACCAACTGCATGATTATTTGGGCTACATTACTGCTTTTTTTAAACAACGTCGGCATAATTCATTTATTTTAATACCATTGGACGGTAGGGGGAAGGGTCAGGTCGACAGGGGCACATGACCGCCCCAGCCACAGGTTTTATGGAACATCTATGGGATTGAAGGAAGAGGTAACAAAGGTGAGGCATTGGCAGAAGTCTCAACCCTTGGTTTCTGGTATGGCATATGACCATGATGGAGAAGATTAGGGCAGGGCACGTGGCACCCTGCTTGCACTCAAGGTCCAAAAGATGTATCCATAGAACCGGAAGCAGGGCTAAGGAGAGCATGTGGCCTATGGACCGTGCCCCTCAGTCCCATGTGGCCATGCGACCAGGTGCACGATCTTCGAAGGGGGCTTCGGCCTTGTATTATTTTTTATATTTTATTTTATAACAAAATCAAAGTAACCATCATTGATGATGGTGGATCGAACCTAAGATCTAAGGGATACCAACCCAAGCACCCAACCAAATGGGTTGGAATGAATTTTTTACCAATTTTACAAAGCCGGGACCTTTTTTTTTTAGTAGTTTACAGGGATTTTGAAGAAAGAGGCCTATTTTGCTCAATTTTTAATATTTTTGAGCTCAAGAAGAGACTGAACAAGGGTTTTTGAGCATTATGGACACGATGGTAGTGTTAATTTTGCATATTGAAGCTTGTATTTTGATGTATTAATCATTTGAGAACATAATAAAAAAAAAGTTACCATTAGAAGTTGGATTCGGAGACATAGCCTAGAAGGGGTGAACTCCATTATAAATTTGTTGTGTTTGATGTTGCATGTTTTTCCATTTTTAACTGTTAAAATTTTGCAAAATTTACTTAAGTTTTTGTGCTTTTGCAAACACGATCCATTACCTAAAAGACATAAACTAGCTTGCAAATTATTTCATGAAACCTTAATTTTTTTAATTTTGGATCAGTTTGGTATCAGAGCATGGTTTTTGTGAAGGTTTGAAAAAATTTGCAAGGTTTTTGAATGCTTAAAAGGTCTAAATTGAGAAGAGGAGAAGGAGCACTTGAAGAAACTAACCCTCAACTTGGCTCAAGGGGGCCACAAACTCCACAAGTTATGGCACATGAAGAAGGAAAAGGACAAGAGTTGATGTCTGAGGATGAAAGAGCGTTAAGAAAATATTTCTTTGATATGACTAAAATGGTGAAAGTGTTGTACAATGAGAGAAAAATACAGTTGCAAGGAGAAATTTCTAATCAACCAAAAGGTGATAGTGGTAATGGGAGAAAACCTCCACCTCCTCCTCCTCCTTCACCTCCATCCTCACCTCCTACTTTACCTCCTTCTTCACATAGACCTACTCATCCTAAATCTCCAAGAGGACATACTAAGCCTCATTTGATTAAGCTTGATGTCAAGTTTGAATTTACAATGTTCAATGGATAAGTAAATGCTTAAAAGTTGGATAAATGGGTTTGTAAAATTTAATTTTATTGCAGGATTCAAAAGATCGTTGATGATGTTATAAATATCCAACTTGCTTCTCTTCACTTGGAAGGTGCAACTCTCATCTGATGGGAGGCCAAAACCCAAGAAGATTTGAGGAAAAGTGGTAAAATTATCTCTTCTTGGAATGATTGTATAGTTGCATTAAGAAGGAAATTTTATCCATTAGCTTACATGCAAAAATAAATTATGGATTGGAAAATTTTTAGTCAAACTAAAGGTCAGAGTGTCCCAAGTTACACACAAGAATTTAGAAAAAAGATCTTTAATCTTGGGTGTTTATTTAACCTCACAAGATACTATCCTTAAGTATATAGGTGGATTACATAGTTATTTGAGACATATTATACTTATGTTTAATCCCATGAATTTAGATGAAGTATGTGTTCAAGAAACTAATTTAGAATCAAGAGGCAAGAATGTTCCTCAAGAGTCCAACAAGAAACCCTTTAAATCTGGAGATAAAGGAAAGGGTAAATTCAAAGGAAAAGGTGAGAATAATTCTATCATCAAGAAAGAAGGAGAGAAAATTTCTTGTAAGCATTGTTGAAAAGATGGCCATGATGAAGACCAATGCTGGAAATTATAGCGAGAATTGAGACCAGAGAAGTTCAACAACAAGGGGAAACGAAAGTCTGCTGCTACAACTCAACAAGATCTAGGATCTGATTCGGGTGATGAAACCAAAATTGCGACCATGGGAATGAAATGTATAACTTGTAACGCAACTACTAGTTCTTCTAGAACACCCGTTGAATCTCAAAATGATAAAGAAAGAAGTGAGCTTTTTCATATCAAGGTCATTACTGTTGGACACCTAATCCTAAATGGGTTAGTGTGGAAGCCGAATGGACAAAAGGAGTCTAAGAGACCTTGGGATGTGAAACCCAACGGTCACAACAATGTACTATAGATGTATATCTCTTGTTAATAAAAATTGTATTGCATGTTTTATCTTTCATATCTCTCTTGTTGTCCATGTGTGTTTAACATGGTATCAGAGCCATGATGTGTGGCCTGTGTAGTTTTCTTCCTCAGGGTTTATCCTTTAGTTAAAAAATGAGATGTTGTTATTCCCTGAGCAACCGGCCTGAGCTGCCTTGAATAGTGTTGGCCTAGTCTTCATTACCTGTAACGCTCCATTAATTCTGCCTGCCTGTTCTTCTGAATACAATAATCGCTCTCTGACTGTCATATACGTTTAAAAAAAGAGTGTCATTACACCTGCGCCTCTACTGCCTGACAATTCACCTGATTATTCTCACCTGCGTTACTGAATGTGTTTGAATAGCCATTAAACTTGAACGCCTCTGTCGTTCTGCCACACCTGCGCTGCCCTGAATTGCACTCTGTCTGCCCTGAAGAGCCCAGACGGTTAACGCACAAGCTGGGTGCCGTGGCGATCACATAATCATTCAATATATTTGCAGTTTGATTTCTGTATATATGCAGTCGTCTGTATATTCATATGTGCAGGCAGTGTCAATTGACGAAGTTTAATGATTCTTAATTGTTGAAATGACGGTACGTGGGTCAAACTTGGGTTAAGAGTAGAACCCAGCAGTTTAATTGCCCATGTCCCCATGTATATCTGAAGAATAATCCATTCTGAAAGCATAATTAATCAGAGCTGAGCTTTTGGCTTGAGAGCGAAGCAAGATCGATTTGTTCTTTCTCTTCTGTGTGAGCGCAATCGATGGAGTAATTTACATTTGTCTAGCTTGATAAGTGCTGTTTCAAAGCGCTGTTTTACACCAGTTTTAGAGTTGATTGGACAGAGGATGAATATGAGCGCACACAAGTAAGGATGCTTCTCATACAACGGGAAGCTGCACCAACGGTTTTGGTTGCCATAGCTAAAATTTTATGAACGCCAGAGTACTTCCAGTAGACTATATTTCTCTCGCCCTGATTTTTGGAGTGGTCTGAACAAGAGAATACTGAGGACCTGGTCTTTCACAACAAGGTCCCCTACTGTGACAGAATCTTGAGACAAGAATCCAGAGATTGCACCACTTCCATACTGAATATCACAGGATTTTCCATTCTTTTTGTAGGTGCTTGACTCGGATGCCTTGAATGGAAATAACAAGCCAACGAGAAGTAACATTTGGAAGACGGCACCCAAAGATTTGAGCTGCCGGTATCAAATATGACCGTAAAAGTCTGAGCTGGAGTTCCAATTCCAATCTCTCCGAAGTACTGAGCGTCCAAGTAATTCTTCAAAGGAACATAAACGCCCTCTGCCAAAGCCTATATGTGCTCAACCGTTGCACAATTTCGAATTATGTTTCATTCATAGTCTTGACATAACAATCAGGCTGTAATTTTACCTACATTCTACACCCTGTCTGTGCTCATTTTCTTGGTCAATTTCAGGCCCTACTTGGTGACCTCTACTCAAATTTGCGCTCAAATACTTGTCAGATACACTTGTATGACCATCTATTGGAGTGTTCTCCTCTGCACAACCCTCACACAATTGATTCTCAATTGAATATAACATATTCTCTGTGGTTTATCCTCTCGCTCAATTGGTACCGCACAGGTTTTGACTCTCGCTCAAATGGTCATCGATTGATCTCGTCACAATATGATTGGGCACTTCCATATGGCATGATACGTCTCGTTGTATGGTATGGCTCGTCGCACATTTTATATGCACCCTCTATCACTGGTCTGTCTCGACTCTCTGTAAAGTATGCATCCTCTGCAATCACAATATTAGACTCACTACGATCTTGTTATAATGTTGTCTTGACTCTCAATATTTCTGCAAAATGGCACAATGGCTTCGATATAATAGTGGCACAATAGTCTCGGCATAATAGTGCCTCAGTAGTCTCGAAAGAGCTCAGTGGCAAAGTGTTCTCGGCTCTCAGTGTGTAAGTATAGTTATCAATCCTCTACATCACCGTATTGTATAATGGCATCTCGGTAGGGATTTGTTTGCTGGTTAAAATGATGATTTTATGCTTTGAATATGAGTTGGAATACGGTGGTATGTTGTCTGCGAGTCCGTTTTGGTGTAGGTATGGTTACAATGTTATTTGAGCCATTTCTATGTGAATTGATATGGTATAATGTTGAACGTTTTATGGTGTTGCACATTGAAAAATAAAAAAAAAAATAGAGAAAGAGGAGCCTATCTCAAGAAGTTGAGTTGGTTGTAGCTTATCCAAAGAGGAAAAGTTGGTTTCAAAGCATCTTCAAATCAAGTTCTATCAGTTTGTGTTCGAGTTGTCCTTTGTTGGCAGATTTTATCACTGTCAAAGAGTCAAATCTCCTTAATAATTTGCTGCATATACATCTGAAGTAGGAGCGAGTATTCTCTAATCTCCTGGAGGTTTTCCTGAAACTGTGTGTAGTTGGAAGGCTCTTGAAAGGTCATGGTAAAATGCTATGGTATATATGACCAGCACCATACAGTTTGCTAAGTATTTGGACATGTAAGGAAGTCTATCACTGCTGTTTTAGCATGCTAGAGATTCATTCCAATGCCCATGACATGGTGTTATAATTATTGAAGTTTTGATAGTCATCATTTCTGATTTGAAAGTAAAGGAGTACTTGAAGGATCCAAGCAAGTTTGCAGTTGCTGCTGCCCCAATTGTGGCATTGTATTTAAAACCCATTATAGTTTCCGTCTACATATATATGCATTGATTCCCTGATTCATTTGTTGCACATTTATACAAGATATTGCTGTGTACTGTAAGTGGATATTACTTTTCTGCATTAAGTAATAATTGTGATCAGTTTTTAAGGTGTAAATCTGACATTGAAGAAAAATGGCCAGAATCAGTGAAGTATTAGAGTTCATGAAAACTCTTATACAATCTACTGTTGATGACACATTACAAATCAGCAAAGGATCTCTCTCAGAAATTCAGACATGTCTACAAAATGCACAGGAAAAGATTGATTTTTTGCAGCTTGAATCACAGCTACAGCAAGAAGAGCTACATCAAAATAGACATCATTCTGAACCTGTTTTTGTTCAGAACATTGAGACAACCACCCATCAGCAGC
This sequence comes from Pinus tabuliformis, assembly GCA_031772625.1. Classification (NCBI taxonomy): domain Eukaryota; kingdom Viridiplantae; phylum Streptophyta; class Pinopsida; order Pinales; family Pinaceae; genus Pinus; species Pinus tabuliformis. The sequence continues at coordinate 19,947,150 of CM062809.1, forward strand.
AAGTCAATAATGTTACAGTTCATTCAAATAAAGCAGCAGTTGTAAATACAGATACTCAGTCTGCACTTCCCAAGCCCATCATCAGACCTTGGGAATAGCTTGTCCACAACAAGCACAGAACTGGTCTTGGATATGACAAGGACTTGTCCTTTCATATTCCAGACTATGCCAAGCCCATTCAGTTTCAGAGTGCTGGATTCATTCATGACAGTTCACCTGCTCCTCATGACAGTTCAGCTTCAGCTGTTCCAGACTCTGCCCCTCTTCCACAGCAACAGCAACAACAACAACAACAACAACAACAGATCATAAAATGCCAACACTGTGACCGAGTTGGCCATCTGAAAGATCACTGTTTTGATCTTCATCCATGTAAGCACTGTCATAAAACTAGCCATTCTTCACACAGATGCTTCAAAAACAAACGTCCTGCAAGAACAAAGATTCATCTTGGATGGATCGCTTCTTGGCAATGGGCATCAACAGCCAAGAAGATATTCCAAACACATGTTAGAACTTGTTCCAGAGTATTGAACAGTCTTGCAGCTGAGTTTTCTCCATCATCTCACCTTGTATCTGACAGGGGGGGAAATGATGGTCATCTACAAGCTTCAAAGTCACATCAAGCGAGCCTGAGCCACAACTTGCCACACCAGTTTCAGAGTTGTAGCCAGAGACAAAGATGCCCCTGAGCATGCCTTCAGTTGGCAATCTGGGACACTTCCTCTAGCAGAAGACTTTAGCTTCTTGCCAGTTTTGGGAGAGTTCCAGGAACAAAATTGAGAACACTTCCTCTAGCAGAAGACATTAGCTTCTTGTCAGCTTTGGAAGAGTTCCAGGAATTGCATTAAGCATTCCAAAGTTGTTGGTTATCCTTAAACCATCACAGGTTGAGACTTCCCTTTTCAGGTTGAAGTTTTACCTTTTATGTGGGGTGAGACCTCCCTTTTATGGTTGAAGGTCTCCCTCTTTAAAACAATAGGATCACTTCCTCTAGCAGAAAACTTCAGTTTCTTGCCAGTTTTGGAAGAGTTCCGGGAAATGCACTAAGCGTTCCAGTGTTGGTGGTCATCCTTAAACCACCGCCCTTTATACCAACATTTCATAGAGCACATTCAGCCTAGTGCTGCCATGCATATTTGCACATTTTGTATTACAGCTCTCTTCTTGGACTCATACATAACCCTTCGGATTAAGGGGGGGAATGTTGGACACCTAATCCTAAATGGGTTAGTGTGGAAGCCGAATGGACAAAAGGAGTCCAAGAGACCTTGGGATGTGAAACCCAACGGTCACAACAATGTACTATAAATGTATATCTCTTGTTAATAAAAATTGTATTGCATGTTTTATCTTTCATATCTCTCTTGCTGTCCATGTGTGTTTAACAATTACAAAACATACAAAAGTTGATACATTATTTGATAGTGGAACTCCAGTCAATCTTATCTCTAAAGTAGTTGTCAAGAAAATTAATTTAGAAACTACACCTCATACAAAAACTTACCATTTGGGTTGGGTATGCGATGATTCCAAATTGCAAGTGACAAGAAAATGTACACTCAAATTTGCCGTCACTGTAGATTTTATAGATGAGATAGAGCTTGATGTTGTACGACTTGAAATTTTTGTGATTGTCTTAGGGAATCCATATTTATATGACCAAAAAGCCATATTATATTGTTATGAGAACAAATATCATATTATCAAATATGGAGTTGAGTATATTGTTAGAGAACATCACAGGAAGATGAACGTATCTCTTGTTAGTGCAAGTCAAACAAAAAGGCTTGTGAATTCTAATAATAATTTTGTGTTGTTGATGATTAAAGCTAAAGATACTGTTGAATATGAAGCTTTCTCAGGATGTAATTATAAACTTAAGCATAAATAGGTTGAAGTTGTTAACACTTATGACAATATGTTTTAGGAACCAAAAGAGTTACCTCTATAAACAGGAATCCAACATGAGATTCGATTGTAACTAGATACACCACTTCTGAATATTGGCATGTATAGAATTTCAGTTTTGGAGAATGCAAAGATTAAGAAGCAAATACAAGAGCTTCTTGATAAAGGGGTCATCAGACCTAGTACATCTCCTTGTGGGTCTCCTATTGTTTTGGTTCCAAAGAAATATGGTACATGGCGCATGTGTGTGGATTTCAGAGCTTTGGACAAGATCATGGTAAAGAATCTCTATCCTCTTCTTCACAATGATGATTTGCTATACCAGTTAAAGGATGTTGTTTATTTTACTAAGTTATACTTGAGAAGTAGTTATCATCAGATAAGGATCATTTCAGCAAAATGTGTGTGTTGATACCTTGTAAGAAATATGTTACGACTGAGGAAACTACAAATATGTTCTTCCAGAATGTATGGGTTCATTTTGGGTTACCTACTTCGATTATTTATGATCGAGATTCTCGATTTATCAGGAAGTTTTGGACAAGTTTATGGGGACTCATGGACACAAATTTAAAGAAGAGAACGGCATTTCATCCTCAAACCAATGACTAGATAGAAGTAGTGAATAGAACAATAGTGCATCTTGTTTGAGGATATTGTGGTAATCATCCTAAACTTTTGGATGGGCATTTTCATTACATCTAACAATCCTACAATCGTGCCAAGGATTCATCTACACAAGTATCTCCATTTGAAGCTTATTTGGGTTATTTTCCAAAGTCTCCTTTGGATTTCATATTTGGTAAAGATATTATAATAAATGGACATAGTGATGTGGAAAAAGCCAAGAATTTTATTGAACAAATCCAATTAGTGCATCAAAGAGTACAAGAACCGATGGAGAAAACCCAAGCCAAGTACAAAACAAGACGTGATAAGCATCAGGTTGATCATGATTTCTAAGTGGGAGATCAAGTTTGGTTATACATCAACAAGGAAATATGACAAGGTGAAGGTAAAAAGCTAAAGTCAATTAGATATGATCCTTTCAAAACCTTGGAGAATATTGGTAACAACGCTTTCTGATTATAATTGCCACCTTCCATGAAAATTTATTCTATTTTGAATGTGGGAAATTTGAGATTGTACAAGCCTCTATGGTTGTTGATCAAGAAGAGAAAGTTTGTATTCCATATATAGAATCTTTTTCTCCAGAATATTTAAATGAGTTACAGGAAGAATCTATTCTTGATAGGAGGATAAGAACTTCACGTAAAGGCAATGTGGACTATATTCGTGTGGGGCTTAAAGGTACCAATCCAAGCAAAGCAAGGTGAATAGAGATCAGGAAAGTGAGGGAGATGTACCCTCACTTATTTGTTGAGTAAAAACGGACTTTTGGTGGTCCAAAATCTTCCAGTGGGGAGGAGTGATCTAGGGGATCAAAAATATGCTTAAAAAGGAAAGTGCTCAAAATATGTCAAAACTAGCACCAAATCGCGGATCTCATCGTTTTGAATCTAATGACACTTGAATTGCCTCAATCTGACACTTTATGAGGAAGTTATCACATTTTGAAGTTTTTGGCAAACAACAAAAAGTCAAAGTCGAGGGTTGACTATGTAGACTGTATGCTGATGTGGCAGACCATACGCTGACATCAACAAGGTGACTGGGTTGTATGGATTAGTACGTAGGCCCATCCCATGAGGACAAGTGGTGACGTTTTATTGGCATATTAAATTTGTATTTGGGGCAATCTCAAGCCACCACGTGGCCCAATGAGAGGCTGCCATGTGGCCCAATGAGAGGCCGCCACTTGCCCTTGGGAATGGCACAATTTTTTTTGAGTGACTAACAGGCTCCATGAGGTTTAACCCCATGACCTCCAACTAAACTGACCATTTTCGATACATTATTTCTTGTTTATACTATATGGGCACAATTCATCTATTTTAATACCATTGAACGGTTGGTGGAAGGTCCAGGTCAGTGGGTGCGCTGACCAACCTAGCCACATGTTTTATGGCACATCAATGGGACTAAAGGCAAAGGTAATGGAGGAGGGGTGTTAGCGGAAGTCTCGACCCTTGGTTTCTAATATGGCATATAATCACGACAAAGAAGATATGGGTGGGGCATGTGGCACCTTGCCTGCACCCAAGGCCCAGGACATATGTAACCACAAAACTAGGAGTGGGGCCAAGGAGATTTTGTAGCCTATGACCTGTGCCCTTGGTCCCATGTGGCCATATAACCAGGGACGTGACATTAGGAAGGGGCTTCAGCCTTGTATTTGAACTATATATATATATATATATATATATATATATATATATATATATATATATATATATATATATATATATATAATGGTGGATCGAACCCGCGACCTACAGTATACCAACCAAAGAATCCAAAAAACTAGGCTAAATTGAATTTATGGCCAAATTTGAAAATTTGAGACCTTTTTGTTGAGCAGTTTACAGGCAATTTAAAGAAAGAGGCCTATTTTTCTCACATTTTAACCTTTTTGAGCTCAAGAAGAGCCTAAACAGGGGTTTTTTTTTAGCATTTTGGACACAATGACAGTGATATTTTTTCATATTGAAGGTTTTTTGTTGATGTATTAATAATTTGAGCATATAATAAAAAAGGCCACCATCAGAAGTTGGACCAGGAGACGTATCCCAGGAGGGGTGAACTCTATTATCAATTATTTGTGTTTGATGTTGCATGTTTGTCTATTTTTAATTGTTAAAATTCTACAAAATTTACTTAAGTTTGTGTGACTTTTCAATCACGATCCATTTCCTAAAAGACATAAACTAGCTTGCAAATTATTTCATGAAACCTTCATTTTTTTAATTTTGGATCATTATCAGGGGAGATGAAATGGAAAAACATGGAAAGTCAGAATGTTATAGATCTAACCCGGAAGCATTATAGATCTGATATGAAAATGTAAGTCAATGCAAATAACCCAGAAATAATATAAAATGATTCTTTATTGATCAAACCCTTAAGGTAGGGCAACACCATACATTCTCTCCTTAAGGAAGGAGAACACTCCACAAGCCATATGCCTGTTCATACAATAATCCTTGACATTATTCCTTGACGTGGAGTCTCTAGCCTCTATATAGGCCTCATACATACAATACCATGGGTCATTACCATGGTTCCCTCATACCATCAACTAATACTATGGGCCCATTACATTATTACTAACTACTTGTGGTCCCTTACATGATATGGGTTAACCACCTTATTTATTACTATGGCCCATCCCATTATTACATTATTACCTTGGGTACCTCCCTTGGTACCCCATATTATCCCCCCTAGGTATATAAGATTCCACCCCCCTTAGCATGTTTCGTCCCTGAAACATGGGAGTGTTGTTGGGAAAAGTATCCAATACAGAATGACCCTATCCCACTCTAAGGGTGATAGTTCCTTAGCAACAATCAAAGCAAAGCTATCTGAGATTACTTCTTTATGAGATGTAAAAGAGGGGAGAAAGAGATCCACTAACCGATGTCTTTCGCTAATGGTTGATCCAATCTTCTCTCTTTGCTGCTTGCCCCCAGCTCCTTGCTCTTTCGCTGGCCCAACTACACCAAGATCCTGCAAAATGGCAAGAGAGGGAAACTACAAGAATCATACATTCATAATTGATTCAAGGATTAGAATAAATCAAATACACAAGTATAACAATACATCATTGAGACACATGTATATAGAAGAACCTCAAATGCTTTATTAATGGAAGAAGTAAGGTTCATGAAGTGATACAACCATAAGAGGCCCAATCTAGCATCACCTTCCCAGCAGAAAGAAATCTCCTCTTCACCTCCTTCAAAGCAAATCACCCAATAGTTCTAAACTCAAACCAACAGCAATTCTTTACATTCACAAGATTCCAACCTCCGGATCTCATGGGAGAGAGATCCATATATAGGAGTTTGGAGAGAGGATGAGTCAGCCTGAGATGTGACTAGTGTCCTCTCCCACTCCAGTTCTTCTTCAGTTCTTGAGTCCACTTGGAGGTTCTTGCTTCCACTTGGAGATCTAGAACCTATTACTCATCACCAGTCGAATTCCTTGATCCAAGTGTCATTTTGGAAGCTTCCTGGGCATTGACTCATTGAGGAATGAGACTTCCACATGTCACAACTCGCTCAGCGCAGGTAGCCTTTGTTGGAGTTGACATTCAACGTAGGTGGTCCATGGAGCAGTTGACATTCAGTGCAGATGCTCAGTGGAGCAGCTGACATGATCCAGAATTGCCTTGTTTTTGAGTAATTTTTAGTGGAGAACTTGTTTGGATTGCTGTGGTTTGCTGACCTTGTTCCCCTAGGGGTAGGAACAACATGTTTAGGGACTTTGGATCCCTTAGATTATGGACATTTCATGCTTCATGTTGTAAGGCACAAAAATGTCTATAACAGGGAGGAACACAAATAATAAGATCTACTCAAAAGAGTAGTCCACTGGTACCATGCACGTGCATCTAGCCATCCAAGAGAAAGTTGAACTCTCGATCTCGCTGGTGCCTCGCTCGCTTGAGATGGAAGTTGACCGTGGCAGCTCTTCTGTGTTGATATGTAGTAGGTGGATCTTTGCTCCTCTCTATCCTTCATATGGGGGTTGTTGTCCTTGTGGCTAATTGGTTGCCATCTTGTTGGTTGTTTTCTTGCGGGCTGATGTGGGTGATGATATGTTGAAGTTTTAACCCATGGTGTCTTTTTCTTTAATTCACCCTGCTGTGGTGCTTGTTGTGATGTCTTATTTTCCAATATGACTTCAACCACTGATCCCTCATCTGAGGTACCTGTAACCTTGTCTGCTTCAGCCTCTATTTGTGTTTGATTGTTGATCATCAAAGGCTCATCATCTGATATGTCAGTCCCTGGAACATCTTCTGCTTCAACGTTTGTGGACTCTACCTGTTTATTGATGGAAATATCCTGTAATGTAATTTTCTTCTTTTTATACCAGAGCTTCAAGAATTTCTTCTGCACATTAATATTGATAGTACCCGCAGATTCCATCCAAGGATATCCCAAAACAACATCCATATTATCCATCTCTAAAGTATAAAAATCACCATGCAACACATACTTATTCATAGAAAGCTTCAAATCCTTATAAATTTGAACATCCTCATCATCAACCTGTGTATTTTCAATTTGTTTTGCTGGAACTTGCAATTTGTTTGCCAAATTAACATTGATGAAATTATGCTTGCAACTAGGATTTATAGAAACAATGATCTTCTCTTTCTGAATCAATCCATGAACCTGCAATAAGGATATACCAGTAGGAAATAACCCCATATGTTTCTCCTTATCTTGTTTTCTAGTATGAGACCATCGGTCTAAAAGGAATTTTTCAAATTCTTCATTAGGCAGGTTGTAACACTTCTTTTGGTTAAGTAATCCCCACCATGTGGCTACATCATCTCTAAATAGTTGCACTACAGGCCATTTCCAATTGTTTTTCCATAACCTCTTGTATTCTTTTATGTATTCTTCAATAGTAGGACCATTATCTTTTCCTGTAAAATATAGAACCGCCATGAAGAAGGTTTTGAAAAAAGTCACTTACTTGGCGAAAATTTGAAATGGCCACAATTCCGTCAATATTGCTCAGAACTCGTATTATGATCTGTTTTCGGAAATGGAACAATCATTCTGCATCTGCCCATGTGATAAAAATCTTGATACAGGCACTAGAATTTCAGATCTGCGCTGCAACTCTCCCGTCGTCGCCAAAATTTCTGCAAAACGAGCTGATTTTAAATCAGCGATATCTCCCTCATCCGAACTCCGATTCGACCGATTTTTTTTTGAAATTAGGTATTTTTTCACAAATATTCCAGATCTACCATTATATTTGGAAAATCGTGTGCTAGGACGTCCATATATGTGCCGCAAATTCGCTACCCGGAAAAATTGTCTGCAACACCACTGATTTTTAGATCAGTGATATCTCCTTCATCCGGACTCCGATTCAGCCGATTTTTTTTTTTGAAATTGGGTATTTTTTCACATAGAATCTAGATCTGCAATTAGATTTTTCAGATCTTGCACCAAAACATACAGATTTGATCTGCAAACTCGCCTCCCCCGAAATCCTGCAAAAATATAAAAGAAAAATTCTCCACTTTTGCCCAAGAAAGTGCTCTAATACCACTTGTTATAGCTTTGATCCAAAAATATAAGATAATTCAAATATACCCAGAAATAATAAGAGAGAAATAGATAGAAATGATTCACTTTATAGCTCCGATACCACTTGTTATAGATCTAACCCGGAAGTATTATAGATCTGATATGAAAATGTAAGTCAATGCAAATAACCTAGAAATAATATGAAATGATTCTTTATTGATCAAACCCTTAAGGTAGGGCAACACCATATATTCACTCCTTAAGGAAGGGGAACACTCCACAAGCCATATGCCTGTTCATACAATAATCCTTGACATTATTCCTTGATGTGGAGTCTCTAGCCTCTATATAGGCCTCATACATACAATACCATGGGTCATTACCATGTTTCCCTCATACCATCAACTAATACTATGGGCCCATTACATTATTACTAACTACTTGTGGTCCCTTACATGATATGGGTTAACCACCTTATTTATTACTATGGCCCATCCCATTATTACATTATTACCTTGGGTACCTCCCTTGGTACCCCATATTATCCCCCCTAAGTATATAAATAGAAAAACATGGAAAGTCAAAACATATATTCCTTTTTATAAGAGGATTCTCCTAGAATAGAAATAAAAATAATCCCTCGAGTGGGAGATCTAAATCTAGAGGAATATCTAAATCTCTAGGAAAATTCATTAAGACAAGTTGGAGATGTGGAAAAGAAGGGAATTGCATGAAAGATTGTAGATCTAAAATTATAGAGAAAGGGAAGGGATATAAATATGCTCCTTTTGTAGAAGAAAAAACCTCCTTAGATGAAGGAGTAGTTGTGTACTTAACTTCTTCAAGTACATGTAGTTCATGAGGCATGGCTAGTAAACCTCAAGTATATCCTTTCATATGACTCCTCAAGTATATCCTTTCAAGTATTAAAGATATGATGATGATGGTTTTTTCTAGGAGATGACTTCACAACCAAAATCATAGGATGAGGAAAAGTTAAATTGAAGCTCATAGGTTCAAGGATTAGAACACTCCTTAGTGTTTTTCACATCCCAATATTGGCTAGAAATTAGATTTCTATAATTAAGATGAGTAATGCAAGTGAAATAAATGTTTTAAAAGGATACTTGTAGGATGACTCGAGAAGTAATGGTATTTTTGAGAGGAGTTTGGATTGGAAATTTGTACAAGCTTTTTGAAAACATTATTAGCGATAGATGTAATAGTTCCATTATTCCTAAGATTCAAGCAGAAGAAGGAAAAACGCCTACTGGATTTAGAGAAAAGATTATGTTGTGTCATCAAAGGCTAGGATATATCAAAGAGAAGAGCCTTTAAGTACTACATGGTAATGGTATGGTAGAAGTTATGTCTAATTTCTCTCTGGATTTTGATTCCTATAAACAATTTTAATATTGGAAGGAAAATTAGGTAATATTACCATTGGTGCACAATGATGTGTTTGGACATGTGTCAATTCCATCACTAGGAAAATATATATACTATGTATCATTTATACATGACTTTTGAAGGAGTACATGGATTTATTTCATCAAGAAGAAATTTGAAGTCTTTTATAAATTAAAAGATTTTAAGGCTCTTATGGAAAATCAAATAAAGAAAAAAAATTAATGTGTTGAGGACAAATAATGGTGGAGAATTCTATGGGCATGAATTCGAAGAATATTTATGAAGTGCATTATAAAAAAGGAAAAAAATCTAATCCATGCACACCATAGAAAAATGGAGTAGCAAGAAGGATTAACAAGGCTTTGATGTAGAAATAAAGGAGAATCTCAGTGGTGCCAGGTTAGGACATGAATTCTAGGCAAAGGAAGTGAACATTGTGTGTTATTTGGTAAATAGATCACCCTCATTAACATTGGATGACAAGACTCACATGAGGTATGGACTAGTAATGAAAATTATTTTAAACATATTAGGGTATTTTTTTTCGATGCTTATGTACACGTTCCAAGGGAGAATCAGAGAAGTTGGATAAGAAAGTTGAAAAGTGTATCTTTATTGCATATAAAGATGGTCTAAAAGTGATGAGCCCCAATTTTTGGTATAATTTGGGCTCATTTGGCCTACTTGTTTTGCTCAAACCATTCACTTTTTACTGCTTATGCATGCATTTCTTAGTTTATTCGTGTTGTTTGTAGGAAGAAGGGTAGACACTTTATCTACGTGACTAATGCATTATGATTTCAGGTTTTTGCATTAAAAGGGAGAAAAGACCACGTGAAAAGGAGACAAGGAGACAATGAGGTGGCACTGCTGGTTTTTAGGAGAGGATGTCCACAGTCTTGGGACCCTCCTCGTGATTCCCACCATAGCTCCGAGCTCCAATCCATCTCCCCACCGAGCTTAGAAGCAACCAGCTGTTCTACAGGAACAACAGTTATAACTGTTCTACAGGAACAACAATTATGACTGTCCTACAGGATCAGCAGTTTAAACTTCAGTTGGACAGCCGAGCACCTAAAATCAAGGACACCTGTTGGATGATCGTTTTGCATAAGTATGGAGGCCGTAGCCTTTGATAGGTTGTTGAAACTCTCGCATTACTATTGTAATTTTTTAGCACAGCTCGGTCTTTGTTCCTTTTTGTAAGCCAATTTGGCATGACATCAGATTATGAATAAAGAAGGCAGATTTTGATCTAGTTCTGAGTTTTCTCAAGGAGCTATAGCTCTCAGGTTAGGGCCCAACCTGAGAGCAATAGATCTCCTCAGTGTTGTAATGTGTTTGCATTTCGTTCCAGCACTTTGAGTTTGTTTATTTCCACATGCAATTTGAATTCACAGTTTGGTAATTTAGTCGTTTTCATGAGCATAGATAGGACTAGTTTATGGTTGAATTGATTTCGGTTGTTTAGTTAGATTAGCAGGTTGATAATACATTGGAGCTCCAGCAAAAAAGGTTGAGAAAGTCTCCACTGCCATCTCTATTTGGAGATTGGAGTGCAGCCCATACCAGCCACAAAAATACGCAGTTCTTCACGTTATACATGCTGCAACATAGTCTCGTTTATGATAGATCTTCCATGCACTTCACTCTTGCACCATACACCTTCATCACTGCTTCATGCACATTCCTCTACACGCTTTATCTTGCTGTTCATTGAGTTCAGGTAGCTTAGGTTAATGAATTTGCTTCTTGGTGATAGTCATAAGCCATTTGTTTCATTTACACTGCTTTTCATCATTCTATCACCTCCTTCTTCATCTTGATCACGCATACAACCACATTCTTGACCTCTGTTACGCTCTGTTATCTCCCAAACTCCTCCACTCCTCACGTAACTTCATCCTTTAGACATTTCGTTGTTATAACCTCCCATCCATCAACCCACTTCATACACTCGTTCTCCATCCTACTTCTCCACTCCCGAGCCATCACCAGCCTTATTCCTACCTTACACATCTCCCCCTACCATTCCATCACTTCAACCACCCACGGTAGGTCATCCTGTAGCAATTTGTAGACTTCCTGTAGAAACCTCTGCGGTTCCTGTAGAATCCCCTGCAGACATCCTGTAGGAGGCCACTCACTCGGTTGTTGAGCCTCTGAACGTGAGGAACCTCTATGGACTGATGCTAAGGATCTCTGGGGACCTCTCCTAGCCTCCCCAACCTTTCCCAAGCTTTCCTTCCTTCCGCATCACATCTGCACAACCAAACCCTAATAAGCACAAAATCACAATCACTCCATCCACTTAAAGGAAAATTACAAAAACATGTCTTTTATGCTGCAAGTAGATTAGATTCATGCATTTTCACTTATTAGAGGTAATGGCATCATTGGTAGAAGTTTCCTTCACATTCTTTGCATCATAGAGGTTAGACTAGTTAAATTAGGGTTTCCTAGGGTTTCCATGTTTTGATTTGCTTTCAGTTCATTTTTGCCAAGTAGATTAGTCTTCTTTGAGCTAGCTTTCGTCCATCATTGATAAAGCTTCTTCTGTGAGCCTATAGAAGTTGGCTTGAGCCCTAGCGGACTTGTGCCAGCTGACCAAGTGACAGCTGCGACAAGAGCTAGTACTTGTGCATACAGCACCGTCGCTTCCAAGTTTGTACGAACTACCGGGTTGATAAAAGTAAGAGACAGGAAGCCCCAGGAGTTGTAGCATTATTGCTACAATACTGGAGCTCACCATCTTTTTGGTGCCGTTGCCAGGGAAGCGTCAGAGTATTAGTAAGTGTTGCTTTTCTTCTACTTTCGAACTCTTACTTCTGCTAGTAGTTTACTTCATTTCCATTCTGCAAAAGTAGCATAGACATTTCCTGCTTTCATAGATTAGCATTTCCTGCTTTCATAGATTAGCCTTTCCTGCTTTCATAGACTAGCATTTCCTTTCTGCAATTTCATTTGAGCAAAGTAGATTAGTTCTTTCCTGCTTTCAGTTAATTTTGCATCTTTCATAGTTAGTTGTAGATCAATCTGTCTCAGTTTTGAAGGTACCAAAAGAAAAGCAAAGCAAAAGCAAGCAAAAAAAGAAAAAAAGAAAGTCTTTTCCATTTCATGCCTCGTAGGAACCGAGATAGATCAGGAAAATTCCTACCAAACACCCCCACCACATCACTGAGTCACCCTTCTCTCTTCTTTGGTGACAGTGACCCAGAGGAACCTATAGGTGAACAACCTGAGATATCCAAAGACCCTATAGTAGAAGAAGAGTTAGAAACCAATCCATCTGAAGCTATGGCTGACAATAGAAGAGAAGATGAGAGAATAGAAGGAGCTTTCCCCATCCGAGAGACTAATGGAGAGATGAAAATGAAGAACATTAGCCCCTCCGCCTTGCCTCACTTCCATGGACTGACCACTGAGGATCCTGATACCTTCTTGTTTGAGTTTGCTGTCCTTTGTAGAACCTATGACTATACTGAAGATGAGCAAAAGCTGAAGCTTTTCCCTTCCACTCTTAAGGATGCAGCACTACGCTGGTTCATGGGATTACCTGGGAATAGTATCACTACTTGGGCTCAGATGCAGCAAGCTTTCAACACCAAGTACCGGGATTACTGTAGGTCCAAGGAAACAAAGGGGGAAATCTTTCGGATGTCCATGGGAAATGATGAGTCCTTAGAGGATTATGAGGAGAGGTTCCAACTAAGCTATAAGCGGGCCAGGTGCACACTTGACCCTGAATCCCTTAAGTTGGTCCTACTCCGAGGAGTCCCTGAAGACCTCTTAGATACCCTTCACATGTTAGCTGGGGGGGACATTTACCAACTGCCTTATGAGGACATCAAGACTGTGTTTAGAAACCACTCCAGGGCAGCTCGGAAACAAGGTAGAGGAAACCACCTCTCAACTAGTGTCCCTTTCTCCAAACATGAGCTTGCAAACCAATTAGAAGATCTTAAGAGTGAGGTGAGACAAACCATTGCCATGTAGCTTGATACATTCAGGATTCAGCAAAAGAAAGAAGAGGCTGAGAGAGCCTTGGCTGTCTTCTTTCCTAGGTGCACAAGGAGGCACCCTAAGAACGAATGTCCATTGCATTCGGTTGAAGTGTGTTTCGTTTGTGAGGAGGACCATCCCAAAAATCAGTGTCCAACCTTACCTGGGTTTAAAGCCATGTACCAAGGGACCGAAGCTCCCACAGAGCCTCTCTATTACCTCAACCAAAGGAGGCCACAAGGATCTAGACCTTATCAGCAGGGGATGCAAGGGGCATCTCAAGCTTATTACAACCCCAACCAGTCAACTCCTATGCCTTCCTGGGGTCCCCCTGCTCATCCTTCATGGTCCATGCCTCCTCCATGGTCTTATGCACCTCAGTACCCCACTCAACCTACTTCTCATCCATACCACTCACATACCCAGCCACAGCCTCAATGGAATGCACCTCAGTCGGGGTGGAGGCCCCAATACAACACTCCTCCTGCCATTTTGCCTCCACCACCAGTGCAACCTCAACCATTACCTCCTACTCCTCCAAGGCAACCTCAAATGCCTGCTCAACCGAACCCGAACCCCAACAATAGACAGGCCCAGCAGGTATACACTGGGGAAACCTCATGCCCTACCTATGCTGTGGAGATCCAGGAGATCAATCTTAGATCTGGAAAGACTCTTCCAGATCGCCAGCCTCCTCCCCCAGAGGATGAGGAAGACCATCAGGAGAGTGAACCAAAGCCTATTCCACCCTTTCCTGAGAGACTAACAGCCACCACACAACCTAACCCAGAAGAAGATGAGCTTTTGGGTGAGCTCAAGCAGTTGTGTGTAAAAATCCCACTTCTCCAAGCCATCAAGGATGTGCCAATATATAATAAGCTGATTAAGGAGAAGTGTTTCAAACACCCAGGCAGACGGAAGAAAGATGCCTCAACTATCAATGTCATAGGACAACTGTCTGACCTTATGCTAGGACAAGTCATCTGCCCTAAGTACCTAGATCCTGGAAGTCCTGTAGTAGATGTTCACATCAATGGCACCATCATACCTCACACCTTGATTGATCTGGGGGCTGCCATTAATGTGATGACCAGGGATACCATGCTTAAACTCAATCTACAGGGTTCCTTGAGGAAGACCTCGACAGTACTGCAATTAGCAGATCGCTCCACCGTGACTCCCGAAGGGTTTGTGGAGGATGTCATGGTCTCCATTGATTCTTGGGAATACCCTGCAGACTTCTTGGTTCTGCAACCAAAGGCCAAGCTTATTGGATATCCTCTCATTTTGGGAAGGCCTTGGTTAGCTACTGCAGATGCTTACATAAGTTGTCGGGCAGGAAACATGACCATCAAAAATGGTCCCATGTCCAAGCAGCTAGTCCTATACCCTCCTGCCCAACCTTCTTTAGAGCATGATTTACCACTCTGGTTGGAAGAAGGAGAAGAAGACGAGGTGTACTCAGCACCTCTGTGCACCTTAGATACCACTAGAAAAGACCCTCCAACCGAGGATGACTTGATCGAGACCTTGATCCAGAATCCACCTTCCAGTGCACTACCCTTAGAGGAATTGGTGGAGGATGCCCAAGCTAGCACCTTAGTGGATCTCTGTACAACCAACCCTGTTACTCCCAGAGTCAAGAATGTGGAGTTCGGCCCTGAGAAAGCATTGAAGATCAGCTCCTCCTTATCTCCTTCTCAGGAAAAGGAGCTGTGTAGTCTGTTGGCCAACCACCTAGATGCTTTTGCTTGGAGCTATAAGGAAATGAAAGGAGTCCATCCTTCGGTCTGTACCCATCATATATACATCAAAGAGGATTGTAAACCGGTTAGGCAACCTCAGAGGAGAATGAATCCAGCCCTTAAGGACATTGTCAAGGAAGAATTGCAGAAACTGTTAGATGCCGGATTCATCTACCCCATCTCAGATAGTGAATGGGTGTCCCCTTTAGTGTTGGTTCCCAAGAAGAATGGGAAGTGGAGAATCTGTGTGGATTACCGGGAGCTGAACAAAGCTACCAAGAAGGACCACTTCCCTCTACCTTTCATAGATCAAGTGTTGGATGGACTGGCAGGAAAGAAGTTCTTCTCTTTCCTGGATGGGTTTAGCGGGTACAATCAAATCCAAATCAGCCCGGAAGACCAAGATAAGACCACCTTCACTTGTCCTTGGGGTACGTTTGCCTACCGAGTCCTTCCCTTTGGGCTATGCAATGCTCCTGCTACCTTTCAGAGAGTTGTCTTGAGCATCTTCTCGGAGCTGGTCCATGATGCAGTGGAAATATACATGGATGACTTTACTCCATATGGGGCCAACTTCCAGGAAGCATTGTCCAACCTGGGGAAAGTCCTAACCAAATGCACCGAGATGAACTTGTCCCTTAGTCCTGAAAAATGTGAATTCCTAATGACTGAGGGGACCGTGCTAGGCCATACCATTTCTTCCCAAGGATTGCAGGTGGATCCTAACAAAATTGCTCTCATCAAGAGGGTTCCACCTCCTCAAAAGGTAAGGGATGTCCGGAGTTTCTTGGGATTAGCAGGATACTACCGGAGATTCATTAAAGATTTCAGCAAGCTAGCCTCACCATTGTTTGGCCTATTGGCAAAAGATGTGGAGTTTAAATGGACTGACGATTGTCAGAGGGCTTTGAATGAGTTAAAGGACAAGTTGGTGTCAGCCCCAATCCTGAGAGGTCCAAACTGGGCCCTACCTTTCCACATCCACACTGATGCCTCGAACAAAGCCATAAGTGCAACTTTAGGACAAGTTGAGCAGAAACTTCCATATGCCATTTACTTTGTTAGCAAAAACTTGTCCAAAGCTGAGCTGAATTACACTGTAACCGAGAAGGAATTCTTGGCTGTGGTCCATGCATTGAACAAGTTCCGACATTATATTACTGGTTACCAGACCTTTGTACATACTGACCATGCTGCTATTAGATATTTGATGAATAAACCAGATGTGAATGCTCGTATTATTAGATGGTTACTTTTATTGCAACAGTTTGATCTAACCATTGTTGATAAACCAGGTAGAGAAAATGTTGTTGCTGACTTTTTATCTAGATTGGATTTGTCTGCAGATGAGGATGGAACAGTGGACGATCAGATGCCTGATGAACATCTGTTTGCTATTTCAGTACTCTCTCCATGGTTTGCTGATATAGCAAACTATCTTGTTTCAGCACAGTTCCCTCCGCATCTCTCTTCAAAAGAGAAGAGCAGAATCATCAGAAAAAGTGCCTCATTTACTTGGATCGGGGGCAACCTGTTCAAGCTTGGCCCCGATCAGATATTAAGGCGTTGTGTAAGGGAGGAGGAAGTCTTTGATATCCTCCTCACTTGTCATGATGGGCCTTGTGGAGGGCATTTTGCAGCAAAGAGAACTGCCTTCAAGATCCTGCAGGCAGGCTACTATTGGCCCACACTTCATCAAGATGTCAGAAGATATGTCAGTCAGTGTGACCAATGTCAAAGAATGGGGAAACTAACCCAAAGGGATGAGATGCCTCTCCAACCTCAAGTGACTCTTGAGCCATTTGAGAAATGGGGCATGGACTTTGTGGGTCCAATCAATCCCTCTTCGAGGCAAAGATCCTACATCATTGTGTGTACTGACTACTTGACAAAGTGGGCAGAGACTAAAGCAATCAAAGCAGCAACAGAAGAGAAGGTGGTCGAGTTCTTAAGAGAGAACATCTTCTACAAGTTTGGCTACCCAAGAGAGCTGGTGACCGATCAAGGGAGCCAGTTCACATCCAACTTGGTTGAAGATCTCCTAGCTCATCACAAGATCAAGCATAGGACTTCCACTCCCTATCATCCTCAAGCAAATGGGCAGGTGGAAGTCACCAATAGAGCATTAGAAGGGATCTTGACCAAAGTGGTGAGCAGTAGCAGAAAAGATTGGGCAGATCGCCTGGTTGAGGCCACATGGGCCTACAACACCACTTGGAAGACCACCACCGGCTTCACACCTTATGAGTTGGTCTATGGGAAGAAATCTTTGCTGTCCATTGAGTTTGAGTATAACACTTTGAGGATGGCAGCTCAGCTGGACCTAGATCTCAGCCATGCACAACAAGAAAGGCTGTTGCAGCTGAATGGACTGGATGAGCACCGCATGCAGGCCCTCCTTCACTCAGAAGTGGTTCAACTTCAGAGGAAGGTGTGGCATGACCAACATCTCCATGACAAGCAATTTCAGCCGGGAGATTGGGCTTTGTTGTATGATTCCAGATACAAAGATTTCAAGGGGAAGTTGAGAACCAGATGGCTAGGACCATATACAGTGGAGAAGTGCCATGACAATGGATCTGTCCTCATTCGAACCATTGATGAGGAAGCCATTCCCATGCTTGTCAATGGGCATCGATTGAAGATCTACAGGAGACCTCTCTCAAGACAAGAGTTTATCAAAACTATGGAGAAATCTGTATTGGTCATAGAGAAGGGTTCTGCCTCTGCCTCTGGCACACCCTGAAAGAAGATCTGAAAAAAAAAAAAAAAAAAAAAAAAAAAAAAAAAAAAAAAAAAAAAAGAAGAGAGAAAAAAAAGAAATAAAGATCCTTGGGTGAAAACCTCTCTGAGGCGCCCAAGGCAGGTAGTAGGGGTGAAAACCTCATTGAGGCGCTCCTATTGCTTTTCCAAAAAAAAAAGAGAGAAAAGGTTGAAAAAGATCCTTGAGTGAAAACCTCTCTGAGGCGCTCAGGGCAGATGGCACGGGTGAAAACCTCCTTGAGGCGCCCCTGTTATCTTTCAAAAAAAAAAAAAAAAAAAAGAAGAAAAAAGAAAAAATAATAAGCACAATATGAAAATTGCATGCAGGTTGCAGATGTTCTATGGAGGAGAAGAAGCCTCTTCAATCACAGCCAAGGGTCCTTATCATGCTGTCAAGGAACCTCATCAGTACCTCCTCCAAGAGCACCCATGTTTTTTAAGGTATGTGCAATTTTATCATGGTTTGAATCTTCTACAGGAAGCTGTTGTCTTTCTACAGGAGGGCGCAGTCTTTCTACAGGAAGGCGCGTATTTTCTACAGGAAAGTGCAGACTTTCTACAGGAAGGCCGAAATTTCTACAGGAAGCTTTGTGTTCTACAGGAAACTTCCTGTAGAAGTTTGGGACGGCCAAAAATTTGTTTCAAACGGAGATCTAGCGGCTGAGGAATGGGTTGGATGCATGCATGCCACTGATTGGCACCCCTGAACGTTGCTGTAACCTTGCTCCACCATCCTCGTCGCCATGCAACCAAGATCCCTGCACCAGCAAACCAGATCAATGAGTTCTCGTGGTAAGGCCATTTGTCAAAGAAAAACAAGCACCGAGAGCTCATACCACATCCATGTCGAGCATCAGAAGCTCCGGGAGCGTGATCAGAAGATTCCATCCATCGTCGTGCAGCATGCACCCAAGGAGGCGAGACTGTTACAAGGCACCCCGCGGGAATCCTGTAACAGTCAAACCTGCATGAGTGGATACCGTTCACAGCACCGCCCTCTGCAAGCAAAACACGGGCGCAGGCAACCAGAGCATCCACTCCATCGCCAGCATCCTGTAACCATGAGCCTCCGGGACTGTGTAAGCCGCATGCAGCAGGTAGATCCGCTCCCCGTCGTCCAAAAACCGAAAAATCGTGTGCAGCCGCGCGCAGGTAAGTGTCTCAACCCTTCCTTCCACCAAATCGCATGAGTATTACTTTGATTTGTTTTGCATGGCGTAGAAATGAATGGTTGAGCGGCCGTATGGCCAGTTGACTGGCCATGTCGGCTAGTTATGGTATAGTCAGATGCTTGGGTGGCAGCCACGACAAAGAAAATATGCAGCACACACGTGAGGATAGTCCCGTCAACCGAGAAACGAGTTTAACCGAAAAGGGCGGCGGCAGATCTGTGGGAATGAATGCGGCAGCGAGTGAATATGCAGGTGAATGATGGGTGACGTCGCCCAACGGTCCGGCGGGGACAGCTCACCCCCGCGCCACGAGCTGCGCCGATTCAAAATCTAATCGGCTAGATTATGCGCATGTATTCATCAACCTCCACTTCAAAACTCGAGTGGCTCTTCTGATTTCCTCTGCACGTTGATACGCCGAGCTTTCGGCTACCAGAACACCGGTGAAGCACCTCTCGACCGCTGGCCAACTACAGTCCTCCCCGAAGTTTGCACACTGCTCCTACAGGAATAGTTTCTACAGGAACGCAGTCCTACAGGAAGCAGTCTCTACAGGAACGCGGTTCTACAGGAAGGTGAATTCTTCACGTAAGAAAAGGTGGCAGAAAAAAGGTAACCCTGAAACTCCTTCCGAAATTGGCTTTCAAAGGTGGCAAGATCATTATTCACAGTCTGGTCATAAGAATATCGGATTGCTATGCCTATACTATCGCTTCTATAGGATAGCAGTATAATTAGACTGTGTTTTGTGAATTGTATGCATGCCCTGCCTAAAATAGACCGAATCTCCTTTGCATTTGTCACCTTTAGTCAAAACCCTCGTGTTCATCATGCCGGGTGGGTTTATCAGGCGGGAACCCACAGATTCCACCAAATTAAGGAGAAACCCGGCAGTGGTAGAGCTCTTTACCAGAGCACAATGGATGCCTTTTTGTGATAATCTGCAGGGCTACGATGATGAAGTAGTCGAGGAATTCTTGCAGGCTTTGAAGCCTAAATCCCAGACACTGGCCACAGTAAGCTTCAGAGGTCTAAGCCTCAAACTCACCCCAGAACATATCAGTCGGATCACAGAACTTCCTATGGGTCTGCCGTGGGATAAAGAAGAGCGAAAGCAGAGCCAGCAAGCAAAGAAAGAATTCTTTCCACCTGAGGAAGAATTCTCGGAGGATAAAAACGGGGTGAGAAGAACGAGTTTATCACCACCTTGGAATGAAGTCAGTTTGCAGATCATGAAATATATTACTTGTGAAGGCCGGTTCAGCATCGTGTATGCATATCACTTTCGGTTACTCACTGAGTTGAGGCACCGAATTGACCTTCCTGTAGAGCAAAAACTGAGCATCCCTCATTATCTCCTGCAGTCCCTAATGGAGTGTGCTACAAAGCTAAGAGAGGGCATACCTGATCAGATAGCCCACCATGGGTTAATAAAATTGCTTGTGGAGGATGCACTGCACTCATATAAAGTTCCCCTCTCCTGGGAGTCATTTAGGAATCTAACACGAGATGGGGACATTAAAATGTTGATCGAAGATAGTGGCTCCTCCAGCAGTGAAGACAAGGAAGCAGTGGCTGAGGAAAAGAAGGACGAAGAAAAGGGTGGCACACCAATCCTGTCAGCAAGGGAAAAGAGGATGAAAGGCAGAATGGACAAAGCTGAGGTAGTCCACGTCAGCCCAAGTACCTCAACAGCACCTGCAACCAAAGCAAAAAGCAAAATTCAGGCAGGCAAGCAAGCAAAGACGGAGACACCTGTACCTACAGGAAAACAGAAGCAGGCTTCTACAGGAAGCCCGAAAATCACTAAGGAACAGACTTCTACAGGAAGTCCGGAAACAAAGACACAGGCTTCTACAGGAAGCCCAAAGACTCAAGAAAAGGCTCCTACAGGAAGCCCAAAGCTGCTAAAGGAAAAGGCTCCTACAGGAAGCCCAAAACCGGTCAAGAAAGGGTCTTCTATAGGAAGCCCAAAAGTGATGAAGGAAAAGGCTTCTACAGGAAGCCCGAAATTGCAGAAACAGGCTTCTACAGGAAGCCCCAAAAAGGTAAAAACCAAAGAAAAGGAGGTGGATATTCTGGCACGGGAGGCAGCAACTGTATTAGCTGGCCTCAATACGCCACCTAAGCCAAAAGACAAGAGGAAGAGGGAGACTCCTCTGTACTTTAAGGCTCGGAGAAGTGTTAGGATAAAGACGGGCAAGCCACAGGCCCAATCCAGCAGCCCGATTGTCATCGAAGATACACCTACTTCTCCCAAAGAAAAGTCACCCTCCAAGGTCACAGTCACCTACGAGAAAGGGAGTCCAAAGAAAAATACATGGCAGGAAAAGTTAGAAAAAACTCAGCTACAGGAAGCCGAAAACGTTCTACAGGATACTCTGGCCCGGCTACAGGAAACAGAAAAGAGGGAAGGAGAAGGACCCTCATCACCAAGGGAGGGTGAGGCAGAACTGCCTGAAGAGATAGCAAGAGAACACATACCAGAACCTAGCCCTTCGCCCAACCTGAATTCATATTACACCTTTTTAGAGGCGGGAAAAATCATACCGCAGAAATTCACCGTGCCTCTATTTTTTGAACTAGAGAAAGAAAGAGTCCGTTCCCACACATGGATGCAGATCGCCAAATCGAAGGGTGTGGCAGACATAGGCCCTCTACAGGATCAACTCAGGGAGGTCAGGAGTGAATTCACCATGGCTAAACATGTGGCTAGTTTCCAGCAGGCACTTCTACAGGAAGAAAATCAGAAGTTACGGTTGCAGCTACAAGAACTAAAGGCAGGGGCAGGGACCTCCTCCAAGGACATCACAAATGAACAAGAAGGCAAAAAGGAGCTGACCACCAGTCTTGAAGAGCCAATGACACTTCTACAGGAGGCAGAACAGCAGACAAGAATTGAAGTGCAAACCTTAAAGGAACAGCTGCAACAAAAGGAAGCACAATTGGCCTGCATGGCCAGTTGGGCCATGGAAGCAATTCAGTGCAGAACGCCTGCAAAATCTTATGGATTTTTTTTAAAAGATCAATGGCTTCAGTTCCAAATAAACACCTTGGCCCAAAGAGGTATTGCACACATCGAAAACCCACAACAATTTTTTGAATTATGCACTACTAGTTCGGCAGAAGACAAAGCCAAATTGGCAGAGTTTTACCTCCACAACTTGGCTTTGCCTAATGAAGTCTCATGGGATCCTAACATTGCTTTGGGTGATATGCAATTGATGGCCCTCGCCTCATGGTTAAACCATGAAGATCAAAGAGCAGCTGAAGCAAAATCGGTCATGAACCGAGAAGTGATCGAACCACTGTTCATTAGGCCGGAACTAGAGGACCCGGTGGAACTCATCTCAACCCACCAATAGTTGGCTACGGATCCCACAGCTTCCTTGAGGTTTATGGACCAACAAGCCCAGGCCATAGCCCACTTTGAAGACATGGAAAGGTTGTTGGGAGAAAGTGCTGCCCAGGCTTGTGCACGCAGATGGAATACCATGGCCCACAGCTTGAAAATCCGAGAGTACCATACCCCCATCCAGATGAGAGAAGCTTTGGCAAGGGTTGACCTTTACAAGAATTCCATGCAAAGCCTCCAGGCCAGCTGGATTGGGCTTAAACTCAGTCCACCACTATTGCTAGGATTGACTGAAGGAAATACAAAGGAAGATGACAGTCAACAATGGGAAGAGGTAAACAGAAAAGCAGGGTTTCACATCTACAGAGAGGACCCTACCACAGAGCCTTGGGATGCAAGAGAAGCAATGAAAGCAATGAAAGATGAGGACTTGGACTAAGTTGCTCAAGGATGAGCAAATAGTTTAGCTGGGGGGTGATGATGAGCCCCAATTTTTGGTATAATTTGGGCTCATTTGGCCTACTTGTTTTGCTCAAACCATTCACTTTTTACTGCTTATGCATGCATTTCTTAGTTTATTCGTGTTTTTTGTAGGAATAAGGGTAGACACTTTATCTACGTGACTAATGCATTATGATTTCAGGTTTTTGCATTAAAAGGGAGAAAAGACCACGTGAAAAGGAGACAAGGAGACAATGAGGTGGCACTGCTGGTTTTTAGGAGAGGATGTCCACAGTCTTGGGACCCTCCTCGTGATTCCCACCATAGCTCCGAGCTCCAATCCATCTCCCCACCGAGCTTAGAAGCAGCCAGCTATTCTACAGGAACAACAGTTATAACTGTTCTACAGGAACAACAATTATGACTGTCCTACAGGATCAGCAGTTTAAACTTCAGTTGGACAGCCGAGCTCCTAAAATCAAGGACACCTGTTGGATGATCGTTTTGCATAAGTATGGAGGCCGTAGCCTTTGATAGGTTGTTGAAACTCTCGCATTACTATTGTAATTTTTGAGCACAGCTCGGTCTTTGTTCCTTTTTGTAAGCCAATTTGGCATGACATCAGATTATGAATAAAGAAGGCAGATTTTGATCTAGTTCTGAGTTTTCTCAAGGAGCTATAGCTCTCAGGTTAGGGCCCAACCTGAGAGCAATAGATCTCCTCAGTGTTGTAATGTTTTTGCATTTCGTTCCAGCACTTTGAGTTTGTTTATTTCCACATGCAATTTGAATTCACAGTTTGGTAATTTAGTCGTTTTCATGAGCATAGATAGGACTAGTTTATGGTTGAATTGACTTCAGTTGTTTAGTTAGATTAGCAGGTTGATAATACATTGGAGCTCCAGCAAAAAAGGTTGAGAAAGTCTCCACTTCCATCTCTATTTGGAGATTGGAGTTCAGCCCATACCAGCCACAAAAATACGCAGTTCTTCACGTTATACATGCTGCAACATAGTCTCGTTTATGATAGATCTTCCATGCACTTCACTCTTGCACCATACACCTTCATCACTGCTTCATGCACATTCCTCTACACGCTTTATCTTGTTGTTCATTGAGTTCAGGTAGCTTAGGTTAATGAATTTGCTTCTTGGTGACAGTCATAAGCCATTTGTTTCATTTACACTGCTTTTCATCATTCTATCACCTCCTTCTTCATCTTGATCACGCATACAACCACATTCTTGACCTCTGTTACGCTCTGTTATCTCCCAAACTCCTCCACTCCTCACGTAACTTCATGCTTTAGACATTTCGTTGTTATAACCTCCCATCCATCAACCCACTTCATACACTCGTTCTCCATCCTACTTCTCCACTCCCGAGCCATCACCAGCCTTATTCCTACCTTACACATCTCCCCCTACCATTCCATCACTTCAACCACCCACGGTAGGTCATCCTGTAGCAATTTGTAGACTTCCTGTAGAAACCTCTGCGGTTCCTGTAGAATCCCCTGCAGACATCCTATAGGAGGCCACTCACTCGGTTGCTGAGCCTCTGAACGTGAGGAACCTCTGTGGACTGATGCTAAGGATCTCTGGGGACCTCTCCTAGCCTCCCCAACCTTTCCCAAGATTTCCTTCCTTCCGCATAACATCTGCACAACCAAACCCTAATAAGCACAAAATCACAATCACTCCATCCACTTAAAGGAAAATTACAAAAACATGTCTTTTATGCTGCAAGTAGATTAGATTCATGCATTTTCACTTATTAGAGGTAATGGCATCATTGGTAGAAGTTTCCTTCACATTCTTTGCATCATAGAGGTTAGACTAGTTAAATTAGGGTTTCCTAGGGTTTCCATGTTTTGATTTTCTTTCAGTTCATTTTTGCCAAGTAGATTAGTCTTCTTTGAGCTAGCTTTCATCCATCATTGATAAAGCTTCTTCTGTGAGCCTATAGAAGTTGGCTTGAGCCCTAGCGGACTTGTGCCAGCTGACCAAGTGACAACTGCGACAAGAGCTAGTACTTGTGCATACAGCATCGTCGCTTCCAAGTTTGTACGAGCTACCGGGTTGATAAAAGTAAGAGACAAGAAGCCCCAGGAGTTGTAGCATTATTGCTACAATACTGGAGCTCACCAAAAAGGTTATTATATTTAGAACCAAGAAACTGTGAAGGTTTTTTATAATAGAGATGCAGTATTTAGAAAAATAAAAGATGTTTTCAAATAAGAAGTCCTACTAGGGAAGAAAGTACTTAGAGAATATATAGTTTGAATTGAAGGATGATGAATCAAACTCTAGAAAAGAACAGGAATCAAAATAAGAACCAAAGACTCCAACATTGAGAAGATCAATTTGTGAAAGAAGGCGGCCAAAAAGGTATACTCCACTTGATTTCCATTCAAATTTTTATTTGTTTATTAGTGACGATTATCCTAGAACTATTTAGGAGGTAGTGGATTAATAGGGGAAAACCCTGGAAAAAGGCCATTGTTGAAGAAATGGAATCCTTAAACAAGAATAAGGCTTAGGATCTAGTGGAGTTCCCAACTGGAAGAAATACCATAAGTGGAAAATGAGTATTTAAGAAGAAACTAAATGTAGAAAAGGTAGTGTGGATAAATACAAAGCTCAGTTAGTAGGAAAAGGTTATTCCTAGGTAGAGGGAATCACACTTGGTGATGTTTTATCTATTATGACTAAGTTATCTTATATTAGGTTTCTCTTATCCGTTATCGATGATTTTGATTTTGAGGTAGAATAGATGGTGTTGAGAAATCTAGGGCATTAGCATAAGGTGATTTCTCTTTGATTAGTGACTGTTTGTGAATGCATTTTTCTTCTTTAGATTAGGATCTTCTTCTTGTTAGATTATTAGTGCTCTTCTTCATCCAACAATAAAAAATGCATGAACATAAATATACAGTAGACACAACATGTAGGTTATGAGCCAAGGCCAAAACCTCTTACTCTTTGAGAGGAAAACCCACACAAATTCTTCTTATAGAGATTCCAATTGATGAATACCAGGACCAAAACCAATACCAAGACCAAGACCAAGGCCCTTGACCTATTATCCACTCCAAGACCAAGACACTAGTTCTTTGTTCTTCATCTTGACTCCTCTTCCTCTTCGACCTTCTTCATGCTGAGATCATCTCTTCAACAAACACACAATGGTGTCCAAGATAGCACCGAGTTGTGGCCTTTTCAAAGGACATAGATGTAGTATATATATACTTATATCAAGTGGTCTTCTTTTGATGTAGCTCTAAAACCCTTAACTCATGATATCTAAACTGTTATACCTAGACAATGCTTTGTTGGCCTTTCATTATTCCTTGTTGTCCCTTTGTTGCCCCATTCAATTGACTTCACTATAATAGAGGTGCAAACCTCTCTCTATTCAGCCCATCCGAAATTCTGATTATGATTTCCCACCGAATTTAGAGATCTAAACTTGACTTGTAACCTCATCCAAACTTCATTCTTCTATTACACAACATAAATCAAAAAGAGACCACCAAACTTCTAACTATAGTTGTCATCCAAAAATATCAGAGATAGATCCAAATTTATGTGCATAAATTTGAAGAGACTAGATTTGTATATATAGGAGTTTGCCTCCATAAATACACTAACATGATCTATCAAATGGATGTGTCCCTTTAACTGTGAGCCGACATCAGTTTAATTTATTCATTTGGAGGCTGACTTGAAGATGATGGATAGTGCTTGTCGTTGGATGGTTATATAGACATTTTGTAGACTCATATACACTGATATATCCCCAAGAAGGGTTCTTCACACATGACATAGACTCTTTGACTTTTAATGACAAAACCTAAGCCTCTCAATGGAAGCCAACTAAAATAAAATCACCTTCTCATGAAACCCATGAAGTAAGGATTACAATAATAATTTTATTTTTCTTCATTACATCATTCACAAAAGTCATAATTACATGTCATTGTGAAGACCGAACCTAGTTACACTTTTCAACACTCCCTCTTAACTAGGGAGGTATTAATAATGGTACTTGGTCATTCTCAATCTGAAGAATTTCTCATACGAAGAATTGGATTGGTAACTCAGTTGTATAGAATCATATCAACTAGCATTATCACATAGAAAGGCCTTAACTAACAGCTCCATCTCTCCACAATATCTGAGCTCAATTCTGCTGAGACTAATGATTTATAGACACTCTCATCATTGTCTCTCTCAAAACATCCCATACTTGGGTACTCATGGTTTGTTCCATGAGGACTATTCTTATCTTAGACTCCCCATCCCTCAAAGAATATCGGTCCTCCATGACTACTCTTCTATTGGATGCCCTATCTCATCCTCAAAGAGTATCAGATGCCAAATAATTACCCAATCCTCGATTTTGTCTTCCCAAGTGAAGAGCAGAATGATGTGTCTATCTCTTCCTCTCACATAGGGAGGACATATTCCAATAAAGGAATGTACTCATTCCTACAAAAAGGAATGTACCTAAGCTCCCTCTTGTCTTAGTAATTTCCAAGTTTCTTCCAAGTAAGAAACTTCTTTTTAGGCTCCTCTTAACTAGGGACCTACAACAACTCCTCATGTGGAGATCATGGAACAACTAGTTGCTTGAAGATCTCCTTCCTTTGATGTCATGAATTTTTTCTTCATCATGGAGTCTTGATATTTTGGTACTTCTTCATAGGGCATAGACCATCCATCACTTTCATTCATGAGTCAGTCATGTCCTCATTCTTTTCATCAAAAAGTGATTCATCAGTTTTTCCATCTAGCTTTGCTTCATGTCATGATTCTTTCTTCATGCCATATTTTTCTGGAAGGATCTTATATCCTTCTATATGGTCCTCTTGGAAGTCATCCACAGTTCTTCCCTTTGGCAATCCTGCATAAGCCCATCCAGATATTTTTTCAAAAATAATAAATGAACACTTAAATCAAAATTACCTTTGTGATTGTCTTTCTGTTGAGAAATGGAAACAAGAAATTCTAGTTTATTTTGTCCTTCAATTAAACTATGAATTAAATTTGAATTATATTCTCATAGCAACTTAAAATAGTTAAATTAAGTTTATTAAACTTACTTAACTTAAGAAATTCAAGTTGGAAGTCTTTTGGAAGTCATGTATATGTTCTCCCTACTTTGTAGGAGTCCAGTATGAGTTAATTGTGAGTTGTAAAATAGAAGACTCAGTTTCATGAGTCATTTCAGTTAAATTAGTTCTCAAACTGATTGAGAGAACTAATAGTGAGTTAATAGTCAGTGGTGACACTAATAAACTCCACTAGTGCTACTCTAGTTAACTGAATATTTACTCATCAGAAACTCATGCATGTCGATTATGAGAAAGACCCAGTTGAGACTAGAGTGGAGGGACAATGTACTATTTGTTTTAGATTTATATGAGTTGCACTGATAACACATGCATTCAGGAACCGATCCTTAAGGGATTGCGCTATTTTTAGAGGCTTTATTTCCCTTTAAATCCAAGTTATTCTTCATAGGAATTACACATTGGAATAGATACTTAGAGAGCTTATGAAGAGGCTAAGCTTTGGCCTTGAGCTTTCTTATGAGTTGGAGATTGAATTTAATGACTGCTGGGATTTTTCTAGAGAGAACAAGAATTGTAATTTCATCTTGATTTTCTGGATTAATACAAAACAAATAGTGGCGTTTTGAGCTGTGGATTTCCCCAGATATTTATTGTGTTATGTGCCTTTGATTCTCTTCCTTTATCGATTATTGTTTGCTCGATGTTTATGGGCTTCCGATGTAAAGAGTAGAAGTATATTATTGTTTCTACTTTAGCAAATTGCATTAGCTTGTGAATCTACAAGATTTTCTACATGGTATCGAAGCAAGGTTGTTTTTTGGGACGATAGTTTGCAGAGATGGTATGAGAATTTATGTTCAAAATTTTTAGAAACAAATTGCAGATATGGATTCCTTGGGAAAAGATACCCAAATTTTAAAAAAAATGGTTGAATCGGAGTTCGGATGAGGGAGATATTGTTGATTTAAAATCAGATCTCTAGAGGTGATTTCGAAGTTTTGATTTCTGGGCTACAAGTGAAAGACAAATTTGTATACATACTTCAGGATCAACAGATGGCATTCCATGGTTTGAGGCTTGAGTATGCCTTGGAAGGAAACTCGAATTTTATAGCCCTGTTGATGCCCCGAAAATCGTTGCAACAACATTGGGGGATAACCACCCGGTTCAGACCTTAGTACAGCTCCTTTTCCGTTTGGAATGGTGGCTCCGACTGGGGATAATGGGACCAGTTTCCCAATAATGGATAAACGGGATGAATGGATGATTGTTTAACTAATCTAATGATAGGCGAATAACTTAATCTATTGACAGAATAAAATAACTACTACTAATCCCGGGAATGGTTATATTTCTCTAAGTGTAGCGCTTGATGATCTATGTTTTCAAACAGGCATATAGATGACTCCATCTGACAGGCATAGACATTAATTCATTCAATGATTACTTTACTTAAATAGTTAAGCAAAGTGATTAAAACAATAATACTACACTCATCATTTATATCATCGACACATATATGATTAAAAGAAAAGCATACCATAAACATCCAATAGTGGAAAGAATACAGAACTGTTGTTAAAACACATACATATATCTGATAATAGCAAAGGAAATCGGATAACAATTCATATGAAAAGAATGGAATCAGACATAGATAATAGTACCATATGAGCTGATAAAATACTCCCAATATCAATCATTATCTGTAATTCTTCCTTCAACGCAGAGATGCTTTCAAACAAAGACAATAGTGCACATTTGCAGAAAAGCTACCATGTTGAATTTAGAATAACTGGTCCAGTTTTATAAAAGAATATGGTTGAAGCACAATAGTGTGACTTCAGTCTTTAAGTCAAGTACAAAACTTTTCGACCCTTTCCAAAACAATGAAAGGGTATATAAATACCTAATTATGATAACTATCTATGAAACTGAAATCCTACTAAACTGGTATCAATCAATTTTGATCATATTTTCCCTCAGCGATCTAGCAGTCGGCGGCATGGATCATCAAGTAGGCTTCTTGCCTTTAAATCTGAGCTAACTTGTAGCAAGCATTGGCTCCACTTTGGGTGGTTTGTTGAGGCAAGAGCTGAGCTGGACGGTGTATGTGGCGTCCTGAATATCGGGGATAATATACCCGATTGCATCCGTAAGGCACTTGAGGGCGGCTCTCTGCGAGTGTGGTTTTACCAAGAAAAACCAATACGTGTCCTAGGTTAAACTGTTAATCCCAGTGATTAACCTTCCTTTCTCCTCTAAATCTGGATAACATGATTGCTCCAATGTATTCGTTGTTGTCAATTTTCCTGGTGTGCATTGGGAGATCATGTTTGATAAGTAGAGAGTGTTATTAACTAATTCAACCAGATTGCTTGAAGTTAATTTGCATCTCGAAACTGCCCTCTCAGCTTTCATTAACTGGGACTGCCATTCTGTAAAGAGTATATCTTTATATGACTCCAGTATTCTTGGTAAATTAGCCGCTTGCCCTTGATTTGTATCTTGCCAATCGAGAAATGCAGCTATCGTTTCTTCGGCCTGATCCAATTCAGTCCTAGCCTTGTCTACTTTATTACTTATGGATGTCGTTAACTCACATAGGGGCTCTGCCTGGGCGATTTGTTGACATAGAAGCTTAATTTGAGCTATCAATGCAGTATTTATCTGTAGTGCTTCTGCTCTAAATTCAGCCACCTGTGGAATGCCCTTTGTCTTTTCAATTTGTGCTGATAATTGAGCAATTTGCTCGTCTTTTGATTTCAACATTCTCTCATTCGCCACCTTCAGTTGTGCTAAAGCTTCTGACAATTCCTTTTGCTTCTGGATTGTGCTTTGATCGACCCGTTGTTTCTCTGCCTGCAGTTGTTGAGTTAGTTGATTATTTAATTGTTGTTGCGTCAACAACTGCTGTTCTGCCTGCTCCGCTTTTTGTTTTGCTTCATTTAACTGTGCCTGCAATGAAAAGATTTCTTGGTCCTTTGTTTTTAGTAAAAGGCTTACCTCCGATGCCTTATCTATTGTTGCTGCCGAATAAGCTCCCGCATACTGTGATAGTTTTGTCAGGTCATCGGAGGGGTCAAATTCCTCCTTCCAAACCACATTTCCCGTGACAGTTTGCTCTGGGAAAAGGGAAGGTTGATCAGTCCTTCTTCTTTTCCTTTGTCGCTTAACCACCGCTTTATGCCTTGGGCTGTAGAAGACATCCAGGGGAGGAATATCTTCTACCTGCAAAATGATCTGGTCGGAGGGGTCCTTTGGTATCATCTCTACCTCTTTAGAAATGGGTGGGCCGCTGGTTCCACTCAGAACCTGTGATGAAGTGATATCCTGTGTGTCCGTTACCTTAGAAGTGTCGGTGTCCTTTGAACATTCCAAACCACTGATAATGGAATCAAATTGCTTCCATTCCTGGAGAAATTTAGGGTCAATATGAGTATCTATATTGACATCAATGGTGGTTTGTTTTTCCTTTTCAGCTTGGGTCTCCTTCCGCACTTTTTCCTGCTCTCTTTTCTGCCTTTCCTCCTGCTCTCTCTTCTGCTTTTCCTCTTGTTCTTTTCTCTGCTTCTCCTCCTTTTCTCTTCTCTGCTTCTCCTCCTGTTCTTTCTTCCGATTTTCCTCCTGTGGCTTCTCTTGTTCTTTTGATATAACTGGAGGTTCCTTTGACTGTTGCCGATCAGGCTCGCTTGACGATGTCGCTGGGGTTGTCGCTAGTAGATCTAGAGGCAGAGTTTGCAACCTCTGTTCTCTAAGTTTATTAAATTCAGTCAACCCTTCATCATTATATTTCATTTTGGCGAATGCTTTAACCTGATTTATTGTCTCAACTGAAGAGAACAGGTCATCAAACATATCTTCCTTATGATCAAATTTTGTCAATTTGGCCTGTTCTAGTGCAGTATAGGCAACTTTGTTTGGATCAAATGGCCTATTTGGGAGAGTCGCCAGAGTTAATGATTTAATATTTGTGGCTTCCTTTTCTGCATGTTTGAGATCATGCAGAGTATAGACACCACACTTTAAGGGAAAAGAGGGCTAGTCCTGCTTCTTATTTTTCTTGAGAGTTTGTGTAACACTCTCAGCCATAATCTGGTAAGAGATTTCTCTTGCCAACAATTTATCTGGTATGTATAAAGGGAGAACATGAGGTTCGGCTTGGCTACCGAAAACTCTTATATAAGTGAATTTCTCCTCTCCAAACCATCTCCCTACCGCTGTTAAATCAATCGCAGCTTGGTAGGAAATCTTGGGAATGGGTTTATCAAAAATAGAATAATAAATAGGCACCATAAAGCCATTACAGACTTGGTACAGATGGTGCTTGTAAGAGGATTTCCATAGTTTCTGATGGTATATGTGGATAGTCGTGGGGTCTTGTGGTGTCCACCTCCAGCCGAGCACGGGAAATTCAGAATTGAAACACAATGTATCTAAAATATATGCACTGTAATAGAATGGGGGAATTATCCTTTCAGAGATGGAAGTCTTATTCCTAAACTCAAGAACAGCTTTGGCTAGTTTATCTGAGAGAATAGTGGCCCAATCCATTATTATACTGTTGCATGCAGCTTCCATTAAGGGGACCATTTCTATAGTGAAATTAGCAGAGTCATGCAATCCCCACAATCTACACATCATTATTCCAGCATAGCAATAAGGAGAAGCCAGGGAATCAACTGAGTACTTACCAGAAGACTCATGTTTGTGCTTTGTCGGATTTTGTCTCCAATCCCGGATGGGTTCGGATTCAACTTCATTTTTGTTTGCGAATTTCTCCAGGAATGCCTTATTATATATCTTCTCTGGCTCAGGCAAATGATACATTTGCCTCAAATCATCAGCTTTAAATGACCCGAAAATTCTCCCGTCTCTGGTGCTGAAGGTTCTATCCAGGATTGGGATTTCTTCAATTGCCCACCGCACTACATCTGTGTATGGGAGAATTTGTTCCCTAGCTGCTATCCGGTGAAGGAAGGAGTCAGCTAAGTCCTTAAGAGTACCCTCAGATTTCCGAGTAGAGTCTGCAGTAGCTTCTACTGTTGTCACTTTAGGTTCTTCGATTTCGATCAAGTTGTAGGTACCCTGCCAAGTAGTTCTGCCGAGACCAGAACATGTGGTATCCGAAATCAATCCTTTCTTTTTGTCAGCGACAGCTTGTCCTGCAGCTGGCGCCGCGGAAGCGCCTGTGGTCTTCTTGGATTTCTTCCCCATTTTGCTTAAGCTTTCTCCTTTGGATGAATTCTGCACAGAGGCGAAAATAAACGTAACACAGAGAGATGACAATGAAAATCCAATATGGGAAAGATATATTGATCAAAGCGTGCTGAGAGATTAACTCTAAAAATGGCCGCGGATACAATCCATGGGAAGATCTTACAATTACATTAAATGGCCGTTTAAAACCTGCCAATCCTTAAATGCCCATTATATCATTATTCGGCCGAATGACCCATTTAAGCGTGCTATGGATGTTTTGGCGGTTGGGCGCAGGTGCATCATTGCTTAACAGATTAAGCTTTAAATATGATTCGATCATAATATCCCTCCATTTAATTGGCTTTTTGAAAACTGCGCTTTATCGCCATCGGCCATCGGGGAGAGCTTTAACCTCTTGTATTGACACCATTTAAAACCCCCGATCGCCGATAGCTGATATCGCATCGCGTCGGGAGAATAGGGATTATATATGACATGGACAGCATATTGCCAATTTTCCGATTGCGATATCGCATCGCATCGGGCTACATCACTTGGGCACCTTAACAATGTGCATAGGATATTGCCGATTGCCGATTGTGATATCGCATTGCATCGAGGTGAAAGGCTTGGGGCACTTTAAGACTGCGTATAGAGTATCGCCGATAGCCGATAGCGATATCGCATCGGCAGAAACCAATATGTCACTTATTTGTGTTCTCTATGTCATTGCGATATGCGATCTTGCGATCGCTTTATCGCAATTATAAAAGATTGTTTTATTTGATCAAAATGGTTTTTTCAAAAGGTTTTTATATAATGTTTTCATTTGGTTACCGGACCTTTTTGAACAATACAATATTGATACCAATTAACTTCTAAAAGGACCCATTTCATATGATAATTTTGTAAATAAAAATGATATGAAATGGGGGGTTGTTGTAGAGCACAACAAGCCCAGAGGGACATGATGGAGGTTGTGCGAGAAGATAATGGCTTGAAGGAATTCATTGACCAAGAAGTCCCCAAGCCAACAGCTACAGATGCACAGAACTTGGCCAAATGGAAGAAGTGTGTGGCGAAGGCAAGGAGGGTAATCCTTGAGGGATTTTGAGATCATATTGTCTCAAGTCCCCATGGAAAGCAAACCCCGCATGCTATGTGGAAAACATTGACAAACTTTTATCAGAATAGCAGTGATCAAAGGAAGTTGGCACTGAAGGATAAACTTCATAAAATCAAGTTGGAGAAAGGCGAGACGATTCTGAAATACTTAACCAAGTTCACTCAATGTCGCAATGAACTTGGAAGTGTTGGAATCAAGTTTTCCGAGGAGGATATGGTGAGCCTTTCTCTTCTTGGACTCCTAAAGAGTTAGCATAGTTATCAGGACTCTGTCAATTGTCGGCAGAAGCTTCCAGATTGGGAACAACTATGGTCAGATTTGATGCAGGATGAGATCAGGAGGAACACCAGGGATGGCTCTTCATCAAAGACTGATGATGAAGAGAACTGTGCCTTAGAAATTAAGGCGAGGAAGGGGAAAGGTAAAATTTCCCATTCCAAATCAGATTCTTATCATGGAGGTAAGAAGAAGGACATGACAAAAGTTAAATGCTTTCATTGTCACAAGATGGGACACTTTGCTACAAATTGTCCATTGAAGAAGTCCAAGGAGAAGTCCTCAGGAGGAGCAGCGGGTGAGGCTTTGGCCTCCCAATTCGAATTGGACTTTTCCCTCATTGCATGCATGGTGTCTTCAATGATGGGAAGTGTCTGGTACTTAGACAATGGAGCTTCTTTCCACATGATTGGCGACAAAGAGTTATTCAGTGAACTAGAGGAGAAAGATCTCAAGATGCATGTCGAGATGGGTGATAACGATAACTATAGTGTTAGTGTTGTGGGCACTATTACTTTTCAAAGGGACTGACCTATAGTGTTACTCATCTTGAAGAATGTTATGCATGTACCTGGACTGATGAAGAACTTGGTATCCATTGCCATGCTTGAGGATAAAGGGTATGATGTGATATTTTCGAAAGGAAAGACGTTCCTTTGGCACATAGCCATGGTTCAAGTAAAGAAGATAGGGATTCGAGTTCAGAATCTCTATAAGATAGAGGTAGAGGATTGTGCCGCTTTGAGTTCAAAAGCAGAAAAAATGTTGAGATGAGACATCAGCGAGTTGTGGCACAGGCGACTGGGCCACTTGCATCATGGGGCTTTGAAGATATTGCAACAAATCTCTACCAGTCTTCCCAAAGGTATGCTTGAGCAAGTTGATACATGCAAGGGTTGTACTTTGGGAAAATACACCAAGTATTCCTTTGGAGACAAAGACAGTCGAGCAGAGTCTATTATGGAGAGAGTCCATTCAGATGTGTGTGGACCATTCTCGACAGCATCCACGACCAAATATAGGTACTATGTTATATTTTTTGATGACTATTCTCGTAAATGCTGTGTATTTTTTATGCAAAAAAAAATCAAACTTTCACAAAGTTTTGTGACTTCAAAGCATTTGTAGAGAAAGAGTCTTGCAAGAAGGTTAAATATCTATGAAGTGATAACTATGGTGATTATGTCTCTAACGACTTTAATAACTTTTGTGTAGTGAAAGGGATTAAACAAGAGTTAACGACACCCCATAACCCTCAAAAGAATGGGTTTGCCGAGAGGAAGAACATGAGCATTGTAGGGGAAACAAGGGATATGTTCCATGGTTAGGGCCTACCACTACACTTGTGGGCTGAAGCATGCAACACATCGGTTTATGTCTAGAACCATAGCCCACATCAAATACTTGAGATGAATATTTTGTCTTTGAGGCTTCTGCGAGTTTCTTGATTCTGTGGCATATCTTCCGGATACATCGCATTAGGTTTGTTTATAGTCGACATTTCGAACCAGCAACGATGGTTCATCATTAGGATTTGAAAATTTGTTGAAAGACTAATCCCATTTTTTTTTTAAATATATAGAGATGTGTGAGATGTTTAGCCGACAGTTGTAATTTTACTTGTTTTATTATATTTTGTTAATTTTGATTGTATTTTTGAAATATAGGGTTTTAAAATTGTGCAAATTAGTTTAATTCCTCCTCCTCCTCCTCCTCCTCCTCCTCCTCCTCCTCCTCCTCCTCCTCCTCCTCCTCCTCCTCCTCCTCCTCCTCCTCCTCCTCCTCCTCCTCCTCCTCCTCCTCCTCCTCCTCCTCAATATTATTATTATTAGGGTTATGGTTATATTTATTTTGATTAATTTTGTAATTATTTTAAATTAGTTATTTAATTTTGATTATTTTAATTAATTAATTATTTTTTATTATTTAATTTTATTAATTATTTATTTTAATTATTTTTAATTAAATTTCTTTTAATTAATTCTGAATTTTAATTATTCTAATCCTATTTGTTTTTATTTATTAATTAATTATATTTATTCTAATTATTTATTGGAGTTAATTCATTTTTTTATTTATTTTTAAATATGTTTTTATTGTAACTGTTATTTTGTATTTGTATTAATTTGAATAATTAGAATAAATTTTTATGTTTTATTGCAATCATGGTTATATTAATTGAATTAGTATTAATCTTTAATTATATTTCTTTTAATTATTTTAATTAATTATTTATTTTGATTATTTAATTTGATCAATTATATATTTTATTATATATATATATATATATATATATATATATATATATATATATATATATATATATATAAGATTAATTATTTATTCTCATTATTTATTATAGTTAATTGATTATTCTTATTCTATTTGTTTTCATTCATATGTTTTATTGTAATTGTTATTCTATTTTTGTATTAATTTTAATTATGTTTATTTTAATTTATTGTTTAATTTTAATTATTTTAATTCTATTTATTTCACTTAATTATTAATTTTAATTGTGATTATTATAATTATTTTAATTCTAATTATTTTAATTATAATGTTTTAGAACATTTATGTTTGTTCTAGGTTAATTAGAGGAGGGTTATGGATAGGTGGGGTCGATTTGGATGATAGGATAGGAGTCCAGTTTTTACTTATAGTCCATCCATCGTCTCTATTGAGGTTATTAGGGTGTTTGCTAATTTCTATGGCTTCTCTGAATTTCCTTATGAAGTAGTGTTCACTTCTAGCTAAGACGCAGGTATCTTCTATACAGATTTGGTGTTTGGTTTTATTAGAATGCTCAGCTAGAGCTGAGGATTTGGAACGATTGTGTTTAATGTCAGCGGCATGTTCTTGGATTCTTGTGTTAAAGGATCTCCCAGTTTCACCTACATAGGGTTTGCCGCAAGAGCAGGGAACTAAGTAGACCCCTTTATGGCATTTCGGATCAATTTTGTCTTTGACTGGCTTAAGGTAGTTCCGGATAGTGTTTAAGGGTTTGAAAGTGGTTAGAATTCCATTATTTTTTAGGATGCGGGAGATTTTGTCTGTAGTCCCTAATATGTAGGGGAGGTTGACTTTACCTATTATGTTATCAAAGCTTTTGTTTTTGTTAGGTTGAGTGTTTGCCTTGTTTATGGCTATGATGGCTTGATGCTTGTTGTACCCATTTTTTAGGAAAACTTTAATAAGGTGTTCTATTTCTTTTTCTAGGTGTTCTTTCTCAGAGATTCTAAGGGCTCTGGTTGCTAATGTGTTGAGGACTCCTAGTTTTTGGGTAGGGTGATGATGTGAGGAGGCATGTAAATATTGTTCTGTGTGAGTCTTTTTGCTATATACCCAGTGGGATATAGAGCCATCATCATTTCTAGTGATGAGGATATCAAAGAAGGGGAGGCTTTTGTTGACCTCAACTTCCATAGTGAATTTTATTGAAGGGGATAAACTATTTAGGTGTTGTTTGAAGGTTTCTAGGGTTTCTCTTCCATGAGGCCATATGATGAATGTGTCATCCACATATCTTTTCCACAATTTAGGATTTAGGGGTGCTGTCATGAGGGCTTTGTTTTCAAAGTCCTCCATAAATAAATTGGCAATAATAGGGGACAGAGGCGACCCCATGGAAACTCCACATGTCTGTTCATAAATGTCTTCCATGAAGCTGAAGAAGGTTGATCTTAGGCAAATTTCTATAAGTTTTGATGTGTCTGGATATGTGAGTTTGTAGATGACCTCCATGGCATCATCAATGGGGATATCGGTATATAGTGCGGTGACATCGAAACTAACCAAAATGTCATTTTGATCAAGTTTGATGTTCTTGATTTCTTCAATGAATTGGGTTGAGTCTTTGACAAAGGAGTCTGTGTTTCCCACTAGCGGTTTTAGTTTCTTGGCTAGGTGTTTTGCTAAATGGTATGTAGGTCCATTAATCGTGTTTACTATTGGTCTGAGAGGGATGTCTTCCTTGTGAATATTTGGAGCTCCATAAATTCTTGGTGTGTAAGGATTGTTGACTATGAGATTTTTGTTGTCTTGTATCTTGCTGGTTTTGATTAGGTTGCATACTTTTTTGGAGACTTTGTTTAATGGCTTTTTGTTGAGTTTTCTATAGCAACCACTGTTATTTAGATGATCTAGCATTTTTGCTATGTAGTCACTTTTGTTCATGATAATGGTGGCTCCTCCTTTGTCTGCTTTCAACACTATAATATTAGGGTTGGAGTTCAATGTTTTGAGAGCTAGATACTCTTGTTTGCTGACATTTCTTTTGGGGAGTTTTGCTTTCCTAAGGGTGATGGAGCAGTCTTGTCTGATTTGTTCTTTTATGTTGTCTAGAAGGTTTTTGATACCATATTCAATATTGCATAAAATGTCTTCAATAGGGATTTTGTGAGGTGTGATGGAGAAATTTAATCCTTTTCTTAATAAGTTTAGGGTGTGTTCGTTAAGTTGGAGGTCAGATAGATTTATGACTAGATTGTCTTTGTTCTCATTGGGTTTATTATTATTATTTGTCTGAGATCTAGGTTCATTATTGATGTCATATTTCTTGTATTTGTGTGCATGTTGGGACAACCTAGGTTGGAATGTAGGGGTGGGTTGGAGTTTAATGCTCGAGTCTGGCAACGCTGGTTGGGAATGTGTGGGTTGGGGAGTCTTGTTATCATTACTGAGTTGCTTTATTTCTTTCATCTGCGTGGTATTATGGATTTGTGACAGCATAGGTGATTGAGTGATCGCTGTTAATGACATTGTAGGTGAGGGGGCTGGGTTACGGGATGTGGGAGCAGACAGCGTGGTAGAGGGTGTTGGGTTTCTAATTGCAGGAGTAGGGCTGGACCATGAAGACAGTGCGTAGGGACAGCGTAGAGTTGGACTGCATGGTATTTCGAGTGGGAGTTGGTTATCATAAGACAGCGTGGGTTGAGTAGAGGATAGCGTGGGGTTTAGCCTGGACTGCGTGGGAATCTTGCCGGATGACAGCGTGGGATGGCTTTGAGTTGGGCTGGACTGTGGAGACAATGCGTAGGGATGGCGTAGACTTGGACTGCATGCTGTTTCAAGTGGGAACAAGGATGCAGGTTGGATATCGTGAGACTGCGTGGGTCGAGTAGAGGACAACGTGGATTGAGTAAAGGACTTTAGCCTGGACTGCGTGGGAACCTTGCCTGATGACAGCGTGGGGTTGCTAAAGCCAAGTCTGGACTGCGTGGGAACCTTGCTGGATGATGGCATGGGATCAAGTCTGGACTGCGTTGGTTGAGGAGAAACCTTGGAGGACAACGAGGGATTGAAAATAGACTGCATGGTACGTGTTGTGAGTTGAGTGGACTGTGAGGGGGTTGGGTTGTATTTGTTGAGGGGTGTGCTCTGAAAGGACGAAGAGGGAGTGTTTCGATGTGAGGGGTTTGTTGTTGGGTCTTTTGAGGGTGGGAGTTCAGAGTTTTCCACAGATTGAATAGTGTTATTGACAGAAAGATTATGGCTGATGAGGGATTGTAATGAGGAAATTTGTGAAGCCTTTATTTTAGAGTGAAAGCTATATTCAGATACATTGTGGAGAGTTACCTTTTTGTTTAGGAGTTTGGGAAATTTTTGAGTTTGTTTAGTGATAGTAAGTTGTTCCAATCTAGTAGCTTTTAATGCGAAAGTCGAGTCAATTAATACCCATAACTCTAGTTTGATTGAATTAGCTAAATTAGTATGAAGATTAAAAGTTTTTTGGGATAAAGTGCTGAGTTCATACCTGGTTTTTCCGATTTCGCTTCGAATAAGAGCAATGCTGGCTTTGATGAATATTTGATTATTGTGATGTCTTCTCGGAGAATGATTGATTGTGGAAAAGGGAGGAACAATTGTTGAATCTCTGCTTCTCTTCAAGAATGTGAGGTCAGTCTTCTTTTTCGTTAAGAGCAATCTGTGTTGTTCAAATCTACGAACTTCTTTTATTATCTCCCTTCCATATTGGGTGAGTATTTTGTCTTTGAGGCTTCTGCGAGTTTCTTGATTCTGTGGCATATCTTCCGGATACATCGCATTAGGTTTGTTTATAGTCGATGTTTCGAACCAACAACGATGGTTCATCATCAGGATTTGAAAAATTGTTGAAAGACAAATCCCATTTTTTTAAAAATATATAGAGATGTGTGAGATGTTTAGCCGACCGTTGTAATTTTACTTGTTTTATTATATTTTGCTAATTTTGATTGTATTTTTGAAATATAGGGTTTTAAAATTGTGCAAATTAATTTGATTATTCTTTCTTTCTTTCTTCTTTCTTCTTCTTCTTCCTTTTTTTTTTTATAAAATATTATTATTATTATTAGGGTTATGGTTATATTTATTTTGATTAATTTTGTAATTATTTTAAATTAGTTATTTAATTTTGATTATTTTAAATATTTATTTATTTTTTATTATTTTTAATTATTTAATTTTATTAATTATTTATTTTAATTATTTTTAATTAAATTTCTTTTAATTAATTCTGAATTTTAATTATTCTAATCCTATTTGTTTTTATTTATTTATTAATTATATTTATTCTAATTATTTATGGTAGTTAATTCATTTTTTTTTTTTTAAATATGTTTTTATTGTAACTGTTATTTTGCATTTGTATTAATCTGAATAATTAGAATAAATTTTTATGTTTTATTGCAATCATGGTTATATTAATTGAATTAATATTAATCTTTAATTATATTTCTTTTAATTATTTTAATTAAATATTTATTTTGATTATTTAATTTGATCAATTATTTATTTTATATATATATATATTATTTATTATAGTTGATCCATTATTCTTATTCTATTTGTTTTCATTCATATATTTTATTGTAATTGTTATTTTGTTTTTGTATTAATTTTAATTATGTTTATTATTAATTAGAGTAATTTTTTTATGTTTCATTGTAATCATGGTTACATCAAATGAATTTGTATTAATCTTTAAATATATTTATTTTGATTAATTTAAAATTATTTTAATTATATTTATTTTAATTGATTGTTTAATTTTAATTATTTTAATTCTATTTATTTTAATTCTATTTATTTCTCTTAATTATTAATTTTAATTGTGATTATTATAATTATTTTATTTATAATGTTTTAGAACATTTATGTTTGTTCTAGGTTAATTAGAGGAGGGTTATGGATAGGTGGGGTCGATTTGGATGATAGGATAGGAGTCCAGTTTTTACTTATGGTCCATCCATCGTCTCTATTGAGGTTATTAGGGTGTTTGCTAATTTCTATGGCTTCTCTGAATTTCCTTATGAAGTAGTGTTCACTTCTAGCTAAGATGCGGGTATCTTCTATACAGATTTGGTGTTTGGTTTTATCAGAATGCTCAGCTAGAGCTGAGGATTTGGAACGATTGTGTTTAATGTCAGCGGCATGTTCTTGGATTCTTGTGTTAAAGGATCTCCCAGTTTCACCTACATAGGGTTTTCCGCAAGAGCAGGGAACTAAGTAGACCCCTTTATGGCATTTGGGATCAATTTTGTCTTTGACTGGCTTAAGGCAGTTCCGGATAGTGTTTAAGGGTTTGAAAGTGGTTAGAATTCCATTATTTTTTAGGATGCGGGAGATTTTGTCTGTAGTCCCTAATATGTAGGGGAGGTTGACTTTACCTATTATGTTATCAAAGCTTTTGTTTTTGTTAGGTTGAGTGTTTGCCTTGTTTATGGCTTTGATGGCTTGATGCTTGTTGTACCCGTTTTTT
Organism: Pinus tabuliformis; assembly: GCA_031772625.1. Lineage (NCBI taxonomy): Eukaryota > Viridiplantae > Streptophyta > Pinopsida > Pinales > Pinaceae > Pinus > Pinus tabuliformis. The sequence goes on from CM062809.1 coordinate 19,989,553, forward strand.
AGGAAAACTTTAATAAGGTGTTCTATTTCTTTTTCTAGGTGTTCTTTGTCAGAGATTCTAAGGGCTCTGGTTGCTAATGTGTTGAGGACTCCTAGTTTTTGGGTAGGGTGATGATGTGAGGAGGCATGTAAATATTGTTCGATGTGAGTCTTTTTTCTATATACCTGGTGGGATATAGAGCCATCATCATTTCTAGTGATGAGGATATCAAGGAAGGGGAGGCTTTTGTTGACTTCAACTTCCATAGTGAATTTTATTGAAGGGGATAAACTATTTAGGTGTTGTTTGAAGGTTTCGAGGGTTTCTCTTCCATGAGGCCATATGATGAATGTGTCATCCACATATCTTTTCCACAATTTAGGTTTTAGGGGTGTTGTCATGAGGGCTTTGTTTTCAAAGTCCTCCATAAATAAATTGGCAATAATAGGGGATAGAGGCAACCCCATGGCAACTCCACATGTCTGTTCATAAATGTCTTGCATGAAGCTGAAGAAGGTTGATCTTAGGCAAATTTCTATAAGTTTTGATGTGTCTGGATCTGTGAGTTTGTAGATGACCTCCATGGCATCATCAATGGGGATATTGGTATATAGTGCGGTGACATCGAAACTAACCAAAATGTCATTTTGATCAAGTTTGATGTTCTTGATTTCTTCAATGAATTGGGTTGAGTCTTTGACAAAGGAGTCTGTGTTTCCCACTAGCGGTTTTAGTTTCTTGGCTAGGTGTTTTGTTAAATGGTATGTAGGTCCATTAATCGTGTTTACTATTGGTCTGAGAGGGATGTCTTCCTTGTGAATCTTTGGAGCTCCATAGATTCTTGGTGTGTAAGGATTGTTGACTATGAGATTTTTGTTGTCTTGTATCTTACTGGTTTTGATTAGGTTGCATACTTTTTTGGAGACTTTGTTTAATGGGTTTTTGTTGAGTTTTCTGTAGCAGCCACTGTTATTTAGATGATCTAGCATTTTTGCTATGTAGTCACTTTTGTTCATGATAACAGTGGCTCCTCCTTTGTCTGCTTTCAACACTATAATATTAGGGTTGGAGTTCAATGTTTTGAGAGCTAGATACTCTTGTTTGCTGACATTTCTTTTGGGGAGTTTTGCTTTCCTAAGGGTGATGGAGCAGTCTTGTCTGATTTGTTATTTTATGTTGCCTGGAAGGTTTTTGATACCATATTCAATATTGCATAAAATGTCTTCAACAGGGATTTTGTGAGGTGTGATGGAGAAATTTAATCCTTTTCTTAATAAGTTTAGGGTGTGTTCGTTAAGTTGGAGGTCAGATAGATTTATGACCAGATTGTCTTTGTTGTCATTGGGTTTATTATTATTATTTGTCTGAGATCTAGGTTCATTATTGATGTCATATTTCTCGTATTTGTGTGCATGTTGGGACAACCTAGGTTGGAATGTAGGCGTGGGTTGGAGTTTAATGCTGGAGTCTGGCAACGCTGGTTGGGAATGTGTGGGCTGGGGAGTCTTGTTATCATTACTGAGTTGTGTTATTTCTTTCATCTGCGTGGTATTATGGATTTGTGACAGCATAGGTGATTGAGTGATCGCTGTTGATGACAGCGTAGGTGAGGGGGCTGGGTTACGGGATGTGGGAGCAGACAGCGTGGGAGAGGGTGCTGGGTTTCTAATCGCGAGAGTAGGGCTGGACCATGGAGACAGTGCATAGGGACAGCGTAGACTTGGACTGCATGGTATTTCGAGTGGGAGTTGGTTATCGTAAGACAGCATTGGTTGAGTAGAGGACAGCGTAGGGTTTAGCCTGGACAGCGTGGGATGGCTTTGAGTTGGGCTGGACTGTGGAGACAATGTGTAGGGACAGCGTAGACTTGGACTGCGTGGTGTTTTGAGTGGGAACAAGGATGCAGGTTGGATATCGTGAGACTGTGTGGGTTGAGTAGAGGACAGCGTGGGTTGAGTAAAGGACTTTAGCCTGGACTGCGTGGGAACCTTGCCTAATGACAGCGTGGGGTTGCTAAAGCCAAGTTTGGATTACGTGGGAACCTTGCCGGATGATGGCGTGGGGTCAAGTCTGGACTACGTTGGTTGAGGAGAAACCTTGGAGGACAGCGAGGGATTGAAAATAGACTGCGTGGTACGGGTTGTGAGTTGAGTGGACTGTGAGGGGGTTGGGTTGTATTTGTTGAGGGGTGTGATCTAAAAGGAGGAAGAGGGAATGTTTCGATGTGAGGGGTTTGCTGTTGGGTCTTTTGAGGGTGGGAGTTCAGAGTTTTCCGCAAATTGAATATTGTTATTGACAGAAAGATTATGGCTGATGAGGGATTTTAATGAGAAAATTTGTGAAGCCTTTATTTTAGAGTGAAACCTATATTCACATACATTGTGGAGAGTTACCTTTTTGTTCACGAGTTTGGAAAATTTTTGAGTTTGTTTAGTGATAGTAAGTTGTTCCAATCTAGTAGCTTTTAATGCGGAAGCCAAGTCAACTAATACCCATAACTCTGGTTTGATACATCACATTAGGTTTGTTTATAGTCGACGTTTCGAACCAGCAACAATGGTTCATCATCAGGATTTGAAAAATTGTTGAAAGACTAATCCCATTTTTTTTTAAATATATAGAGATGTGTGAGATGTTTAGCGGGCTCCTCCTCCTCCTCCTCCTCCTCCTCCTCCTCCTCCTCCTCCTCCTCCTCCTCCTCCTCCTCCTCCTCCTCCTCCTCCTCCTCCTCCTCCTCCTCCTCCTCCTCCTCCTCCTCCTCCTCCTCCTCCTCCTCCTCCTCCTCCAATATTATTATTATTAGGGTTATGGTTATATTTATTTTGATTAATTTTGTAATTATTTTAAATTAGTTATTTAATTTTGATTATTTTAATTAATTAATTATTTTTTACTATTTTTAATTATTTAATTTTATTAATTATTTATTTTAATTATTTTTAATTAAATTTCTTTTAATTAATTCTGAATTTTAATTATTCTAATCTTATTTGTTTTTATTTATTAATTAATTATATTTATTCTAATTATTTATTGTAGTTAATTCATTTTTATTTTTTTTAATATGTTTTTAGTGTAACTGTTATTTTGTATTTGTATTAATTTGAATAATCAGAATAAATTTTTATGTTTTATTGCAATCATGGTTATATTAATTGAATTAGTATTAATCTTTAATTATATTTTAATTAATTATTTATTTTGATTATTTAATTTGCTCAATTATTATATATATATATATATATATATATATATATTAATTATCTGATCCATTATTCTTATTCTATTTGTTTCCATTCATACATTTTATTGTAATTGTTATTTTGTTTTTTATTAATTTTAACTATGTTTAATATTAATTAAAGTAATTTTTTTATGTTTCATTGTAATCATGGTTACATCAAATGAATTTGTATTAATCTTTAAATATATTTATTTTGATTAATTTAAAATTAGTTTAATTATATTTATTTTAATTGATTGTTTAATTTTAATTATTTTAATTCTAATTATTTTAATTCTAATTATTTTAATTATAATGTTTTAGAACATTATGTTTGTTCTAGGTTAATTAGAGGAGGGTTATGGATAGGTGGGGTCGATTTGGATGATAGGATAGGAGTCCAATTTTTACTTATAGTCCATCCATCGTCTCTATTGAGGTTATTAGGGTGTTTGCTAATTTCTATGGCTTCTCTGAATTTCCTTATGTAGTAGTGTTCACTTCTAGCTAAGATGCGGATATCTTCTATACAGATTTGGTGTTTGGTTTTATCAGAATGCTCAACTAGAGCTGAGGATTTGGAACGATTGTGTTTAATGTCAGCGGCATGTTCTTGGATTCTTGTGTTAAAGGATCTCCCAGTTCCACCTACATAGGGTTTGCCGCAAGAGCAGGGAACTAAGTAGACCACTTTATGGCATTTGGGATTAATTTTGTCTTTCACTGGCTTAAGGCAGTTCCGGATAGTGTTTAAAGGTTTGAAAGTGGTTAGAATTCCATTATTTTTTAGGATGCGGGAGATTTTTTCTGTAGTCCCTAATATGTAGGGGAGGTTGACTTTACCTATTATGTTATCAAAGCTTTTGTTTTTGTTAGGTTGAGTGTTTGCCTTGTTTATGGCTATGATGGCTTGATGCTTGTTGTACCCGTTTTTTAGCAAAACTTTAATAAGGTGTTCTACTTCTTTTTCTAGGTATTCTTTGTCAGAGATTCTAAGGGCTCTGGTCGCTAATGTGTTAAGGACTCCTAGTTTTTGGGTTGGGTGATGATGTGAGGAGGCATGTAAATATTGTTCGGTGTGAGTCTTTTTTCTATATACCTGGTGGGATATAGAGCCATCATCATTTCTAGTGATGAGGATATCAAGGAAGGGGAGGCTTTTGTTGACCTCAACTTCCATAGTGAATTTTATTGAAGGGGATAAACTATTTAGGTGATGTTTGAAGGTTTCTAGGGTTTCTCTTCCATGAGGCCATATGATGAATGTGTCATCCACATATCTTTTCCACAATTTTGGTTTTAGGGGTGTTGTCATGAGGGCTTTGTTTTCAAAGTCATCCATAAATAAATTGGCAATAATAGGGTACAGAGGCGACCCCATGGCAACTCCACATGTCTGTTCATAATTGTCTTCCATGAAGCTGAAGAAGGTTGATCTTAGGCAAATTTCTATAAGTTTTGATGTGTCTGGATCTGTGAGTTTGTAGATGACCTCCATGGCATCATCAATGGGGATATTGGTATATAGTGCGGTGACATCGAAACTAACCAAAATGTCATTTTGATCAAGTTTGATGTTCTTGATTTCCTGAATGAATTGGGTTGAGTCTTTGACAAAGGAGTCTGTGTTTCCCACTAGCGGTTTTAGTTTCTTGGCTAGTTGTTTTGCTAAATGGTATGTAGGTCCATTAATCGTGTTTACTATTGGTCTGAGAGGGATATCTTCCTTGTGAATCTTTGGAGCTCCATAGATTCTTCGTGTGTAGGGATTGTTGACTATGAGATTTTTGTTGTCTTGTATCTTACTGGTTTTGATTAGGTTGCATACTTTTTTGGAGACTTTGTTTAATGGGTTTTTGTTGAGCTTTCTGTAGCAGCCACTGTTATTTAGATGATCTAGCATTTTTGCTATGTAGTCACTTTTGTTCATGATAACGGTGGCTCCTCCTTTGTCTACTTTCAACACTATAATATTAGGGTTGGAGTTCAATGTTTTGAGAGCTAGATACACTTGTTTGCTGACATTGCTTTTGGGGAGTTTTGCTTTCCTAAGGGTGATGGAGCAGTCTTGTCTGATTTGTTCTTCTATGTTGTCTGGAAGGTTTTTGACACCATATTCAATATTGCATAAAATGTCTTCAACAGGGATTTTGTGAGGTGTGATGGAGAAATTTAATCCTTTTCTTAATAAGTTTAGGGTGTGTTCGTTAAGTTGGAGGTCAGATAGATTTATGACCAGATTGTCTTTGTTGTCATTGGGTTTATTATTATTATTTGTCTGAGATCTAGGTTCATTATTGATGTCATATTTCTCGTATTTGTGTGCATGTTGGGACAACCTAGGTTGGAATGTAGGTGTGGGTTGGAGTTTAATGCTCGAGTCTGGCAACGCTGGTTGGGAATGTGTGGGCTGGGGAGTCTTGTTATCATTTCTGAGTTGCTTTATTTCTTTCATTTGCGTGGTATTATGGATTTGTGACAGCATAGGTGATTGAGTGATCGCTGTTAATGACATCGTAGGTGAGGGGGCTGGGTTACGGGATGTGGGAGCAGACAGCGTGGGAGAGGGTGTTGGGTTTCTAATCACGCGAGTAGGCTGGACCATGGAGACAGTGTGTAGGGACAGCGTAGATTTGGACTGCGTGGTATTTCGTAAGACAACGTGGGAATTGGTTATCGTAAGACAGCGTGGGTTGAGTAGACAGCATGGGGTTTAGCTTGGGCTACGTGGGAATCTTGCCGGATGACAACGTTGGATGGCTTTGAGTTGGGCTGGACTGTGGAGACAATGCGTAGGGACAGCGTAGACTTGGACTGCGTGGTGTTTCAAGTGGGAACAAGGATGCAGGTTGGATATCGTGAGACTGTGTGGGTTGAGTAGAGGACAGCGTGGGTTGAGTAAAGGAATTTAGCCTAGACTGCATGGGAACCTTGCCTGATGACAGCGTGGGGTTGCTAAAGCCAAGTCTAGACTGCGTGGGAACCTTGCCGGATGATGGCGTGGTATCAAGTCTGGACTGCGTTGGTTGAGGAGAAACCTTGGAGGACAACAAGGGATTGAAAATAGACTGCGTGGTACGGGTTGTGAGTTGAGTGGATTGTGAGGGGGTTGGGTTGTATTTGTTGAGGGGTGTGCTCTGAAAGGACGAAGAGGGAGTGTTTCGATGTGAGGGGTTTGCTGTTGGGTCTTTTGAGGGTGGGAGTTCAGAATTTTCCGCAAATTGAATACTGTTATTGACAGAAAGATTATGGCTGATGAGGGATTTTAATGAGGAAAATTGTGAAGCCTTTATTTTAGAGTGAAAGCTATATTCAGATACATTGTGGAGAGTTACCTTTTTGTTTAGGAGTTTGGAAAATTTTTGAGTTTGTTTAGTGATAGTAAGTTGTTCCAATCTAGTAGCTTTTAATGCAGAAGCCGAGTCAATTAATACCCATAACTCTGGTTTGATTGAATTAGCTAAATTAGTATGAAGATTAAAAGTTTTTTGGGATAAAGTGTTGAATTCATACCTGGTTTTTTTGATTATGCTGGCTTTGATGAATATTTGATTATTGTGCTGGCTTCTCAGAGAATGATTGGTTGTGGCAAAGGTAGGAACAATTGTTGAATCTCTGCTTCTCTTCAAGAATGTGAGGTCAGTCTTCTTTTTCGTTAAGAGCAATCTGTGTTGTTCATATCTACGAACTTCTTTCATTATCTCCCTTCCGTATTGGGTGAGTATTTTGCCTTTGAGGCTTCTACGAGTTTCTTGATTCTGTGGCATATCTTCTGGATACATCGCATTAGGTTTGTTTATAGTCGACATTTCGAACCAGCAACGATGGTTCATCATCAGGATTTGAAAAATTGTTGAAAGACTAATCCCATTTTTTTAAAAATATATAGAGATGTGTGAGATGTTTAGCCGACAGTTATAATTTTACTTGTTTTATTATATTTTGTTAATTTTGATTGTATTTTTCAAATATAGGGTTTTAAAATTGTGCAAATTAATTTGATTATTCTTTCTTTCTTTCTTTCTTTATTCTTCTTCTTCTTTCTTTTTTTTTTTGTATAAAATATTATTATTATTAGGGTTATGGTTATATTTATTTTGATTAATTTTGTAATTATTTTAAATTAGTTATTTAATTTTGATTATTTTAATTAATTCTGAATTTTAATTATTCTAATCCTATTTGTTTTTATTTATTTATTAATTAATTATTTATTAATTATATTCATTCTAATTATTTATTGTAGTTAATTCATTTTTTTTTAAGTATGTTTTTATTGTAACTGTTATTTTGTATTTGTATTAATTTGAATAATTAGAATAAATTTTTATGTTTTATTGCAATCTTGGTTATATTAATTGAATTAGTATTAATATTTAATTATATTTCTTTTAATTATTTTAATAATTATTTATTTTGATTATTTAATTTGATGAATTATTATATATATATATATATATATAATTTATTCTCATTATTATTATAGTTGACCCATTATTCTTATTCTATTTGTTTTCATTCATATGTTACATTGTAATTGTTATTTGGTTTTTGTATTAATTTTAATTATGTTTAATATTAATTAGAGTAATTTTTTTATGTTTCATTGTAATCATGTTTACATCAAATGAATTTGTATTAATCTTTAAATATATTTATTTTGATTAATTTAAAATTATTTTAATTGATTGTTTAATTTTAATTATTTTAATTCTAATTATTTTAATTATAATGTTTTAGAACATTTATGTTTGTTCTATGTTAATTAGAGGAGGGTTATAGATAGGTGGGGTTGATTTGGATGATAGGATAGGAGTCCAGTTTTTACTTATAGTCCATCCATCGTCTCTATTGAGGTTATTAGGGTGTTTGCTAATTTCTATGGCTTCTTTGAATTTCCTTATGAAGTAATGTTCACTTCTAGCTAAGATGCGGGTATCTTCTATACAGATTTGGTGTTTGGTTTTATCAGAATGCTCAGCTAGAGCTGAGGATTTGGAACGATTGTGTTTAATGTCAGCGGCATGTTCTTGGATTCTTGTGTTAAAGGATCTCCCAATTTCACCTACATATTGTTTGCCGCAAGAGCAGGGAACTAAGTAAACCCCTTTATGGCATTTGGGATCAATTTTGTCTTTGACTGGCTTAAGGCAGTTCTGGATAGTGTTTAAGGGTTTGAAAGTGGTTAGAATTCCATTATTTTTTAGGATGCGGGAGATTTTGTCTGTAGTCCCTAATATGTAGGGGAGGTTGACTTTACCTATTATGTTATCAAAGCTTTTGTTTTTGTTAGATTTATGACCAGATTGTCTTTGTTGTCATTGGGTTTATTATTATTATTTGTCTGAGATCTAGGTTCATTATTGATGTCATATTTCTCGTAACAAAAGCTAACAAAAACTAAAACAAAAGCTTTGATAACATAATAGGTAAAGTCAACCTCCCCTACATATTAGGGACTACAGACAAAATCTCCCGCATCCTAAAAAATAATGGAATTCTAACCACTTTCAAACCTTTAAACACTATCCGGAACTGCCTTAAACCAGTCAAAGACAAAATTGATCCCAAATGCCATAAAGGGGTCTACTTAGTTCCCTGCCCTTGCGCAAACCCTATGTAGGTGAAACTGGGAGACCCTTTAACACAAGAATCCAAGAACATGCCGCTGACATTAAACACAATCGTTCCAAATCCTCAGCTCTAGCTGAGCATTCTGATAAAACCAAACACCAAATCTGTATAGAAGATACCCACATCTTAGCTAGAAGTGAACACTACTTCATAAGGAAATTCAGAGAAGCCATAGAAATTAGCAAACACCCTAATAACCTCAATAGAGACGACGGATGGACTATAAGTAAAAACTGGACTCCTATCCTATCATCTAAATCGACCCCACCTATCCATAACCCTCCTCTAATTAACCTAGAACAAACATAAATGTTCTAAAACGTTATAATTAAAATAATTAGAATTAAAATAATTATAATAATCACAATTAAAATTAATAATTAAGAGAAATAAATAGAATTAAAACAATTAGAATTAAAATAATTAAAATTAAACAATCAAATAAAATAAATATAATTAAAATACTTTTAAATTAATCAAAATAAATATATTTAAAGATTAATACAAATTCATTTGATGTAACCATGATTACAATGAAACATAAAAAAATTACTCTAATTAATATTAAACATAATTAAAATTAATACAAAAACAAAATAACAATTACAATAAAACATATGAATGAAAACAAAAAGAATAAGAATAATGGATCAACTATAATAAATAATGAGAATAAATAATTAATAAATACATATATATATATATATATATATATATAAAATAAATAATTGATAAAACTAAATACTCAAAATAAATAAATAATTAAAATAATTAAAAGAAATATAATTAAAGATTAATACTAATTCAATTAATATAACCATGATTGCAATAAAACATAAAAAAATAAATAATTGATCAAATTAAATACTCAAAATAAATAAATAATTAAAATAATTAAAAGAAATATAATTAAAGATTAATACTAATTCAATTAATATAACCATGATTGCAATAAAACATAAAAATTTATTCTAATTATTCAAATTAACACAAATACAAAATAACACAATAACAGTTACAATAAAAACATATTAAAAAAAAAATGAATTAACTACAATAAATAATTAGAATAAATATAATTAATAAATAAATAATTAATAAATAAATAAAAACAAATAGGATTAGAATAATTAAAATTCAGAATTAATTAAAAGAAATTTAATTAAAAATAATTAAAATAAATAATTAATAAAATTAAATAATCAAAAATAATTAATTAATTAAAATAATCAAAATTAAATAACTAATTTAAAATAATTACAAAATTAATCAAAATAAATATAACCATAACCCTGATAATAATAATATTTAAAAAAAAAAGAAAGAAAGAAAGAATAATCAAATTAATTTACACAATTTTAAAACCCTATATTTCAAAAATACAATCAAAATTAACAAAATATAATAAAACAAGTAAAATTACAACTGTCGGCTAAACATCTCACACATCTCTATATATTTAAAAAAAAATGGGATTAGTCTTTCAACAATTTTTCAAATCCTGATGATGAACCATCGTTGCTGGTTCGAAATGTCGACTATAAACAAACCTAATGCAATGTATCCGGAAGATATGCCACAGAACCTTGAGATGAAGACACCAAAGGAGGCTTATTCCATTAAGAGGCCAAATGTTGGTCACTTTAGGATTTTTGGGTCATCGATTTATTGCCATGTGACCAAAGATGCATGGAAGAAGATTGATCCAACAACAAATTTGGGGATCTTTGTGGGGTACACTGATACACCCCACAATTATCGAGTGTACATGTCAACCACACGAATGACATTGGTTCATAGGGATATCAGGTTTGATGAGGAGAAGGCCATGCAAGTATCCCTTGAGAGGGAGTTTGAGCAACATGCAGATGAGGATATTTCAGATCCTAAGGTTGAGGGGCCTCAGATTGATGTGGAGCAACCACATGCAGAGGTTCAGAGAGAGGAGACATCCACTCAGGCAGAGTCTTCCAGAGAGGGAAGAAAGTACACTAGAGAGGCTGACAGATTGTTGGATGAGGCACGAGAGAATGTGGGAGCACCCTCTTCTCACCGCAAATAGAGGAGTTCACCAGAGAGGTACATTGGATACATGGCACTTGTCGGTGCATGTGTTGTGAAAGAGCCATCTTCCTTTCAGGAAGCAGTGCAGCATCCGGTTTGGGTTGATGCGATGGTGGAGGAGTATGACTTCATAGTTCGAAACAATGTTTGGGATGTGGTCCCGAGACCGAAGGATAAGTTAGTTGTGAGCTCCCGTTGGCTTTACAAGTTAAATCAAGCTACAGATGGTAGTGTGCAGAAGCATAGGGCCAGATTTGTGGCCCGTGGCTTTTCACAGGTAGAGGGGATTGACTATGATGAGACCTTTGCTCCTGTTGCAAGGTACTCATCAATCAGATCTATTTTGTCACAATCAGCACATATGGGTTGGAAGATCCATCAGATGGATGTGAAGATTGCCTTCCTCAATGGCATGATTGAAGAAGAGGTGTACATAGAGCAGCCCGAATGTTTTCAAACCTTGGACCGTGGGTCGCATGTGTACCGACTCGAGAGAGCGTTGTATGGGCTGAAGCAAGCACCCCATGCTTGGTACACCATGATATATATTTACTTCACTGGGTTGGGCTTTACGAAGAATGAAGCGAATGTGAACTTGTATCACATAGTGGTGGAAGGCAAGTTGTTGATCATTGTACTTTATGTAGCTGATCTTATACTAATAGGTGATAAGAATCTCATCAAATCTTGCAAGGAGGACCTTGTAAGAGAGTTTGAGATGAAGGACATGGGGCTCATGCATTACTTTCTTGGCATGGAAGTATGCTAGGGAGATGGGGAGTTGTTTGTATCTTAGGGAAAATATGCCAACTAGATACTCAGGAGATTCCGCGGGGAGAGAAGTAAACCCATGGAGACTCCTCTAGATGGTAATTAGAGGAAGGAGGACGCTACTTCAGGGGAATTAGTGGAAGCTACTGTTTATAGGAAGCTTATGGGTTCACTGATATACTTGGTGAACACAAGACCAGATATGTGTTATGCAGTTAACTAGCTTAGTCAAGCGATGGTTAGGCCTACCAAGCTATATTGGAAGGTGGAAAAGCATGTATTGAGATACCTCATAGGCACTACTCAGTTTGGATTCTGGTACAGACAGACAGAGGGAGTGAATCTTTAAGGCTTCACTAATGCAGATTGGGCAGGGAGTCCATCCAATGGGAAGAGAACATTAGGAGGGGTATTTAGTATTGGTTCAGCGACAGTTTCTTGTTACAATAGGAAATAAATATTGGTTTCACTCTATTCGGCAGAGGCGAAGTACATGGCTACAAGTTAGGTAGCATGTGATGCTATCTGGATGAGGAAGATCCTGGTTGGTTTGTTTGGTCAGCAAATGGATCCGAAGGTGATTTATTGTGATAATCAAAGTTGTATCAAACTTTGTGAAAATCATCGTTTCATGATCGGTCCAAGCATATTGATATCTAGTATCATCATCACGGAGATTGTGTATTGAGGCGGATCATGTTGTTAGATTACATTCCCACGGAGAAGCAAGATGCTAACATCTTGATAAAGGCATTGTCAAGATGTAAATTCTATAGAAATTTTGAATAATATGACACTTATTCACAAAGATTATCCCGATTATACACTATTGCGGAATACATGAATAATACATAACCTCCTCTATGTTGATCATCAATTTAGCAGCATTAAAATCAATGAAACATACACAGTATGCAACCCGGGGAAAGCATACAATTGAAAACCCCACACTATCTATATATTATATTGATTGAGAACATGTAACAATACATAGTACAATACTCCTCACAAGTACTCAGTACTATCTCCACCTGTTACACACAAACTAGCTCAGATCTGATGCCTCAAATCTCCTCCATTGTTTGCCTGCCTCCACTGCGCAATCCTGCAAGAGAATAATGATGAATGGCTGAAGCAAACTCGTATTTCCTTGGCTGAACCATGCAATCCTCATTGGCATTACTCAATCCCACTGATTGTGCAAGATCTCATGCACAACTATAGTCACAACTGATAGCAATCTCAACCTCTAACACCTGTCTCCACTAAACTGTCCATGCACTGAGTTAACTGATGTATTCTTTAGTTGCTTTATGAGTTAATAATTAGTGAATTAATTTAACAATTAATTCACATCACTCATCACTAGTGTATTCTGCAATTAGACTAAATACAACTAGTTTAACCAAGTCAAACTGAACACAACTCCATCAACTCCACCAAAACTCAACCACTTGAGTTCTAACTGAAGTCCACCATGCAATAGCTCAACTGACCCACAAGAAAAGCGTATTTCCTTCTGACAGCTGCATGTGCCACATCTGTAGCTCAAACTGAAGTGCTCCAAGAGGATAAGATAATGTTTATAGTCAAAATATTATTATGAGCTAATAATATTCGACTATTCTATTTTTAGCCTGGCAGTCTAAAAATAGAAACCGCCCATATGTCTAAAAATAGAAGTCCATCTATTTTTACCAACATGACCAATCATCCACAAATAGCATCCTGCAACTCATAGACCATGATCCATATGTCTAAAAATAGACATAGTCTAAAAATAGACTTTGCGCCAAAAATAGCTTGTGGGCCCACTTAGTGAAGGCGACTCCTTTCCACTAAGCTCCATCATCTTGTTGCATTTTCAACACTCCCTCTCAACAAGATATGGATTATCTACAACCCCTATCCTGCCTCTGGAATGTTCTGCATGCAACACGTTTGCCCGGTCCACTTGCTCCAATAACACTTGGAACAAAAACACTCCCAACTGACCACTCTGTTGGGCTAGGAACATACTCTAATGCTGAAGCTCTACCTGCTGCTAAAAAGTGCTCCCTCTTTGACATCTACGCTACTGCAACATCTCCATGCATCTCGCACCATTTCACACCTCTTTGTGCCACCTAGCACTGTGCAAAACACTTGTACCTCTCGCATTGTTGCAGCCTGCTAGCTATGCGCTGTCCTGGTATTCCCTACACTGTCGCTCTCTCTGCCGCTCCATCCGCATCTGTCTCTACCCAATCAGTCAGTTCTTGCTACTCCACATCGGGGCTCCCGTAGCAAGGTCTCATCCAAGAGGTTGGGTACCTCAAGAATCCTGCCCCTCCTCCTTGGGACGATCACTCTATATCGCCCCACCTCCTACCTAGAGGTATGGCTACATGTGATCCCTCAGCCCACCTAGCTCGAAGTTTCCCCCTACTGGAGGTCTCTGAATGAGTATATGTCTCTACTTGATCTCCTCTCAGCTTCCCTTGTTGTGGTTGCTCCACAACCTCCTGAAGCTACTGCACCAATCGTGGCTCCTCCATAATCATCTGAGACTTCTTCTGGCTCTGCATGTTGAGAGGTAATATACGCTCCCTCTCAACCACCAAGTCTCCATCAGTTTCCTCCCTGCTCAAGGCTTTTCATGCATCTTGAACCTCAAGAGCATATAGGTTCTTGACCCATGAACCAATCTTCTTCACCTGTCTAGTGATGATGTTTCTAAGGAAAACCTTTCCCTTACTGAAGACTACATCACAGCCTGTGTCTTCCAGCATCGTGATCGATACCAAGTTTCTCTCCAGTCCTGGTACATAATTGACATTGGTCAAGGTAAGGCGAGCTCCATGCTCCCTCTGAAAAATAACCGTGCCTATACCTGAGACACTATACTTCTCATCATTACCCATCGCTATGAGTATCTGGAGATCTTTCTCCTCCAAAGTACTGAACAAACTTTTTTCACCGCTCATGTGGAAAGACGCTCCACTGTCAAGAAACCAACCACTTCCCACCATGGATGAAACCATGCATGCGAAGAGTGTGAAATCCAACTCGAACTGTGAAGCAAGTGCCTCACCTTCAGATCCTTCCCCGGATCCCTTCTTGGATTTCCTCCATGGACAATTTACAGCATAATGGCCCACCTCATGACAATGAAAGCATCTCACTTTTGATTTGTCAACCTTCTTCCCATCATTGGAAGAACTAGATTCGAAAAGAGAACCCTTCTCCTTCCCTTTCTTTGCTTTGGCAGACAAAGCGCAATCTTCTTCATCAGATGCCTTTGATGAATATCCGTCCCTAGTATTCCGCTTGATGTCCTCTTGCACAAGATCTGACCAAAGTCTCTCCCATCCTGGAAATTTCTCCCGACCATTGACAGAGTCTTGATAGGAATGCCAACTCTTCGGAAGACCAAGGATAGCCAAGCTCACCAAGTCCTCATCATCGACAGTCACCCCCACACTTCCCAACTCATCCCTGCACTGAGTGAACTTCGTGAGATACTTGGGCATACTGTCTCCCTTCTCACATGTAATGTTTCTGAGTTTATCCTTGAGCGCCAGCTTCCTCTTATCGCTCTTGCTTTGGAATAGATATGTCAACGCTTTCCACATCAAGTATGGAGAAGCCTTTCCATGCAGGCTGGACACAATGTGATCCTTCACGCCCTCCAACAAAATCCTTCGACACTTTTTTGTCTTATTTTTCCAAACCTCAGCCTCAGCAGCATCTGTAGGCTTTGGGACCTTAGCCTCTATGAACTCCTTCAGCCCATTATCATCTAACACCACCTCCAGCTTGTCCTTCCATGCAATATAGTTCAAGCTACCCTCAAGAGCATACTCCAATCGCAATCAGTTGAAAGACATTGCAACGTTGACACCAAGAAAACACTGCTGCAAATTCGAATTCAACCAGCTCAAAACTCAACTGCCTCTGATCTAAATTTCGTGAGAATAAAGTATTTCTCGTACAGAGATTGACTGTATGGGCTTTTACTGGATATCTCACCTTCCAAAGGAAGGATGAATCCAGAGGCTACCTGGCCCGATTACAGACTCTGCCTAAAGAAATAAAATGTAAACACTTTCTGAATAATGGATCTTATGATCAACAGCTCTGATACCATGTAGAAATTTTGAATAATATGACACTTATTCACAGAGATTATCCCAATTATACACTATTGCGGAATACATGCATAATACATAACCTCCTCTACGTTGATCATCACTTTAGCAACATTAAAATCAATGAAACATCAATCGCATGCACACATTAACACAGTATGTAACCCAGGGAAAGCATACAGCTGAAAACCCCACACTATCTGTATATTATATTGATTGAGAACATGTAACAATACATAGTACATTACTCCTCACAAGTACTCAGTACTATCTCCACCTGTTACACACAAACTAGCTCAGATCTGATGCCTCAAATCTCCTCCACTGTTTGCTTGCCTCCATTCGCAATCCTGTAAGAGAATAATGATGAATGGCTGAAGAAAACTCTTATTTCCTTGGCTGAACCATGCAATCCTCATTGGAATTACTCAATCCCACTGATTGTGCAAGATCTCATGCACAACTATAGTCACAACTGATAGCAATCTCAACCTCTAACACCTGTCTCCACTAAACTGTCCATGCACTGAATTAATTGATGTATTCTTTAGTTGCTTTATGAGTTAATAATTAGTGAATTAATTTAACAATTAATTCACATCACTCATCACTAGTGTATTCTGCAGTTAGACTAAATACAACTAGTTTAACCAAGTCAAACTGAACACAACTCCATCAACTCCACAATCAACTCCACCAAAGCTCAACCACTTGAGTTCTAACTGAAGTCCACCATGGAATAGCTCAACTGACCCACAAGAAAAGTGTATTTCCTTCTGACAGCTGCATGTGCCACATCTGTAGCTCAAACTGAAGTGCTCCAAGAGGATAAGATAATGTTTATAGTCCAAATATTATTATGAGCTAATAATATTCGACTGTTCTATTTTTAGCCTGGCAATCTAAAAATAGAAACCACCCATATGTCTAAAAATAGAAGTCCATCTATTTTTACCAACATGACCAATCATCCACAAATAGCATCCTGCAACTCATAGACCATGATCCATATGTCTAAAAATAGACATAGTCTAAAAATAGACTTTGCACCAAAAATAGCCTGCGAGCCCACTTAGTGAAGACGACTCCTTTCCACTAAGCTCCATCATCTTGTTGCATTTTCAACAAATTCGAGTTTCACTGAGACAGGATTGAGGTAGTTGATAATCCCTTTCTTGTTGAGAGGGAGTGTTGAGAAATGGCAACAAGAAATTCCAGTTTAATTTGTCCTTGAATTAAACTGTGAATTAAATTTCAATTCTATTCCCATAGCAACTTAAAATGGTTAAATTAAGTTTATTAAACTTACTTAACTTACTTAACTTAAGTTTATAAAAAAGTCACTTCTGATTGCGAAGATAGTCGCGCCTGCATTATCTGCTTAGGTGTGCCTTCTGTTGTTTGGCATGATTAAGTTGCCTCATAGTCGTGAAGAGCTCTGAAATCGGCTCGGCATTGTTAACTAGTGTACCTCGGCGACGACATCGCCAAGTCGTTAGTTAGGGAGGTGTGACATTTTATTATCGGTGCATGTTCTCTATTTGATGCTCACGACGATTCCTGTAGATTTCAATTTTGAGGTTTGCTTACTGATTGGCCAGTGTGTCCTGTCCTTTTGAACTTCTCTTCTGCCTTTTGCTGTGTGTCAAATTGTTGATTACTAGAATATTTGATTCCAGGTTTCATTCCTCTTTGGAACTGTGTGACCTATTTACCTTAGGGTTTCTTGAAACATTGGTTTTCTTGGGTTACTTGGTCGTTTGATCTTTGGGCAGTGTTTGGCGCAATCCCTTGCTTATTTTGAGGCTTCTCTTTATTAATTGTTTTTTCATCTTCCTGATTGGTACGTGATGTTTGATTACCAAAGCTTTCAAGTCTTGGTTGTTTGGTTCCCTTCCTTCACTTGGCATAGATCACATTGCTTTCCGGTCAGTGAGAAAAGATTTCCAATTTTGCAAAAAGAAACATTTTCTTGGTTTTGAGTCTTTGATTCATTCCATTTAAAAATTGAAAAGTGAAATATGTGTTGTTCGTTTTCTTGATTAGGTTACTAGCGTAGCTCTCTCCTCTTGATTGGTTTTCTTGAGAAATGATGAAAAGTACCATTCTTGCATTTGCTTGCTTTGAAATGAACTTCTCACTTTTCTTTCATTAGTTGTTCATTGAAAATGAATGGTTTCTTTTCACATTTAGTTGCATTTTAGGAGTTTTTTAAGATACATTCGATAGGGCCTTAGAACTGAGATCTAATTCAAGATCAACCGTTAAAATTTGTTGAATTAGCCTAAGGAAGCATTGAAACTTAACACTCATATCTAGAGGTCTAGGCTAGAGACATGTTCTGGTGTCTTTAAACCTAGTGGCTATTGTTTTCACTAAGGTTGGGTGATTCCTCCTTTTGTGATTCGCTAAGTGCTTGTATAGACTTGTGCTCCCTGTACCATCGCGTATATGATGGGAGAACCCACTAGGTTGCAATCCTGTCATCCATAGGAGGCTGATTCAACTGCCTTGCAGACGTGATACACTCAACACAGCATTCGGGGAGATTTCCTGTTTGTACTTCTTGGTTCACCGAGAGTTATTTTGCAGTTCACGCTTTCCTGGTAAACCTTTTGCCTAGAGTTCCAGAGCAGTCACTTTCATTCCTTTTCGACTCTCTAAAAGTAAAAGGATCACCCAAGCACTTGTCCTTTCGAGCTTGTTTCCAATCGAAAGTGATAGAGTCACCTTTCGTCCCTTTCTCAACTCTTAAAACATGAAAATGCAAAGTTTTGTTTCAATGTCCTAAAATTAACTTACCACGAAATATTCCTGGTAAAAGTTGACTTCCTTAGTGATTCTTTAGAGTCGATTCCAATGGCAACATTTCCGGAGTCTACCAGTCAAGGGTTCCCCTTGGAAGGGAATTTTGGTCCTTTTCCTTCCTTTGGAAATGTTGGTGTTCCTTATATGGCAACGTTGTCCCTCCCTGGGTTAACCGTTGGTTTGCCTATCTAGTTATTTTCGACCTCAGTGATCCCGAGTGTCTCAACTCTTGCCCCTCCATCTCCTTCATTCAAATCACAGCATCATGATTCTGAGGTTGACCCATCGCCTTCTTCCCCTGTTTCTTCACCTTCCTCTTCTACTTCACCTGGTGAAAGTTTCAAATCTAGTAACTAGGAGGCTAAGGAGAAGAAGAAGAAGACGAAGAAGAAGAAGTCAACTAAGCAAGGGGCTGACCGTGTGGCTATTACTCCAAATGTGCTTCCTATCGGCAAACCTTCTGATCCTCCGTGGAAGGTCAAATTCCTTTGTAGGTTGTGTATGGGTGACCATCTCCTTTGAGACTGCCCTGGCATTCTTAAAGTCTTGGAGGTATGGTCTCAAAATCTGGATTGACTATCCCCATCGACCTCTGGAGATCATGTCGATGTTGCACTCTTGACTAACAATGGTAAGAAGAAAGGGAAGATTAGGTTTCCCTGTAGGTAAGTAAGTGAAGAGCCTTGGCATAAAAATCCCACCCTGTTTATTATAAATGAAATAATATATATAAACAAGATCTCTCCTAACTATTACAATAATTATGGAATACAATCCTGAATAGTATACTAAAAATAAAACACTTTCTCTAAATTATCTGTTGGAAACTTTGAACTGCTTGCAAGTATCTTGCCTTGAGATCTAGAATGAGTTAAATGACTACAGAAAATCTGCAACATAATCCTCAATCTATTAATCCTCTACTGCTAGGTGTTTTAGACTGATCTTCATTCCCTTGAGGTCTGGAAAAAGGCTGAAACCTTTTTCCCATAATCTGCTAACTGTCCCTTTAAACCTGATTGGTCTGCCATCTGCCCCTTTGAATTCTATTTTTGTCATTTTCTGATTTTCATCATCCTTTATTTTGTCACAAATATTTGATGAATATAAAATTTTCAAATATTTGATTAAGCTCTTAAATGAATTTTAGAATTTAGAATTTCAATATATATATATATATATATATATATATATATATATATATATATTTAAATGATTTGATAAACCGTATACCAAATCTGTGTATTGTTTTCCCTTTTCATGGATTCATGGAACCATGTGTAGTTTTTAAAATCCATGGTTTGTTTCTCCCTTTCACTTTTCTCTGTAAATTCATTTCATGCCTATAAATTCCTTTTACCCTTGTAGAATACCTAGATGGTTTTGTAAAACCATGTGTTGATTTGTGTGGTTGGAAGAATATTTTCACTTTACTCTTTTACTTGACATGATTTTACACCTGTAAATTGATTTCACCATTCCTGTAAATGATTTCACCATGTCTCTTTTACCTTAATCTCCTACCATGAAATGCATTTACATGAATGCTATACCTGTACATTAATTTCATATGAAATTTTCTCTTTTATTTTCTCTGATAAATTCATGGCATCTGTGAGTTTTATTTCATATGTGGCTGTAAAACCATTTTACACTTATTTCATTTTACCAACTCGGTCTTCTATCTATGAATCTCCTGCAAAATGTAGTTTCACCTTATCTTTGCATTCAACCTCCCATCCACATAGCAATTATTTCATAATCGTATCAAATTCCATTCCCACCACATTTATAAAAGTCAAACAAATAAAGTTCATGGTTTTCCGAGGGGGTGGGGGTAGTGGTAAGTGGTTTTAGGCTTTGGGGGTCCGAAATTACAAGGAAGTGAAACGTAGTAAAAATGGGCAGCCATTGAACAGCTTTTGGGACCCCGTTAATTAAAGGTCGGAAGAGTTGGGTCTGAAAATTATTTTTAACTTAATGTGCCCATATCTCGAGGCATGGGAAAAAAGGGGGGTTTTAAACATATGAGTGCGGGGTGGGCCATAAGTTTACCTTTTGACTTGGTTTGAATTTAGGATCGAATTTTTATAACATAATTTTAATTTAAAGTAAATATTTCCATAAAAATATATAATTATATTTTTATAAAAATAATATATTTTAAATTAAAATTAATATATATAAAAATAATAAACCATTCAAAAGCATAATAATTATATCTCTCAGTATTTAGCCAAGAAGGAAAGCGGCAATTTCTCACTGAAATTTTTTAAATTTTTAGTGTGGCAAAATATGTTACAACATGGCCACAAGTCTCAGATAACTCAATAGAGAGTGCCTTCTCCTTTGTATTTGCATCATTTCTATTTAGGCAAAAGAGAGCAGAGAAACCTTACCTTCTCGTTGGGTTTTCTCCTGAAAGGATTTCCCATATCATTTCTTGTGTGCACTTCTCATTGGGTTTTCTCCTGAAAGGATTTCCCATATCCTTTCTTGTGTGCATTGTGATTTGTGTGTGTTTGTATTTAACCATTCTCTATTTTTATCGTTTTATCGTCGCATACATGAGAAAAGAAATAGTAACTAATAAATTGAGAAATATAAGGAAAATTAACCCTCAATTTATATATTTCAAATTTTAATCTATTTTTATCATATTTTTTGTGACAAATTGTCTGGTGAAATATCGATGACAATTTACAAATCGTATTGGTATCACAACATGATTCTTTGATTATTTTGTGAGAAGTTATAGGGGATTTGATTGGTTTAAGCATAATGTCACAAAACCCCTGTCATGGTTGACATAACCCTTGAGATCCGATAAAGGAGATTTTTGCATAGTTGGAAGTGAAAGTGATCAGGTGCTCAAAATTAAGCTTAAAAATCAAAGTGTCATAATCTTGTTAAACTTAGGTTTAGATCGAAGAGTTCATCATTTTGATTCCAACGGTGTGAACGACAATCAAATCTGAGCTCGTATGCAGAATTTATAGAAATTCAATCTTCAAGTTTGACTTGCTCACATGGTAGGATTAGATAATGTGACAAGGTCCTACAGTGAATGAGGAGGTGCCAAGTGCCAAGATACCATTGGCCCACGCATTTCACAAATCACAATCGCAATTGAATTGGCATTAAAAATTTGCCCCATAACAGCCAAAGTGCGATGCGATAACGCAGGCAGGAAGGAATTCAAGTATCAGTTGAGGTGTGATGCGATGGATCACAATCGCACATCGACAAAGGGAAGCATTTTAGATAATCAGGCCCCAGCATACCCAGGTTGTGATGCAATGGATCGTAGATCACAATCGCAATTCACAAGAAAACAAAGACCCACATTAGGTTATCCATCAATTGCGATTGATTGTGAAATGCGAAAGGGATCCCAGATGCGATGCAACTTTAGGATCCAGTTAATAATTCTATCGGGTCCGCCACATTGCTATCATAGTATCGTTCGTCGCATACACAAAACTTAAGCCCATTGGTCCTCGCCGATTGTGATGTGCGATAAGACTTGACCGACAGATTGTGGCCCGCTGCGCGGCAAATTTTCACCCAGTTAGCATGTTTTTGGGGCTAATTTGTAGGATCATGCTGGTAATGGGGCAATTTGTGGAGCGAATAGTAGGAAAACTAGGAGAAGTCATAACTTCTTCAGTTTTCCACCAAATTTGTAGCAAAAAGAGGCAAGATAGCCATTTTTTAGTATTCTGGACTAGTTGGGGTAGGTTTTAGAAGCATTTGAGAATTATAAACACAAATTTTTACACTTTTGAGCATAATAGAGAGGCCCAAACCATTGGAAGCTGGACCAAGGAGATGTAGCCTAGCAGGGGTGAACTCCTTTATCATGTGCTTGTTGTAATGTGTTTTTGATGATGTTTTGTATATGTTTGTGATGTTGTTTAGTTTCCAGTTTATGTTAAATTGCTCATAAAATTAACATAAAAACTCTTCGTTTAACTTGCAAAAATTGATGAATCCTTAAGCACGATGAAAGCATTTTGTTTATAATATGAGTAAGATCTTAGCACTACAAACTAATATTCTAAATCAGATCAATTTGGTATCAGAGCACTAGGTTTTCTTTTTGAAAGAAGGATTTAATTGTTTACAAGTTTATGTCATGCTTACAAGGTTAAAACTTAAAATAGGTGAAGGAAAGCTAGTTGGAAGCCCTGAAGTTGGGTCAAGGGGAAGAAGAGCAAGGTTTCCACAATCTCCAACACTAGTTTAGCCTCAAGTTGCAGTTGAGACTCTAGAGTTCATGTCTCATGAAGGAGAACCTACAAACATGATAGAATATGAGAAGACCTTTAGAAAGGTTTTCTTTGATATGACAAAGATGGTGAAGGTCCTCTATGAAGAGAGGAATAGTAGGTTGCAAGGAGAAAGTTCCAAACCTCCCAAAGGAGAAGGCTCTTCAGGAGGAGGTAATGGAAAAGGAGGTAATGAGAATGGAGACAAACCTCTACCCTTTCCACCATCTTCTTCATCTTATTCTTCACAAGCATATTCACACTCTTCCACTAATACAACCCTTACTCATACTCATCATCATTCTTCAAAAGGAACTGTTAAATCACCTTTTTTAAAACTTGATGTTAAATTTGAGTTGCCCATTTATAATGGTGAAGTGAATGTAGAGAAGCTTGATAATTGGATTTCTTCAGTTGGAAGTCTATTGCAGGATTCAAAACCTTCAAGAGGATGACATAAAGATTCAGTTAGCTTCCTTGATAATGGAGGGTGCAACACTTGTATGGTGGGAGTCAAATACCAAAGAGGAGATTAAAAAACATGGTAATATCTCTATTTCTTGGAATGATTTCATTGTTGCAATCAAAAGACAATTCTACCCTCTATCTTCTATGCAGAAAGTCTTCATGAATTCGCAAAACTTTAGACAACTTAAAGGTCAAAATGTGCAAGACTACACCCAAGAATTCAGAAAAAGGTCTCTGATGTTAGGTGTAGATTTGCAGTCATAGGATACTTTGTTGAACTACATTGGGGGTTTTCACGGTTACCTTAGGCACACTATCTTAATGTTTAATCCCATTAATCTAGATGATGTGTGTGTGAAAGCCACTCATCTTGAGGCAAGAGGGAGAAACACTCCAGAAAAAGGTAGTAAATAGCCATTTAGGAGTAAAGGAAAAGAAAAGGCTTTCAAACGGAAGGAAAAGAAAAATGAATCTATTAAAAAAGAAGGAGAGAAGATTAGATGCAAACACTATTCCAGAGAGGGTCACGACGAAGCTCATTGTTGGAAGCTTCACCCCAAAATGAAACCAAAAAGAAATAACAACAAGGGAAAACAGAAGACAACTGCAACCACTCAATGGTATTTGGGATCCCAATCAGGTGATGAAACAAAAATCATAGCCATGGGGTTTCAAGGGAAGGAATACATTGCCAACACTAGTTATTCAAACTCACATAATGAAACTCCAAATGAAAAGAGGAGAATAGGATTGTTTCACATAAGGGTGATATCGAAACATAACAAGATTGGCACGATGTTTGATAGCGGCTCTTAAGCAGTTCTTATCTCTGAAAAAATTGTCAGAGTTTAAATATGGAAACTGTTCCACATCATAAACCATATCGACTTGGATGGGTATATGACAATGCGCAATTGCAGGTTATGAGAAAGTGTAATCTGAGATTCACAATCACTGCAAAAATTCATAGATGAAGTGGAGCTTGACGTTGTGTCATTAGATATCCATGGGATTGTTTTGGACAGCCAGTACCTTTATGGTAGAAAATCTATCTTCCATCGACATGAAAATAAATATCAGTTATTTAAAAATGGAATAGAGTATATTGTGAGAGGTCACATTACGAAAACAAATATTGCGCTTGTTAATGCAAGGCAGATGAAAAGACTGGTGAATTCGAGCAAGAATTTTATGCTTCTGATGATCAAACCTAGGAATCATGTCGATAATGAAGCTTTTAAAGGTTGTGATTCAAATTTGAAATCTGAATTGGTTGACGTAGTTAACCAATATGATGAAATGTTACAGGAACCAAAGGGATTACCTCCCAAGAGAGGAATTCAACACGAAATATAGTTGTAGCAAGATTGTCCTCTTCCTAACATTGGCATGTACAGGATGTCAGTGATGCAAAAACCAAGACGCAAATCCAAGAGTTGTTGAATAAAGGTATCATCAAACCATGTTCCTCACCTTGTGGTTCACCTATTGTCTTGGTGCTAAAGAAGGATGGAACATGATGCATGTGTGTGGACTTCCGTGCACTAAACAAAATTATGGTAAAGAATCGTTACCCACTTTCTCGAATAGATGATTTACTGAATCAATTGAAAGATGCAAAGTATTTCACTAAGTTGGACTTAAGAAGTGGCTACCATCAAATTAGAATAGTTGAAGGAGACATTTGGAAGAAAACATTCAAAACAAAACAGGTTTTGTTTGAATGGCTAGTTATGTTGTTTGGTTTATGTAATGCTCCTGCTACATTCATGCGTGTGATGAATGATGTGTTGAGGCCATTTCTTGATGAATTTTTCATAGTCTACATAGATGACATCATAATTTTCAGTAAATCCTGTGTTGAACATGTCATGCATGTAAGAAAAGTACTTGATGTCTTGAAAAAAGAACATTTGTATCTTAAGATGTCAAAGTACGAATTTGGAAAGACTTCTTTAGTTTACTTGGGTCATATTGTTGGAGAAGGTGAGTTGAAAATAGATCCCTCCAAGGTTGATGTCATTGTGAATTGGCCAAGGCCCAAGATAGTTACAAAGGTAAGAAGTTTTTTGGGAGCAGCCCAATATTGGAGGAAATTCATTGCTAATTTTTCTCTTATAGCAGCTCCTTTGCATGCATTTACCAGCGTGAAATTTTTTTCAGTGGGGAGGCAAACAACAAAAGGCCTTTGATGCATTGAAAGAAAATATCAGTACAGTTCTCGTACTTGCACTTCAATACTTGAGACAACCATTTGAGATTCAGACTGATGCTAGTGATTACGGTATGGGTACAGTCCTCATGCAACATGGTAAGCCTATTTGTTATCATTCAGAAACTTTTAATGGTGCAATGATTAATTATCCTACATACGACAAGGAACTATATGCATTGTTACAAAGTGTGAAAAAATGGAAACACTACTTGATGGGTAAAGAAACAGTCTTTCACACTAATCATCATCCATTGCAATACCTGTAATCTCAATCAAAGTTGTAGCAATCAAGTCACTTCTGATGGATGGGTTTCCTTCAGCGATTCCATTTGGTAATCAGGTATAAGAAAGGTATCTACAATAAATTTTCCAATATGCTTTCTAGGCCGATTATGAGTACAGCTAATTTAATCAAGCATAATTTTGTTTTACATGAAAGTTATGTTCAAAAAAATACATACTTTCAAGATGTATATTCAATCTTGAGTCAAAGGAATCAAGTGGAGAAATTTGTTTACCATTTGCATCATAATGTATTGTATCATCTTGGTAAGAAGGATGTTGCTACTGATAGTAACATGGACAAGGCCAAAGAGTTCATTGAACAACTCCAAATGGTACATCAAACAATGCAAGAACAACTTGAAAGGGTTAAAGGCAAGTGCACATAAAGGCATGACAAGAATCGTGGAGATCACAAGTTCCAATCCAGTGATCAATGGTTCGAGATTGGAAAGGTGAAGGAATTGTACCCTCACCTGCTAGTCAATTGAAAGTGATCTTTTGGGGTCCAAAAGACTTCTAGTGGGGAGGAGTGATCAGGTGCTCAAAATTAGGCTAAAAAATCAAAGTGTTAGAATATTGTTCAACTTAGGTTCAGATCGAAGAGCTCATCATTATGATTCCAATGGTGTGAACGACACTCAAATCTGAGCTCGTATGCAGAAGTTATAGCAATTCAAAGTTTAGGTTTGACTTGCTCACATGGTAGGATTGGATAATGTGGCAAGGTCCTTCAGCAAATGAGGAGGCATCAAGTGGCAGGCCGCCATTGGTCCCTGCATTTTGCAAATCACAGTTGTAGGTGGATTGGCATTAAAAATCGGCCCCAAAACAGCCAAAGTGCGATGCGATAAGCCAGGCAGGAAGGCATTCAAGTATCGTCCGGAGGTGCGATGCGATGGATCACAATCGCACATTGGCTAAGGGAAGAATTTCATATAATTGACCCCCAGCATACCTGGGGTGCGATGCGATGGATTGCAGATTGCAATCACAACTTGTAGGAAAACAAAGACCTGCATTAGGTTATCCGCCAATTGTGAAATGCAAAAGGGATCTCGGATGTGATGCAACTTTAGGATCCAGTTAATAATGTCATCGGGTCCACCACATCACTATCACAGTATCACCTTCCACATACATAAAACTTAAGCCCGCTAGTCCTCGTCGATTTTGATTTGTGATAAGACTCGGCCGACATATTATGGCCCACTGCGTGGTGAAATTTTCACTCGGCTAGCACATTTTTGGGGCTAATTTGTAGGATCATGCCAGTAAAGGGGCAATTTGTGAGTGAATAGTGGGAAAACTAGGAGAAGTCATAACTTCTTCTGTTTTCCACCAAATTGGTTGCAAAAAGAGGCTAGATAGCCATTTTTTTAGTATTCTGAATTGATTGGAGCAAGTTTAGAAGCATTTGAGCATTGTAGACACATATTTTTACACTTTTGAGCATAATAGAGAGGCCCAAGCCATTGAAAGTTAGACCAAGGAGATGTAGCCCAAAATGGGTGAACTCCTTTATCATGTTCTTGTTGTAATGTGTTTTTGATGATGTTTTGTATATGTTTATACTACTGTTTAGTATCCGTTTTATGTTAAATTGCTCATAAAATTAACATAAAAACTCTTCATTTCACTTGCAAAAATTGATGAATCCTTAAGAACAATGAAAGAATTTTGTTTACAATCTAAGGAAGATCTTAGCACTGGAAACTAATATTCTAAATTAAATAAAAAAGTCACAAATATAAAATGTAATGTAAGCCTCTTCATAGCAACCCTATCCAATAAGATTGGGTTATTTGGAGAAGATGGAGGTTCCAACACATAGGTCAGATCGAAGATGAAATCGAGGGATTAGGAAAAACTGGAGAAGGAGTCTAAAAAACCTAAAAAGAGAATCTGATTTCAATAATTGTGAACCCTTCATAGTCTCTCTTCAACATGTAAGCAAAGGTGGACATCAATTTGTGTGCATGTGAGAATCGTCCTTTCAAATTAAATCGCTAATTGTAGCAGTTAGATGTTTACTTTAGTCTTCATTGTATACATAAGGAACACAAAATTTCATTTTCATGTTTGAAATTAGAAGGTTGTGTCATGACCTAATGGGAAAGTCATATGGAAATAATCAAGATAGAGGGTAATCCTCCATAAACCAAGTGGGGGTATTTTAAAACTCTCAAAAGTCCCAATTCTACCCTATCGGGTATGTAAAGGACTAGTGGATCCAATGGAATTACTTCAAGAAGAATAGGGGCATAGTCTACAAAAGTAGACCACAAAATTCAAAAAGATGGAAATAATGTTAGATATATCTTCCAAGAACCCATATGTAATCCTCAAGTATTCGGGGGATCTACATAGCCATCTACGAAAGTAAGTGACATTGTTCAAACCAAGAATGGTGGACAAGGCTTGTGTGCAAGTGACATACTTAGAAAACATAGTCCAAAAGAAAGGCAGTTGAGAGGTTCAAAGTAAAAGGAACACCAAGAAGTTTCAAAAGAAGGGAAGAAGAATTGGAAAGGGGAGGAAGGACAAGAAAAGCGATGAAAACACACCAATGTAAAGATCTTGGTAACCATTACAACCACTATAACATTGAGGGTCACATAGAGGAGAAGTGTTGGAAATTACATTCATAACTCAACTTGAAGAATTGGAAGAATAGCATGGAGAAGAAAATATCATAGCCATATATTTTAGTAATTAGTGGGAAAGTAGCTTGGACATGGATGAGAATATTTTCTACAGGTTAGTGCAAAAGTGGGTGAATTTGAGTGGCCTTTACCAATAGGAGGAGAAGGAGATGGCCAAAATATTCCATATAAAGATACAAGTCAAGAAGGAAAAAATTGATTCTATAATCAACTAGAGATCACAAGTGAATCTCATTACAAAAATCTAGTAAACAAACTAGGGTTGGAGTTTTGAGATCATGCTAGCCCATATCCATTGGGATGGGTAAATAAGGATGCAGAAATCAAGGTAACAAAAATTGTCAAATAAAATTTACTATTAGTGATGTTTTTATTAATGAAATAGAATTGATGTAATTCCACTTAATGTATTTGGAATTGTGTTTGGGAGTCCCTATATGTATATGTAGGATGAAATCTTTATGAAAATATCAAATCAGTACCACCTCATCAAGGAAAAATATATATTCATCATCAATACACACAAGAGAAAGTCTAAAATTTCATTGGTAAGTGCCAACGAAGTTAATAAATTAACCATTTCTAGCAGGAAGTGTGTTTTATTGTTTTTAAGAGAAAATTAGTTTGTATAAGAGTCAATAAGAGAAAAATACATCCCAAGAGAGGTGAACTAAGGCATAGATACAACAATTGGAAGAAATTATATAGGTATACAAGAGAGTGTTCCAGGATCCTAAAGGGTTACCACCTAAGAGGGAAGTGGTGCATGAGATCCAAACCTTGTCAAGCTATCCATCTCCAAACATTGGGTTATATAGATAGTCCATATTGTAAGTAAGTGAAGTAAAGAGTTAGTTGCAATAGCTATTAGAGAATAGTGTTATTTGACCAACTTTCTCACCATGTGAGAGAGAAGAATAAGACTCAGTGAATGCGCATTTATTATAGGGAGTTGAACAAAATTATGCTCAAGAATTGGTACCCCCACCCAAGATTGATGATTTGTTGGACCAGTTACAACAAGCAAAATAATTCACCAATATTCATTTGAAATTAGGGTATCCCCATGTTGGAGTCAAAGTAGAAGATACCTAGAATACTACCTTCAAAAATAGACAAGGTTTGTATGAGTGTTAGTCATTCCATTTGGTCTACGTAATGCACCAGCTACATTCACAAAATTAATGAATGATGTATTGTGCCCTTATATAGATTCATTTGTTATTGTTTATTTGTATCATATATTGGTATACAATGCTACCTAGGAAGTAATGTAGGTGTTAGAGATTGTAAAGAAGCAATATTGTTGGAAAATCTCAAGAAATCTAAGTTTTCATGGTAGCATTTGGTGTATTTTAGCTATGTGATTGGTCAAAGGGAGATTAAGATAGACCTTTCCAAGATGGAGGTTGTCATGAAGTGGTTGGTGCCTACCAATGTTCCTAAGGTTAGGAGTTTTATTGGGGTAACAAAATACATAAGAAAATTTGTAGCCTCGTCTTTAGTAGTAGTTGTGCCACTCCACACCATAACAGTGAGTGGTAAGAGTTTCTATTAGGGAAAGAGTTATTAGAATTCCTTTAAAGAGTTTAAGAAGAAAAATAATCGAGCACTAGTTCTTGCATTACCAAACTTGTGGCATCCCTTCAAAGTGGAGATGAATGTGAGTTGGTAGGCTATGTGAGCAGTCTTGCTGTAGGGAGGAACGCCTATATGCTACCATTATGAAGTGTTTCATAGCATGGTTCTCAATTTCCATACCTATGAAAAGGAGCTCTATGCCCTAGTACAAGTTTCCAAAAAGTGGTAATATTATCTAATGGGAAAGGAGACAATTATTCACACAAATCACTAGTTTCTATAGTACCTACGAGTCCAAAGTAAGTTACAACAAAATAGACATTACAAATGCATGGGATTTTACAATTGTTTCATTTGTTGATCAAGTACAAGAATGGAAACACAAACAAGTTGGTTGACATGATTTCAAGGCCACTCACATAAAAAATTACATATTTGGTAACTCTAATGCACACGGAACCTTTCATCCATGATGCATATACAAAGGATGATGACTTCAAGGAGGTGTTTTAATAGTTGCATAGCTAGTTTCATGTAGATAATGGAGACAAGAAAGTTCGCTATCATCTCCATAACGAGTTACTCTTTAGGAAGGGAAATCTATGCGTTCCTAAAGGTGAGTGACTACAATTAATCAAGGAGGCCCACACCTCCAAGGTTTAAGGGAATTTTGGTGTATGGAAGAAAATTCCAATTTGTAGAGGTATGTGTACTATCCCATAATGCAAGAAGATGTAGCTAAGTTCATAATAACATGTATGATTTGGTGTACTAGCAAGCCTACTAATAGGAAACAAGGCCTACAGTTGTACCTACTTGTTTGAGAAGGCATTTCCATGGAATTTGTGGGAGGTTTACCAAAAAATAGGAAGGAACATGATGGCATGATTTTGGTAGTTGATAGGTCTAGCAAGATGTTCTTTCTCGTGCACTATAAAAATACCATCAATGGGAAAGAAGTAATAAACTTCTTATTTAGATAGCTCTAGGTGCACTTTATGTTGGGTATGTGTTATATTTTTGGCATGACTATCTCCATGTGTTGTATGTTGCACCAGGTGTAGCAGGAGCGCCACAGAGGGGTTCATGGGGGAGTGAATCTCGTCTTTCTTGGGGGTTTTGGGGACAGTTCCCCTGGTAATTATTTTAGACAATTTTTTGCATCCATTTTTGGTGGTTTTCAACACATGTTTTCAATTTTTGTAGTTTTGTGGCACATGGCGGTTTTCCCAATAGTTTTCTAGTTTCAGTTACGAAACTAGGATTGTATTATAATCTATGGTAAATGGATTGGTAGCTTATGGATACTGCGAGATATATATAATGTATTCTAATATTATAAAAATGAATCTATATTGAAATACATCTTATTGGTTTTCCTGGTTTAGGTTTCTAGGATAGAATTTTTGAGTTAATGTATGTTTTCCATTTCATATTTACTATTTGTTAAAGAATCTATTTGTAGTAGTTAATTAGACGGGGTTAAAACCTACATTTGATATCAAAGTAGTTTTTGCTTCAAGGGGACGCCTTTGTGGCTAAGGGGTTTGGCCTAGGCTTGTGGTAGACCATGTTGCAATGGGATATCCATGGAAATGATTCATGTGGTGAAAGGAAATGGAGAGAAATTCAAATATATAGATTGAGAAATTCAATGGGTAGAGTTTTGAGCTATGAAAGCTCAAAATGGAAGAGTTGTTGGTGGAAAATGATTAGTGGATTACTATGTATCTAGGTTCTACAAAGGTCGGGATTTGAATAGAAGACTAGATCAAGTTGGATCAAAAGGAAAAAAGAACAATAGGATTTACCTCAGATTCAATATTACTAAATGTTTCAGGGGAACCTATAGCAAATACTTTGTGAAATGAGTTAGGGGTTTATATTAGTCTAAGTCCCTTGTGAACAAACTGTTCTGTGAAAAAAGTTGTATAACTTGAGAATGAAGGATGGAAACTCTATGAAAGGACATTCCAACACCTTTAATAATATGGTAAGTCAACTATTATTTGTTGATTTAAGATTTTAAATGAAGATAAGTTAGTTTTTTGTGTTCTTCACTAAACTTGTTGAATAGTCTGTTTGTTTCTATAGGTAGTAATGCAACTACTTTAAGTTTGAACAAAATAGTCTCATCCTTGTTATCTGATCCAAGGGATCAAAATATGTTTAAAATCTCCTAAACCCAGCACCAAACATTATATCTCATCATTCTGAATCCAATGACACTTGAATCGCCTCAATCTGGCACCATATGAGGAAGTTATCATGTTTTGAAGTTTTTGGAAAAAAATAAAAAAGTCAAAGTGCAGGGTTGACTGTGTAGACCATATGTTGATGTGGAAGACCATATGTTGACTTAATCAACGTGATTGGCTTGTACGGATTGTAACATGGGCCAATCTCGTGATGATAAGTGGTGATGTTTTATTGGCGGATTCAATTTGAGTTTGGGGAAATCTCAAGCCACGACATGGGCCAATCAGAGGGTGCCACGTGGCCCAATGAGAGGCCTCCACATGGCCTTAGGAATGGAACCGACTTTTTTTTTGGTGATCAATAGGCTTTATGGGGTTTGACCCCATGACCTCCAACCAACAAACCAACTGCATGATTATTTGGGCTACATTACTGCTTTTTTTAAACAACGTCGGCATAATTCATTTATTTTAATACCATTGGACGGTAGGGGGAAGGGCCAGGTCGACAAGGGCACATGACCGCCCCAGCCACAGGTTTTATGGAACATCTATGGGATTGAAGGAAGAGGTAACAAAGGTGAGGCATTTGCAGAAGTCTCAACCCTTGGTTTCTGGTATGGCATATGACCACGATGGAGAAGATTAGGGCAGGGCACGTGGCACCCTGCTTACACTCAAGGTCCAAAAGATGTATCCATAGAACCGGAAGCAGGGCTAAGGAGAGCATGTGGCCTATGGACCGTGCCCCTCGGTCCCATGTGGCCATGCGACCAGGTGCACGATCTTCGAAGGGGGCTTCGGCCTTGTATTATTTTTTATATTTTATTTTATAACAAAATCAAAGTAACCATCATTGATGATGGTGGATCAAACCTAAGATCTAAGGGATACCAACCCAAGCACCCAACGAAATGGGTTGGAATGAATTTTTTACCAATTTTACAAAGCCGGGACCTTTTTTTTTTAGCAGTTTACAGGGATTTTGAAGAAAGAGGCCTATTTTGCTCAATTTTTAATATTTTTGAGCTCAAGAAGAGACTAAACAAGGGTTTCTGAGCATTATGGACACGATGGTAGTGTTAATTTTGCATATTGAAGCTTGTATTTTGATGTATTAATCATTTGAGAATATAATAATAAAAAGTTACCATTAGAAGTTGGATTCAGAGACATAGCCTAGGAGGGGTGAACTCCATTATAAATTTGTTGTGTTTGATGTTGCATGTTTTTCCATTTTTAACTGTTAAAATTTTGCAAAATTTACTTAAGTTTTTGTGCTTTTTCAAACACGATCCGTTACCTAAAAGACATAAACTAGCTTGCAAATTATTTCATGAAACCTTAATTTTTTTAATTTTGGATCAGTTTGGTATCAGAGCATGGTTTTTGTGA
Source organism: Pinus tabuliformis (assembly GCA_031772625.1). Taxonomy (NCBI): domain Eukaryota; kingdom Viridiplantae; phylum Streptophyta; class Pinopsida; order Pinales; family Pinaceae; genus Pinus; species Pinus tabuliformis. The sequence goes on from CM062809.1 coordinate 20,023,238, forward strand.
AGGTTTGAAAAAATTTGCAAGGTTTTTGAATGCTTAAAAGGTCTAAATTGAGAAGAGGAGAAGGAGCACTTGAAGAAACTAACCCTCAACTAGGCTCAAGGGGACCAAAAACTCCACAAGTTATGGCACATGAAGAAGGAAAAGGACAAGAGCTGATGTCTGAGGATGAAAGAGCGTTAAGAAAATATTTCTTTGATATGACTAAAATGGTGAAAGTGTTGTACAATGAGAGAAAAACACAGTTGCAAGGAGAAATTTCTAATCAACCAAAAGGTGATAGTGGTAATGGTAGAAAACCTCCACCTCCTCCTCCTCCTTCACCTCCATCCTCACCTCCTACTTTACCTCCTTCTTCACATAGACCTACTCATCCTAAATCTCCAAGAGGACATACTAAGCCTCATTTGATTAAGCTTGATGTCAAGTTTGAATTTACAATGTTCAATGGATAAGTAAATGCTTAAAAGTTGGATAAATGGGTTTGTAAAATTTAATTTTATTGCAGGATTCAAAAGATCGTTGATGATGTTATAAATATCCAACTTGCTTCTCTTCACTTGGAAGGTGCAACTCTCATCTGATGGGAGGCCAAAACCCAAGAAGATTTGAAGAAAAGTGGTAAAATTATCTCTTCTTGGAATGATTGTATAGTTGCATTAAGATGGAAATTTTATCCATTAGCTTACATGCAAAAATAAATTATGGATTGGAAAAATTTTAGTCAAACTAAAGGTTAGAGTGTCCCAAGTTACACAAAAGAATTTAGAAAAAAAGATCTTTAATCTTGGGTGTTTATTTAACCTCACAAGATACTATCCTTAAGTATATAGGTGGATTACATAGTTATTTGAGACATATTATACTTATGTTTAATCCCACGAATTTAGATGAAGTATGTGTTCAAGAAACTAATTTAGAATCAAGAGGAAATAATGTTCCTCAAGAGTCCAACAAGAAACCCTTTAAATCTAGAGATAAAGGAAAGGGTAAATTGAAAGGCAAAGGTGAGAATAATTCTATCATCAAGAAAGAAGGAGAGAAAATTTCTTGTAAGCATTGTTGAAAAGATGGCCATGATGAAGACCAATGTTGGAAATTATAGCGAGAATTGAGACCAGAGAAGTTCAACAACAAGGGGAAACGAAAGTTTGCTGCTACAACTCAACAAGATCTAGGATCTGATTCGGGTGATGAAACCAAAATTGCGACCATGGGAATGAAATGTATAACTTCTAACGCAACTACTAGTTCTTCTAGAACACCCGCTGAATCTCAAAATGATAAAGAAAGAAGTGAGCTTTTTCATATCAAGGTCATTACAAAACATACAAAAGTTGATACATTATTTGATAGTGGAACTCCAGTCAATCTTATCTCTAAAGTAGTTGTCAAGAAAATTAATTTAGAAACTACACCTCATACAAAAACTTACCATTTGGGTTGGGTATGCGATGATTCCAAATTTCAAGTGACAAGAAAATGTACACTCAAATTTGCCATCACTGTAGATTTTATAGATGAGATAGAGCTTGATGTTGTACGACTTGAAATTTTTGTGATTGTCTTAGGGAATCCATATTTATATGACCAAAAAGCCATATTATATCGTTATGAGAACAAATATCATATTATCAAATATGGAGTTGAGTATATTGTTAGAGAACATCACAGGAAGATGAACGTATCTCTTGTTAGTGCAAGTCAAACAAAAAGGCTTGTGAATTCTAATAATAATTTTGTGTTGTTGATGATTAAAGCTAATGATACTGTTGAATATGAAGCTTTCTCAGGATGTAATTATAAACTTAAGCATAAATAGGTTGAAGTTGTTAACACTTATGACAAGATGTTTTAGGAACCAAAAGAGTTACCTCTATAAACAGGAATCCAACATGAGATTCGATTGTAGCTAGATACACCACTTTTGAATATTGGCATCTATAGAATGTCAGTTTTGGAGAATGCAAAGATTAAGAAGCAAATACAAGAGCTTCTTGATAAAGGGGTCATCAGACCTAGTACATCTCCTTGTGGGTCTCCTATTGTTTTGGTTCCAAAGAAATATGGTACATGGCGCATGTGTGTGGATTTCAGAGCTTTGGACAAGATCATGGTAAAGAATCTCTATCCTCTTCTTCACAATGATGATTTGCTATACCAGTTAAAGGATGTTGTTTATTTTACTAAGTTATACTTGAGAAGTGGTTATCATCAGATAAGCATCATTTCAGAAAAATGTGTGTGTTGATACCTTGTAAGAAATATGTTACAACTGAGGAAACTACAAATATGTTCTTCCAGAATGTATGGGTTCATTTTGGGTTACCTACTTCGATTATTTATGATCAAGATTCTCGATTTATCAGGAAGTTTTGGACAAGTTTATGGGGACTCATGGACACAAATTTAAATAAGAGAACGGCATTTCATCCTCAAACCAATGACTAGATAGAAGTAGTGAATAGAACAATAGTGCATCTTGTTTGAGGATATTGTGGTAATCATCCTAAACTTTTGGATGGGCATTTTCATTACATCTAACAATCCTACAATTGTGCCAAGGATTCATCTACACAAGTATCTCCATTTGAAGCTTATTTGGGTTATTTTCCAAAGTCTCCTTTGGATTTCATATTTGGTAAATATATTATAATAAATGGACATAGTGATGTGGAAAAAGCCAAGAATTTTATTGAACAAATCCAATTAGTGCATCAAATAGTACAAGAACCGATGGAGAAAACCCAAGCCAAGTACAAAACAAGACGTGATAAGCACCAGGTTGATCATGGTTTCTAAGTGGGAGATCAAGTTTGGTTATACATCAACAAGGAAATATGAGAAGGTGAAGGTAAAAAGCTAAAGTCAATTAGATATGGTCCTTTCAAAACCTTGGAGAATATTGGTAACAACGCTTTCTGATTATAATTGCCACCTTCCATGCAAATTTATTCTATTTTGAATGTGGGAAATTTGAGATTGTACGAGCCTCTATGGTTGTTGATCAAGAAGAGAAAGTTTGTATTCCATATATAGAATCTTTTTCTCCAGAATATTTAAATGAGTTACAGGAAGAATCTATTCTTGATAGGAGGATAAGAACTTCACGTAAAGGCAATGTGGACTATATTCGTGTGGGGCTTAAAGGTACCAATCCAAGCAAAGCAAGGTGAATAGAGATCGGGAAAGTGAGGGAGATGTACCCTCACTTATTTGTTGAGTAAAAACGGACTTTTGGTGGTCCAAAATCTTCCAGTGGGGAGGAGTGATCTAGGGGATCAAAAATATGCTTAAAAAGGAAAGTGCTCAAAATATCTCAAAACTAGCACCAAATCGCGGATCTCATCGTTTTGAATCCAATGACACTTGAATTGCCTCAATCTGACACTATATGAGGAAGTTATCACGTTTTGAAGTTTTTGGCAAACAACAAAAAGTCAAAGTCGAGGGTTGACTATGCAAACTGTACGCTGATGTGGCAGACCGTACGCTGACATCAACAAGGTGACTAGGTTGTATGGATTAGTACGCGGGCCCATCCCATGACGACAAGTGGTGACGTTTTATTGGCATATTAAATTTGAATTTGGGGCAATCTCAAGCCACCACGTGGCCCAATGAGAGGCTGCCATGTGGCCCAATGAGAGGCCGCCACTTGCCCTTGGGAATGGCACAATTTTTTTTGGGTGACTAACAGGCTCCATGAGGTTTAATCCCATGACCTCCAACCAAACTGACCATTTTCGATACATTATTTCTTGTTTATACTATATGGGCACAATTCATCTATTTTAATACCATTGAACGATTGGTGGAAGGTCCAGGTCAGTGGGTGCGCTGACCAACCTAGCCACATGTTTTATGGCACATCAATGGGACTGAAGGCAAAGGTAATGGAGGAGAGGTGTTAGCGGAAGTCTCGACCCTTGGTTTCTAATATGGCATATAATCACGACAAAGAAGATATCGGTGGGGCGTGTGGCACCTTGCCTGCACCCAAGGCCCAGGACATATGTAACCACAAAACTAGGAGTGGGGCCAAGGAGATTTTGCAGCCTATGACCTATGCCCTTGGTCCCATGTGGCCATATAACCAAGGACGTGACATTAGGAAGGGGCTTCAACCTTGTATTTGAACTATATATATATATATATATATATATAGATATAGATATATATATATATATATATATATATATATATATAGATATATATATATATAATGGTGGATCGAACCCGCGACCTACAGTATACCAACCAAAGAATCCAAAAAACTAGGCTAAATTGAATTTGTGGCCAAATTTGAAAATTTGAGACCTTTTTGTTGAGTAGTTTACAGGCAATTTGAAGAAAGAGGCCTATTTTTCTCACATTTTAACCTTTTTGAGCTCAAGAAGAGCCTAAACAGGGGGTTTTTTTTTAGCATTTTGGACACAATGACAGTGATATTTTTTCATATTGAAGGTTTTTTGTTGATGTATTAATAATTTGAGCATATAATAAAAAAGGCCACCATCAGAAGTTGGACCAGGAGACGTATCCCAGGAGGGGTGAACTCTATTATCAATTTTTTGTGTTTGATGTTGCATGTTTGTCTATTTTTAATTGTTAAAATTCTACAAAATTTACTTAAGTTTGTGTGACTTTTCAATCACGATCCATTTCCTAAAAGACATAAACTAGCTTGCAAATTATTTCATGAAACCTTCATTTTTTTTAATTTTGGATCATTATGAGGGGAGATGAAATGGAAAAACATGGAAAGTCAGAATGTTATAGATCTAACCTGGAAGCATTATAGATCTGATATGAAAATGTAAGTCAATGCAAATAACCCAGAAATAATATAAAATGATTCTTTATTGATCAAACCCTTAAGGTAGGGCAACACCATACATTCACTCCTTAAGGAAGGAGAACACTCCACAAGCCATATGCCTGTTCATACAATAATCCTTGACATTATTCCTTGACGTAGAGTCTCTAGCCTCTATATAGGCCTCATACATACAATACCATGGGTCATTACCATGGTTCCCTCATACCATCAACTAATACTATGGGCCCATTACATTATTACTAACTACTTGTGGTCTCTTACATGATATGGGTTAACCACCTTATTTATTACTATGGCCCATCCCATTATTACATTATTACCTTGGGTACCTCCCTTGGTACCCCATATTATCCCCCCTAGGTATATAACATTCCACCCCCCTTAGCATGTTTCGTCCCCGAAACATGGGAGGAACACAAATAATAAGATCTACTCAAAAGAGTAGTCCACTGGTACCATGCACGTGCATCTAGCCATCCAAGAGAAAGCTGAACTCTCGATCTCACTGGTGCCTCGATCGCTTGAGATGGAAGTTGACCATGGCAGCTCTTCTGTGTTGATATGTAGTAGGTGGATCTTTGCTCCTCGCTATCCTTCATATGGGGGTTGTTGTCCTTGTGGCTAATTGGTTGCCATCTTGTTGGTTGTTTTCTTGCGGGGTGATGTGGGTGATGATATGTTGAAGTTTTAACCCATGGTGTCTTTTTCTTTAATTCACCCTGCTGTGGTGCTTGTTGTGATGTCTTCTTTTCCAATATGACTTCAACCACTGAGCCCTCATCTGAGGTACCTGTGACCTTGTCTGCTTCAGCCTCTATTTGTGTTTGATTGTCGATCATCAAAGGCTTATCATCTGATATGTCAGTCCCTGGAACATCTTCTGCTTCAATGTTTGTGGACTCTACCTATTTATTGATGGAAATATCCTGTAATGTAATTTTCTTCTTTTTATACCAGAGATTCAAGAATTTCTTCTTCACATTAATATTGATAGTACCCGCAGATTCCATCCAAGGATATCCCAATACAACTTCCATATTATCCATCTCTGAAGTATAAAAATCACCATGCAACACATACTTATTCATAGAAAGCTTCAAATCCTTATAAATTTGAACATCCTCATCATCAACCTGTGTATTTTCAATTTGTTTTGCTGGAACTTGCAATTTGTTTGCCAAATTAACATTGATGAAATTATGCTTGCAACTAGGATTTATAGAAACAATGATCTTCTCTTTCTGAATCAATCCATGAACCTGCAATAAGGATATACCAGTAGGAAATAACCTCATATGTTTCTCCTTATCTTGTTTTCTAGTATGAGACCATCGGTCGAAAAGAAATTTTTTAAATTCTTCATTAGGCAGGTTGTAACACTTCTTTTGGTTAAGTAATCCCCACCATGTGGCTGCATCATCTCTAAATAGTTGCACTGCAGGCCATTTCCAATTGTTTTTCCATAACCTCTTGTATTCTTTTATGTATTCTTCAATAGTAGGACCATTATCTTTTCCTGTAAAATATAGAACCGCCATGAAAAAGGTTTTGAAAAAAGTCACTTACTTGGTGAAAATTTGAAATGGCCACAATTCCATCAATATTGCTCAGAACTCGTATTATGACTTGTTTTTGGAAATGGAACAATCATTCTGCATCTGCCCATGTGATAGAAATCTTGATACAGGCACTAGAATTTCAGGTCTGCGCTGCAACTCTCCTGTCGTCACCAAAATTTCTGCAAAAAGAGCTGACGTCCATATATGTGCCGCAAATTCACTACCCCGAAAAATTGTCTGCAACACCACTGATTTTTAGATCAGTGATATCTCCTTCATCCGGACTCTGATTTAGCTGATTTTTTTTTTTTTGAAATTGGGTATTTTTTCACATAGAATCCAGATCTGCAATTAGATTTTTCAGATCTTGCACCAAAACATACAGATTTGATCTGCAAACTCGCCGCCCCCGAAATCCTGCAAAAATTAAAAAAAAAATTCTCCACTTTTGCCCAAGAAAGTGCTCTGATACCACTTGTTATAGCTCTGATCCAAAAATATAAGATAATTCAAATATACCCAGAAACAACAAGAGAGAAATAGATAGAAATGATTCACTTTATAGCTCCGATACCACTTGTTATAGATCTAACCCGGAAGTATTATAGATCTGATATGAAAATGTAAGTCAATGCAAATAACCCAGAAATAATATGAAATGATTCTTTATTGATCAAACCCTTAAGGTAGGGCAACACCATACATTCACTCCTTAAGGAAGGGGAACACTCCACAAGTCATATGCATGTTCATACAATAATCCTTGACATTATTCCTTGACGTGGAGTCTGTAGCCTCTATATAGGCCTCATACATACAATACCATGGGTCATTACCATGGTTCCCTCATACCATCAACTAATACTATGGGCCCATTACATTATTACTAACTACTTGTGGTCCCTTACATGATATGGGTTAACCACCTTATTTATTACTATGGCCCATCCCATTATTACATTATTACCTTGGGTACCTCCCTTGGTACCCCATATTATCCCCCCTAAGTATATAAATAGAAAAACATGGAAAGTCAGAACATATATTCCTTTTTATAAGAGGATTCTCCTAGAATAGAAATAAAAATAATCCCTCGAGTGGGAGATCTAAATCTAGAGGAAGATCTAAATCGCTAGGAAAATTCATTAAGATAAGTTGGAGATGTGGAAAAGAAGGGAATTGCATGAAAGATTGTAGATCTAAAATTATAGAGAAAGGGAAGGGATATAAATATGCTCCTTTTGTAGAAGAAAAAACCTCCTTAGATGAAGGAGTAGTTGTGTACTTAACTTCTTCAAGTACATGTAGTTCATGAGGCATGGCTAGTAAACCTCAAGTATATCCTTTCATATGACTCCTCACAGGGATATGACTCCTCAAGTATATCCTTTCAAGTATTAAAGATATGATGATGATGGTTTTTTCTAGGATATGACTTCACAACCAAAATTATAGGATGAGGAAAAGTTAAATTGAAGCTCATAGGTTCAAGGATTAGAACACTCCTTGGTGTTTTTCACATCCCAATATTGGCTAGAAATTCGATTTCTATAATTAAGATGAGTAATGCAAGTGAAATAAATGTTTTAAAAGGATACTTGTAGGATGACTCGAGAAGTAATGGTATTTTTGAGAGGAGTTTGGATTGGAAATTTGTACAAGCTTTTTGAAAACATTATTAGTGATAGATGTAATAGTTCCATTATTCCTAAGATTCAAGCAGAAGAAGGAAAAACACCTACTGGCTTTAGAGAAAAGATTATGTTGTGTCATCAAAGGCTAGGATATATCAAAGAGAAGAGCCTTTAAGTACTACATGGTAATGGTATGGTAGAAGTTATGTCTAATTTCTCTCTGGATTTTGATTCCTATAAACAATTTTAATATTGGAAGGAAAATTAGGTAATATTACAATTGGTGCACAATGATGTGTTTGGACATGTGTCAATTCCATCACTAGGAAAATATATATACTATGTATCATTTATACACGACTTTTGAAGTAGTACATGGATTTATTTCATCAAGAAGAAATTTGAAGTCTTTTATAAATTAAAAGATTTTAAGGCTCTTATGTGGAGAATTCTATGGGCATGAATTCGAAGAATATTTATGAAGTGCATTATAGAAAAGGAAAAAATCTAATCCATGCACACCATAGAAAAATGGAGTAGCAAGAAGGATTAACAAGGCTTTGATTTAGAAATAAAGGAGAATCTCAGTGGTGCCAGGTTAGGACATGAATTCTAGGCAAAGGAAGTGAACATTGTGTGTTATTTGGTAAATAGATCACCCTCATTAACATTGGATGACAAGACTCACATGAGGTATGGACTAGTAATGAAAATTATTTTAAACATATTAGGGTATTTTTTTTTTATGCTTATGTACACGTTCCAAGGGAGAATCAGAGAAGTTGGATAAGAAAGTTGAAAAGTGTATCTTTATTGCATACAAAGATGGTCTAAAAGGTTATTATATTTAGAACCAAGAAACTATGAAGGTTCTTTATAATAGAGATGCAGTATTTAGAAAAATAAAAGATGTTTTCAAATAAGAAGTCCTACTAGGGAAGAAAGTACTTAGAGAATATATAGTTTGAATTGAAGGATGATGAATCAAACTCTAGAAAAGAATAGGAATCAAAATAAGAACCAAAGACTCCAACATTGAGGAGTTCAATTTGTGAAAGAAGGCGGCCAAAAAGGTATACTCCACTTGATTTCCATTCAAATTTTTATTTGTTTATTAGTGACGATTATCCTAGAACTATTTAGGAGGTAGTGGATTAATAGGGGAAAACCCTGGAAAAAGGCCATTGTTGAAGAAATGGAATCCTTAAACAAGAATAAGGCTTAGGATCTAGTGGAGTTCCCAACTGGAAGAAATACCATAAGTGGAAAATGAGTATTTAAGAAGAAACTAAATGTAGAAAAGGTAGTGTGGATAAATACAAAGCTCAGTTAGTAGGAAAAGGTTATTCCTAGGTAGAGGGAATCACACTTGGTGATGTTTTATCTATTATGACTAAGTTATCTTATATTAGGTTTCTCTTATCCGTTATCGATGATTTTGATTTTGAGGTAGAATAGATGGTGTTGAGAAATCTAGGGCATTAGCATTAGGTGATTTCTCTTTGATTAGTGACTGTTTGTGAATGCATTTTTCTTCTTTAGATTAGGATCTTCTTCTTGTTATATTATTAGTGCTCTTCTTCATCCAACAATAAAAAATGCATGAACATAAATATACAATAGACACAACATGTAGGTTATGAGCCAAGGCCAAAACCTTTTACTCTTTGAGAGGAAAACCCACACAAATTCTTCTTATAGAGATTCCAATTGATGAATACCAAGACCAAAACCAAGACCAAGACCAAGACCAAGGCCCTTGACCTATTATCCACTCCAAGACCAAGACACTAGTTCTTTGTTCTTCATCTTGACTCCTCTTCCTCTTCGACCTTCTTCATGCTGAGATCATCTCTTCAACAAACACACAATGGTTTCCAAGATAGCACCGAGTTGTGGCCTTTTCAAAGGACATAGATGTAGTATATATATACTTATATCAAGTGGTCTTCTTTTGATGTAGCTCTAAAACCCTTAACTCATGATATCTGAACTGTTATACCTAGACAATGCTTCGTTGGCCTTTCATTATTCCTTGTTGTCCCTTTGTTGCCCCATTCAATTGACTTCACTATAATAGAGGTGCAAACCTCTCTCTATTCAACTCATCCGAAATTCTGATTATGATTTCCCACCGAGTTTAGAGATCTAAACTTGACTTGTAACCTCATCCAAACTTCATTCTTCTATTACACAACGTAAATCACAAAGAGACCACCAAACTTCTAACTATAGTTGTCATCCAAAAATATCAGAGATAGATCCAAATTTATGTGCATAAATTTGAAGAGACTAGATTTGTATATATAGGAGTTTGCCTCCATAAATACACTAACATGATCTATCAAATGGATGTGTCCCTTTAACTGTGAGCCGACATGAGTTTAATTTATTCATTTGGAGGCTGACTTGAAGATGATGGATAGTGCTTGTCGTTGGATGGTTATATAGACATTTTGTAGACTCATATACACTGATATATCCCCAAGAAGGGTTCTTCATACATGACATAGACTCTTTGACTTTTAATGACAAATCCTAAGCCTCTCAATGGAAGCCAACTAAAATAAAATCACTTTCTCATGAAACCCATGAAGTAAGGCTTACAATAATAATTTTATTTTTCTTCATTACATCATTCACAAAAGTCACAATTACATGTCATTGTGAAGACCGAACCTAGTTACACTTTTCAACACTCCCTCTTAACTAGGGAGGTATTCATAATGGTACTTGGTCATTCTCAATCTGAAGAATTTCTCATACGAAGAATTGGATTGGTAACTCAGTTGTATAGAATCATATCAACTAGCATTATCACATAGAAAGGCCTTAACTAACAGCTCCATCTCTCCACAATATCTGAGCTCAATTCTGCTGAGACCAATGATTTATAGACACTCTCATCATTGTCTCTCTCAAAACATCCCATACTTGGGTACTCATGGTTTGTTCCATGAGGACTATTCTTATCTTAGACTCCCCATCCCTCAAAGAATATCGGTCCTCCATGACTACTCTTCTATTGGATTCCCTATCTCATCCTCAAAGAGTATCAGATGCCAAATAATTACCCAATCCTTGATTTTGTCTTCCCAAGTGAAGAGCAGAATGATGTGTCTATCTCTTCCTCTCACATAGGGAGGACATATTCCAATAAAGGAATGTACTCATTCCTACAAAAAGGAATGTACCTAAGCTCCCTCTTGTCTTAGTAATTTCCAAGTTTCTTCCAAGTAAGAAACTTCTTTTTAGGCTCCTCTTAACTAGGGACCTACAACAACTCCTCATGTGGAGATCATGGAACAACTAGTTGCTTGAAGATCTCCTTCCTTTGATGTCATGAATTTTTTCTTCATCATGGAGTCTTGATATTTTGGTACTTCTTCATAGATCATAGACCATCCATCACTTTCATTCATGAGTCAGTCATGTCCTCATTCTTTTCATCAAAAAGTGATTCATCAGTTTTTCCATCTAGCTTTGCTTCATGTCATGATTCTTTCTTCATGCCATATTTTTCTGGAAGGATCTTATATCCTTCTATATGGTCCTCTTGGAAGTCATCCATAGTTCTTCCCTTTGGCAATCCTGCATAAGCCCATCCAGATATTTTTTCAAAAATAATAAATGAACACTTAAATCAAAATTACCTTTGTGATTGTCTTTCTGTTGAGAAATGGAAACAAGAAATTCTAGTTTATTTTGTCCTTCAATTAAACTATGAATTAAATTTGAATTATATTCTCATAGCAACTTAAAATAGTTAAATTAAGTTTATTAAACTTACTTAACTTAAGAAATTCAAGTTGGAAGTCTTTTGGAAGTCATGTATATGTTCTCCCTATTTTGTAGGAGTCCAGTATGAGTTAATTGTGAGTTGTAAAATAGAAGACTCAGTTTCATGAGTCATTTCAGTTAAATTAGTTCTCAAACTGATTGAGAGAACTAATAGTGAGTTAATAGTCAGTGGTGACACTAATGAACTCCACTAGTGCTACTCTAGTTAACTGAATATTTACTCATCAGAAACTCATGCATGTCGATTATGAGAAAGACCCAGTTGAGACTAGAGTGGAGGGACAATGTACTATTTGTTTTAGATTTATATGAGTTGCACTGATAACGCATGCATTCAGGAACCGATCCTTAAGGGATTGCGCTATTTTTAGAGGCTTTATTTCCCTTTAAATCCAAGTTATTCTTCATAGGAATTACACATTGGAATAGATACTTGGAGAGCTTATGAAGAGGCTAAGCTTTGGCCTTGAGCTTTCTTATGAGTTGGAGATTGAATTTAATGACTGCTGGGATTTTTCTAGAGAGAACAAGCATTGTATTTTCATCTTGATTTTCCGGATTAATACAAAACAAATAGTGGCGTTTTGAGCTGTGGATTTCCCCAGATATTTATTGTGTTATGTGCCTTTGATTCTCTTCCTTTATCGATTATTGTTTGCTCGATGTTTATGGGCTTCCGATGTAAAGAGTAGAAGTATATTATTTTTTCTTACTTTAGCAAATTGCATTAGCTTGTGAATCTACAAGATTTTCTACATGGTATCGGAGCAAGGTTGTTTTTTGGGACGAGAGTTTGCAGAGACGGTATGAGAATTTATGTTCAAAATTTTTAGAAACAAATTGCAGATATGGATTCCTTGGGAAAACATACCCAAATTTAAAAAAAAATGGTTGAATCGTAGTTCAGATGAGGGAGATATCGTTGATTTAAAATCAGATCTCTAGAGGTGATTTCGAAGTTTTGATTTTTGGGCTACAAGTGAAAGACAAATTTGTATACATACTTCAGGATCAATAGATGGCATTCCATGGTTTGAGGCTTGAGTATGCCTTGGAAGGAAAATTGAATTTTATAGCCCAGAGGGACATGATGGAGGTTGTGCGAGAAGATAATGGCTTGAAGGAATTCATTGACCAAGAAATCCCCAAGCCAGCAGCTACAGATGCACAGAACTTGGCCAAATGGAAGAAGTGTGTGGCAAAGGCAAGGAGGGTAATCCTTGAGGGATTTTGAGATCATATTGTCTCAAGTCCCCATGGAAAGCAAACCCCGCATGCTATGTGGAAAACATTGACAAACTTTTATCAGAATAGTAGTGATCAAAGGAAGTTGGCACTGAAGGATAAACTTCATAAAATCAAGCTGGAGAAAGGCGAGACGATTCTGAAATACTTAACCAAGTTCACTCAATGTCGCAATGAACTTGGAAGTGTTGGAATCAAGTTTGCCGAGGAGGATATGGTGAGCCTTTCTCTTCTTGGACTCCTAAAGAGTTGGCATAGTTATCAGGACTCTGTCAATTGTCAGCAAAAGCTTCCAGATTGGGAACAACTATGGTCAAATTTGATGCAGGATGAGATCAAGAGGAACACCAGGGATGGCTCTTCATCAAAGACTGATGATGAAGAGAACTGTGCCTTATAAATTAAGGCGAGTAAGGGGAAAGGTAAACTTTCCCATTCCAAATCAGATTCTTATCATGGAGGTAAGAATAAGGACATGACAAAAATTAAATGCTTTCATTGTCGCAAGATGGGACACTTTGCTACAAATTGTCCATTGAAGAAGTCCAAGGATAAGTCCTCAGGAGGAGCAGTGGGCGAGGCTTTGACCTCCCAATTAGAATTGGACTTTTCCCTCATTGCATGCATGGTGTCTTCAATGATGGGAAGTGTCTGGTACATAGACAATGGAGCTTCTTTCCACATGATTGGTGACAAAGAGTTATTCAGTGAACTGGAGGAGAAAGATCTCAAGATGCATGTCGAGATGGGTGATAACGATAACTATAGTGTTACTCACCTTGAAGAATGTTATGCATGTACCTGGACTGATGAAGAACTTAGTATCCATTGCCATGCTTGAGGATAAAGGGTATGATGTGATATTTTCGAAAGGAAAGACGTTCCTTTGGCACATAGCCATGGTTCAAGTAAAGAAGATAGGGATTCGAGTTCAGAATCTCTATAAGATAGAGGTAGAGGATTGTGCCGCTTTGATTTCGAAAGCAGAAAAAATGTTGAGATGAGACATCAGCGAGTTGTGGCACAGGCGACTGGGCCACTTGCATCATGGGGCTTTGAAGAAATTGCAACAAATCTCTACCAGTCTTCCCAAGGGTATGCTTGAGCAAGTTGATACATGCAAGGGTTGTACTTTGGGAAAATACACCAAGTATTCCTTTGGAGACAAAGACAGTCGAGCAGAGTCTATTATGGAGAGAGTCCATTCAGATGTGTGTGGACCATTCTCGACAGCATCCACGACCAAATATAGGTACTATGTTATATTTGTTGATGACTATTCTCGTAAATGCTGTGTATTTTTTATGCAAAAAAAAATTCAAACTTTCACAAAGTTTTGTGACTTCAAAGCATTTGTAGAGAAAGAGTCTTGCAAGAAGGTTAAATATCTATGAAGTGATAACTATGGTGATTATGTCTCTAACGACTTTAATTTAACTTTTGTGCAGTGAAAGGGATTAAACAAGAGTTAAGGACACCCCATAACCCTCAAAAGAATGGGTTTGCCGAGAGGAAGAACATGAGCATTGTAGGGGAAACAAGGGAGATGTTCCATGGTTAGGGCCTACCACTACACTTGTGGGCTGAAGCATGCAACACATCGGTTTATGTCTAGAACCATAGCCCACATCAAATACTTGAGATGAATATTTTGTCTTCGAGGCTTCTGCGAGTTTCTTGATTCTGTGGCATATCTTCTGGATACATCGCATTAGGTTTGTTTATAGTCAACGTTTCGAACCAGCAACGATGGTTCATCATCAGGATTTGAAAAATTGTTGAAAGACTAATCCCATTTTTTTTTAAATATATAGAGATGTGTGAGATGTTTAGCCGATAGTTGTAATTTTACTTGTTTTATTATATTTTGTTAATTTTGATTGTATTTTTGAAATATAGGGTTTTAAAATTGTGCAAATTAATTTGATTCCTCCTCCTCCTCCTCCTCCTCCTCCTCCTCCTCCTCCTCCTCCTCCTCCTCCTCCTCCTCCTCCTCCTCCTCCTCCTCCTCCTCCTCCTCCTCCTCCTCCTCCTCCTCCTCCTCCTCCTCCTCCTCCTCAAAAATATTATTATTATTAGGGTTATGGTTATATTTATTTTGATTAATTTTGTAATTATTTTAAATTAGTTATTTAATTTTGATTATTTTAATTAATTAATTATTTTTTATTATTTAATTTTATTAATTATTTATTTTAATTATTTTTAATTAAATTTCTTTTAATAAATTCTGAATTTTAATTATTCTAATCCTATTTGTTTTTATTTATTTATTAATTATATTTATTCTAATTATTTATTGTAGTTAATTCATTTTTTTATTTATTTTTAAATATGTTTTTATTGTAACTGTTATTTTGTATTTGTATTAATTTGAATAATTAGAATAAATTTTTATGTTTTATTGCAATCATGGTTATATTAATTGAATTAGTATTAATCTTTAATTATATTTATTTTTATTATATATATATATATATATATATATATATATATATATATATATATATATATATATATATATATATTAATTATTTATTCTCATTATTTATTATAGTTGATCCATTATTCTTATTCTATTTGTTTTCATTCATATGTTTTATTGTAATTGTTATTCTATTTTTGTATTAATTTTAATCAGGTTTAATATTAATTAGAGTAATTTTTTATGTTTCATTGTAATCATGGTTACATCAAATGAATTTGTATTAATCTTTAAATATATTTATTTTGATTAATTTAAAACTATTTTAATTATATTTATTTTAATTGATTGTTTAATTTTAATTATTTTAATTCTATTTATTTCTCTTAATTATTAATTTTAATTGTGATTATTATAATTATTTTAATTCTAATTATTTTAATTATAATGTTTTAGAACATTTATGTTTGTTCTAGCTTAATTAGAGGAGGGTTATGGATAGGTGGGGTCGATTTGGATGATAGGATAGGAGTCCAGTTTTTACTTATAGTCCATCCATCGTCTCTATTGAGGTTATTAGGGTGTTTGCTAATTTCTATGGCTTCTCTGAATTTCCTTATGAAGTAGTGTTCACTTCTAGCTAAGACGCGGGTATCTTCTATACAGATTTGGTGTTTGGTTTTATTAGAATGCTCAGCTAGAGCTGAGGATTTGGAATGATTGTGTTTAATGTCAGCGGCATGTTCTTGGATTCTTGTGTTAAAGGATCTCCCAATTTCACCTACATAGGGTTTGCCGCAAGAGCATGGAACCAGGTAGACCCCTTTATGGCATTTGGGATCAATTTTGTCTTTGACTGGCTTAAGGCAATTCCGGATAGTGTTTAAGGGTTTGAAAGTGGTTAGAATTCCATTATTTTTTAGGATGCGGGAGATTTTGTTTGTAGTCCCTAATATGTAGGGGAGGTTGACTTTACCTATTATGTTATCAAAGCTTTTGTTTTTGTTAGGTTGAGTGTTTGCCTTGTTTATGGCTATGATGGCTTGATGCTTGTTGTACCCGTTTTTTGGGAAAACTTTAATAAGGTGTTCTATTTCTTTTTCTAGGTGTTCTTTTTCAGAGATTCTAAGGGCTCTGGTTGCTAATGTGTTGAGGACTCCTAGTTTTTGGGTAGGGTGATGATGTGAGGAGGCATGTAAATATTGTTCGGTGTGAGTCTTTTTTCTATATACCTAGTGGGATATAGAGCCATCATCATTTCTAGTGATGAGGATATCAAAGAAGGGGAGGCTTTTGTTGACCTCAACTTCCATAGTGAATTTTATTGAAGGGGATAAACTATTTAGGTGCTGTTTGAAGGTTTCTAGGGTTTCTCTTCCATGAGGCCATATGATGAATGTGTCATCCACATATCTTTTCCACAATTTAGGTTTTAGGGGTGCTGTCATGAGGGCTTTGTTTTCAAAGTCCTCCATAAATAAATTGGCAATAATAGGGGACAGAGGCGACCCCATGGCAACTCCACATGTCTGTTCATAAATGTCTTCCATGAAGCTGAAGAAGGTTGATCTTAGGCAAATTTCTATAAGTTTTGATGTGTCTAGATCTGTGAGTTTGTAGATGACCTCCATGGCATCATCAATGGGGATATTGGTATATAGTGCGATGACATCGAAACTAACCAAAATGTCATTTTGATCAAGTTTAATGTTCTTGATTTCTTCAATGAATTGGGTTGAGTCTTTGACAAAGGAGTCTGTGTTTCCCACTAGCGGTTTTAGTTTCTTGGCTAGGTGTTTTGCTAAATGGTATGTAGGTCCATTAATCGTGTTTACTATTGGTCTGAGAGGGATGTCTTCCTTGTGAATATTTGGAGCTCCATAGATTCTTGGTGTGTAAGGATTGTTGACTATGAGATTTTTGTTGTCTTGTAGCTTACTGGTTTTGATTAGGTTGCATACATTTTTGGAGACTTTGTTTAATGGCTTTTTGTTGAGTTTTCTGTAGCAACCACTGTTATTTATATGATCTAGCATTTTTGCTATGTAGTCACTTTTGTTCATGATGACGATGGCTCCTCCTTTGTCTGCTTTCAACACTATAATATTAGGTTTGGAGTTCAATGTTTTGAGAGCTAGATACTCTTGTTTGCTGACATTTCTTTTGGGGAGTTTTGCTTTCCTAAGGGTGATGGAGCAGTCTTGTCTGATTTGTTATTTTATGTTGTCTAGAAGGTTTTTGATACCATATTCAATATTGCATAAAATTCCTTCAATAGGGATTTTGTGAGGTGTGATGGAGAAATTTAATCCTTTTCTTAATAAGTTTAGGGTGTGTTCGTTAAGTTGGAGGTCAAATAGATTTATGACTAGATTGTCTTTGTTGTCATTGGGTTTATTATTATTATTTGTCTGAGATCTAGGTTCATTAATGATGTCATATTTCTTATATTTGTGTGCATGTTGGGACAACCTAGGTTGGAATGTAGGGGTGGGTTGGAGTTTAATGCTCGAGTCTGGCAACGCTGGTTGGGAATGTGTGGGCTGGGGAGTCTTGTTATCATTACTGAGTTGCTTCATTTCTTTCATCTGCGTGGTATTATGGATTTGTGACAGCATAGGTGATTGAGTGATCGTTGTTAATGACATTGTAGGTGAGGGGGCTGGGTTACGGGATGTGGGAGCAGACAGTGTGGTAGAGGGTGCTGGGTTTCTAATCGCAAGAGTAGGGCTGGACCATGGAGACAGTGCGTAGGGACAGCGTAGAGTTGGACTGCGTGGTATTTCGAGTGGGAGTTCGTTATCGTAAGACAACGTGGGTTGAGTAGAGGACAGCATGGGGTTTAGCCTGGACTGCGTGGGAATCTTGCCGGATGACAGCGTGGGATGGCTTTGAGTTGGGCTGGACTGTGGAGACAATGCGTAGGGACAACGTAGACTTGGACTGCATGGTGTTTCAAGTGGGAACAAGAATGCAGGTTGGATATCGTGAGACTGCATGGGTTGAGTAGAGGACAGCATGGGTTGAGTAAAGGACTTTAGCCTCGACTGCGTGGGAACCTTGCCTGATGACAGCGTGGGGTTGCTAAAGCCAAGTCTGGACTGCGTGGGAACCTTGCTGGATGAAGGCGTGGGATCAAGTCTGGACTGCGTTGGTTGAGGAGAAACCTTGGAGGACAACAAGGGATTGAAAATAGACTGCATGGTACGTGTTGTAAGTTGAGTGGACTGTGAGGGGGTTGGGTTGTATTTGTTGAGGGGTGTGCTCTGAAAGGACGAAGAGGGAGTGTTTCGATGTGAGGGGTTTGCTATTGGGTCTTTTGAGGGTGGGAGTTCAGAGTTTTCCACCAATTGAATACTGTTATTGACAGAAAGATTATGGTTGATGAGGGATTTTAATGAGGAAATTTGTGAAGCCTTTATTTTAGAGTGAAAGCTATATTCAGATACATTGTGGAGAGTTACCTTTTTGTTCAGGAGTTTGGGAAATTTTTGAGTTTGTTTAGTGATAGTAAGTTGTTCCAATCTAGTAGCTTTTAATGCGGAAGTCGAGTCAATTAATACCCATAGCTCTAGTTTGATTGAATTAGCTAAATTAGTATGAAGATTAAAAGTTTTTTGGGATAAAGTGCTGAGTTCATACCTGGTTTTTCTGATTTCGCTTCGAATAAGAGCAATGTTGGCCTTGATGAATATTTGATTATTGTGTTGTCTTCTTGGAGAATGATTGATTGTGGCAAAGGGAGGAATAATTGTTGAATCTCTGCATCTCTTCAAGAATGTGAGGTCAGTCTTCTTTTTCGTTAAGAGCAATCTGTGTTGTTCAAATCTACGAACTTCTTTTATTATCCCCCTTCCGTATTGGGTGAGTATTTTGCCTTTGAGGCTTCTGCGAGTTTCTTGATTCTGTGGCATATCTTCCGGATACATCGCATTAGGTTTGTTTATAGTCGATGTTTCGAACCAACAACGATGGTTCATCATCAGGATTTGAAAAATTATTGAAAGACTAATCCCATTTTTTTTTAAATATATAGAGATGTGTGAGATGTTTAGCCGACCGTTGTAATTTTACTTGTTTTATTATATTTTGTTAATTTTGATTGTATTTTTGAAATACAGGGTTTTAAAATTGTGCAAATTAATTTGATTATTCTTTCTTTCTTTCTTCTTTCTTCTTCTTCTTCTTCCCTTTTTTTTTTTATAAAATATTATTATTATTAGGGTTATGGTTATATTTATTTTGATTAATTTTGTAATTATTTTAAATTAGTTATTTAATTTTGATTATTTTAATTAATTAATTATTTTTTTATTATTTTTAATTATTTAATTTTATTAATTATTTATTTTAATTATTTTTAATTAAATTTCCTTTAATTAATTCTGAATTTTAATTATTCTAATCAGATTTATTGTAATTGTTATTTTGTTTTTGTATTAATTTTAATTATGTTTAATATTAATTAGAGTAATTTTTTTTATGTTTCATTGTAATCATGGTTACATCAAATGAATTTGTATTAATCTTTAAATATATTTATTTTGATTAATTTAAAATTATTTTAATTATATTTATTTTAATTGATTGTTTAATTTTAATTATTTTAATTCTAATTATTTTAATTTTATTTATTTCTCTTAATTATTAATTTTAATTGTGATTATTATAATTATTATAATTCTAATTATTGTAATTATAATGTTTTAGAACATTTATGTTTGTTCTAGGTTAATTAGAGGAGGGTTATGGATAGGTGGGGTCGATTTGGATGATAGGATAGGAGTCTAGTTTTTACTTATAGTCCATCCATCGTCTCTATTGAGGTTATTAGGGTGTTTGCTAATTTCTATGGCTTCTCTGAATTTCCTTATGAAGTAGTGTTCACTTCTAGCTAAGATGCGGGTATCTTCTATACAAATTTGGTGTCTGGTTTTATTAGAATGCTCAGCTAGAGCTGAGGATTTGGAACGATTGTGTTTAATGTCAGCGGCATGTTCTTGGATTCTTGTGTTAAAGGATCTCCCAGTTTCACCTACATAAGGTTTGCCGCAAGGGTAGGGAACTAAGTAGACCCCTTTATGGCATTTGGGATCAATTTTTTCTTTGACTGGCTTAAGGCAGTTCTGGATAGTGTTTAAGGGTTTGAAAGTGGTTAGAATTCCATTATTTTTTAGGATGCGGGAGATTTTGTCTGTAGTCCCTAATATGTAGGGGAGGTTGACTTTACCTATTATGTTATCAAAGCTTTTGTTTTTTTTAGGTTGAGTGTTTGCCTTGTTTATGGCTTTGATGGCTTGATGCTTGTTGTACCCATTTTTTAGGAAAGCTTTAATAAGGTGTTCTATTTCTTTTTCTAGGTGTTCTTTGTCAGATATTCTAAGGGCTCTAGTTGCTAATGTGTTGAGGACTCCTAGTTTTTGGGTAGGGTGATGATGTGAGGAGGCATGTAAATATTGTTCGATGTGAGTCTTTTTTCTATATACCTGGTGGGATATAGAGCCATCATCATTTCTAGTGATGAGGATATCAAGGAAGGGGAGGCTTTTGTTGACCTCAACTTCCATAGTGAATTTTATTGAAGGGGATAAACTATTTAGGTGTTGTTTGAAGGTTTCTAGGGTTTCTCTTCCATGAGGCCATATGATGAATGTGTCATCCACATATCTTTTCCACAATTTAGGTTTTAGGGGTGTTGTCACGAGGGCTTTGTTTTCAAAGTCCTCCATAAATAAATTGGCAATAATAGGGGATAGAGGCAACCCCATGGCAACTCCACATGTCTGTTCATAAATGTCTTCCATGAAGCTGAAGAAGGTTGATCTTAGGCAAATTTCTATAAGTTTTGATGTGTCTGGATCTGTGAGTTTGTAGATGACCTCCATGGCATAATCAATGGGGATATTGGTATATAGTGCGGTGACATTGAAACTAACCAAAATGTCATTTTGATCAAGTTTGACGTTCTTGATTTCTTCAATGAATTGGGTTGAGTCTTTGACAAAGGAGTCTGTGTTTCCCACTAGCGGTTTTAGTTTCTTGGCTAGGTGTTTTGCTAGATGGTATGTAGGTCCATTAATCGTGTTTACTATTGGTCTGAGAGGGATGTCTTCCTTGTGAATCTTTGGAGCTCCATAGATTCTTGGTGTGTAAGGATTGTTGACTATGAGATTTTTGTTGTCTTGTATCTTACTGGTTTTGATTAGGTTGCATACTTTTTTGGAGACTTTGTTTAATGGGTTTTTGTTGAGTTTTCTGTAGCAGCCACTGTTATTTAGATGATCTAGCATTTTTGCTATGTAGTCACTTTTGTTCATGATAACGGTGGCTCCTCCTTTGTCTGCTTTCAACACTATAATATTAGGGTTGGAGTTCAATGTTTTGAGAGCTAGATACTCTTGTTTGCTGACATTGCTTTTGGGGAGTTTTGCTTTCCTAAGGGTGATGGAGCAGTCTTGTCTGATTTGTTCTTTTATGTTGTCTGGAAGGTTTTTGATACCATATTCAATATTGCATAGAATGTCTTCAACAGGGATTTTGTGAGGTGTGATGGAGAAATTTAATCCTTTTCTTAATAAGTTTAGGGTGTGTTCGTTAAGTTGGAGGTCAGATAGATTTATGACCAGATTGTCTTTGTTGTCATTGGGTTTATTATTATTATTTGTCTGTGATCTAGGTTCATTATTGATGTCATATTTCTGGTATTTGTGTGCATGTTGGGACAACCTAGGTTGGAATGTAGGTGTGGGTTGGAGTTTAATGCTCGAGTTTGGCAACGCTGGTTGGGAATGTGTGGGCTGGGGAGTCTTGTTATCATTACTGAGTTGCTTTATTTCTTTCATCTGCGTGGTATTATGGATTTGTGACAGCATAGGTGATTGAGTGATCGCTGTTAATGACATCGTAGGTGAGGGGGCTGGGTTACGGGATGTGGGAGCAGACAGCGTGGGAGAGGGTGTTGGGTTTCTAATCGCGAGAGTAGGGCTGGACCATGGAGACAGTGCATAGGGACAGCATAGACTTGGACTGCATGGTATTTCGAGTGGGAGTTGGTTATCGTAAGACAGCGTGGGTTGAGTAGAGGATAGCGTAGGGTTTAGCCTGGACTGTGTGAGAATCTTGCCGGATGACAGCGTGGGATGGCTTTGAGTTAGGCTGGACTGTGGAGACAATGCGTAGGGACAACGTAGACTTGGACTACGTGGTGTTTTGAGTGGGAACAAGGATGCAGGTTGGATATCGTGAGACAGCATGGGTTGAGTAGAGGACAGCATGGGTTGAGTAAAGGACTTTAGCCTGGACTGCGTGGGAACCCTGCCTAATGACAGCGTGGGGTTGCTAAAGCCAAGTTTGGACTACGTGGGAACCTTGCCGGATGATGGCGTGGGATCAAGTCTAGACTACGTTGGTTGAGGAGAAACCTTGGAGGACAGCGAGGGATTGAAAATAGACTGCATGTTACGGGTTGTGAGTTGAGTGGACTGTGAGGGGGTTGCGTTGTATTTGTTGAGGGGTGTGCTCTAAAAGGAGGAAGAGGGAGTGTTTTGATGTGAGGGGTTTGCTGTTGGGTCTTTTGAGGGTGGGAGTTCAGAGTTTTCCGCAAATTGAATATTGTTATTGACAGAAAGATTATGGCTGATGAGGGATTTTAATGAGAAAATTTGTGAAGCCTTTATTTTAGAGTGAAACCTATATTCAGATACATTGTGGAGAGTTACCTTTTTGTTCAGGAGCTTGGAAAATTTTTGAGTTTGTTTAGTGATAGTAAGTTATTCCAATCTAGTAGCTTTTAATGCGGAAGCCGAGTCAACTAATACCCATAACTCTAGTTTGATACATCGCATTAGGTTTGTTTATAGTCGACGTTTCGAACCAGCAACGATGGTTCATCATCAGGATTTGAAAAATTGTTGAAAGACTAATCCCATTTTTTTTTAAATATATAGAGATGTGTGAGATGTTTAGCGGCCTCCTCCTCCTCCTCCTCCTCCCTCCTCCTCCTCCTCCTCCTCCTCCTCCTCCTCCTCCTCAAATATTATTATTATTAGGGTTATGGTTATATTTATTTTGATTAATTTTGTAATTATTTTAAATTAGTTATTTAATTTTGATTATTTTAATTAATTAATACTAATCCCATTTTTTTTAAAATATATTGAGATGTGTGAGATGTTTAGCGGACTCGCGGGCTCCTCCTCCTCCTCCTCCTCAAATATTATTATTATTAGGGTTATGGTTATATTTATTTTGATTAATTTTGTAATTGTTTTAAATTAGTTATTTAATTTTGATTATTTTAATTAATTAATTATTTTTTACTCCTCCTCCTCCTCCTCAAATATTATTATTATTAGGGTTATGGTTATATTTATTTTGATTAATTTTGTAATTATTTTAAATTAGTTATTTAATTTTGATTATTTTAATTAATTAATTATTTTTTATTATATTTAATTATTTAATTTTATTAATTATTTATTTTAATTATTTTTAATTAAATTTCTTTTAATTAATTCTGAATTTTAATTATTCTAATCTTATTTGTTTTTATTTATTTATTAATTATATTTATTCTAATTATTTATTGTAGGTAATTCATTTTTATTTTTTTTTAATATGTTTTTATTGTAACTGTTATTTTGTATTTGTATTAATTTGAATAATTAAAATAATTTTTTATGTTTTATTGCAATCATGGTTATATTAATTGAATTAGTATTAATCTTTAATTATATTTTAATTATTTATTTATTTTGATTATTTAATTGGATCAATTATTTATTTTATATTTATTTATATATATATATATATATATATATATATATA
Source organism: Pinus tabuliformis (assembly GCA_031772625.1). Classification (NCBI taxonomy): domain Eukaryota; kingdom Viridiplantae; phylum Streptophyta; class Pinopsida; order Pinales; family Pinaceae; genus Pinus; species Pinus tabuliformis. The sequence goes on from CM062809.1 coordinate 20,047,568, forward strand.
TATATATAAATTATTTATTCTTGATCCATTATTCTTATTCTATTTGTTTTCATTCATACGTTTTATTGTAATTGTTATTTTGTTTTTGTATTAATTTTAATTATGTTTAATATTAATTAAAGTAATTTTTTTTATGTTTCTTTGTAATCATGGTTACATCAAATGAATTTGTATTAATCTTTAAATATATTTATTTTGATTAATTTAAAATTAGTTTAATTATATTTATTTTAATTGATTATTTAATTTTAATTATTTTAATTCTAATTATTTTAATTATAATGTTTTAGAACATTATGTTTGTTCTAGGTTAATTAGAGGAGCGTTATGGATAGCTGGGGTCGATTTGGATGATAGGATAGGAGTCCATTTTTTACTTATAGTCCATCCATCGTCTCTATTGAGGTTATTAGGGTGTTTGCTAATTTCTATGGCTTCTCTGAATTTCCTTATGAAGTAGTGTTCACTTCTAGCTAAGATGCGGATATCTTCTATACAGATTTGGTTGGTTTTATCAGAATGCTCAGCTAGAGCTGAGGATTTGGAACGATTTTGTTTAATGTCAGCGGCATGTTCTTGGATTCTTGTGTTAAAGGATATCCCAGTTCCACCTACATAGGGTTTGCCGCAAGAGCAGGGAACTAAGTAGACCCCTTTATGGCATTTGCGATCAATTTTGTCTTTGACTGGCTTAAGGCAGTTCTGGATAGTGTTTAAAGGTTTGAAAGTGGTTAGAATTCCATTATTTTTTAGGATGCAGGAGATTTTGTCTGTAGTCCCTAATATGTAGGGGAGGTTGACTTTACCTATTATGTTATCAAAGCTTTTGTTTTTGTTAGGTTGAGTGTTTGCCTTGTTTATGGCTTTGATGGCTTGATGCTTGTTGTACCCGTTTTTTAGGAAAACTTTAATAAGGTGTTCTATTTCTTTTTCTAGGTGTTCTTTGTCAGAGATTCTAAGGGCTCTGGTTGCTAATGTGTTGAGGACTCCTAGTTTTTGGGTAGGGTGATGATGTGAGGAGGCATGTAAATATTGTTCGGTGTGAGTCTTTTTTCTATATACCTGGTGGGATATAGAGCCATCATCATTTCTAGTGATGAGGATATCAAGGAAGGGGAGGCTTTTGTTGACCTCAACTTCCATAGTGAATTTTATTGAAGGGGATAAACTATTTAGGTGTTGTTTGAAGGTTTCTAGGGTTTCTCTTCCATGAGGCCATATGATGAATGTGTCATCCACATACCCCATGGCAACTCCACATGTATGTTCATAATTGTCTTCCATGAAGCTGAAGAAGGTTGATCTTAGGCAAATTTCTATAAGTTTTGATGTGTCTGGATCTATGAGTTTGTAGATGACCTCCATGGCATCATCAATGGGGATATTGGTATATAGTGCGGTGACATCGAAACTAACCAAAATGTCATTTTGATCAAGTTTGATGTTCTTGATTTCCTGAATGAATTGGGTTGAGTCTTTGACAAAGGAGTCTGTGTTTCCCACTAGCGGTTTTAGTTTCTTGGCTAGGTGTTTTGCTAAATGGTATGTAGGTCCATTAATCGTGTTTACTATTGGTCAGAGATGGATATCTTCCTTGTGAATCTTTGGAGCTCCATAGATTCTTCGTGTGTAGGGACTGTTGACTATGAGATTTTTGTTGTCTTGTATCTTACTGGTTTTGATTAGGTTGCATACTTTTTTGGAGACTTTGTTTAATGGGTTTTTGTTGAGCTTTCTGTAGCAGCCACTGTTATTTAGATGATCTAGCATTTTTGCTATGTAGTCACTTTTGTTCATGATAACGGTGGCTCCTCCTTTGTCTACTTTCAACACTATAATATTAGGGTTGGAGTTCAATGTTTTGAGAGCTAGATACACTTGTTTGCTGACATTTCTTTTGGGGAGTTTTGCTTTCCTAAGGGTGATGGAGCAGTCTTGTCTGATTTGTTCTTCTATGTTGTCTGGAAGGTTTTTGACACCATATTCAATATTGCATAAAATGTCTTCAACAGGGATTTTGTGAGGTGTGATGGAGAAATTTAATCCTTTTCTTAATAAGTTTAGGGTGTGTTCGTTAAGTTGGAGGTCAGATAGATTTATGACCAGATTGTCTTTGTTGTCATTGGGTTTATTATTATTATTTGTCTGAGATCTAGGTTCATTATTGATGTCATATTTCTCGTATTTGTGTGCATGTTGGGACAACCTAGGTTGGAATGTAGGTGTGGGTTGGAGTTTAATGCTCGAGTCTGGCAATGCTGGTTGGGAATGTGTGGGCTGGGGAGTCTTGTTATCATTACTGAGTTGCTTTATTTCTTTCATTTGCGTGGTATTATGGATTTGTGACAGCATAGGTGATTGAGTGATCCCTGTTAATGACATCGTAGGTGAGGGGGCTGGGTTACGGGATGTGGGAGCAGACAGCGTGGGAGAGGGTGTTGGGTTTCTAATCACGCGAGTAGGGCTGGACCATGGAGACAGTGCGTAGGGACAGCGTAGATTTGGACTGCGTGGTATTTCGTAAGACAGCGTGGGAATTGGTTATCGTAAGACAGCGTGGGTTGAGTAGACAACGTGGGGTTTAGCCTAGACTGCGTGGGAATCTTACCGGATGACAGCGTGGGATGGCTTTGAGTTGGGCTGGACTGTGGAGACAATGCATAGGGACAACGTAGACTTGGACTGCGTGGTGTTTCAAGTGGGAACAAGGATGCAGGTTGGATATCGTGAGACTATGTGGGTTGAGTAGAGGACAATGTGGGTTGAGTAAAGGACTTTAGCCGGGACTGTGTGGGAACCTTGCCTGATGACAGCGTGGGGTTGCTAAAGCCAAGTCTGGACTGCGTGGGAACCTTGCCGGATGATGGCGTGGTATCAAGTCTGGACTGCGTTGGTTGAGGAGAAACCTTGGAGGACAACGAGGGATTGAAAATAGACTGCGTGGTACGGGTTGTGAGTTGAGTGGACTGTGAGGGGGTTGGGTTGTATTTGTTGAGGGGTGTGCTCTGAAAGGAGGAAGAGGGAGTGTTTTCATGTGAGGGGTTTGCTGTTGGGTCTTTTGGGGGTGGGAGTTCAGAATTTTCCACAGATTGAATACTGTTATTGACAGAAAGATTATGGCTGATGAGGGATTTTAATGAGGAAAATTGTGAAGCCTTTATTTTAGAGTGAAAGCTATATTCAGATACATTGTGGAGAGTTACCTTTTTGTTTAGGAGTTTGGAAAAGTTTTGAGTTTTTTTAGTGATAGTAAGTTGTTCCAATCTAGTAGCTTTTAATGCGAAAGCCGAGTCAATTAATACCCATAACTCTGGTTTGATTGAATTAGCTAAATTAGTATGAAGATTAAAAGTTTTTTGGGATAAAGTGCTGAGTTCATACCTGGTTTTTTTTATTATTCTGGCTTTGATGAATATTTGATTATTGTGCTGGCTTCTCAGAGAATGATTGATTGTGGCAAAGGTAGGAACAATTGTTGAATCTCTGCTTCTCTTCAAGAATGTGAGGTCAGTCTTCTTTTTCGTTAAGAGCAATCTGTGTTGTTCATATCTACGAACTTCTTTCATTATCTCCCTTCCGTATTGGGTGAGTATTTTGCCTTTGAGGCTTCTGCGAGTTTCTTGATTCTGTGGCATATCTTCTAGATACATCGCATTAGGTTTGTTTATAGTCGACGTTTCGAACCAGCAACGATGGTTCATCATCAGGATTTGAAAAATTGTTGAAAGACTAATCCCATTTTTTTTTAAATATATAGAGATGTGTGAGATGTTTAGCCGACAGTTTTAATTTTACTTGTTTTATTATATTTTGTTAATTTTGATTGTATTTTTCAAATATAGGGTTTTAAAATTGTGCAAATTAATTTGATCTTTCTTTCTTTCTTTCTTTCTTTCTTTCTTTCTTTCTTTCTTTCTTTCTTTCTTTCTTTCTTTCTTTCTTTCTTTCTTTCTTTCTTTCTTTCTTTCTTTCTTTCTTTCTTTCTTTCTTTCTTTCTTTCTTTCTTTCTTTCTTTCTTTCTTTCTTTCTTTCTTTCTTTCTTTCTTTCTTTCTTTCTTTCTTTCTTTCTTTCTTTCTTTCTTTCTTTCTTTTATAAAATATTATTATTATTAGGATTATGGTTATATTTATTTTAATTAATTTTGTAATTATTTTAAATTAGTTATTTAATTTTGATTATTTTAATTAATTAATTATTTTTTATTATTTTTAATTATTTATTTTTATTATTTTTAATTAAATTTCTTTTAATTAATTCTGAATTTTAATTATTCTAATCTTATTTGTTTTTATTTATTTATTAATTATATTTATTCTAATTATTTATGGGAGTTAATTCATTTTTTTTTAATATGTTTTTATTGTAACTGTTATTTTGTATTTGTATTAATTTGAATAATTAGAATAAATTTTTATGTTTTATTGCAATCATGGTTATATTAATTGAATTAGTATTAATGTCTAATTATATTTCTTTTAATTATTTTAATAATTATTTATTTTGATTATTTAATTTGATGAATTATATATATATATATATATATATATATATATATATATATATATAATTTATTGAATTAGTATTAATGTCTAATTATATTTCTTTTAATTATTTTAATAATTATTTATTTTGATTATTTAATTTGATGAATTATATATATATATATATATATATATATATATATATAATTTATTCTCATTATTTATTATAGTTGACCCATTATTCTTATTCTATTTGTTTTCATTCATATGTTAAATTGTTATTTTGTTTTTGTATTAATTTTAATTATGTTTAATATTAATTAGAGTAATTTTTTTATGTTTCATTGTAATCATGTTTACATCAAATGAATTTGTATTAATCTTTAAATATATTTATTTTGATTAATTTAAAATTATTTTAATTGTATTTAATTTAATTGATTGTTTAATTTTAATTATTTTAATTCTAATTATTTTAATTATAATGTTTTAGAACATTTATGTTTATTCTAGGTTAATTAGAAGAGGGTTATAGATAGGTGGGGTCGATTTGGATGATAGGATAGGAGTCAAGTTTTTACTTATAGTCCATCCATCGTCTCTATTGAGGTTATTAGGGTGTTTGCTAATTTCTATGACTTCTCTGAATTTCCTTATGAAGTAATGTTCACTTCTAGCTAAGATGCGAGTATCTTCTATACAGATTTGGTGTTTGGTTTTATCAGAATGCTCAGCTAGAGCTGAGGATTTGGAACGATTGTGTGTAATGTCAGCGGCATGTTCTTGGATTCTTGTGTTAAAGGATCTCCCAGTTTCACCTACATATTGTTTGCCGCAAGAGCAGGGAACTAAGTAGACCCCTTTATGGCATTTGGGATCAATTTTGTCTTTGACTAGCTTAAGGCAGTTCTAGATAGTGTTTAAGGGTTTGAAAGTGGTTAGAATTCCATTATTTTTTAGGATGTGGGAGATTTTGTCTGTAGTCCCTAATATGTAGGGGAGGTTGACTTTACCTATTATGTTATCAAAGCTTTTGCTTTTGTTAGATTTATGACCAGATTGTCTTTGTTGTCATTGGGTTTATTATTATTATTTGTCTGAGATCTAGGTTCATTATTGATGTCATATTTCTCGTAACAAAAGCTAACAAAAACAAAAACAAAATCTTTGATAACATAATAGGTAAAGTCAACCTCCCCTACATATTAGGGACTACAGACAAAATCTCCCGCATCCTAAAAAATAATGGAATTCTAGCCACTTTCAAACCCTTAAACACTATCTGGAACTGCCTTAAGCCAGTCAAAGACAAAATTGATCCCAAATGCCATAAAGGGGTCTACTTAGTTCCCTGCTCTTGCGGCAAACCCTATGTAGGTGAAACTGGGAGATCCTTTAACACAAGAATCCAAGAACATGCCGCTGACATTAAACACAATCGTTCCAAATCCTCAGCTCTAGCTGAGCATTCTGATAAAACCAAACACCAAATCTGTATAGAAGATACCCGCATCTTAGCTAGAAGTGAACACTACTTCATAAGGAAATTCAGAGAAGCCATAGAAATTAGCAAACACCCTAATAACCTCAATAGAGACGATGGATGGACTATAAGTAAAAACTGGACTCCTATCCTATCATCCAAATCGACCCCACCTATCCATAACCCTCCTCTAATTAACCTAGAACAAACTTAAAAGTTCTAAAATATTAGAATTCAAATAATTAAAATTAAAATAAGTATAATATTCACAACTAAAATTAATAATTAAGTAAAATAAATATAATTAAAATAATTAGAATTAAAATAATTAAAATTAAACAATCAAATAAAATAAATATAATTAAAATAATTTTAAATTAATCAAAATAAATATTTTTAAAGATTAATACAAATTCATTTGATGTAACCATGATTACAATGAAACATAAAAAAATTACTCTAATTAATATTAAACATAATTAAAATTAATACAAAAACAAAATAACAATTACAATAAAACAAAACAAAAAGAATAAGAATAATGGATCAACTATAATAAATAATGAGAATAATTAATTTATATATATATATATATATATATATATATATATAATTGATCAAATTAAATACTCAAAATAAATAATTAATTAAAATAATTAAAAGAAATATAATTAAAGATTAATACTAATTCAATTAATATAACCATGATTGCAATAAAACATAAAAATTTATTCTAATTATTCAAATTAACACAAATACAAAATAATAGTTACAATAAAAACATATTAAAAAAAAAAAAAAAAAATTAACTACAATAAATAATTAGAATAAATATAATTAATAAATAAATAAAAACAAATAGGATTAGAATAATTAAAATTCAGAATTAATTAAAAGAAATTTAATTAAAAATAATTAAAATAAATAATTAATAAAATTAAATAATTAAAAATAATCAAAAATAATTAATTAATTAAAATAATCAAAATTAAATAACTAATTTAAAATAATTACAAAATTAATCAAAATAAATATAACCAGATAATAATAATATTTTAAAAAAAAAAAAAAGAAGAAAGAAAGAAAGAAAGAATAATCAAATTAATTTACACAATTTTAAAACCCTATATTTCAAAAATACAATCAAAATTAACAAAATATAATAAAACAAGTAAAATTACAACTGTCGGCTAAACATCTCACACATCTCTATATATTTAAAAAAAATGGGATTAGTCTTTCAACAATTTTTCAAATCCTGATGATGAACCATCGTTGCTGGTTCGAAATGTCGACTATAAACAAACCTAATGCGATGTATCCGGAAGATATGCCATAGAAACTTGAGATGAAGACACCAAAGGAGGCTTATTCCAGTAAGAGGCCAGATGTTGGTCACTTTAGGATTTTTGGGTCATCGATTTATTGCCATGTGACCAAAGATGCATGGAAGAAGATTGATCCAACAACAGAGTTGGGGATCTTTGTGGGGTACACTGATACACCCCACAATTATCGAGTGTACATGTCAACCACTCGAATGACATTGGTTCATAGGGATATCAGGTTCGATGAGGAGAAGGCCATGCAAGTATCCCTTGAGAGGGAGTTTGAGCAACATGCAGATGAGGATATTTCAGCTCCTAAGGTTGAGGGGCCTCAGATTGATGTGGAGCAACCACATGCAGAGGTTCAGAGAGAGGAGACATCCACTCAGGCAGAGTCTTCCAGAGAGGGAAGAAAGTACACTAGAGAGGCTGACAAATTGTTGGATGAGGCACGAGAGAATGTGGGAGCACCCTCTTCTCACCGCAAATAGAGGAGGTCACCAGAGAGGTACATTGGATACATGGCACTTATCGGTGCATGTGTTGTGAAAGAGCCATCTTCCTTTCAGGAAGCAGTGCAGCATCTGGTTTGGGTTGATGCGATGGTGGAGGAGTATGACTTCATAGTTCGAAACAATGTTTGGGATGTGGTCCCGAGACCGAAGGATAAGTTAGTTGTGAGCTCCCGTTGGCTTTACAAGTTAAATCAAGCTGCAGATGGTAGTGTGCAGAAGCATAGGGCCAGATTTGTGGCCCGTGGCTTTTCACAGGTAGAGGGGATTGACTATGATGAGACCTTTGCTCCTGTTGCAAGGTACTCATCAATCAGATCTATTTTGTCACAATCAGCACATATGGGTTGGAAGATCCATCAGATGGATGTGAAGATTGCCTTCCTCAATGGCATGATTGAAGAAGAGGTGTACATAGAGCAGCCCGAATGTTTTCAAACCTTGGACCGTGGGTCGCATGTGTACCGACTCAAGAGAGCGTTGTATGGGCTGAAGCAAGCACACCATAATATATATTTACTTCACTGGGTTGGGCTTTACGAAGAATGAAGCGAATGTGAACTTGTATCACATAGTGGTGGAAGGCAAGTTGTTGATCATTATACTTTATGTAGATGATCTTATACTAATAGGTGATAAGAATCTCATCAAATCTTGCAAGGAGGACCTTGTAAGAGAGTTTGAGATGAAGGACATGGGTCTCATGCATTACTTTCTTGGCATGGAAGTATGCCAGGGAGATGGGGAGTTGTTTGTATCTTAGGGAAAATATGCCAACTAGATACTCAGGAGATTCCGCGGGGAGAGAAGTAAACCCATGGAGACTCCTCTAGATGGTAACTAGAGGAAGGAGGATGCTACTTCAGGGGAATTAGTGGAAGCTATTGTTTATAGGAAGCTTATGGGTTCACTGATGTACTTGGTGAACACAAGACCGGATATGTGTTATGCAGTTAACCAGCTTAGTAAAGCGATGGTTAGGCCTACCAAGCTATATTGGAAGGTGGAAAAGAATGTATTGAGATACCTCATAGGCACTACTCAGTTTGGATTCTGGTACAGACAGACAGAGGGAGTGAATCTTTAAGGCTTCACCAATGCAGATTGGGCAGGGAGTCCATCCAATGGGAAGAGCACATTAGGAGGGGTATTTAGTATTGGTTCAGCGACAGTTTCTTGGTACAATAGGAAATAAATATTGGTTTCACTCAGTTCGACAGAGGCGAAGTACATGGCTACAAGTTAGGTAGCATGTGATGCTATCTGGATGAGGAAGATCCTGGTTGGTTTGTTTGGTCAGCAGATGGATCCGAAGGTGATTTATTGTGATAATCAAAGTTGTATCAAACTTTGTGAAAATCAGTGTTTCACGATCGGTCCAAGCATATTGATATCTAGTATCATCATCTCAGAGATTGTGTATTGAGGCAGATCATGTTGTTAGATTACATTCCCACGGAGAAGCAAGATGCTGACACCTTGATAAAGGCATTGTCAAGATGTAAATTCTGTAGAAATTTTGAATAATATGACACTTATTCACAGAGATTATCCCGATTATACACTATTCCAGAATACATGCATAATACATAACCTCCTCTATGTTGATCATCAATTTAGCAGCATTAAAATCAATGAAACATACACAGTATGTAACCCGGGGAAAGCATACAGTTGAAAACCCCACACTATCTGTATATATTGATTAAGAAAATTTAACAATACTTAGTACAATACTCCTCACAAGTACTCAGTACTATCTCCACCTGTTACACACAAACTAGCTCAGATCTGATGCCTCAAATCTCCTCCATTGTTTGCCTGCCTCCACTGTGCAATCCTGCAAGAGAATAATGATGAATGGCTGAAGCAAACTCGTATTTCCTTGGCTAAACCACGCAATCCTCATTGGCATTACTCAATCCCACTGATTGTGCAAGATCTCATGCACAACTATAGTCACAACTGATAGCAATCTCAACCTCTAACACCTGTCTCCACTAAACTGTCTATGCACTGAGTTAACTGATGTATTCTTTAGTTTCTTTATGAGTTAATAATTAGTGAATTAATTTAAAAATTAATTCACATCACTAGTGTATTTTGCAGTTAGACTAAATAAAACTAGTTTAACCAAGTCAAACTTAACACAACTCCATCAACTCCACAATCAACTCCACCAAAGCTCAACCACTTGAGTTCTAACTGAAGTCCACCATGCAATAGCTCAACTGACCCACAAGAAAAGCATATTCTTCTGACAGCTGCATGTGCCACATCTGTAGCTCAAACTGAAGTGCTCCAAGAGGATAAGATAATGTTTATAGTCAAAATATTATTATGAGCTAATAATATTCGACTATTTTATTTTTAGCCTGGCAGTCTAAAAATAGAAACCACCCATATGTCTAAAAATAGAAGTCCATCTATTTTTACCAACATGACCAATCATCCACAAATAGCATCCTGCAACTCATAGACCATGATCCATATGTCTAAAAATAGACATAGTCTAAAAATAGACTTTGCGCCAAAAATAGCTTGCGGGCCCACTTAGTGAAGGCGACTCCTTTCCACTAAGCTCCATCATCTTGTTGCATTTTCAACACTCCCTCTCAACAAGATATGGATTATCTGCAACCCCTATCCTGCCTCTAGAATGTTCTGCATGCAACACATTTGCCCAGTCCACTTGCTCCAACAACACTTGGAACAAAAACACTCCCAACTGACCACTCTGTTGGGATAGGAACATACTCTGATGCTGAAGCTCTACCTGCTGCTGACAAGTGCTCCCTCTTTGACATCTGCGCTACTGTAACATCTCCATGCATCTCGCACCATTGCACACCTCTTTGTGCCACCTAGCACTGTGTAAAACACTTGTGCCTCTCGCATTGTTGCAGCTTGCTAGCTATGCGCTGTCCTAGTATTCCCTACACTGTCGCTCTCTCTGCCAATCCATCCGCATCTGTCTCTACCCAATCAGTCAGTTCTTGCTACTCCACATCGGGGCTCCCGTAGCAAGGTCTCATCCAAGAGGTTGGGTACCTCAAGGATCCTACCCCTCCTCCTTGGGACGATCACTCTATATCGCCCCACCTCCTACCTGGAGGTATGGCTACATGTGATCCCTCAGCCCACCTAGCTCGAAGTTTCCCCCTACTGGAGGTCTCTGCATGAGTAGATGTCTCTACTTGATCTCCTCTCAGCTTCCCTTGTTGTGGCTGCTCCACAACCTCCTGAAGCTGCTGCACCAATCGTGGCTCCTCCATAATCATCTGAGACTTCTTCTGGCTCTGCATGTTGAGAGGTAATATACGCTCCCTCTCAACCACCAAGTCTCCATCAGTTGCCTCGCTGCTCAAGGCTTTTCATGCATCTTGAACCTCAAGAGCATATAGGTTCTTGACCCATGAACCAATCTTCTTCACCTGTCTAGTGATGATGTGTCTAAGGAAAACCTTTCCCTTACTGAAGACTACATCACAACCTCTGTCTTCCAGCATCGTGATCGACACCAAGTTTCTCTCCAGTCCTGGTACATACTTGAAATTGGTCAAGGTAAGGCGAGCTCCATGCTCCCTCTGAAAAATAACCGCGCCTATACCTGAGACACTATACTTCTCATCATTACCCATCGCTATGAGTATCTGGAGATCTTTCTCCTCCAAAGTACTGAACAAACTTTTTTCACCGGTCATGTGGAAAGAAGCTCCACTATCAAGAAACCAACCACTTCCCACCATGGATGAAACCATGCATGCGAAGAGTGTGAAATCCAACTCGAACTGTGAAGCAAGTGCCTCACCTTCAGATCCTTCCCTGGATCCCTTCTTGGATTTCCTCCATGGACAATTTACAGCATAATGACCCACCTCATGACAATGAAAGCATCTCACTTTTGATTTGTCAACCAGAACTAGATTCAGAAAGAGAACCCTTCTCCTTCCCTTTCTTTGCTTTGGTAGACAAAGTGCAATCTTCTTCATCAGATGCCTTTGATGAAGATCTGTCCCTGGTATTCTGCTTGATGTCCTCTTGCACAAGATCTGAACAAAGTCTCTCCCATCCTGGCAATTTCTCCCGACCATTGACAGAGTCTTGATAGGAATGCCAACTCTTCAGAAGACCAAGGAGAGCCAAGCTCACCAAGTCCTCATCATCGACAGTCACCCCCACACTTCCCAACTCATCCCTGCACTGAGTGAACTTCGTGAGATACTTGGGCATACTATCTCCCTTCTCACATTTAATGTTTCTGAGTTTATCCTTGAGCGCCAGCTTCCTCTTATCGCTCTTGCTTTGGAATAGATCTATCAACGCTTTCCACATCAAGTATGGAGAAGCCTTTCCATGCAGGCTGGACACAATGTGATCCTTCACGCCCTCCAACAAAATCCTTCGACACTTTGTTGTCTTCTTTTGCCAAACCTCAGCCTCGGCAGCATCTGTAGGCTTTGGTACCTTAGCCTCTATGAACTCCTTCAGCCGATTATCATCTAACACCACCTCCATCTTGTCCTTCCATGCAATATAGTTCAAGCTGCCCTCAAGAGCATACTCCAATCGCAATCAGTTGAAAGACATTGCAACGTTGACACCAAGAAAACACTGCTGAAAATTCGAATTCAACCAGCTCAAAACTCAACCGCCTCTGATCTAAAATTCGTGAGAATAAAGTATTTCTCTTACAAAGATTGACTGTATGGGCTTTTACTGGATATCTCACCTTCCAAAGGAAGGATGAATCCAGAGGCTACCTGGCCCGATTACAGACTCTGCCTGAAGAAATAAAATGTAAACACTTTCTGAATAATAGATCTTATGATCAACATCTCTGATACCATGTAGAAATTTTGAATAATATGACACTTATTCACAGAGATTATCCCGATTATACACTATTGCAGAATACATGCATAATACATAACCTCCTCTATGTTGATCATCACTTTAGCAGCATTAAAATCAATGAAACATCAATCGCATGCACACATTAACACAATATGTAACCCGGGGAAAGCATACAGCTGAAAACCCCACACTATCTGTATATTATATTGATTGAGAACATGTAACAATACATAGTACATTACTCCTCACAAGTACTCAGTACTATCTCCACTTGTTACACACAAACTAGCTCAGATCTGATGCCTCAAATCTCCTCCACTATTTGCTTGCCTCCATTGCGCAATCCTGTAAGAGAATAATGATGAATGGCTGAAGAAAACTCTTATTTCCTTGGCTGAACCATGCAATCCTCATTGGAATTACTCAATCCCACTGATTGTGCAAGATCTCATGCACAACTATAGTCACAACTGATAGCAATCTCAATCTCTAACACCTATCTCCACTGAACTGTCCATGCACTGAATTAACTGATGTATTCTTTAGTTGCTTTATGAGTTAATAATTAGTGAATTAATTTAACAATTAATTCACATCACTCATCACTAGTGTATTCTGCAGTTAGACTAAATACAACTAGTTTAACCAAGTCAAACTGAACACAACTCCATCAACTCCACAATCAACTCCACCAAAACTCAACCACTTGAGTTCTAACTGAAGTCCACCATGCAATAGCTCAACTGACCCACAAGAAAAGCGTATTTCCTTCTGACAGCTGCATGTGCCACATCTGTAGCTCAAACTGAAGTGCTCCAAGAGGATAAGATAATGTTTATAGTCCAAATATTATTATGAGCTAATAATATTCGACTGTTCTATTTTTAGCCTGGCAATCTAAAAATAGAAACCACCCATATGTCTAAAAATATAAGTCCATCTATTTTTACCAACATGACCAATCATCCACAAATAGCATCCTGCAACTCATAGACCATGATCCATATGTCTAAAAATAGACATAGTCTAAAAATAGACTTTGCACCAAAAATAGCCTGCGAGCCCACTTAGTGAAGACGACTCCTTTCCACTAAGCTCCATCATCTTGTTGCATTTTCAACAAATTCAAGTTTCACTGAGACATGATTGAGGTAGTTGATAATCCCTTTCTTGTTGAGAGGGAGTGTTGAGAAATGGCAACAAGAAATTCCAGTTTAATTTGTCCTTGAATTAAACTGTGAATTAAATTTGAATTCTATTCCCATAGCAACTTAAAATGGTTAAATTAAGTTTATTAAACTTACTTAACTTAGGAAATTTGAGTTGGAAGTATTTGGAAGTCATGTATGTGTTCTCCCTACTTTGTAGCAGTCTAGTGTGAGTTAATCGTGAGTTTTAAAATAGAAGACTCAGTTTCATGAGTCAGTTCAGTTAAATTAGTTCTCAAACTGATTGAGAGAACTAATAGTGAGTTAACAATTAGTGGTGACACTAATGAACTCCACTAGTGCTACTCTAGTCAACTGAATATTTACTCATCAAAAACTCATGCATGTCGATTATGAGAAAGACCCAGTTGAGACTAGAGTGCAGGGACAATGTATTATTTGTTTTAGATTTTTCTGAGTTGCACTGATAGTGCATACATTCAGGAACTGATCCTTGAAGGATTATGCTATTTTTAGAGGCTTTATTTCCGTTTAAATACAAGTTATCCTTCATAGGAGTTACACATTGGAATAGAGACTTGGAGAGCTTGTGAAGGGGATAAGCTTTGGCCTTGAGCTTTCTTATGAGTTGGAGATTGAATTTGCTGAGTGCTGGGATTGTTCTAGAGAGAACAAGCATGGTAATTTCATCTTGATTTTTTGGATTAATACAAAACAGATAGTGGGGTTTTGAGTTGTGGCTTTCCCTGGATATTTATTGTGTTATGTGCCTTTTATTCTCTTCCTCTATTGATTATTGTTTGCTCGATGTTTATGGGCTTCCGTTGTAAAGGGTAGAAGTAGATTCTTGTCTCTTTCTTTAGAAAATTGCATTAAGTTGTGAATCTACAGGATTTTCTACACTTTCATCATGGCATCTTCCTGTAGGTATCAACATCCTACATGCATGTTGACACATCTCCCAAATATATCTATTGTCAATGGTCCCCATTTTTTCAGAGTTCCATCAGAATCTTCATATCTTTCTAGGATATTTCCTAAATCTTCTTGGTCTTTTGGATGTTCATGATCTCTTCCTTCCTTTCTTCACACATTCCATTCCTAGGAGATTCCAACTAGAGTTCCTTAATTGTAGTCAACCACCTCATACTTCATATGAGGACATATTATCTAGTGTGACTTATGCCTTCCTGCATCCTTTCAGACGAGGAGATCATTTTCCCTTGATCATGTTTCTCAAGATAGAAGTAGTGATCCATTTTACCTACAACCATATGACATGACATTATAATATTAAATACAAGAATACATACCTCATTTACCTTTAGGTCATCTAGGCTTCTTTCAACAGCTTCATTAATTGAAAAGATCTTCAACCCCTTGATCTGCTTCATCTCTCATGTCATCATACCATCATACCATGAACTCCATAAGTTGGAGTTCCTAATGAAACACTTTCTTCCTCTCTAGATCAGTGAACCCTTCGATGAGGATTCCATCAAAGAATCATAAGGATCTTTCATATACCTATCCAACAGATGTTTCCTTTTTGACTTGATGTATAATAAGCCTTTTCTTAGATGACTTCTTCCTTTCCTTAAGATTGCAATGAGGTTACCAAGAGCCATATCCTTCATATCTGACTGTCATGGATTTTGCTCTAGACATCCTTCATGTTTCCTATGGTGATGTCATGAGATTTTGTTTCTAATGCTTCCATGATGCCATGATGCATCTTATTATTTATTACAGCCATATCCTATAACATATTATTTAGAATCTAGGTCGATACCTTTTGTGAGGGAGACTATCTCATTCATAGTAGAGATCTCATACTTCCTCTTGTCTTGGACTTCTTCTCTTTAGCTTCCTCCACTTCTTCAGTGATATGTGATTCTTCTCTTCTTTTGATATTGTCCCTTTAAGGCAATCTTTCCTGTAATGTCCATAATTTTACATCCATATCATTGAATCTCAGCTACACTCTTCTTTCTTTTCTGAGGACAAAAAATTTTCCAAACTTCCCTTTCCTTCCTACAAATGTTTGAGTCCTTTAACCTTAAAATCTTTTTCCCTCAACTTGTCTTCTTCTATCTTGCATAGAAACCAAAATTTGTCGAATGAGGTAAAATTATTATCCCCATGGACATTTGTTACCTTATTCATTAGTTAGTGCATTTAGAGTAATGTTGATTATCTTCTTATCATCTCTCCCAGATCTTGCAGCCGAGATCTTATGAAGATATCCCTTCATTCTTTGATACCTTCAATTTTGTGTAGATTAGATCTAATTCATGTGACCTTGTTTATCACATCTTCAGATAATATTCTTACGAGCTTATCATATACATCTCTTTGATGTCTCCAATATTTATATATGAGGGGACCTTTCATAAGAATCCCTTTCCATGAATTCAGAGGAGACCTTTTTCATTGATGTGTTCAATGACTTCACTTTCTTCAAGGACTATGTATATCCTCCTTTTTCATGCAAGGAATTTCGATGACCCAACCAACTTATAAATCTCCTTGCAAATACGAAGTCATTTTACCAAATTTAGTTAAAGAATGAAAGATACTTACTTGACAAGTGAAGATGAAATCTTCTACATGATAACTTTGATGATGCTTGAAGAAGATGTATTAGTGCTCCCTCTTGGATGATCTTCTTCCAAATGAAAAAATCCTTTCTTAAATAAAGAATATTGCTCCTTTTATGATGACAACGCCTTTTGATCTAGTTCCTTTTTATGAGGATGATTTGATGCTTCCTTAGATGATCTTCTTCAAGGAAAAGGAGAGGATCCTTGCTTGCTTTATAACCTTGAAGATGATGACAATACCTTCTAGCCTTCAGGATACTTCGACTTCTTTGGTAGTGAATAAGTGCAAATCATAATTTCTTCTAGGGTTTCGAATTTCTTCAAGATGACGTGATCTTCATCTTTAAAGTTCTTCAAGCTAACTTTCTTTGTAGATAAATTAATGAGGGTCTTAGTGGTATTTTGATGATGACTAGAGGATCCAAAACTTTTTTTGTTGTAGTCTGCTTCTTCGATCTAGGGTTTTATTCTTCAATGTAGTTCTTGATCTTTTGCTTTGATAGCCTTCGACTTGCTTAGACGTATTTCTTGAAACTCGATCCTTGGGTGTCTCTTTGATTAGATGCCCTTATTTTGACTTTAGCACCTTAGCTTCGATACCATGTTGAGAATTCTAAGGCATTAGCCTTAGGTGATTTCTCTTTGATTAGTGATTATTTATGAATGCATTTTTCTTCTTTAGATTAGGATCTTCTTCTTGTTAGATTATTAGTGTTCTTCTTCATCAAACAATAACCAATGCATGAACATAAATATACAAGAGACACAATATGTAGGCTATGAGCCAGGGCCAAAACCTCTCACTCTTGGAGAGGAAAAACCACACAAATTCTTCTTATAGAGATTTCAATTCATGAATACCATGACCAAGACCAAGACCATTGACCTATTAGCCACTTCAAGACCAAGACACTAGTTCTATGTTCTTCATCTTGACTCCTCTTCCCCTTTGACCTTCTTCATGCTGAGATCATCTCTTTAATGAACACACAATGGTCTCCAAGATAACACCAAGTTGTGGCATTTTCAAAGGAAAAAGATGTAGTATATATATACTTCTATCAAGTGGTGTTCTTTTGTTGTAGCATGAAAACCCTTAACTCATTATATCTTAACTGTTATACCTAGACAATGCTTCATTGGCTTTTTATTATTCCTTGATGTCCCTTCGTTGTCCCATCTAAATTGACTTCACTGTAATAGAGATACAAACCTCTCTCTGTTCATCCCATACGAAATTATAATTGTGATTGCCCACCGAACTTAGAGATTTGAACTTGACTTGTAACCTCATTCGAACTTCATTCTTCTATTACCCAACTGAAATCACAGAGAGACCACTGAACTTCTAACTGTAGTTGTCATATGAAAATATCAGAGACATATCTGAATTTTTGTGTG
This sequence comes from Pinus tabuliformis, assembly GCA_031772625.1. Classification (NCBI taxonomy): domain Eukaryota; kingdom Viridiplantae; phylum Streptophyta; class Pinopsida; order Pinales; family Pinaceae; genus Pinus; species Pinus tabuliformis. The sequence continues at coordinate 20,065,403 of CM062809.1, forward strand.
TAAATGCAAAGATCCTAGTTGTGTATATATAGTAGTTTGTCTCCATAAATAAGCCGACATGATCTATCGAAGGGATGTGTCCGTTTAACTGTGAGCCGACATGAGTTTAATTTATTCATTTGGAGGTCGTCTTGAAGTGGATGACTAGTGCTTGTCATTGGAGGGTTATCTAAACATTTTTTAGACTCATATACATTGAAATATCCCAAAGAAGGGTTCTTCATACATGACATAGACTCTTTGAATTTTAATGGCCAACCCTAAGGCTCTCAATGGGAGCCAACTAAAATAAAATCACTTGCTCATGAAACCCATGAAGCAAGGCTTACAATAATAATTTTATCTTTCTTCATTACATCATTTACAAAAGTCACAATTACATGTCATTATAAAGGCCGAACCTAGTTATACTTTTCAACATATGGATGTGAAGAAAACATTCCTACATAGGTATATGCAAGAAGAAATCTACATTAAGCACCCAAAAAGGTTTTTTGTGAAAGGAAAGAAAGAGTCGGTATGTAATATGAAAAAATTCCTTTACGGGTTGATGGAATCACCAAGGATGTGGTATCAAAATTTGATACTTATATATTGAGACTTGGCTTCAGAAGGAGCAAAGGAAATCACAGTGTGTATTTTAGATTAGTTGGTGATCATGTTATTTATTTGGTCATGCATGAAAATGAAATGTTTCTAATTGAAAATTATAGGGAACTCATACAGGAAGTGAAGAATTAATTTTCCTCTAAATTTGACACGAAGGATATTGGTACAAAAATTAATTTTGGGCATGAAATTAAAAGATATAAGGAAATGTAGAAACTCTACTTAAATCAGAGGAAGTATGTCAAGACAATATTACAGAGATTTAATATTTAAGAATGTAACTTGGTGAAGTGCCTATTCTTGTAGGTCTAAAGTTATCTACAGATCAGTGTCACAAGACACATAAAGAGGAAGAGAACATGACCCCTATTCCATATGCCAACGTAGTTGGAAGTTTGATGTATGTAATGGTTTGTACTAAAACAAACATTGCACATGTAGTGGGAGTGTTGAGCAAGTATATGTCAAAAGCAATGAAGGAGTGTTAGAAAATAGTAAAGATGGTTTTTAGGTATTTGTGTGGCACTAATGGTTATGGATTGTGCTACCAAGTAATATGTAGTATACCTAGGGGGGATATTATGGGGTACAGAGGGAGGTACCCAAGGGAATAATGTAATAATTTGATGGGCCATAGTTATTAAATAAAGTGGTTAACCCGCATCATGTAAGGGACCATGAGTAGTTAGAAATAATGTGATAAGCTCATTGTATTAGGTATATGGTATTGAGAGAACCATGGTAATGACCCATAGTATTGTATGTATGAATCCTATATAGTGGCTAGAGACTCCCCATTGAGAAATGTCAAGGATTATTGTATTGACAAGCATATGGCTTGTGGAGTGTTCTCCTTCCTTAAGGAGTGATTGTATGATGTTACCCTACCTCAAGGGTTTGATCAATAAAGAGAAGGTTTTTCATGTTATATTATTGGGTCGATCTTGTTATTTCTTGGTATATTTGTTATTTTTATATATTTGCAGGTCAGATTTACTACAAAATACTAGGGTTGGATAAAGTGCGGGGCACACATGGCTTTGTTGATGCAAGCTCGACTAGACATCGGGATCATATAAGATCTACAAGTGGGTATGTGTTTAACCTATTTGGAAGAGCAATCAGTTGGATGAGAAAGAGACAATATATAGTGGCACTCTCAACTACATAAGTTGAATACACAAAAAACCATTCATGCAAGAAAGGAAGTAGTATGGTTGTAGATATTATGTTCAAGTATTCAGTTGGTATAACAAGTTATGAGGATAGATTGTGATATTCAAAGTGAAACATTCTTAGCGAAGAACCCAACGTACCATTCTAATACAAAATCATATTGATGTTAAATATCACTTTGTAAGAAAAGAAGGTGTTGTTGGTGAAGGTGGACACTTTGAAGAATGTTGTAGATTTATTAACAAAATATGTGAGCACCAAGAAGTTCTCTTGGTGTAGATAAACAATGTACATTATTTTTTGTGGATCACTAATCATGTACTCTCTCGACCCCTTATTTGCAAAGAACACAAGCGGGGGAATGTTGGGTATGTGTTATATTCTTTGCATGATTATCCACATGCATTGTACAATGCACCAAGTTCAACATCCCCCCTTGTTAGGGGGGTTGCAAGGGTTGGGGGGGGGGGGAATACTCCCCTACTTGAGGGGTTTGGGGACAACACCCTCCAACAAAAAGATTGGGCATTTTTTTGCATCCATTTTTTGTGGTTTTTGACACACAATTTTCTCCTTTAGCGGTTTTGTAGTGCATGGTATATTTTTCCATGGTAAACGAATTGGTGATTTTTGGATGCCATGGGATATATATATACATATACTTGAAAAAATCTTGTTGGTTTTCCTAGTTTGGGTTTCAAGGATAAAATATCCATGTTAATGTGTGTGTTTGTCATTGCTTCTATTTTTTTTATTAAGAATTTGTTTGCAACAATTAATTGTACATGGTTAAAACCTACACTTTCGGATACCAAAGAGCATCATTCTATACAAGGACATTAGATTTCTTAGCACATTTTAGACTACAATGTGGGAGAAGATGGACAGAAATTTTAAGAGGTCTATAATATTCCATCCACATATAGGTGGGAAAATAGACATAATCAACAAGACTATAGTGCAACTTTTGAGGAGTTACAATCATAAGCATTTGAAGACATGGGATATAAATATATATATATATATATATATATATATATATATATATATATATATATATATATATATATATATATATAATAGAGAAGTCCACACTTCTACTAATAAGTCCCCAATTTGAAATTTTATTTGGATATTTACCACATTCACCTTTGGATATTGCATATGGACAAAGGGAGGATCTCACAGAGGTTCTTTACGGGTAGAGAATTTTGTTAAGAAGATCAGGTGGATCCATCTATAAGTATAGGAGACACTGAAGTAGTCACAGTAAAAGTACAAGGATAGGCATGATCAACACATAATAGAGAAGTTATTTAGAGTGAGAGACAAACTATGGTTATAGTTGAACAAGGAGAGGCTATAGGGTCTAGGTAATAAGATGAAGGCTCTGCAACATGGTCCTTTCGAAATACTGGAAATGGTGGGAGATAATTCTTATAGACTTAGTATACCCATACATGTGCATTCACTTAGTGGTGAGTGTGAAAAACCTATAACACTATGAGCCATCCATGCTGGATAAGGAAGAGGAGTAGGTCTTACTTTCCATAGACTTAAGTCTAGATTCTTAGGAAAATTTGATAGAGGATACAAATTTGTAGAATAGGTTTATAATTACAAGGCAATGGAAACATGATCTTTGGTGGATTAGGTTGAAAGGACAATTTCCAAGCAAGGTGAAATGGTACTCCATGGTGGAGGATAGAGGACAAATTTTGTCACCTCATTCAATAAAATATTTTTGGGAGAAAAATCCTCCCACAATGGGGTGGTGTGATACGGATTGGACCACGATATAATTTTCCATTCATTTCAATGAGTGGAAATTTTGAAGGAATTATCTTACAGGAGTAGTTTTTCCGGTAAGACCCAGTTTGGAGAATCAGGGTACGAAGCCTTTTTGGTTTGATTTGAGGCCTTAAATGACACATTTTGGGGGTTAAAACATTTCCACTAAAGTGTAGCACCCTATGATGTTATTCTACACATAAATACATTTCCAACGGTCCAGGAAAGATGTTAATTGAAGTATGAATGAAAAAGTTATGCCTCCAAGTTGTTGATCTATCATGATTGACCACCATAATTCGAGAGGATGCCACATCAACTCCCATTACTCATAAAAAGATGATAGTTGTATGGAGACTATGAAGAAGACTCTAAAAGGGTCAACCTAAGTTGTAACTCTAGTTCAGAGATAAATTAGTCAAACTTAACCCCTAGTTGGCTATAATGTGCCATAAATGGGCCACTATGAGGAAAAGGGTTTCCATTCTATTTGAGTGCATTTTGTTCCATAATAGAGTGGAGTAGATGAGAGGGAATAGAGAGAGCATAGAAAAAAGGAAGTTTGTGTTATGTAGAAACCCATCAGCCACAGATCTCGGGAAAATCCATAGAGAGTGCCTTCTCTTTTGCATTTTCATCATTTCCATTGAGACAAAAGAGAGCAGGATGTCCTCACCTTCCAACTGGGTTTCCTCTCAAAAGAGTTTCCTAGATCATATCTTAGTGTTCGTTGTGATTCATTTGTGTTTGTGTTTTATTGTTATCTACTTTTTACATTTTATCTATTAGATGCACAAGCAGAAAAATATTTAAGGAAAATTAAGGCTCATAGTATATTTTAGATTTCAATCCATTTTTATCATATTTGTTGTGATGAACTGTCCTGTGGAATATCCACAACAATTGACATATTAGTCGAGGCATCTCAAGGCACACCAAAGTGTACTTATATCCTAAGGGGTGTCTACCCATTTAGCCTTATCATAGTAGACGAACATGTCACGTGGTAGTTGAACCTAGGTTGGGAGGAAAACAAATATTAATTTTTCCCACCACCCTAACTATGAACCTTGGACAATATATAAAATTGAAGGACATGGGAGCATGTAGCTAATATTGACATCTTGCAATCCAATAATACAAGGCACTTGGAAATGATCAAGACATTCAAAGACACTTCCATATGGGGGTTCCATACAAGGGGGTGCTATTAACCACAACAATCCAATATTAATCATTCAACATGTACAAACTCTACCTCCTCTTCTTTTGACCTTGTAATTTCTAAAGAAAAAACACATATATTTTACCATTACATTCACTTATACTATACATTCTTGATAAATAACATGCTCAAATAAATACCTTACATTCTTTATTGCAACTATAATATCATGGAGCTTAATGATTAATCTACTATGATATTTTCAAAAAAAATGTATTGAGTTTTATTTTTCTTAAATAATTTAATAAAATTTGTAAATTTTAAATTAAAATTTCAAAAACCATAAGTAAATTGTAAATGTAAACTCATTATATGAAAAACAATATATGAATTTATAAGATAATTTTTTTCAAAGGAATATTTTAAAAATATTTCCATACATAGCCTGTTTAATAAATTTGTCTATTTGTGTCGATATATTTATGTTGAAAATTTCAAATATCTCTCTAGTGAGATGAAACTAGTATAATATTAACTAGTATAATATTAATAATAATAATATTAATATTCAAGTAAATTAATAAAAAGATTCAAAACATTAATAATAAATAATTAAATCAATCTTTAATTTTATCAAAAACTAACTTATATTATCATATAAATCAATTTAAAACTAATAATGAAATTTAAATATTTGTTAGAATGGCAGGTACACAACACCGCAACAAATTTGTTTCATTGTTTTCTTCCGAAAGCGTGTCGTGGTGAGCCAATGACGTTCACCTAATTCAGGGTCCTTGCGGAGATGATGGTTGGTGAGGAATCTTCTGAATACTTTCTTTTATGTCAATTTCAATAACGTTTATAGTTAGAATTTGTGGGGGAGATTGTCAACATTAATGATATCACGAATTACGTACATTGCTTCTCCCTAAGTAAGTCGACTAACTTAACTAAGTGCAATATTATTATGGCGGTTCATATTAATTCTTACATAGTTAGGGTGGTTGGGTTATGTTGCTATTCTAGTTGGGAGGACTTTTGTTGGTGGAAGAGTAGGGAGAGTGGAACCTAATTGTTAATTTAAATATATGATGTCTCAAAGTATTGCAGGGAATGTTGTAATGTGTTTAGTGACGAGGAGGTGAATATGAAAAAGTTTAAGGTAAGTGATTAGATTGCAGGGAATGTTGTAATGTGTTTAGTGACGAGGAGGTGAATATGAAAAAGTTTAATGTAAGTGATTTTTTTAAAAAGGGGAAGGTGAAAAAGATTAAGGTAAGTGATTTTTTATTAAGATTAGTATAGATTTATTTTAAGTACAGATATAATATAAGTCGAGAGATTAAATTTGTTTAGGTATAATTTTTTTTTGAGTGTAAAATATAATATGTAATTTTTTATTGTTTAAATTGTATTTTCCAATGTTATATAAAATACAAAGACTTGTAAGTCCAAAAAATCTTTGTTTGATTCGTAGAGAAAACATATACTTAAAAATTGAAGAAAATGTATGAAAACTTATTTTTTGTCAATAACATTATACTATATATACATAAAAAATTTTAAGCAACTTATTTTTTGTCAATAACATTATTCTATATATACATAATTTTTTTTAAACAATATATAATATATACATAGTTCACATTAAAATATTTTACATCACATATGCATCTAGACATTTTATCAGCCCACATGATTTTTTTTGTTATTAATATATTTTTAAGTATACATCAATATTAATTAGTATTAGAATATTTTTATTGATACTCCACGTTGAATATTTTATAAATATTTTCTTTTAATCTTTTTTTAATCTTTTTCTATATATAAATATATATGAAGTTGATATCGACATAAACTAGTTAATATAGATCTTCAAACATTTTATTTAAATACCGTGTTGAACTATTTTTGAAAAGTATAAGGTTTAAACATCTTACTCACACATTGTTTTACTTCTAATTACTTTATGTGAAATCATATTACATCATATGAAGGACTAACTAAACATGCATGACATATTCATTTCTTTTTTAATTATAGCCGACATTGCTTTCTATTTAATGAATATTTTATTTTTATTTTTAGAGGGACATGTGTCAACTCCACATTGAGAACTCATGGAATTACACATCCCCTTCATACAGGGATGTAGAATGAGCCTCTCCACTCAATTAAAGATGTGGAAGATGATGTTACATGTCTTTTTTCATCAATAAAATATGTTTTTTTTTTTTTAATTTTATATGCATTTAATATTGCTCTAAAACTAAGAATTAGGTATTGAACATGTGTGGTAATGTCCATATGTCTTCACATTTTCCTTTGCACTCATTTATGTAGGCATTCAATTTCCTTTGCTAAATAATAGTGGTAACAAGTGTGAATGATAGAAATGGCAATGTGTGCATAGGCAAGGAGGAAGCCTCGCAACAAATTTTTTGAACCGAAGTTAGGAGAGACAAAGAGATCGCTTAGAGATGCAAGAGAGAAATGATGAGAAGCAGAATGTAAAGGGAAAAGAAAATAAGGAGCTAGAGGAAGACAACATTGGCTCTCTCTTCAAGCTTATCTATGGAAAGGGATGGCTATGTTGGCAATATGATGAATAATAAAGCTCACCTCTCCTCTTTTACATGGTCTAATTTGGTAGGAAGAGTCCCTCCCTTTGAAACCTTTAATATGTTACCCATCCAAGAGAGGTCATGGATGAGGATAAATGGAAAGATACACCAACTCGTTTTCATAGGCGAGGGGTCGGTATTTGTTTATCACGAGACCCTAGTTGACCATTTCATCTCCAATAAAATCGTTGTCATAAAGAACATTAAAGAATGATACTTTATTTTAATTTCTTGATAAGCAATCGGTCTTTGTATAATGTGTGAAAGGGGGGAGAAGACATTCCATTGAGTCATTTCCATGTAATGATGACAAGCATAGAGTTTCCTAAAATAAACAATATTCTCCCATGAATTCAAGAGTTGAGAAGAGTAAGACCTTACTATAGTGTTGAAACTTCTGCTTTATTGTTTAAAACCATGCTCGTCACCTATATATATATATATATATATATATATATATATATATATATATTCCATCAAAGTTAATGATGACACTTTCATACTCTAACATTACATAAACACATTTTGAAAGAGGGAAAAAAATAAAATTTGAAAATAACCCTAAAAAAATCCATAGATAAATAGAATAAGGGATACTAAAATAATATTTGTAGATTATGCCTCACAAGTTTTGATACACTCTACAAATACCCAAAACCTATTTAATAGATATGATGGGATTCCAATATCATTCCTTCAAGGTTTGAGTATTTCTTTTGAAAATGGTAAAATATGTTATAATTCAATTCTTACTTGGTAGTGAAGATAATGAATAGAATATTGATTGTTATTGATGAATGTCTACTGACTTATCATTCTTATTTAAGAAAATCATATCATTTAAAATAGTTGTGTTTTGTTTTATTCATTTAAATGTGTAACTTTTCTTTTGAAAATAACACAAATCTATTACAATCTAATTTTTAATTAATAATAAGTAAAATAATTATTAACTGCTATCCCCACATGCCACTAACTCATTATATTATTTAACTTTTCTTTTGAAAATAACACAAATCTATTACAATCTAATTTTTAATTAATAATAAGTAAAATAATTATTAATTGCTATCCCCACATGCCACTAGCTCATTATGTTATTTAGGAAAACCATATTATTTAAAATCACACATGCCCACTAACTCATTATGTTAATTAAGAAAACCATATTATTTAAAGTCATTAAATAAAAAAACTATATTATTTAAAGTCATTACTTAGTAATTAGTATGCACATAAATTTTCATTCTTACTAAATATTTCTAAGTTCGAGTTGTCTTACCTTCGAAAATGACCCACTAACTCATTATCTTATTTAAGAAAACCATATTATTTAAAATCATTACTTAGTAATTAGTATGCACATAAATTTTCATTCTTACCAAATATTTCTAATTTCGAGTTGTCTTACCTTCGAGCAAGACAAATTTTTAATCAATTTTTTTTTTAAAAACAAAATCAAATTTATTTTAAAACAAATTAGGGAAGGAATAACTTTCCATATCGTCAACTTTAAAATTATAATAATGAAATTAAATGTTATCAAATATCAATTAGCCTCAAACTATACAATCCCATTGCAATTTAATTTTGTTATCTAAAAAATCAAACATGGAAGTTGCTTGCCCACGAGTGATGTCTACCACGCAGGAATTAATAAAAATTAATAAATTTAATAAAATTAAAGAATCGATATCTGCAAGCAATAAAAAAAAATAGAATCCAATTGGAAAGCAGACGATTCCAATGAGTCGTGAAAGAGTCAGTAAGTAATCTCGAATTGCTTGCACGACTCATTCCACCAATTACCAGAACCCACGTCTCCTCCACAATCTGTTTGGTATTAATAATGTTTCACAGTTTCACCACAGACACTGAGTGACCCCATAACACAGAAATTGGAAATGGGTCGATTGAAGCTGAACCTCTGCTCCCACCAATGGCTCCGCCTGTCCGCTGATACTCCCGGCAAAAGCAAAATTGAAGTCGCAGAGGTCCACGAAAAATCAAATGAAGATCCGGCAACAGCCGATAAGTTCTGCCTTTCGCCTTTGAATGACAAAAGCTTCGATATTGCTTACCCATCAAAGAATCAACAACAGGGGAAATCGCGTGCCACCAGAGAGGCCGAGGTTGTGTCGGACGTCGGCTGCAGATGCTGGAGATCATCCAGCAATTCGCACCGGCTCCGAACAGAAGAAGAAGAAAAACCAGTCAGGGTTAAAAAAAGCCGTGCCCAGAAAAATGAAAATACCAAGGGGGAAGGAACTGTGGATCATGGTAATTATAATTCAGTGCCTTCGTCTGGTTCTTCCCCCATGAATTCTCGTTTTTCTAGCGCTGCAGCTAACTTGCCTGCGCTTAAACCCCCAATTTCAAATGGTAAAAATTCCAGCGGTTCCGCCGAGGGTTTCGAACCAGAGACCTGCGGGGCAATGTATAATAAGAATTATAATATTAATTCAGCAGCTCACAGCAGGGAGAACGCTGAAAATGAGACTGAGAATGATTTAGTAAATTGTAATTGGTGGGCGCGAAAATGCGAAGAATGTGCTTGCAGTCATGATGTTGAGGGGAATGTTGGGATATTGCAGGGACGTTGCTGCAGCGTCCATGGTAAAGCTTGCCAAAGCTTTGCAGAGGTGAAAAGGTCAGAGGATCCATACTCTGATTTCAGGTGTTCCATGGTTCAGATGATTCTTGAAAAGAATATCTATCAGCCCTCCGAATTGAGAGGGCTTCTGGAATGCTTCCTCTCCTTGAATTCTCCAGAGCACCATGGGATTATCGTGGAGGCTTTCACGAAAGTTTGTGTCAATATTTCGTGTATTCTGTCGGAAGGAACTTGATGGATGGACTGCCATTGCCAAGCACGGCAATGATCGGTGTTATGTATATTGTGGATCACTGTGTTTTTGGTTTTTTCAAAGAGCATCAATGTCAGATTTGCATAACAACTCTGGGAAGAAGGAGGTTGGTCTTTCGCTATTAAATTTTCTCAGCAGTCAGAACACCATGAGTGTAAGTTATTGACAGTATCTTTTACTGAATGGCAAACATCAATTGCGGAGGAAAATATCTATATATATATATATATATATAAATCCTCTATGTGATGGTGATGTGTTATCTGCATCTGGACGATCGGCCATTTGGTGATGGTGTTATCTGTATCTGAAGGACCGGTCATCCTTTCTCTCTGTTGCAGATTCATGGCATATCTCAGAATCCAAATAACAGTGGCAACGTTTGTACGATTCCATGGTATTCTTGGTATCTGCAATCCTATAAATTTTGTGTAAAGGAACTGTAATAAGATATATGTTCAGAAATTAATTTAACATATTTATTGAAGGGAGTGCGATAAAATCACCATGTATTTATTATAATTTTTTAATTTTATGTTAATTTATAATTTTTGAATTTTATGATAACGAAAGGAAAGTTGACAAAGCTTCAATTTCTTGTGATGTAAATATTTTGATTTCGCAGAAGCTTATATAAAGAAAATTACATTTTGGAAAATATTAATTATTTCCTTTAAAAGTTTAAGATTAAAAGAAATGTTTAATAAATTGAGTGTTTAGAAATGGAAGTTTTTATTTTGCTAGAGGAATTGTTGTAAAATTAAAAAAATCTTGTAGCAGTGTTTGAATCATGTTTTTGATGGTGGAAATAGATTCAGTACCATCAAAAACATCTAAGACACCCAAAACCTTGAAGTTGGATGGTTATAACCTGTATTTACAAAAATGATTTTATCAAAATGTGATGCAAGAGCATAGGAGCACCCTTAATCAAAATTTAAATCCAAAGCTGTGAAAAGGGAAAACATGGACAACCATTGTAAACTAGGGCAAATTCTATTTAAAACAAAGCTAAATTGATGGAATTGATAAGTCTCTAGAAGGCTTAATTAATGTAATTACCTGCATATAGAGAGATTTAGGGGTTGGTTTGAGCGATCTTAGAAGAAGATCATGGATCTAGAATGATCCATGATTCTGTAGTTATTTCTATAAATTGTGTAACTACGTGTTGTGAGAGAGAAATAGGATACAATGTAACCGCAGGGGAATTTGTGACTAATGCTGAGATGCCTTAGCCTGTAATCGATTCTGTATATAATTGAAATATACGTATCATGTGGATTTTGTGTGTCTGTGTGTTGTTTTACTAATAATTGGGACGTATGCGATGGAAGAGCTAAATCATGTGTTATAGGCTTATTGATCAACCATCGATCACCATAAAGATCGATGGCGATCCAATGATAATATGATATCAGAGTGAGCTGTTGTATGAAGTGATGTGAGTGCCTTAGACAGAGTATGGTAGAGTTAATTTGTGTGTTTAATGCAATTCCACCAATAAGCGAACGAAGGAGAGTTTCAATCGAGATTGGGGTCGATTGACTAGCATAGCGGAAATCGTTGGATCGTCTAGATCGACGGATAGTATTGGCAGAATATGAGAAACCTGACAAATTCGTGGAGAAACCTCGGAGTAGACATGGATCGTCCGATCAATAGATCCATAGCTCTAACGGTCATCGCGTGGCTATAGGCGCTGAAGTTTAACTCTAAAAACGAACCTGAGAAAATCATTAAACCGAGTTTGATTTAAAGCTGTGAAAAGGGAAAACATGAACAACCATTGTAAACTAGGGCAAATTCTGTTTAAAACAGAGCTAAATTGATGGAATTGATAAGTCTCTAGAAGGCTTAATTAACGTAATTACCTGCCATGTATGCATATAGAGAGATTTAGGGGTTGGTTTGAGCGATCTTAGGAGAAGATCATGGATCTAGAATGATCCATGGTTCTGTAGTTATTTCTATAAATTGTGTAGCTACGTGTTATGAGAGAGAGATAGGATACAATGTAGCCACATGGGAATTTGTGACGAAGGCTGAGATGCCCTAGCCTGTAATCAATTCTGTATATAATTGAAATATACATGTCATGTGGATTTCATGTGTGTGTGTGTTGTTTTACTTATAATTGGGATGTATCTGATGGAAGAGCTAAATCATGTGTTATAGGTTTATTGATCGACCATCAATCACCATAAAGATCAATGGCGATCCAATGATAATACGATATCAGAGTGAGCTGTTGTATGGAGTGATGTGAGTGCCTTAGACAGAGTATGGCAGAGTTAATTTGTGTGTTTAACGCAATTCCACCAATAAGCGAACGAAGGAGAGTTTCAATCGAGATTGGGGTCGATTGACTAGCACAGCGGAAACCGTCGGATCGTCTAGATCGACGGATAGTATTGGTGGAACATGAGAAACCTGACAAATTTGTGGAGAAACCTCGGAGTAGACCTAGATCGTCTGATCAACAGATCCATATATCTAATGGTCATCGCATGGTTACAGGTGCTGAAGCTTAAATCTAAAAATGGACCCGAGAAAATCATTAAATCGAGTTTACGGTTCCAAAGGATCGAACCATCCGTTGAATAGTTGATCGAACGCATATCGCGTCAGAAGATGAACAAGAGTTAATTTCAAAATCGGACGCGATGAGGGTTTATACAACAAGGTTAAGACCTCGTTGAGTTCTGGCCATCCAGACCATTCGTTGGGTGTCTGATCGAACAGTAAGCGCACTCGAATGTGTGCATGGGTTAACGCGCCAAGTGGACCCGATGTGTTATCAACACGGGTTTATTTCCTTTTGAGTTCCGGGTCTTAAACATTAAAGTGGGACTGGCGTTCGTTGGTTGGGTTTTGTTGTATTGCATTGTTTGTTGACCGACCGGTGATTGGATGGGTTTTGTGTAAAGTCCGCCAATTCAAAGGCTTCTAATATATACGTGGGCCCATAACCCACAGGTACACGTATTAATATTGTAAAGATGCAGCTTTGCTGCGTAAAAACGACTGAGCTGTCATCAAAATCTTGCCAAAATTTCCATGATTTTCAAGACAAAAAAACATTCTAGTTAAATGAAGACTTTGGGAATTGATTTAACATATTTATTTTGATAGGATGTATTTAGTTTAACTTTTTGGATTTTACCAAAAAAAAGGCTCCAAATTTTTTAGATGTAAATATTTTAATATTGCATAAATTTACATAGGATCATTTTGATAAAAGGTTAAAGATCAAAAATATCTTTATGAATCTTGGATTCCAAAATAAAAAATCAAAATTATTATAATCATCTTATAAATCAATCAAAATCAATAATACAATAATTGAGTATTTATATTTATCTATTTATTTCTATAAAATAATAATTAAATAAATTATATTAATAAAAAAACCATGGAAATTATATTGTTATATAAATTTAAAAAGTTGCCAAATAACAATAACATTTCCAAAAAATAATATTACAAGCTCAAAACAAATCAATCAAAACCAATAATATTATTATTAATTATGTATTATTATTAATTCATATCAAAAATTAACTTTTATTATTTATAAGTAACTATTAATAAGAATTAGTAAATATTATATTATTTATAATAATTTTATATTATTTATAATATTTATTTATTACTGATTATTAATTAATAAGAATTAGTAAATATTATATTATTTATAATAATTTTATATTATTTATAATATTTATTTATTACTGATTATTAATTATTATCACTATGACTTATTATTTATTATTATTATAAAAATTATTATAAACTATTACTAATCATTATTATCTTAAATTATTATAAAACTATTAGTACTATTATTAATTCTTAAAAATAAATCTAATTAATCCCAAAAATAATCTCATTAATAATCAATTTAATAAACATGGTTTACTATTATTATAATAATAATATGTATTATAACATTAATTATTACTAATATTTTTATTATTTATAACTATAAATATTAATAATATAGTAGTGAATATTTATTATAATACTTATTAGTTATTACTAGTATTTTTATTATTTTTATAAACTATCATAAAATTATTATTATTATTATAAATTATTTAAAAAAAAAACATTAAAAATTAAAATTATTAACTATTTTGATTATAAATTATTTTAAATTATTAGATAATAATTACTTATTATTATAAAAATTATTAATTATTATGAAATATTATTAATTACTATAAAGAAATTTCACCTTTATTATTTATTATTAATATTAATTTACCAAAGACCTAAATATTTAGATAAAATTAATTATTAAGCAGCGGACCTTCATTCTTAGTTAAAACAAAACAGTTCACCTCATAACTATTTAATTCTCACAATTGAGCTCTTCTTCTATCAACATTCAAAATAGTCCTGATGATGGATTGTTGGGATTTGAAACGTTGACGAAAAATGGGTTTTACTGTGCGTTCTCCGATTACTAAGTTACAAAATAATATAATAATTGAGTATTTATATTTATCTATTTATTTATATAAAATAATAATGGAATAAATCATATTAGTAAAAATGTTATATTAAATGATGTAATATAAGTTATATGGTTGTATAATTTTAAAAAGTTACAAAATAACAATCACAATTCCAGAAAGGTAATATTAAAAGATTATCTTGATTTGGTACGCGGAAAATCTGTCTTTTTCATGGGAGATAATCTAATAGAAATATCTATAGCCAGATTCTTAATCAGATGTGGTATGATCGTTTATGAAATTGGTATTCCATATATGGATAAACGGTATCAAGCTGCTGAATTAGCGTTATTACAAAATACATGTATAAGAATGTGTATGCCCATACCACGAATTGTAGAGAAACCAGACAATTCGAATCAGATACGACGTATGCGTGAGCTACAACCCTTTACAAGTTCAGAAAAGAAATTCTCTTTCTCCTTATATAAAACTATTAATGCTCCTTGACGCTATATATTTTATAATATATAACTATTAATGCTCCTTGATGCTATATATTTTATAATATATACCTAATATTTTAATAATCAACATAGTAGCTAGTGACATCATCTAGAATGCTACTTGTTAGTTTATTTTTTCTATTCATATTTATGAACTCATCTTCAAGCTATTAGAAGAATTTCATTTTACTTTAAATTTCCTATGTGAGTGCAACCATGGATTAGTTTTGATTATGCAGATAGAATGTCAAATTTTTTCACTCATGGATTAGTTTCCACTATGCAAATTAAATGCCAAATTTGGAATAAAATTACATTCAGCTTCCAAAACTACAACCATTGATTCAATTCCATGAAATCCCATGATTTTACTCTATGAATTGTAATTTCAGCACATTTAATTTCATGAATTTTGAAACAAGATTAAAGCTTGAAAAGATGTTGCAGTGAACTTGTTCCTCATGACTTCTAAGGAATCCACATTTCTTCTAATTCTTTAGAGTACATCTAATACTTTATATAACCGATATCCTTTATAAGCATGACATATTGGGTGCTTCATGGTTCTTTTTTCTAAAAATGGGAAGTTGATAGCACTTCCCAAAGCTAATGTTCAAATATCAGTAAGTCCTAAGAGCTATGTATTAGTCTAGCCAATTGTTTCAAATGTTGATGTTGCAATGCAATTTTCTAATTCACTTTGAGTTAATATCCAACATGGAGGTGATACCCTTAGAAGTTTCGTAGCACAATGAAGTAGTCCAAACACCAACTAGAAAGTATTCTTACCTGATGAATAGGATTGACATACCTCGTATGTATGACAATACCATTATCCCACATTGATTTGGAGAAATAAGAGACTATATAATAAGCATGCAAGTTCAAATGCAAATGAGGGACTCTCGAGCCTTTTCATTAATATTCATATATTTGATGTGATCTGTATCTTGCAAGATATGATAGATATTGATATTGGAAAAGGAGATTTCTTTTTGTTTACTTCATTTCATAATTGGAGAAAGAAGATGGTTGATGAGGTAATCTGTATCTTGCAATATATGATAGATATTGATATTGGAAAAGGAGTTTTCTTTTTGTTTACAACATTTCATAATTGGAGAAAGAGGACTATCTTCCCGTTCTACATTGTTATTATAGTTTTGGAGTTCCTTAGTACTTTAATTGATTACGTTTTGTTATTTTGAATTGTTATTATAAAATATATGCTTTTGCTATGTTAGTGAAAATAATTCTATAATACTTTTACAATTACCACCTCATATAAAAATATTAAAAATATATATATTAAAAATACTATTTAAATCAGGGGCGACGGGAGGGGGAGGGATTTTGTTTAATCTCGATGGCATAGATGAAGCCAAATTTTCATGGGACTTAGGAAGAAGATCAAATAACCAAGTAGAAATGTATAGTCTTCTCTAGGGACTATACGTTGTTAAGGACAAAGGAGTGAAATATTTTATCGTATTAGGAGACTCCCTAATAATGATCCAATATCTGAATTCTAACAAGCTCCCAAAATATAGTTCTCTTTCCAAAATTCTCCAAAGAATTAGAGGTTTGATGTTAGCCTTCCACAGTGCAGACTCATTTCATATCTAGAGCCAATAATTCAGAGGCATATATGTTTTGCAAAAGTGGCTTGTTCAATGGAAGAAATTGTGATAAGGACAAATGAGCTCAGATCCAATTGTTTGATTCCCTAAGCATTTGAAAGACTCTAACTAATATGGTTAAGTGTAATTATTCTTAGATTCAAGACATGATTATTTGTAATATTTTCAATCCTCTCTCCCTTATTAATCCCATTGATCCGGATGGAAAATCACCCATTGTGTTTAACCATGGAAATGTAACTAAAAATAACTCACCCAGTATCATCCATCCATCATATTTTCCCACCCATGGTAAGGTAATTTAAAAAGGCTACAAATAATAATCCTCCTTTTGTAAGAGGGAAGATTCGTCCTCCACAATGTAGTGGCCAAAGTTTCTTTCAATTAGTCAATTATTTCTTGAATTGTGATCTTCCTTGTGCATTCCAGACTTATTTTGAATGTTGTGTCGTTTTATTTCATCTTCTGGTTTTTAGGTCTCCTAGATCTTGGCCTCTCCCAAGATTCAGATCAATGGTATCAGAGCTAGATTCGACTCCATGACAATTGGAGTTTTAAGGGTTTCTAGTGAAAGTTCTAAGATCTACGCATCATCCTTTGTTCTACAAATGGGGAAGTGAGTATGTGTGGGAATCTAGTAGTGGTAAGCCGAGGGTAATTTTTCTGCAGGGTTTTTTTTTCACTCAATGTCTGACACCTAGCTCAATGAAATTTCACCCTCCCTGCCTCGATCGACCACCATCCACCATTGCCATTTTTTTTCTTCACTAATGGGGTCGACTACAAAATCCCCACAACGTGGTTCTCTTTCTAAAAATTCAGCCTCACAGAGACTACTATTTGATGGAACATGTCGAAGCACATTTGCGGATCTTATTTCCAACACTGCTAGGGTTGACCTAATGCTGAGCATATATGGATCACCATAAGCTAATCCAAGAAACGCTACAGATTAATAGGCTTTCACAACCTTGTTGGTGCTCTCCTGATTTATCCCATCATGAAAACTCTGTAAATCTAGTCACTTAGGAATGCAACTGCCACCGATCAGAGCTCCTTGATCATGTCGGTCATTTGTAACACCCCTCCATTGTGTGTTAGACTATTGTAAACCTAAGCTAAGAAAATCTAGGTGTGATGTGTAATATGGAAAGAAAGTATATATTATTAAATAAATTAATAAATAAATCACATGGAAAAGTGAGACACCAAGAGATGAGATTCTTTCCAAATTCCATTGAGGAATGGGATAGGAATAAATCTTTCATGATAAGCTTCTAGATGTGATTCTAGATAAGCTGGATGGATTGGAGATAAATATCCATCAAGGAAAAAACATAAAATCCTTGTGAGAGATAAAGATAAGCTTTTATGAGGAAAAGTCTCGCGGGAGATAAAGGTGAGCTTTTCCGAGAAAGGCCTAGGCAAATGGAAAAATCCATAAAAGCGGGATGCCGCTAATGGAAACTATATCATGAAAAAGGGTATTAAATACCCATGGCATAGATCAATTGGGGTAGTTGATCCATGGCGAGAACCTCGGCTCGGGGGGAATCAGAGGTGATTCATGGTTGGGTGGTGGTGCTCCGCTCTCCAAGTGATGTTTTAGTTGGATTCACATGTGTGGGATGTTTTGTATGTTGGTCTCTTACCCTCTATGTCATTAAATCATTTGGTTCAATTGTATAGATGTTGTGTTATCTGTATGTATGAAAATAATTGCAGTCTTATGCATGTGACTTTTAATGTATCCATGATAGTGGTGAAATCATAGTAGGTAGCTGTTAGTGCTGGTGCCAAGGAGCTAGCCTACTCATGATCAAATCTGCATGAGACCATTGTGCATTAGTAGAATTGTTGGTACTAACTTGTTATGATAGTCATATGTTAAGGTGGAAATAACCGTTGAATTTAAGCTTGATCATTAGTAGATGTAATGACGGAGTTGCATGTGATTGTTATAGATTATCTGAGTTAATGGATTTTACGAGATAATTAAAATGGATGCATATGGCAATTATGGCTTATTAATGTAGTCCAAGTTAAAATTAGTAGAGGAATATATTATGTGAAATTGATGCAGTAATGGATATGCTACCCCACTTTGGCTTATGTGTTAATATGATGCATGAGATATATAGTTCGGTTCTAGCACTTGATATTATCTAGTATAAGATTCCAATTATCTGTGCTATGCATTTGTATTACAGAATGATTGACATCTACTGTGGACTTTTTGCACAAAGATATATGTCAGTATTCTTTGATTTCGCCATAGGCCTTGGTCGATGATAATTGCAATTCATTTATGATAATGATCACTAATACTACTATGAAATCATCTTTATTCGTGTTGAGATAGTTATGGGTAGGAGATATCTGTGCATGCAGAACCATAGGTAATAATGCATCTAATTATGTAAGTCAATGGTTCAAGTCATCTATGCCATGCATGTCATAAGGATTACATCCATGGAGACTAGACTAGTTAGTCATGCATGTGAAATAAAGGTTGAGTCAGTAGCACTTTGATTATGTCTGAAGGACTATGAAACTGATGCATGGCCAAGCTAGCCACAATGGACTTAATATAAAAACTTCATTAATGATGGGGTAGGTTAACCTCAGAACTTTATAGGGTGCATGCCGTGAGAGATTCTTCATGTGTTATGAGTGAATCAAAGAGTTGGGATGATAACATTAAATCCTTTCTCCAGATGTGCAGTATGCTTAATAATTGATCTGATATGCAAATCTTGTCGATGAACATAAAAATCCACATCACGGATCCAATTTTAATATTATGAAATTGATAATTCTATGAGTATAGTTGTATGAACAATAGTGTTGATATAACGATACCGTTGACATTGGTTAAATCTCAACAGTAAACAAACAAAATTTTAAATTTATGAAGCCTACGGGCTAAATTTTTTGGGTAGGATCAGTAGGTACGTTACATCATTAAAACTAGTCAAGATTCATTTCATTTTGAATGTAGGCAACCTCGCTGCAATGGCCCTTAATGATTAATGATTATGTCCTCATGTTGCAGAGCTTCTACGGGCATCTTCCTTGTTTCCCTTATGGTAATCAGTAGTCCCCATGTAGATCCAGAGGCGTTGAAGGACATCTATGTGGCGAACACAAAGTCTTTTATTTTCATGAATGGGTTGCCATGCCTAAATACTAAGGAAGCTTCTCTTGAGCACTTCATGAAGTTGGCCCTGCAAAAGGCAGGGAAGTTATCAGGTAGTCCCTTGGGATTCAATATCATTCTTATGATCCTAGTTAACATTTTGGCTCTTGACACACTCATATTGGAAATGGGTCGCATAAACATGGCCCTGGGATTTGCGATACCTACCCATATGAGAGCTAGTGAAATGAGCTTTGTACTGAGAGGGTCATTCAATATGGGGTTCATAGATATTAGCAACAAACTCTTCTCTCATAAGCTGGTGATTAGAAAGTGCAATTCCAAAGGCCGAGAACACCATACGATGGCCACAAATCTTAATGGCACCATGCATAAATCCAAAATTTCACTTCCTTTTTCCATGCTCATGTCCATTGAGTGCAAGAGCCTATCACACAACATGGTTCTCCTAATGTGTTCCCCCATGGCATGGTTTCTCTGTGAATCCATCTTTGAAGCTTCCAAGATTCAACTCCCAATGGTTAATTCCTTCATTAGGCTCAAGATTCGAGATATCGAGCTCATTTCCCGTGTCATGTTTTCCGAGATCTATGGAAAGGAAGTGCATCTGGAGTCATGGAGGGTCTTCAGCACCTTCGACAAGGTAGGAAAGGTCACCGTCATGAAGGACCACCACTCTCTTCAGGGAAAGGGTGTCACCTTTGTCTTCTTCACGATGCAAGAGAACACCTATAGGGTTGTCATGGAAATGCAAGGCAAGATCCTTAACAAACAAAATATCAAGGTTTCCGTTATGGTGGACAACCAATCCCAACCACAGAAGCAAGGAAACAACGAGTTGGTTCCTTTGAAATCTACCTTGCATGTTGGAAACTTGGACTACACCCTGACCAACAACGACATCTGCACGATCATCAACACCTTCGAGAAGTGATACACCATGACTAAAAATCCAAGAATCATGGTGCAACCCTTTGTGAAGGATTATCTTGGGGATGACAAGGTTCTTCGAACAAAGCTGCAGGCTTTCAGGAGTGAGCAAGCTACTCATTTTGTGAAGAAACTTGGTGTGCTCATTGGGAATTTGAAGAAAGCAGTAGTGGAAGCAGAATTCTGTGATAAAATTCCTAAGCTTGGCCTTAGAGAGCAAGAGATAGTTTATCCTTTCCTATGCCTCTGCACATGCGTTGCACAAATTATGACAAACATCATCCATAGAAGATTCAAAGTTTATATCAAGCAACTACTTTGTCCCTTCGTTGATGGGTTTTTGACAAACGAAAATATGGTTGCAACTAGGTATATGCCTCGTGTTTTAATTTTCTTATCCTATTTGATCTTTGTGATTGTCAACTGGAGTACAATTTCAATTATTGTCAAGACATCTCTTGTTGCATATGAAGTTCAAGGACACTTGAAGACTTGCTTGGTTCCTGCATTTGGAAACATTTTACTTCATGATCCATTTAGTTTGTGGAGTATCTTAGGAATATTAATTGCTATAGTTGGCATGGGCTTGTATTCCTATGTAGTTGATAGTCAATCAAAACAAGGTAAGCAGCTTATGCCACTGCCTCATGTTAAAAATGGTGAAACAAAGCCTCTCATCATCTTCGAGAATGGATCCAACAAAGGAAATGATAAGTGGTATGTTAATTGTTGCTTCACCTTTGTTGTCAAGGGAATAAAAATTGTGAAACTTGAGTATTTGGAGGAACCCTTTACAACATCTCATTGGATAGTGAGAATATACAAAGATAAGCCAACACATAAGCCATCATATTTATACTAGGCAAACCAACAAGCGAACTATCTCAAGGTCTATTTTCTAGGCCATGCACTATTAGTCTCACAGTTGGCCCACAAGCATTACATGATATCTCTATCCTCGGACCCTCATTCATCATGGTTCAAGCCCCACGGTTATGGGTCAACCACACAAAACCATTTGCCAACGAAGTCCATTTGCTTGACCACACACTTTCCACCTCACAGTTGGTCCACCAACATTACAAGGTATCTCTATCCTCAACTCCTCATTCATCATGATTATGGGTCAACCACACAAAACCCTTGCCATCAAAATCCATTTGCTTGGCCACACACTGTCAATAAAACAGTAGGCTCATAAGCATTACATGGTATCTCTATTCTTGGATCTTCGTGTATCATGGTTACAGGTCATCCACAAATCCGCGGTTATGGGTCAACCATGCAAAACCCTTGTCTTGAAAAACTTTTGGCCATTCACAACTCATCTTTGACAAAGGCTTCTCCAAAGGGAACTTCACACAATGGGGACCATTTCTTCCTAAGGGGGAGGAATGATCTGAATGGAAAATCACCCATGGTGTTTAACCATGGAAATGTAACTAAAGGCTATAAATAAATCACCCATAGTATTATCCAAAATAAATTTTCCCACCCATGGTAATGTAACTTAAAAAGGCTACAAATAATAAGCCTCCTTTTGTAAGAGGTAAGATTCATCCTCCACAATGTAGAGGCCAAAGTTTCTTTCAATTAGTCAATTGTTTCTTGAATGGTGATCTTCCTTGTGCATTCCAAACATATTTTGAATGTTGTGTCATTTTCTTTCATCTGCCGGTGTTCGGGTCTCCTAGATATTGGCCCCTCCCAAGATTCGAATTACCCACCTCCCGAATAAATACCACATAAAATAATGATGGCTTAATCCATCTCCATCTATATGAAAGGTTTATTTGGCACTCCTTCTATCCATTATGAGTTCTCTTATGGAAGCATTTTTCATGCAAGTTTCATCTTGCCTAGATTGCATGCTCAAAACATCAAAAACAATTGCTCAAGAATTAGCAATATACTCCAAGCAACATAATGATGATGAAGTTTGAGTGAATTCAAGGGAAATGTATAGTTGTGATAATGAAATATGTGTGGGCTGACAGAGATGGAAGTGTTAAATGCGTAAGGGACCTCTTCTTTGGGCCATACATTCTCATGTTCCCTCCTCCAAGAGTGTTTCCCTCTCAGGGGTTGGAATTTTTGGTCCTGGTTAGTTCTCAATCCTTAGTTGTGACGTCAAGGTGACTTCTCTTGTGGAAACTCTGTGCATAGCTCCAATTTTGGCTCCAATTCTTCTTCTTGTATGCGTTAGAGTGGGAAAATCACTCTTGTTCATTGGAATTCTTATGCTTGGGGCTTTCAGGTTCATAGAAAAATTTAGACCCGGAGAAGTTAGGTCTCTCTCCTCTCAATTTGTTTCATTTCTATCACAAGGAAGGTACCTCTATTTCTTCTTTCTCTTGTTCAATTAGTAGCCAACTTTTGGCACAAGTTTTCATGACTCGGGACTTCGGCTTCAATATTGGGCATAGGATTAAAATTGGGAATGTGACAAAGCTCAGTAAGGTCCAATTTGTGAAGTGGCTTTCTAAATTTGGTAATAGTGTCAGTCTGGTTTCTATTTCCCCTCTAATCCATTCGGTAAATTGTTTCCCTCTCTTAATCTTAAATTGGGAGAGCATTCATTTAATGTTGTTTCCTCCTCCCTTCCTCTGAGGTCTGGTCACCAGTTTTCATAGAACAATGGACAAAGCCTTTGATTTAGAGACCTCTTCGGATGAAATTCCTTTCTCGCACCACTTGTCCTCCCATGATTCTCTCCACCACATTGATTATTATGATTTGAAAGTAAAATTATTCCAGATGTCTCATTCCCATATTGAGCTTACAGACAAGCTGTTGTCCCTCCAATTTTAGTTTTCTCATCTTCTTGATGAAGCTGACACCTTGAGGAGCATGGTTATGGATCTGAAGCTAAGTAAGGATGCTCAAGTGGGCTCAACCAATCACCAAGAAGCTACTGGGTAGTGCGAGATTGACCTCAATCAACCAACCACTGATAGTGATTGATATTCCCTGCTAGGTCATAAAAGGAATTTTGTTTCTATGCACGATGTAGAAAGGATGTTATGTTAAGTCTTATGTCTTGTAATGATGATGTTTTCACAAGTCTTGGTCATTCTATTA
This sequence comes from Pinus tabuliformis, assembly GCA_031772625.1. Taxonomy (NCBI): domain Eukaryota; kingdom Viridiplantae; phylum Streptophyta; class Pinopsida; order Pinales; family Pinaceae; genus Pinus; species Pinus tabuliformis. The sequence continues at coordinate 20,089,421 of CM062809.1, forward strand.
TCAATTCATTATAACGTTGTAGTTGTGTCAAGTGTCGATCTTTCATTAGTCTATGGTTTATAGGAAATTAAAGCTAGTAATGTTTTGGATATCTAAATAAATCTGAACTTTAAAGATATAACTCCCAAATTTTTATATTGTAAACATATACATATTTAATATATCTATACCCAATTTTATTTTTTTAAAAAGACTATTTAAATCAATTAATATATTTTAACCTTTTAAATTTAATTAAAGAAAACTTAAAAACTAATATCATAATATTTATTGAAACTACTATTTAAATTAATTAATATATTTTAATCTTAAATTTAATTAAACAAAATTTAAAAATAAAGAAATCAAAATTTAATTAAATAAAAATTTATAAACCAAAATAATTACATTATGCCACAATTTTATTTTTTTTTTTTTAAAATTCAATTCAAAACTCTAATACTATTTGAATTGGTTAATGTAATCTAAACCATTAAGTTTAATTTAATCAGACTTAAAAACCATAACAATGATATCGTTTTATATGTTTTGATGTGGATTCAAATCAAAGTAAAAAAAGAAATTTCAATTAAAAATATATTAATTATTATATACTTTAATTATTTTTAATGTTTGAAAGAAATATAAATATTAAATATTTATATTTATAATTTTTGTTTTATATATATATATATATATATATATATATTTTGTCAGGTCAGGCAGTAATTCCTCAACACAAATCAATTCATATTATTTCTTCAGGTTGGTCTTTATTATATACATGAGGGAGACTGTTCATATCCCTTATTATTTATTTACGTTGATTTTATTTATTCACCCAATCCTGATGATTAGGTGTCAACATTCCCCCCCCTAATCTGAAGGGATGTTGGTGAGTCCAAGCATCATTCTGAATCGTTCAAGCTTTTCTCTTCCAAGTGCTTTGGTGAAGATGTCGGCAATTTTCTCATTAGTGGAACAATGACAGAGATGGATTGTTTTGGCCTCAACATGATGTCGAATCAGATGATATTTGGTATTGATGTGCTTCGTTCGATCATGGAACTTTGGGTTCTTGGCCAACTTTATTGTAGAGGTATTGTCAATCATGAGTGGAGTTGATTGTACTTGTTTTACCTGCAAATATTCAAGAATTTTCCTGAGCCACACAATTTCTTTTGTTGCTTCAACTGCTACCACGTATTCTGCTTCTGTTATGGAATCTGCTGGAACTGATTATTTGCGTGATCTCCAGGAGATAGCTCCTGATCCAAGACTCATAGCATATCCTGAAGTGGATACCCCAGTTTCTTTGTCTCCATCGAAGTTTGAATCAGAGTATCCAATCAAACGGAAGTCGTCCACCTGTGTATATTTGATTCCAAAGTCTTGAGTTCCCTTCAAGTACCTTAGAACTCTTTTTGCAGCAGACCAATGTCCCTCACAAGGCTTTTGCATAAACCTAGAGAGGATTCTAACAGCAAACGAAATGTCTGGTCTGGTAGTAGTTAGGTAGTTGAGACTTTCTACAAGCTGTCTATACTTTGTTGCATCCTCAAATTCTTTTCCTTCAATAGATGTGAGCTTTAAGTTTTGTTCCATTGAAGTAGTAAGAGGATTGCATTCTGTCATGCCAAACCTGTTCAACAGATCTCCAATGTATTTCTTTTGAGAAAGAAATATGGACTTTGGATGTTGGGTTACTTCAATACCAAGATAGTAATGAACATAGCCCAAATCAGTCATTTCAAAACTTTTCCCAAATTCTTTGTTTATGGATGCAATGTAGCTTTCATTATTCCCTGTCATCAAAAGATCATCTACATATACCACAAGATATACAACTGTTTTGCCAACTTTCTTGACAAATAAAGTTGCATCATCAAGATCATAATGTTTGAAATTGAGTTTCAGAAGATGCTCAGTTAGTTTTTCATACCAGGCTTGTGGTGCTTGTTTGAGGCCATACAAGGACTTCACAAGTTTGAATACTTTATGTTCATGTCCTTTCACAGCAAATCCTTTAGGCCGGGACATAAAAAAATTCTCTTTTAGATATCCATTCAAGAAATCAGATTTTACATCCATTTGATGGACTTTCCAACTGTTCTGAGCTGCTAGGGCAAAGAGTGTCCGGATGGTAGCCCATTTTGCTGTGGGGGAAAAAGTCTCCTCATAATCGACCCCTTCCTTCTGTGCAAAACCTTTTTCCACAAGCCTAGCTTTGTGCTTGTCAAGTGAGCCATCAACTTTATACTTGTTCTTGTAGACCCACTTGTAGCCAATTGGTTTGGTTCATAATGGAGGATCAACCAGCTTCCAAGTGCCATTCTTTATGAGGGCATCATACTCCTTTTGCATCGCTTCTTTCCATTCATCATGAGAAACAGCTTCTTTGAAGGAAGTTGGTTCAAAATCTGTAGACAAGTTCAAGTCACAGTCATAAGAAACATCCATATCAACAGGTGAATTAGAGTCATCAACATCACCTCCATTTTGCCGGTTTGAATTTATGGTTCCTTTCTTTCCAACCTCATCAGGATGAACACTTTCAAGTGTCTTTGTCAGCCACTTTGGGGGACCTTTCTCAGATGGTCCAGGCTGCTCCGCTGATTGAGTTGGGACTGAATCAAGGTTGAGTCTCCCAATTCTGTCAATCACATCACTTAAAGCATCATCTGTTGTTAGAGTTTCATGCAGGGGAGATTGTTATTTAGAATAAGATTCCACATGTTGATCTAGTATAGGAATCCCCCCTTCAAGATGTGGAATATAATTATCAAATTCTTGAAATGATTTTGCTTTTGTGAATCTATCCAAGCAATCAAGTTGCTGCTCAACAACATTACCAGTTTTGGATGATTCAAGAAAAATTACATCTCTAGATACAACAAACTTTTTATTTACTTCATCATAGAGACGATATGCTTTGGAGGTGTTTGAATACCCCAGGAAGATACATTTACGACTTCTAGCACCAAGTTTGTTTCTATGTACCTTTGGTATCAAGGCATAACAGGTGGAACCAAAGACCCTGAGATGCTTTACCGAAGGAAAATGTCCATACCACATTTCATATGGAGTCTTGCTTCTAATAGCATTGGATGGACATCTATTCTTTATATATGCAGCACATAGAACAACATCAGCCCAAAACATTATCTTTACATTTTTGAAGAAGAGCATGGATTGTACCATATTAAGATTGCCTTATTCATTCTTTCAGCTACACCATTATGTTGGGGATTATAAGGCACAGTTGTTTGATGTTTGATCCCATGTTGGCAAAGATAGTTTTCAAATTCATTTGATGTGTATTCTTTTCCATTATTAGTGCAAATAGACCCAATATGAGATTGTGCATCATTTTCAATCCATTTATGAAAGTTCTTGAATGTTTGAAAAGCATCATATTTGTACTTCAATAAATAAACCCAACACATTCTGGTGTAGTCATCAATAAATGTCATCATATATTTATTTCCATTTGCAGAAGGAACAGGCATTGGACCACATAAATCTGAATGAATGAGTTCAAGTTTTCTATGTGCTCTTGAATGTGAATCATGAAAAGACTGTTTGCTATGCTTTCCTAGAATGTAAGCATCACATTGCTTAAGTTTCCTAGGAATTGTAGGCAAACTAGCAACACCATTTTTCTTCAAAAAGCGGAGGCTGTCATAGTTCAAATGTCCAAATCTAGCATGCCATAATAAACTTGATGAAAGTGTACCTTCTTCATAATGAGAATTGTATGAGAAATGTTGTGCATGAGCAAAGGTTCCTTGTAGCTTGAGAAGCCTTTCTTCTTCTATTCCCCTCATGACAAGTGAGTGGTCAGATGCTTTTCTTACCTCAAGCTTGCCATCAAACATATGAATGGAGTGACCTTGTTGGTGGATGTGGACCAAGGACAACAAGTTTCTCTTGAGCTGTGGGAGATATAGAACATGATGCAGAAGAAAGACCACGCAGTTTAAGCCTGATTGTACCAAGCCCTGATGGCTTGATTTTTGATTGGTCTACAAAGTATACTACTCCATCAACATTGTCAGTAAATTCTTCAAAAAAATCTTTTCCATGAGTCATGTGGCAGGTTGCTCCTAAATCAAGCAACCAATCATTTTTCCAAGAAGCAAGTGAAGCATTAAATAAATCTTCATTTACTCCAATATTACATTGTGCCACAACATAGTCAGCGGATTCAGGTGCTTTACCTTTGTCTGTATCATCAGTTTTACCTTTCTATTGGTTTCTTTGCTGCTCAATTTTGTCCCATGGTAACTTGCATGTAGAGGCATCGTGTGATCAATTTCTTTTGCAGTGTATGTAGTGTAAATCTGCCTTTTCTCCTTGAGAGTGTCTACCCCCCGCCTCTGAAATATCTTCCTCTTCCTCTTTGACCACCTCTTCCTCTTGAAGAATCTTGAGCAGGATGCTTTTCTTTATGAGCAAGGGGCACAACCTCTTCAGAAGATTCAGGGGCTGTCTTCTTTCCAAAAGCTTTCTCTCTTTTAGCAAATTTTTTCACAAGAGAGTCAAAGGTAATGTCTTTAAGATTTCCATTTTCTTGCAATGACTCAAGATAATTGGAGTAAGTAGGATAAAGTGCCTTGAGAAAAGCAATAAGAGGAATATCCAAATCAATTTTAGTGGCTTGGATATCATGCATTATAGACTTTACTTCAGATGCAAGAGCAAGAGGATCATTATTTTGCAGTTCAAGAGTGAATAGTTTAATCATGAGGTGAACAACTTCAAGTGCAGAATGTGAGTCATAGAGTTCTTTCATCTTTTGTAAGGCTTCGAGAGCAGTTGAAAATGGTGTAATATGGCGACTCACCTCTTCACTTACAGATGCTATGATTAATGCATAGGCTTTGCTGTTCTTGTTTTCCCAAATGGTGAGCTCTTTGTCTGATGTAGGCTGTTCTGGCTGTTTGTCTCCGTCTCCAATGCACACTCCTTTCCACAACTCATTGAAAATGAGGGTGTGTTTTATCATCCGGGACCACTCAGGATAGTTCTCCTTGCCAATGAGAACTATTCCCACAATGGATATGATTGAATGCATACTGTAACAAAAAAATTCTGCTGCAAAACTTTTACTCTTAATGGGAAAAAAATATAATTCTGATATGTCTGGACAACAAATTCAACTCGACAGCAAATGTCAATACCCAAGGCTGTAAATACACAAATCTGTACAGCGCATTCAACACTTCATGCCACAGTGCTTTGACCCACGACCTAGTTTTTTAAAAAACTCTATTCTACACATGGCATTCAACACATTTTATATGCCAAAAACTTCAACGCATACACATTTTATATGCCAAAAACTTCAACTGTAGGACCAACGTTACAATATCATAGGAATTGGCATTCAACAAATTTTATATGCCAAAAAACTTCAACGCATACAATGATAGTAGCATTATATAATGTAATGAGACCAGCGTGAATAAAATGTAATGAGACCAGCGTGAATACAATGTAATGAGACCAACGTGAATACAATGTCATGAGACCAGCGTGAATAAAATGTAATGAGACCAGCGTGAATACAATGTAATGAGACCAACGTGAATACAATGTCATGAGACCAGCGTTACACTGAAATCACCATATTGGCAGCGTAAATACACTGAAATCACCATGTTGGCAGCGTAAATACAATGAAATCACCATGTTGGCAACGTAAATACAATGAAACCAACGTTACAATGAGATTAACCTATTGCCCAGCATCATCGGTTATGGGGATGCGAACCAGGATTGTGCACGCTGCCTTGTCTGTTGGTAGTTACTCAAACCATCAATGCAACAGTGTTTCACTGCTCCTCCGCATAGCTACTCGGACCATCAATGCAACAGCATTTCACTGCTCCTCCGCATAGCTACTCGGACCATCAACGCAGCAATTCAGAAGGGTTTTCAGAGCTGAGGCATGGCAGAAGTGGCGCAAAATTAATTATGGCAAACAGAGGGAAGAATGGCGTAGAATCAATTATGGCAGACAGACTCCACAGAGGGACAAACTGCAAGACAATGGCAGAAGGGAGTTACAACTAATTTCAGGAGCTGGCTCTGATACCATGTCAGGCCAGGCAGTAACTCCTCAACACAAATCAATTCATATTATTCCTTCAGGTTGGTCTTTATTATATACATGAGGGAGACTGTTCACTTCATCTCCCGATGACTGTTCATATCTCTTATTATTTATTTACATTGATTTTATTTATTCACCCAATCCTAATGATTAGGTGTCAACAAATTTAAATTATATATATATATATATATATATATATATATATATATATATATGTATATATATGTATATATATGTATATATATGTATATATATACATATATATACATATATATACATATATATACATATATATATATATATATATATATATATATATATATATATATATATATTATTTGTTTATGTGAGTATTGCATGGTTTAATAGAATATAATCTAAAGGCATTTTAGTTGTTTAAAATATTGAAGGATGACTGGAGCCAAATTTAATATTGTTGGATTTTTTTTTTGGGTCTTTTATCCATTTCTATGAGGTTTGGTGTTTTTAGTCTATGTTTATGTGTTTTGAATCTTCGCTATTTTATAGAATAAAATTCTCGAAATACAATCACTTTTATAATATTTGACCATTTTCAATCAGAAGGGTAAGGAGTGGAATTTGATTCACTTATATGTGCAAGGACATTAATATAATTTCATTGGGTGCAACCACATGTTTGACCGCTATCTTAAGTTGTCTCCTAGTTTCCAGGGTAAGTAGTCATAATAACAATTAAACCTTATCCAATGATAAAAAACTCACTTTTCACCATTAAATCTAATCTATTTAAACTAAAACTTTAAACTTAACTTATATAAAAATTAAATCTTCACACAAATATGACACATTAATTAATCAAAATTGTAAAATATACTCGTCAACCTCAATCGATTTTAAAAAGTTTTGAAATATTTTAATTGCATTTATACTATAATATAACATGAGATGAGACAAAATATTTATATAGGCATAGTCTAACTAACAGATGAAATGATTTTTTTGGCGAGAGTCTGACAATAAAATTTCTAGTGAGATTATGATTTTATGTTGTTTAAAATACACTTTTGAATGCATAAATAAATTCACCACCCTGAAAAATCATCAAGCATTCAATCTTTACAAAATAAACAACTTAAACTTATGATTTTTAAAAATCTGTATCAAATTTTGAATCAAATTAACCAGAAAAATGATTAGAAAAATGTCATTTCATGTATTAGTTATATATATATATATATATATATATATATATATATATATATATATATATACACACACACAATTACAAACGTCATAATACCACGACATCACCACTAATACTTATACTTTTAAGATGCATTTAAGTTTCATGAATCCTAAGGTTATAGACATAGGCAATAATTTATCATGCTAATTAGACCTTGTAGATATAATTAGGCAGGGTAAATAAGTATAATTAAGCATTAGACTTGTACTCTTTCAAATATATATATATGAAAAATAAATTAAAAATTTTAATTGAATTTTATAAATGTTTTTTTTTTACAACATTTGCACATATATAATTTTAAAAGCCATATTATTGATATATAAATATGTTTTTATATATATAAGGAATGTGTGTATTAAAATACTTTAAATATTAAGAATTTTTTTGAGGTAAAAAATGATATCAAAACAAAATGTATTATCAAAATCAACTTTAAAAAAATCTCATTTTTATGGGCAAAAATTTTTGGAGGAAAAAGATGAAAATTGTCTTTTTTTAATCATATTTTAGAATTATATCAAATTTTTTTGAGGTAAAAAATGATATCAAAACAAAAAATGTATTATCAAAATCAACTTTAAAAAAAATCTCATTTTTATGGGCAAATATTTTTGGAGGAAAAAGAAGAAAATTGTCTTTTTAAATCATATTTTAGACTATATCTTTATAGGTTGATTCAAATGTCAAATGCAAACACTCACTTTTTGGATGCAAAATTCAATTCCACATCTAGCAAGATCTTGTACTTGATATTTGAGTAAACTCATAAGGAGACAAGTAAAGAATTCAATAAAAGATAGTCTTTTCTTTTTTCTTTTCTTTATTTTCATAATTCTAATTATTATTTTGTTAATTTCGTAGGAAACCTAACTAACCTATGGATTTATATAAATTTTCTTTATGAAAATCAACTTAAACATCTAAAATTAGAATATATTTTAATAACATAATTTATTTTTTTTAGAAAAATATAACGTACATGTTAATATTGTTCCAATATGCGTACTATTAATACTAACAAATTTAGGTCATGATAATTAAATCCAACAAGATCACATATGACACTTTCATAAATGACAACAACTTAGAAGAAGTGCCTTAATACAAATATCTCATAATTGATATTCATCACAAGCTCAACTAAAATTATAGCATTGATAAATGATTAATGGAGGGTGGAAACTTATTATGGAATTCAAAACAATTGTAAATATTTATATCTCTGGATAAGGGATAAAAATAAACTCCTCTATGAAAATCTCATTCTCCTATTATGCTATGTGGATATGCAATTTGGGGATGTAGTATCTCCATAGAGTCATCTTGAAAACAAATTCAAAAGCAATTTATAGCCTCTAATACCAAAATTAAAGAAAATACACCTTATCATATCCTCCTCACTGTAGCAAGCATTTCCTCCATTGAGAACATGTCTATAACTATATATCTAATGTATAAGAAGAGGTTGAATGGCATGGAAGACAAAAGGATTTCTGAAATTTCTTTAAACTCTAACCAAAACCATCTTTGAATCAAGGGGGGATGGCATAAGGATGCTCGTTTTTTTATAGACTATTAGGTAATAAGGAATAAATTATTTTGCAAAATAAAGATAATATCAAATATATTTTTACCTTGAAGATTGAGGAGAAATTGTGGTGTGATAATCTAGTTAGATGGACAAAGGAAATTAAGATATTATAAGGAGGTGATCAACCCAATCTTGAAAATAAAAGGTATCTCTTTGTCTTTGTGACAACCCCTGGTTAAAATTTCATGAAATAAAGGATAATAAAAGAAAAATAAGGCCAAGGTCATGGGACACATGTTCCAAGATGAATATTGGGAAAACTTCATAGTGGGTATAACTTTTGGTTTATTTATGGCTATGGAAATTGGCAAAATCAAAGAGGCAAAATTTGGCATTTAATTATGAGAAATAAAGGAAACTAGGAGAAAAGGAAGGTGGAGTGACACAAATTTGCATGCAAAGGAAATTAGAGGAAAAATTAAGGAAAATGAAGGGAAAAGGGAAATCAATGATAAAAAGGCATGAGATGACTAGTTCACAACTTTTGTTAGTTCAGTTTGGCTCTCTCTTTTCACTCTCTCTCTCATGCACTCTTGCACACTACGAGTAATCTTGGAGAATTTTGGCATTCACTTGGATTTGGAGAAAGGATAACAAAGGAAGGAAAAGGAAAGCAAAGGAAAGTAAGGAGAAGATTGGATCAACATCTTCAACAAGAAGATTTTGCTGGTAACAGGTTGCAGGCATTATTTCCTAGCTTAGGTGTGAATGCATGGTGCATGCATTTGTTTATTTGGTTCGTTTTTTGTCATTGGCATGGTTTTTCCTAGTTTGACAGTGGTTTCATCCTTGCCTTGCCATTTCCTGGATAACCATGGTGTGATGGGATTCATTATTGGTTAAGCAGTGGATTATCAGAAGGTTTTGGAACCGAGTGAGGTGGTCTCAAGAAAGTCCTCAAGGGTTGGGGGTGGAGATGGTTTTCTCCGGGAAGCCCTCGACAGGTGGGTGGAAACAGGAAAATTTCTCAAGTTATGATGAAGAAATTAGGAGGCATCCAAGCTCGTTTGGTTTTGTGATCTCGAGACCGGTTTAGGTGAGATCATGGTAGCTTGAGGCTGGAGGTAATTTAATCTCTGGAGTCTCTAATTGATTATGTCCTGGTTTATCCCATTAGATCCCACATTCATACTTGAAATATGGCATGGGGGTGATTGGCTAAACGAAATATTTGGTTTAGCCACATCTATGGTTGGGTGGTATGCGGAAGTCCCTGACTTGCTTGGCTTTTGCATATGTTAATAAGAGTTATTTTCCTATTGTTATCTATGAACACTTGTACTTGTCATTATGTTGATTTTATGGCTGATTTTTCATGATTAATATTCTGGTTATATTTTGGTTATAAAAATGGTTCTATGATGTGCTCTAGCTATGGCTCTTTTCATGAATTGATAAGTCTTTGAATGGTTGATGAATGCATGGGCTAACACGTGTTGTTGCAGCTACATGAGAGGGCATTGGCCCTTCTTGGTGAGGGAATTGGCCCTTCTTGGCATTGTTGCAACTACTTGAGAGGGCATTCATGACATATAACTTATATGTTTACCATATGTTTGATGAAATTTCTAATGTGTACTAGGAAATCTAGGTCAATAATCGGCTTCAAGTTTGAATTTTTGGCATTGTTGTCATGTTTATTATGATTCTGGAAAGTTATAGGCAGTTTTGGGAAGTGGTCTAGAGGCTATCCTAGAAAAGGGGCTTAGATCTTGGAACCACTGGCACTGAATTAGAGGATTTAGGTCATAACCACATGGAAACAGGCTTGTGCATGTAGTTGGGGCATCATATTTGCACTCTTACCTTGTTATGTGTGCGGTTGGGGTGTTAGGTTCGTGAAAAAGAATTCCAACTTAGGGATTCATCACTTGGGGTGGTTTTTTAGCTCCTAAGAGATCTATAGTCCCTATGGGATGTCAGCAAGTGTTTAGCTTGTAGGACCCACTTCTTTAACTGGAACTTGGAGTTCAGGTCATGTCATAGTAGCACTTAATGTCACATTTACCCTAGGATCTTGTAGAAGCAGTAAATGTTAGGAGGAGGTGTTACAGGGTGGTATCATAGCTTCTAGCTTCAAACACTTGGACTGGATGGGTTAAATGAGATTGTTATGCATGCATGTTAGTCATATGCATGCATTGTAGTGGTTATGGTTGTCATGTATATAGTTAGTGTTACGGTTGAGTTATCATGCATGATGTAGATTGATTGATATGTTGGTATCATTATATATATAATCTAAAATGATTTGTGCAGACAAGACAACCTCCCATGAACTTCATAAAGGTATGTTTGATCATGTTTCTATTTGGTTTATCTGACATGGTTTGTTTGCAGGAAAAATAAGATCAGAGGTTAGCAGAACAATGGTTTATAATTCACGTGACTCTCCTTATGGATCAACTGAGCAACAAGGAGATGGGTATTCTCTTGTTACAGAAGATACACTGAGAAGTATGAAGGGAGAAATCTTAATTTGAAAGGTAGATAATGAGAGGATAATTGAGTCACAAGAAAGACTTGCTAGAGCTCAGGAGAAGCAAGAAGAGGTCAATGAAGTGATCCTTTAGAGCTTATCATATTCGCAGAGACAGGGACAACCACAGATCATTCATGGATAGGAGAAGAGGACTAATGGGGCATATGGGAGTGGGTCTCAATTAGGATATATGTTGGACAAGGATGACACAGTCAAAGGTGGAAAATGGTTGGACACATCTGACATAAGAGGTACTTCTTATGGGTTCTATTCTAGTTCTAGATCAAACAGACATCATTTTCATCACCTCCATCATCCTTATAGGAAAGCTGAGAAGCAATACTTTCCAAATGAGTTCAAGAAAGACAAGCCTACTATATTTGATGGAGAGACAAAGAAACCAGAAGATGCAGAAGCATGGATGCTTGGGATGAAGAATTTCTTCAAATGTCATGACTATATAGAGAATATGAAAGCCAGGATAGCTATTTTCAGTCTCAAAGGGAAATCATATATCTGGTGGGAAGATGTGAAGCGTGTCAGAGGCATCAAGGTAGAAGTGTTGAGTTGGCATGAGTTTAAAAGACTCTTTAGGAAGAAGTACTTGTAATAGAGATATTATGATGGAAAGGTTAAGGATTTCTATGAGTTGAAGATGGGATCTAAGATAGATGAAAAGTACACAACCAAATTTCTGGAGTTGTTGATATATGTGCCTTATCTCAAGGATGAGAAGACAAAGGTCCAAAAATTCATTAGTGGATTTCCATTAACATTCAGGGATCAGAAATGAGTATGATGAGCCTCGGTCAATGGAGGAAGACATCGAGAAATTGAAGCATTGTTATGAACAGTTGAAGCATAAGTCTGAGTCTAAACATGATTAGAAAGGGAATGAGAAGGATAAGGGAAAATGTCCTCAAAAGCAAGGAAGACTTCATGATGTAGGTGAGAAAGAAAATGTGGCTCCTTACAGGAAGTTTAACATAGCTAAGAAAGGACATGGACCTCAACCTGGAGAGCAACAAAATAAAGATAGTGGTAGAGAACCATTGCAATGTTGGATTTGTGGCAAGGACTATCATAAGAAGGATTTTCCATTGTACCAGGGTGGAAGGCTTCATATATATAGTGATTAGGCGCAAATAGTTGGGGATGTTGGTCATATCATTCCTCCGATATTTGCAACACTTAATAATAGAAAGGAAAATCACCAGGCATACCTTATTGAGATGGAAGGTAAGATTTGTGATCGAGTTTTTTTCCATTGATCCTGGATCTAATTATAGTTATGTTAGTCTTATATGATGGATTATTATGGCTTGAATAAATAATTGCATGCAAAATCTTGGTTGGTGTAGTTGTCTACAGGGACTAAGAAGAGAGTTCATCATTGGGTGAGAGGTTGTGCATTTGAGCTGAATGGTATGCCTACATCAACACCTCTAAATGTGCTTCCATTGGGATCATATATCATGATTTTGGGTATGGATTGGTTGTTTACTCACAGGACCAAGGTAGACTTTCATGAGAAGGATATTAAGTTCTTAGATGATGATGGAGAGAGGAGAATTGTGTAGGGAAAGGAGAAGCCTACATCAATGAGAATGATTACAACTATGCAAGAAAAGTGCAGTTGCAGGAAAGGGTATGTATTATTTGTAGTACATGTTTCCAATGATAAATGGAAGGATGTTGAAGATGATGAATTCTTGTCAAAGAGGTGTCCTATTTTTCAACAGCTTCAGGATGTGTTTCTAGTAGATATTTCAGAGTTACCACCTCATAGGGAAGTGGATTTCTCTATTGAGTTGGTACCAGCAGCAACACCAACATCAAAGGCACCTTACAGGATGATCACTCCAAATTTGGTAGAATTGAAGTTGCAGCTTAAGGAAATTCTTGATAAGGGATACATAAGGCCAAGTGTATCACCTTGGGGTGCACCAGTATTGTTTGTAAAGAAGAAGGATGGTACTTGTAGATTGTGCATTGATTATATGTAACTGAACAAGGTGAATATCAATAAAAGGTATCCATTTCCATGGATTCATGACTTGTTTGATCAACTAAAGGGAGCAACAATGTTCTCAAACATTGAATTGAGACCAAGATATCAACAATTGTGTTAACTACAAGACTGTATTACGTACCAGGGATGGGCATTATGAGTTTGTCATGGTTCCTTTTGGTCTTACTAATGCTCAAACTACTTTGATGTGTTTGATGAATAATGTGTTGTGTCCTTATCTGGATAATTTTGTGATAGTATTCATTGATGATATATTGATACATTATAAAAATGAGGAAGAGCATGCAAACCACCTAGCAACCGTGTTAAGATTGTTGAGGGAGCATCAATTGTATGCCAATATTAGCAAATGTAGTTTCTTTCAAACTGAAGTTCATTACTTGGGACATGTTGTTTCGAAGGAGGGATAGAAATGGACCTAGAAAAGATTAAAGCTATCATGGAGTGGGAAACTCCTAGGAATGTGGATGAGGTCAAATCATTCATGGGATTAACGGGTTATTACAAGAGGTCCATCACGAACTTCTCAAGTATTCCCTACACTATTACATCTTTGCAAAGAAAAGGAAAGAATTTTGAATGGAGTGAGGAGTGTGAAACTATTTATGAGTACTTGAAGCATTTTCTTACAAAGGATCCAGTTTTGAAGATTGTAGATCCTGATAAGGATTTCATGGTACGTACAAATGCTTGCAAGAGAGGACTTGGTGGAGTTTTGATGTTGGAATGACAGGTGGTATGCTATGAGTCAAGGAAGTTGAATGAGCACGAAAATAACTATGTGACTCACGATCTGGAGTTGACAATTATCATTCATGCCTTAAATATGTGGAGACATTATCTTCTTGGCAGTAGGTTTATTCTAATGAGTATTCATAGTGAACTAAGGTACTTGTTTTACCAAACTAATCTGAATTTGATGCAAGCTAGATTGTTGGCTACATTTAGTGAGTTTGACTTTGAGATCAAGTACATTAAGGGAAAGGAGAATTGGTTGCAGATGCTCTCAGTAGGAGAGTGCAGGTAAATCACATTTCAGCTGTACTTTCCTATGTGACATATTTGCAAGAGTGGATCTCATAGGCATGGCGACATGATGACATGTAACAAAAACCTAGGCATAAGTTATAGAAGTAGGATGAAGGTGATAGGGATGAGGAGTATCATCTCACAACAAATGGCATGGTGATATTCAAGAACATGATTTATGTGTCAGACAATAGTGAGCTCAAGAAGCTTATCTTGAGGGAGTTTCATGTCAAGCCATATTCTGGCCACCCAGGATATAAGAAGACTTTGAAAACTATTAGGAAGTTATATCATTGGTCGAATTTAAAGAAAGAGGTGGTTGAGTTTGTTTCAAGATGTTTGGACTATCAGTAGGTGAAAGCAGAGTGTAAGAATCCAACAAGTTTTTTACAATTGATTCTAATTCCAAAATGGAAATGGGTGGTCATTTCCATGGAATTAATTATAGGTTTACTAAGGGCATCCAGAAAACATGATTCCATCATGGTTGTGATTGACAGGTTAAGTAAGGTAGCTCATTTCATTGTAATAAAGTCTACTAATTCAGCTAGTGAGGTAGCTCAGATCTTCATCAGGGATATACTGAGGTTGCATGGTGTTCCCAAGAAGATGATATCAGATAGAGATGTCAAGTTCACTTTTAGGTTTTGGAAGGAGTTGTTTGCATGTTTGGGGACAGAGTTGGCTTTCAGTACAACTTTTCATCTATAGAAATATGGATAGACAGAATGGGTTAACAACATTCTTGACGACATGTTGAGGATGTACATCATGCATCAGTAGAGGAAGTGGGAGGAGTAGATGAGTCCATTTGAGGCTCTTTATGGGTGGAGTTTTAAAACTCCTATCAGATGGAGTGATCCAGTGAACAAGGTTTTGATTGGACTGGATATGTTGGTAGAGATAGAACATGAAATATAGGTTATTAGGAGGAATTTCAAGGCAACATAGGACAAGTAGAAGAGTTATGCGGATAAACATAGAGAATTCAAGGAGTTTTAGGTTGGGGGGCATGCGTTCTTACACGTCAAGCCCAAGAGGAGCTCCTTGAGGATTGGATTAGTTGCCAAGTTGGCACCTCAGTATTGTGGGCCTTTTGAGATCCTTGAGAGCATGGGACCAGTGGCCTACAAACTTGCACTGTTGCCAACAGTGAAATTCCATGATGTTTTCCATGTTTCATTGCTCAAGAGATATGTGCAGGATGGTAATCATGTGATTGATTGATCTGTATTGCAGGTGGAACCAGAGGGAGAGTTACATCCATAACCTCAGTTCACATTGCAGCAGAAACAACTCGTGCTTTGGAACCGATCAATAGAGCATGTTAAAGTGCAGTGGAAGCAATTTGGGCCCAATGAAGCTAAATGGGAGATGGTGAATCAGATGCAGGCTTTTTATCCTTCATTGTTTATTAGTTCAAGCAAATGAGTTTTTGGTATATGAATGTATATGTATGGTTGTAAATACCATTATGAGTTGTGTTATAACGCTCCAATAAGTGGCATGTTTGCTTTGTTTTCAGCATGATGTCATTGTAAATACTATATTGAGCTATGTTATAAAGTTCCATAGGAAGTATGTTTTTTTTTCAGCGGTTTGTTGTTCATAGGTGTCATAGAACACCAAGGATGGTGTTCCCCTAAGGGGGAGGGGTTTGTAACAACCTTGGGTTAAAGTTTCATGTAATAAATGATAATAAAGGTAGAATAAGACCAAGGTCAAGGGAAATGTCTTCCAAGTTGAATGTTGGGAAAACATCATAGTGGGCATCACTTTTAGTTTATTTATGGCTATGGAAATTTGCAAAGGCATTGGAAAAGGAAAAGAGGCAATAATTGGCGTTTAGTTATGAGAAATAAAGGAAAATAGAGAAAAGGAAGCTGAAGAGACATAGATACGTAGGCAAGGGAAATTAGAGGAAAAGTGGAGGAAAATGAAGGGGTGAATGCATGAAGATGGGTTACATTTTTGGGCCAAATGTGGCAATGAAATTTCAAGTTTTTCCTCCTTTATTGAAAAGAAGCCTTCAAAATTCAAATAAGCATTGTGAATTTTGATTCAAATTAAAAAGGTAATATGTGGAGAATTGTGTTGTTGTGCTAATGATATTTTTTGCAAAAATATTTAGTGTCATATAATGTCTCAATTTTCCATTAAATGCAATACTTACCCTTGCAAAATTTCACACATCTTAAGAGGTATGTGTGTGTTTGCGTAGCATAACTTAGTCTAAAATGTGTCATATATATATATATATATATATATATATATATATATATATATATATATATATATAGATATATATATATATATATATATATATATATATATATATATATATATATATAAGCATGATCTACACAAAGAGAACTATGGTTTTCATATTAATTTTTTTTTACGCAAAATTATATATTTTATTATTTTTTGAAGTTGGAAAAAGTAATATTTTAATTGCATTTTGGAGACGCGTGTTCACATACGTTTTTTTTTCAACTCTTTAAATAAATTGGAAAACCAAGAGTACCATTTTGAAGAGGACTCGTAAACAAAGATAGTAGTATTTTTTATTTTTTCGTTTTGTATATTTTATGTTATTGATTTTTTATTCAACCCCATTGAAAGCGTCCAAAACAAAATTCAAGCATTATGTTTAAAAGAAATTAGATGAAAAATATCATATGAATTCGAAAGTGTCAAACTCATATGCCATTGGATAGAGGATTCTTTCACAAATCAAACATGATCAACTCCACCACTTAAGGACAAATTCTTTCCTAAATCTACTAGTGTAGAAAATGGGGTTGCAGAGAAATATGTAGAAGGGGTGCTAAAGCTATGATTTTTAGGACCTCATGAGCTTGATCGAGATCTTAAAACACTTGATTGAGTGCTTGATTTCAAAATTCAAATAGATCGATAGAGAGTTTAATAAACCCTCGTTTGAGCCCTTAAAGTGGTTAAATAGAGGCTCAATCTAGCTTTAAAGCTTGATCTAGCCTATAACTCAATCTAGCTTTAAGGCTAGATCTAGCCTATAGCTAAATCTATATTTCAGGCTAGATATAGATTTAAGGCTTGATCGAGCCACCTTTTTTAATCCCATGCCTAGGTTGTATTGGCGAGAAATTCCAAAAACACAGCTTGATTGAGCCTATTACTTGATCGAGCCACTTGCTCAATCAAACTCCTAAATAACCTTGGGTTACATTGTTTAAGCCCTCAAACAAATCGATCGAGGGATCAAATATTGCTCGATCGAGAAATTAAAATGGCTCGATCAAGTTATTTTTTTTCACCCAAAACATGCCCTCTCTTGCCAAAAAGTGTAACCCAGATTCATGGATAGATCCGAAGGGAAAATGGAAATCAATTATAAAAAGGCATCAAAGGATCGATTCGCAAATTTTGTCAGTATAGTTTGGGTCTCTCTTTTCATTCTCTCTCCCATACACTCTTGCACACTTAGAGTAATCTTGGAGCATTTGGGCGTTCACTTGGATTTGGAGAAAGGATAACAAAAGAAGGAAAGCATAGGAAAGAAAGGAGAAGGTTTGATGAATAGTTTCAGTAGGAAGATTTTGTATGTAATAGGTTGCATGTATGATTTCCTAGCTGAGGTGTGAATGCCATGGTGCATGCATTTATTTATTTGGTTCATTTGTTGTCATTGGCATGAGTTTTTCTTGGTTTGATAGTGGTTTCAGCCTTGCCTCACCATTTCTTGGGTAACCATGGTGTGATGGGATTCATTATTAGTTGAGCTTTGGATTACTAGAAGGTATTGGAACTAGGTAAGGTGGTCTCAAGAAAATTCCCAAAGGTTGGGGGTGGAGATGGTTTTATCCAAGAAGCCCTCGAAGGTGGGTGGAGATAGAAAAATTCCTCAAGGTATGGTGAAGAAATTCTGAGGCATCCAAGCTCAGTTTGGTTTTTGATCTTGGGACCAGTTTAGGTGAGATCACGATAACTTGATAGTGAAGGTGGTTTAACCTATGGATTCCCTGTTTGATTATGTCTTGGTTTATCCCGTGAGATCCACCATTCATGCTTGGAATATGGCACGAGGATGATTGGATAAAAGAAACATTTGGTTCAAACCAATCTATGGTTGGGTGATATGTAGAAGTCCCTAACCTGGTTAGCTTTTGCATATGTTAATAAGAGTTATTTTCCTATTGCTATATATGAGCACTTATACTTGTTATTATGTTTATTTGATGGTGGATTTTTCATGATTAATATTATGGTTATATTCTACTTATTAACATGGTTTTATGATGTGCTCCAATGATGGCTCTTGTTCATGATTTGATAAGAATTTGAATGGTTGATGACTTCATGGGCTAAAAAGTGTTGTTGCAGCTACTTGAGAAGGAATTTGAACTTCTTGGTGATTTTCAAATAAAGTTCATAGATTTAAGATCAAATATGCATTCATGACCTGTAACTCATATGTTTACCATATGTTTGACAAAATGTCTAATCTGTACTGGGCAATCTAGGTCAAGTTATGGCTTCAAGTTTGAATGTTTGACATTGTCGTCATGTTTATTATGATTATGGAAAGTTATAGGCAGTTATGGGTAGTGTTCTGGAGGCTAGATTGGAAAAGGGGCTTAGATCTTAGAACTGTTGGCACTGAACCAGAGGATTCAGGTCATAAACGCATGGAAGCAGGCTTGTGTGTGTGGATGGGGCCTCGTAACCATACTATTGCTTTGTTTCACATGTGATTGAGGTGTTAGGTTAGTGAAAAAGGGGCCCATCTTAGGGATTGATCACCTAGGATCGTTTCTCAGCTCCCATGTGATTTGTATTCCCTATAAGATGTCAGTAAGTGTTAAGTTTGTAGGCCCCACTTCCTTAACCGGATCTTTGAGGTCAGGTCATTTCATAGTAGAAATCAGTGTCACATTTACCCTGGGAACTTGTAAAAGTGGGTAAATGTTGGGAGGAGACATTACAATCTTGAATAGTGTAAAGAAAAAAAAAAACATGTCTAAGATAAGAACAAATTTTCATGAGCTCTGTTGTAGCATCTATTGTCATTTTAATTTTATTTTCAGTTTTATTGCAAAAATGAAAAAAAAAATCAAATATTATGTTATAACAGAAATAAAAGAGAATGCGAAAATATGAAAGAAATGTGTTGTTTTATATTATTGACAGCTTTTGGATGTAAGAAAACCGAGAGAAGGTCTGAGCCGTCTAATTGACAGGAAATAGATTTGACGGTAATCGCGTGGATAACAAGGATGAAGTTTAATTCAAAATCAGATGCGGGAAGTTATAAAACCGAGTTAAAACCTCAGTTAATCAGGCTCGTTCACTTGAATAATGCAGATCCGACGATAATCGCGTGGTTAACATGGACGAGGTTTAATTCAGAAAATAGACATGATGGTTTATGGAATGCAATCTAATCCGTTGAAGTCTGGATCAATCACAGTCTCTCTTCACAAAGGGATGAGATCCGACAGATATCGCGTTAAAACGTGCATGGGTTTTATTATGAATTTTGGACATGAGAAGTCTATAAATTGCAGCTTTGTTTCCTATCAGGTCTGTGGGGAAGGCAAAGGTTTGTGGAAAAGGCAGATGTGATAAGATTATGAACCAAAGTTTTGTTTCCTTTCGGTTCTGTGGTAGACAAAGGTTTTCCATATTCCACGTAAATCAACCAATTCTGTTGTTTTAGCAGAATAACTAAAATTAGAGGCAGATGACCGAAACTCCAAAGGAATGGTGATTGGTCGGGTTTCTTTGTGTTTCCTCCAATTAGAACATTTCCGATATATATGTGGGCCATAAGGGTTTCTTTGTGTTTCTACCAATCAGAACATTTCTGATATACACGTGGGTCCATAACCCACAAGTCCATGCACGGAGTTTGGTAAAGATGCAGTTTGCTGTGTTAAAACAGTCTGGCTATCATCAGAACATCTACAGAGAAACTTCATCAACAGTCAAGCCACAGATTCAAACAGCACTAACTATTGGAAAATCTCAAGAAATGCAAGATTCCATAGTAGTCTTTAGTGTATATGGGTTATGTGATAGGCATAGGAGAGATGAAGATAGATATTTCCATGTTGGAGGCCATGATGAAGTGGTCGGTGCTTACCAACGTTTATGAGGTTGAGAGTTTCATTGGGGAAACATAGTACTTGGGGAAATTCATAGCCTCGTTTTAACCAATAGCAGTGCATTTCCGTGTCATAACAATAAGTGGCAAGCATTTCCAGTTGGGAAAGGATCAGTAGAGTGCCATTGAGGTGTTAAAGAAGAGGATTAGTCAAACATTAGTTATAGCATTATCAAACTTGTAGCTAACCTTTGAAGATGAGACAAATTTCAATTGGCATGCTATGGGAGAGGTCATGATGTAGGGAGGAAGGCTTGTATGCTACCATTCTAAAGTGTTTTAGGGGGGAGTTCTCAAATACCCTACATGCAACAAGGAGATCTATGCCCTAGTGCAAGCTATGAAGAATTGGAAACACTATCTGATGGAAAAGAGATAGTGATCCACATATATCACTAGCAACTATAGTACCTATAGGCATATACCAAGCTACAACGAACCGAGAATTACAAGTGGATGGGGGGTTTTTACACAAATTTCATTCAGTGATCAAGTAAAAGAAGGGAAACACTAAAACGTTGGCCAACATGCTTTCAAGTCCACCCACATCAAAGATCACAACTTTGGGAAATTTGATGCACATGGATCCATT
Organism: Pinus tabuliformis; assembly: GCA_031772625.1. Lineage (NCBI taxonomy): Eukaryota > Viridiplantae > Streptophyta > Pinopsida > Pinales > Pinaceae > Pinus > Pinus tabuliformis. Next base: position 20,110,623 of record CM062809.1, read on the forward strand.
CACCCATGATGCATATACAAAGGCATATTTGGAGGTGGGGGACTTCAAGGAGTTATTTTAGGAGTTAGAATGCTAGATTCATGTGCATGATCTTGATAGAAGAGTTGACTACCATCTTCAGGATTGCTTACTTTACAGGGTGGATAAATTATGTGTTCCTAAATATGAGATCTGAGACTAATTAGAGAGGCCCACATCTCTAAGGTTGTAAGGCACTTTGGTGCAAGGAAGACAATGAGAAACTTGCAAAGGTATGTGTATTGGCCCAAGATGCAAGAACAAGTAGTTAGTATCATAAGAGGATGTATGCTTTTTTGTACCTATGACACACGCAAGTTCCCTCTGTGGACAGAGGCAACTCCTATAGCCCTAGAGTGGGTCTAGTCACAGCAAAGACAATACCAAAGAAAATTTCCTTAGAAAGTTGATGCCATGAATTCTTACCTTCAAACCATCATTCGATGGAGTTCCTGTTGTGTTTCTCCAGCTTTCGTTCTTCTAATCACTTGTACCTAAAATCAACATATAGAACACAACCACGAACATAATAGAGTACGAAAAAAACTATCTACTTAAAGAGTCAAGGAGCTTCAAGCTATCATTACGCATTTCAACATACAATATAGGAAATAAGTTGTTGATTTGTATTAATACAAATCAAAGTAGAACTTACAACCAAGCCTTGACGTCGTAAGCCTCCTTGAAGGGTCCTGTCAGCATGTCCCCGCAAGCATTCACTCGTATACTATCTCCCAAAAGATGAACAACTCTCTCTCTCCTACCCAAAGGCTAATACTAGAATACTCTTATAATCAAGTTAACTCCACTCAAAACCATCCCAAGCTAAGTTACATGAGAGGCTACTTCCACACTCTAGAAAAACTCTCTACTCTTACTATTGAATTCTTGGACTCTGAAGCTAGTTGATCTCAGTCATGGAGGAAGTATTTATAGGAGGAGGAGCTTCCATAAAATATGGGAGAAATAGCTTATCCCTTTGAGAGGTTGCACAAAAGGTGGAAAAACCATCCCAAAGGAGAGAGGTGAGGTCATCTGATCCAACAACCAACCCTAGGACCACCCATGAAGCTATTACACTTTGAAGCTTTGATGAGTTGTTTAAAAAACTTTCCAAAAGTAGCTCGTCGCGAGTGCAACATAGAGACAGAGCGAAGACTTCACTAGGGCTAGTGAAATCTTGGCCATCTTCGTGGGTGGAACAACTGTTGTCCCGCGACGACCCAAAAACATAGGTAAAAAAGGGTCTGCTCTAGGAGTAGTGAACTGAAGTATTCTTCTTGAGATGACAAGGAAGATATTGACACATAATTTGCAACATGACACAAGGCAAATGTCAATAACATGGACCGGTAGTGTCCAGAATCAGGGAATGCGGGGTCGGTGACAAATTACTATGTAACAAATGCCCCCTAAAGCATGAAGGCCGAGAGAGTGGGAGGGGTGAAATGCTTTACGAATCCATAATTGAAACAGAACACCATCGCGGAGAACCTACAAACACAAGTACAACTAATATCTCTGATACATGAGTACATAGTGAAAGGAAATACATGTGCATAAGGCATGGGTGCAGCCATCCATAAGATAAACATAAATGATCTGTGGTATGGACGCAACCATCCAACCAAAAGGACCATATAAAAGACTCAAGTATAGTCGCAACCATCCAATCAAAAGAGTCATGTATATAATCATGAACCAATCTGTGCAACCTGGACTTGTGTAATCTGAGCCTAGGGTCTTGAATCCCAACCTGATCATGGTACAAATTCTAATATGCGAATATATGTGCTGAAGTTGAGCATACTAGAAAATCTCTTGATTACTGTCAATGATGTAAACCATTAACAAGCGCAAGAGAGACCACCAGTAATGTCAATGGTTCTCAAGGTACTGCTAGTACAATCCACAAAGTGTGAAGAATGATATGAAGTCGAACACCCGTGAAATCACCTGATCGAAGGCCAATAATGAAAGCCTGTCATCGAATGTGAAGAACTTGCCATTAAGGCATGCAAGCTCCAAGGTACTAGAAAGGAGTCTCTAGATCAACTTCCTGGATAATGAGCTGAAGTCGACAGGAAGTGATCGGTCAAAGGAGGGCCATAATGTTTCCCACATCATTGACATGAGACAAAGGAACAAGATGAATGTGGATGAGATAGAGATTCGGAGGAAGGTGTGTAAGGATACAAACTGCAGAAGGATTAAGCTCTTGAACATATCGGTGACACGACTTTGGAGTTTGGCAGCATTTTGGTACCAAAGGATCAAAGGTCATGATGATGCAGCAAGGATCAGATGGAATGAGGCAAAATGGATAACCCAAAACCCAGAAGGCCAATGATAGAGTAAGGATATCCCAACCCGACATGAAGCAGAAAGAGTGTCGACATTCAAGAGCAACAAGTTGTCGTAATAATTAATACAACTAACAAAATACTTCCAAATTTCCCCCCACCATTTCTGGCGAGTACCCCAATTATTTTTGAAACACAAGCTTGAAGGGGATAGCATATGCTTGTAATATAAGTTTGTCCTTTGGACAAATCCGACCTAGTAAGTTTTAACGAGCCCTAGGAAGGAGAAGGTCAGTCTCGTCATGATGATGAGTCCAATGTTGCCAGGGTTTAACGAGTCTGACATAGGTAAAACTTGGAGTGTTTCTCATATTTAGAGAGTTTGAAAAAGACACGGAAAAGAAAACTCCAAAGGTTCCTTTTCGTAAGTTTGTCCCTCGAATCTGAAAAGGTAGAAAACAATACCCAAGGGAACCTATTGATCGTGATAGATCAACGTATAACTTTTTCGTAAGTAATCTATCCCAGTCCGTAAAAGGGGTAAACTTATACTGGGTAGATGACGCTTCATAACCTTTAATGAGTTCAAAGCGATAAGAGCTCGATGATATTTTCGCTTTTAAAGGGTCGGAAAAGAGCTGAAAGCGGACCCCCCCCCCCCCATTTTTATTCTCATTAACGAGTCAAAAAGGGAAAAATACTCGACAATATTTTCATCTTTTACGAGTCAGAACAGAGCTTAAAGTGGATTTGTCCTGGAGGAACGAGTGGTATAAAGGGTAGCAACTGGTTCTGACAATGGTGGAACTGCTCAAAACATGTAATGGTCAAGAGGCTGGCTAATAAAACCACTCATCGTTGCGGTCCCTCACGAAAGGAAAAACAACCAAGTGAAAGCATATGATCGGCCAAATAGATGGTGGCAATGGGACGAAACAACCAAGGCTCATCTAGCAGAAATCAGTTGATAATAATGGCAATCACAAGATGTAGATCGGGTGTGGGTTCATTTTGACACAAGCTGGAGTTATCACCCCAAGAAACTCTCCTAGGTTGTATATTAGAGATGCTCGGGAACATTACAAACTCAACCAAAATGTTGGAAAATCGTGGATGAATGAAAGAAATGCTGCATATTCAAGCCAGATAACCACTTCTACTATGCTTAACCCCATACATGGGTGAACACCCCCAGACTACAAGGCTTTAGACCACCAATTAGTCACAGTTTTAAGGAAAATGTGATGATGGAGAACACTGATCACACCAACAGATGCACAGGACCCTGTGATGGCCAGCTCAACCAGTTAAAAGTTCTGTAAATCTATTTCCTAATGCACAGACAGGATGACAGCTCTCTGGCATTAAAATAATAGAAGCCTGCATACAAATTCAATGATATAGCTAAATTCTAACACAAAGGTGGGATGACAGCCCCTCTAATGATAAACATCTACAACACATGAATAAATGCATAATAGGCATAGCCTGGAACAAATAAGATGAAGTGAAAAGTGAGCAATTAACAACAAAAGAATCTTGCATTAGCTGAAAATGAAGACTAGACACTACAAGTATCACAATAGTTACAGTCTCCAGAAGTTGAACCTTACATCAAAATAAGATTCATCAACCATCAACCTTCTCTCTTCTGAGTATATATGGAGTTGTTTACAAAAATCTCTGCTATCCTATGCATGGAGGGGTCATAATGGACCACCAACCACATTTACAATCTAATATGGGCCTCTGATACAAATCTGACTGCTTTAATGGAAAAAATGACCTTTTTTGCTGTTCTGTGGTCCTTCTCTGAGTAGGTGGAGTGTTGACTGAAAGAAACCCATAACTGATAAATGTTGTTATCTGCCCGAGGTCGTCCATTTTCTTCTTGGCCATGCTCTTCTTTAAATGCAGTTGGTGAGGAGTAATGGTGCAAAGTGCTGGATCTGGCCTTCTTCCTCCTTTGGGAGCACAAAACAGGTTAAAGGTGTGGAAAGAATGGAAAAGGCATGGGCGGAAGGAGAAATATCAACCGTCAGATCGCGTGGATCAACGACAAAGATCAATTTGGAGGTGCTATCGGGAGACCATAAGATCAGACAATTGTGGGCCGTCGGATCACAATCGGGCAGATCTGAAGGCCATCGGGTGGCAGAGGTGCGTGTATGTTAACGAGTGAGGGACAGGGCGGGAAGGCGGTAAGCGATTTCCCCACACCGCCCACGGGGGACAGGCGGTTTCCGTATGCGGGGGCGCGATCCAATACAATTGTGACGTGTGGTGGGTGAAAACCACTTCCCCCGCAGGTTATCGTGTGTGCAAGTCACGGCGGCAGGGGAAGCAACTACCGTTGGATCTAACGATGGACGGCCGGACGGCGGGGAAGGCACATGAGGTTTAACACGCGGGCTGCAGCGACGGGGACCGTTAGATCAGGGAAATCAACGGTTACGATTGTAAAAGCGACGTAGGGTTATATGGGTGCGGCTACGTGAGTTAAGCGCCCGGGGACTAAGTGTTGGCATTATGAGATAAGTGTTGTCCTTGATGGCAAACCACACTGATGAGAAATCATAGTGCAGAAGGACAGCAGCAAGGAATTGATGATCAGACTATAAGAAGAAGAGAAAGTTCATACACGCAGGTTCGTTAAGCCCAA